>CM055116.1:809292580-809992580 GCA_029206835.1 Rana muscosa
CTGTCACCCTTCTGTGGGACAACTTGTTTCAGTCTGTATCTCCCACTCACCTGCTGTCCCACAATACTGCACCTAATTAAAGATCATTATAGCATTAGATAAGTGTGTTTCGATGTGGTGATTGTGCTGTGTCAAGGAATTCGCTATTGCAGATCAGAATCTCCAACGTCAAATTCATGAAAGCAATAAAGGTCACAAATAACTACTTATGCACCTTACCTAATGTATCTAGGTGTGAATAGTCACACAGTAAATGTTTGATCTGTTACTATACAGCTTATTCCAACCAGATTTGCGGTTTTTTTTTTTTTGTTTCCTAGTCTTCCATCCTGATGAATGATAACTAAAGTGCTAAAGGTAGTAAGACAAATAGGCCTAGTGACCAGCTTCACCTCTGCTGGATCTGTATATTGTGATAAGAAAGGTGGAAGTAAGGTGAATAATATTATATTGTAGTACTGCTATGAAAACTTTAGGTTCCCAATAATAAGTTGTGGAATAGTGTGTGTGTTGTAAAGGCAGGGTTGCCAACTTTCAGTAAATTTACGAACAGTTTGTAAAATTTGTACTTTTTGCATCTGTCCTTGAATGTCCATTACGGACATGTAGGCTGCATGTCCGTAACTGACATTCATGGACAGATGCAACAATTATGGATTTTATAAACGATTTTGTAAATTTATTGAAAGTTGGCAACCCTGTGTAAAGGTAGCCTTTGGGAAAGGGGTTTGTATAGAATTATGAAATACCATTAGACTTGCACTTGTTTAATTCTGGCACACAAGAATAATAAGACTTATCTTTATATGGGTAATGTTACATCAGTTTGTTTAAATGTTGGCCCCAGATTCTGACTGCCTTTTTTATGTCGATATTCATACTGGTACTAGGGGCTTAATTGTACTATACTGCTTTTGAGGTTGTTTCCCTATTTTCAACATAGGCCTAGAGAGTGATGGCTCGTCTGGGAGCAGTGAGACATACAGCTAGCTCTGAAAACTTTTATGTGTACTCTGTACATGTCAAATAATATGTGATAAGATGGAAAAGTGTAATTTTCATCTGTGTTTTGTGTTGCCTATTAAAATTAAGATAAAGTTCAATTAGTTGGTTTAACATCATATAAATGTTTAAATTAATAAAAGCTTACTTATATTGTTCAGACCTTACTGCTGTGTAGGAATTACAAGACTTCTAACTTCTAACCATTCATTTAAGTGTGCATTGTAGACCACAATTCCTCTACAACATGTATGCCTTAGGTCCTATAGGCATTGGAAGGACTACAAGCCTAGCAGAAGCTACCAGCTACCAGCATGCTATGGTTGAAACCAAAGGTTTTTCTCTATCACAAGGCATGATGGGGCTTGTAGTTGCTGCAAAATGAAAGGCAAGAAGTTGGAAATCTATATTCTGCTATAAAGGGATAGGGGCCTAACAGACTGTGAAAATATGGAAATATTCTTCAAATATAACACGGTATCAGGTATAAAAATGGGAAAAAATCTCCTGAAAAGACAAAATACGCAGGAAAATGCAACTTGCAACATGTCACTGGTAGAATACAGGCATGCCATTGGAACACTCTTCATTAACTGATGTAAAGAAAGTATTAAACTTTCCTTTCCACATAGACATAATCATTGTTACATAATATAACTGTATACTAACTTTTTTTATAGGTAAAGTTGATCCAGGGAATATCCGATTGCTTCTTGGGGGATTAGGAAGGATTTTTTTCCCCTGCTGGAGAAAATTGGATCATGCTTTGCTATTTTTTATTTTTATTTTTGCCTTTCTCTGGGTATAGGATTGTGTATATAGGATTGTATATTTTGTTCCCCTTTTATTGGTTGAACTCGATGAACTTGTTTCTTTTTTCAATCAGACTAACTATGTACTATGTTACTAAGTTAACAATCAAGCCCTGTACACACGATTGGTTTTACCAATGAAAACAGTCCGATGGACTGTTTTCATCAGACAAACCGATCGTGTATGGGACCCATCGGTCTTTTTTCCATCGGTTTTAAAAAATAGAACATGTTTTAAATTTTTCCGATGGATCAAAAACCGATAGCAAATTACGATCGTCTATGGGCAAGTCCATCGGATAAAAAACCCACGCATGCTCAGAATCAAGTCGACGCATGCTCAGAAGCATTAAACTTAATTTTTCTCGGCTCATTGGAGTGTTTTACATCACCGCGTTTGGAACGGTCGGTTTTTTGACTGATGGTGTGTAGGCAAGACTGATGGAAGTCAGCTTCATCGGATTTCCGATGGACAAAACTATCGGATTATAATCCATAGGATATCCGATCGTGTGTACGAGGCTTCAATATTAATTTAAACTAATATTGTTAGTTAAATAGTTAGTCAGGTTGAAAAAAGATACTAGTCCATCAAATTCAACCAATGAAAAAAAAAAATAGAAAACCTCCATATACACTATTGTATACCCATAGTTGATCCAGAGAAAGGCAAAAAAAAAAAATGAATAAAGCACAGGCATGCTTATATATATTTTTCATTTGCTCGCATGAATCCATCTTCTCTTCCGTATAGTTTAAACTTTCCATGTAAAAAGTTTTGAAGAACAATATAGTAGATAAACCTGCTGCAGTATGTGCGGCATAACAAAATTTATATATTTAATAACCTTTGAATGAATACCATTTATTAAATATACAAATGGTAAATTAAAAAAAACGAGTTAAAATAAAAATACAAACATGGTTTTAACCAAAAAACTTTGTAATTGTTAAATTGTAGCTGTGCAATTAAGGATTGCTAAATGCTATCTTATTAAAAAGATAATTAATTTATTAAACATATTTGTCAATTTTTTCTCTGTATCATCTCCCCTTACTTTTCTCCTGATCTATTTATTTGATTATCCCCTTTAATTTTTTTATCCCTTTACACCAGTGTCTACATGATGTGGGCTGTATTATATTGTAAGGCGCAGTGTAGGATAAATGCAGGAACTGTCAGACAGTATCACTCAAATCTGAACACTAAATCCGGGATAAGATGGAGCTCAGAGACGGAATTATCTGCACGTTATAGGACAAGTGAGGTCTTGAAATATATATCCTAGTAGATAACCTGATCCTGTGGAGAAATTGAAACTCTAAGAATTAAATGATGATAAAAAGCCAGCGAACAAGGCAAATATTATAACTTTAAACATTGCTCAAGTTACTCTCCTTTACTCATGATCAGGCAAAAATTGGTAATCTGGCAGCTCTGGGATTTGCTGGTCTGATAGCATTTGTGTGCTGCTACAGGCTGCTAATTTTCTGCTAGCTTTCAATCAAGCCAATTTCAATAAAACAACAAATTTCTTAATATGTCTACAGTTATTAGAAACTGTTTGCCCAGTCTAGGTTATTTATGGATATGCCTGTAGACTTCCTGATGCCTGATGGCAGAGCGGGTTCTGCTGAGGGGGAATGGATCAGATTGGAAAGAAATGCTGTTGTGTTCCTTTTCATTTCACTATAGGTATCAACATGCAAGTCCGCCTAATGCAGACTTGCATGCTTGAATAAAAATTGTTTATAGCAAGGGTCATTAAATGTAGACCATCATAGACCACCATCAGTGGTCTAGTGTTTGTAGACACCTTTCATTTATACATGTGACAAAAATGGCTATTTGTATAAAATTAGCTCATTAAATCAGCTAATTTTGCATTCAGCCTGGCCAACAAACTCCCTGTTATTAGAATTATTTAGATTACCCAACCAGATATGCCAAATAAAATTGGGTTGAGGAAAAAATATCCTAATCTGTCCAAATTTACCAACATCTGAGATGTGTGGGGAGTGATGAAGGTAGTAATTGATAGCCACACGCATGAACATGTCTAGATACCAAAAACATTTACCATCCTATGTCACTATTCCATTTGTTAGTGTATCTTGATGAAATTGGATTGACAGCTTTGTTGTATAGACAGGCAATTAACAGATTAAGGTTTTACACAGTCTAATCAAGTAGATATGTGGCCTGTATATGGACATCTTAAGAAACATATAGTCGATTAAACACAAGACTTCTTTTCCACCATATCGGAACACATGGAACAATCTAAGAAACAAATATATAGTCGATTAAACCCAAGACTTTTTTTCCAACATATGAGAACACGTGGAACAATCTAGGCTCAGTATGCCAGGTGATCTGCTAACCACCCATCCTAAACCCAGGGCTTTGCTTAATCTGCCTTCTTACACCCCTGACACTCATTAACAAAATCTCATGTCCCTCTGTGACAGAAAGTAAAGTACATTTAAGTACCATTCGGTTTTGTGCTAAAGACACTTTGGAACGTCTTAACTTCTGGTGTGAGGGCCCAAACTAAAGTTTGAGGCTCCAGACAGTTATAATTGTAAGATTAAGCTGGAAACACACTTCAGCTTTACCAAAACCATATAATATGAGGTCAAACCTTAAGAGTTTCAATTTGTATGAAATCAGACAGGCCCTTGCACTACATGGTTTTGGTAAATCTAAAGGAAATAAGACAACAAAAGTTGTATAGTGTGTATGGGGTCTAACACACTTGTTAGCACTTGAAGTTTATTTTGTTTTAGCAGTAGTAAGTCTTGTTATCTATTACCTACTACTACTAGATATTAATCCATGTTACATGTCTACATGTTTGCCCAATATATGTGGTTTTTAGAAACTATAATCTTAGAAACAGACATTATTAGAGCAACAAAGTGTCTTCCAAACAGATTTTGACTGACTTTTTTGTAAAGGGTAACAAGGGTCTGGCTATAAGGAGCACAGTCATTTATGTAACGCCTACTGACTGGAAGGAGAAGCACACTGCAGTACTGGCTGATCAGAGGAAAAATAATGGTGATTGGACAAGGTTTTCTATCAGTCAGATCGATATTCCCCCAAGAAGGCCCAGCCAGTGTTGTCTCTGGTTGCGTCATGGGCATTACATCATCATCTAAGGTCTTTGAGCCCCTTCATATAATTTCATAGAGTTCTGCTTCCTCTGATTTATCCAGTCAATTATAATGAATAACAGCATGCTTTAGTATAATGAAGTAATATATGAGGCAAACTTAATACCGTAACATTCTTAAACATTGTCCTTAAATTCTGAAGCCAGATGTTATGCTCAGCCCAGCCATACACATCCTAGTATTTGCAATAGCAGGCAGTTTTACAAGCAGTAAGGCGCACTTGCAAGCTGTGGAAGAACTATCTAACACACTGAGAAATCTTACTGGGTTATCATTGCCATAATTTTTTCTCACAAATGTTGGTCCAGATGAGAAGGAAAGTAACTATGGACCTTAGCTGGACAGGCCAGATCTTCCACCTTTTTCTTGGAAGTGGTGTAGTCAAAATCTTCACTAAAGTTAATAATCATCCAACAAAGTAAACTGACATAATTTAGGCAAGTAACCGTAAATGTTCAGAAATGCTACATACCTTGCTCCAATATTTTTCCTGACCTTATAGTTCTTGTTATAATATGCAGTAATTTTTCGGCATAATATAATTAGTTATAGTTGATTATGGTCAAATAAGACCCAGGGAATTTCATCACCTGTTCAAATATCACCTTCTAGTCAGGTCCAAATAAGTAGACACTTTGGACCAGAGTTAGAGAGTATAACTTAATTTTAACTAGTCTTTTGTTAACATCTACTAGCCATATACAGTATGTATATCCACTCACAGGGAAGTTGAAATTTTGTTTTGATTATTGCACTCTTACCCTGTGTGTACAGACAGGCCTAAGGCCAGCCATAGACGGATTGATGTTCTTATCCTGAAATCCCTCCCACAGAGCCATTGTGCTCTGCCGCTAGCAATAATTGCATGTAAAGTCTGACAGGCTGGTTGTACTCAAGCTGATCAATCGATCAACTTGGGTATATTCATCATGCCCATACATGGTTTCGAATCTCGGCCGATTCCTGCTGAACGGGCCAAGATTCGGACCGTCTGGGGCCGGCGTAAGGCCTATGATCTCAGAAAGGACTCACTCCACCCTAGGCCGCAAACACTATTTACTTTGTTTTGATGATCTTTGATATTGTTGGCTGCCATCTTGCACTGTTGTGTTGACAGTATGATTTGTAGCGCAGTAGCTGAATGGTGGCGCTAAATTTCACTGCTTAGTCTTCCCATCTTCTTCGCTGTACCCTTACATTGGTATGAAACAAGGAAAGTAAAGGTCTGTCAAGACTGTAGTTAGAACAGCAAGAGGCAGTACACTATGCAAGGGAGAGACTCAGGAGCTAAAAGAAGTGAAATAATTATCTGAAACAATAATAGAGCATATTTTAACCTAATTATCTCAAGCATATAGATACTATCTCTGAGTTTATTACTAGTGTAATTCTGAGAGTGCATTCAAGGCTGCTAGTGTTGTAATCTTTTGTTGTTTGCCTATATTACAACATATTGGATATTATTAGCAAAGGCTTGGCAGTTTCAAACAAGAGAGTTTTATGGTTTGCTTACAGAAGTGATCAAATCAATTTCTAAGGTTTGTTTAAGAGCAGTGTGAAGTGCAAGCTTTGACAAATCATTTGCAAAGCTTTCAGCAAGCTTTGTTAAAGCTTTTACAGTACCATTCAGCTCCAGTTTGTAAATGTTGAACACAGATCCTAATGGGAGGGATGATTGCCACCAGGGCCGCCATCAGGGGGGTACAGGCAGTACACCTGTAAGGGGCCCGGATGGCCCCCCCCTTTTTTTTATTTTTTTTTTATGTTTTTTTTTTTTTATTATTTTTTTTTGTAAGGGGCCCAGAGGTCCCCAGGGGCCCGGAGTTCCCCAGGGCCCCGAATGTCAACCCCCCTTTTTTGTATTTTTTTTATAATTTTTTTTATTATTAATTTTTTTATAAATTTTTTTTTATTTATTTATTTTAATTTTTTTATTTATTTTTTGTAAGGAGCCCAGAGGTCCCCAGAGGCCCGGAGGTCCCCAGGGCCCCGGATGGAAACCTCCCTTTTTTATTTATTTTTTATAAAAATAAATTATTATATATTTTTTTATAATTTTTTTTTTATTTATTTATTTTATTTTATTTTATTTATTTTTTGTAAGGGGCCCAGAGGTCCCCAGAGGCCCGGAGGTCCCCATGGCCCCGGATGGAAACCTCCCCCTTTTTTTATTTTTTATAAAAATGATTATTATTATTTTTTTTTTAATTATTTTTTTTTTTGTAAGGGGCCCAGGAGGTCCCCAGGGCCCTGGATGGCAACCCCCCTATTTTTTGTTTTTTTTTGTGTTCGTCAGCACCCAAACCCCCTGCTTCTCAATTCGTGGCACCCCCCCCCCGCTTCTCAATTTGCTCCAGGGGGGGCCCCATGTCTGAAGCTGTGTAAGGGGCCCCAAAATTCCTGATGGCAGCCCTGATTGCCACAAGCAAGCTGCTAGCAGGCTTCAGCACTTCTTGAAGCTCGTTGAAAGCCTGCTGAAGCCTGCTAGCAGCTTGCTTAACGTGGCAATCAGCACTCCTATTAGGATCTGTGTTCAATGTTGCCAAACTCCCGATATGAAATTTACTGACAGGACGCTCAAAATGTACAAACAGCACCAATTTTACTGGCACAAATCATGACATTTACTGACAGCCACATTTTTACTTGCATTTCAAAAAAGTACAGGGTGCAAAACAGTGCAAATATAAATATATAAGCTATAAACATATAGCTAGTGCTATTACGATTGTGTTTAAGTTATGAGAAAAGTCACAAACGATATTTCTCCATTTACATGAAGGTCAGGTTAATATACCCAGCACAGAGTTCCCCCATACATAGGAGTCCACAGCGTTCCTCTTTACATCAGCGTTCCAACTTACATCAGGGTCTGCAGCATTGCCCTTTACAATGTAAAGGGGAACACTGATGTAAAGGGGAACTCTGATTTAAGGGGGAATGCGGGGTACTCTGATGTGGGGGGAAACTCGGGTAACCACAGACCACCTTCCGCAAAGTGAATACACTAAGGTAAGGGGGGTTACTGCTATAAGGTGGAACCTTTATATCAGTGCCCCCCCCTTACCTTGATGTATTCACTCCCCTCTTACATCAGTGACACCCCCCCCCCCCCCAGACTGACCTGGCGGTGCTGTCACTGACCTCCTCTCAAGTCTACCATGCCGGGCTCAGTCAGAGTGTCCTCTGGTAACTATATGGGGTTAACACCTGTAATGATAATATTTAGTATAGGAGTTCCTTTTTATATTCAACGTGCCTTCATTTAAATGTATAATTTCTCCACTTTTACAGACCAAACTGTCCAACCAACAAGTGGCGGGCACAGGGGGTCATAAAAAACAAATATCACTGCCAGGAGTACTTACATGGTTTAACACTTTCTGCCAAAACAGTTAAAAAAAACATTGCTGTAAGTGCTTAACCTCCCTGGCGGTATGATTCTTTCTGATTTTAGGTGCTGAAATCGGTACAATTATTTTGCATGGAAATTTGGCGTTTTATATTGTAGGCCTGTAATTCTTAGGAATAACTCACTTAAATGTGTCCAAACAAGAGTCTAGTAGACATCCCGGGTATGATAAAGTTTGAAACACAAAATCATAAATTATAATATAATAAATAACTATAAATAATTATAACAAATAATATATAATAATAATAATAAAAATGATTCAATAATGTAATCAAATCAAAAACACTGAAATTTGCTCAGTTGCAGAATTGTCGCTGTCATTAGATTTAGTGTTTGATGACGAATTTCCCCACAAATCGCTATCGCTCAATTCTGCAAGTGATTCTAATTTATTATTGCTGTTTTCTAGCTGGTCTAAAACCACTTTTGACATAAAGGGCCACTTTTTGGTTGCTATGGACAATCTCCAGTTTCCAGGCAGAAAGAACAGTTTTTATAATATAAAACTGCATGCAGGACACTGGACAGACCACTAGGGACAAAGGGGATGTGTAATTATTACATACAGTACTGTAATCAGTAAGATTACAGTATACTGTATCTATACTGTCTTTTTCACTTTTTGAATTTGGCGCCGAACTCCGTCCCTGTGCGCCGCAACGTCGCAGGGAACGGAGCTTGGCACTCAGCAGTGTGAATCGAGCGAGACACGGCTCGCACACACTGCGGGGAGACATCGCAGGATCCAGGGGACAAGGTAAGTAACTCTCCCTGGATACTGTGATG
This sequence comes from Rana muscosa, assembly GCA_029206835.1. Taxonomy (NCBI): domain Eukaryota; kingdom Metazoa; phylum Chordata; class Amphibia; order Anura; family Ranidae; genus Rana; species Rana muscosa. Next base: position 809,301,776 of record CM055116.1, read on the forward strand.
CAGCCCGAGTCTGGCTCTGGGTTACCGCCTTTGGTATGAAAAACTCACCCCCAGCCAGACTCGGGATTACCGCTAAGGGGGTTAAAAGAAAAGTATGGGAATACTTTTTTTTTAATCATACTTACCTCGGTGGATGTAGCATCGGTCTGATGCTGTATCTGTCCCCCTGCCGGCTCTAACTCTGAGAACCAAGTGATCAAACACTGCTGATCGCTCAGGTCGCAGGTCTCCCTGAGCAATGAGCTGCTGACTGTCAGTCACTGCTCTTTGCTCTGCCTCCCCCGCACTCAGTGGAGCACTGGGCTGTGGAGGGGGTGGGAGAAGCCGGCTCAGGCTCTCAGCGGCTCACTGAGAGGCTGAGCCGGGTGCCAGACCAGGCATGGTGGTGGATTCCGACAATATGGTCCCAATCCTTCCCGAGCCTAGACTGGCTCTGTGACGTCAGCCAAAAGTGGGCTTCAGCCTATTTTCTGCTAAAAATGGGTCACAGGAGTGCAGAACGAATATGTTTCACTCCACCCACAACATGTTTCACTCCGCCCACATAGCTTAGTCATGGAACCGTGACTAAGCTACGTGGGCATGGCCTGGTTGGAGCCCGGGCTGAGGTTGTTATATACCTTGTTATGGGGTTTTGCAGAGATGTGCGACTTCCAAGACTTTTCCCTTTTCCATTAGACGTCTTTTGGGAACTTCGTTCCCGCACACAATTTTGTTAGCTCGATTCTCACACGGAAACGCGTGTGGCACATTTTTGACTTAAAAAAATAAATAATAATAATAATAATAATAATAATAATATACTGTTTATGAGCAGTCACATGGAAATATTTTACAAAAATAGGATCTGTGTGTATTCCTGAGTATAATATACTTTAAGCTGTCAAAGATGAGGGCAAGGGGATAGCGCTCCCTCCCCACCACTGAAGCTGTCACACAGACAGCACAGCGGTGGGGGAGTTCTGTGCCTGGGGGGAAGGAAGCCTGATGGGGATTTACAGGCACTAGTTTCCCATTAGGTCTGCTCCCCTTGTGATTAACAGCAGGCAGTGGGCGGATCGTTAGCTAATAGACATCCTGCTATTGGCTAAAGAATCCACCCACTGCCTGCTGTAAATTACAAGGTGAGGGTGAACCCATAGCTCCCAACTATCCCTGATTTCAAGGAGCTGTCCCTGATTTGGAGCAATGTCCCTCTGTCTCTTTTTCCTCCTCATTTGTCCCTCATTTTGGTCTTATCTATATAGTTGTCTACAAAATGCACTCTTTATCTTTCAAAAATTGTTTCCCAGTACTAAACCTTTCATCCAAATTCTAAATTGCTGCATTTTAAAAAGCCAAAATAAAGGCATAGTAGTGGTAAAAAAAAAAAAGCCCTTGTGGATTGAATACATTTTTTTTGGTTAATTCTCCTTTAAGAGGGTGTGGCAGGGGGCGTGTCCTATGTCCACATACGTTTTCTAGTAGGTGTCCCTCATTCCCATCTCAAAATGTTGGGAGGTATGGTGGACCTGATAGGGAACGAGTGTCTCAGCATTCCCTTGAGGCTCTGCCAACTGCAGCATCACTGGTTGCTAGGAGGCAGCCGGCTACAGGGCTAACAGTATCCTTAAAGTGGATGTAAACCCTCACATACACCCAGTGAAGTGAACAGCCCCAGGTGATACACAGAGATAAAACAAATCTCCCTACATAAGTTTTACATGTATATCTGCTGTCTTCAGCTTGCTACATCCTTTAAAAAGTGCACATTGTGTTAGACATTTTTACTTCCTCTTTCAGCAGTGGGAGGGGAGTTTGGGCATACACTGTGTGACAGTAGGTGATTGGAGGAAAGGCACACCCCCCCCCCCCACACACACACAGGCAGATACTTGCAGAGCTGTGCTTTGAATAGACCAGCTGCCTGCTAATATATTTGTAGCACCCACCCTGACACAAATTTGTGTCAGAGAACTTGTCAGAAGTTATCATGCTGATAACAGAAGAACGGGGCAGCAGAAAATCACGGGACTTTGGAGAGAGATAAGAAAACACTGCAGATATACAGTATGTGCCCAGGTCAAATTTCATGAATCGAGTTTACATCCACTTTAACTACCAGTGACAGGGAGAGGGTAGCAGTGGCAAATATGCTGCTCTTCTCCACTGCATACAGGGACAGCCACACTGTTTGTCTCAACGCTGTATCCTGGCCTAGGCCGACAAGGCCCAGGCCTAGGGCAGCACTTTGCAGGGGGGCAGCACAAAAAGAGTCCCCATCGGCTTGTGCTACACTATTAGGCAAATTAGTCTAGCGCCCCCATAAAGCGGCTGCACTGCTTCCGGTATGCGGGCCGCCAGGAGATTCCGCAACTGGGGGAGGGGGGGGGGCCCACTTCTAATTTTGACTGTCCCATCATCCTGGACCACAAACCTTCCTCTCTGTGCTATATATGTCTCCTACACCATTGGCATAGTTATATCTTATTAGTCCTCTCGATAAAATTATCTGAAATTTGTTCTTAAAGTAGAATTATTGGCAACAGGAAGGGTTATAGCCCCTGTCAGTTTATTTTTTACCATCCCTGTCCATTGCAGAGATTTCCCTTCACTTCCTGCCCCATAGCCAAACAGGAAGTAAGAGGAAATCTATGCAAATTAATGGAATCCATTGCCCCCCCCCCAGGCCCTCAGAACTAGTGTCAATTTCAGGGCGGTCTTAAACAGCAAGGGGGTGTGGCCTTTGCAGGAAGGGGTGGGTCATATTTAAATTAGGGGGTGCACGAGTCTAGTCAGGCCTAGGGCAGCACAAATCCTAAATACACTACTGGTTTGTCTCTGTATGCCTACTTACAGTTGGTCTTAATTACCTCCAGTTTTGTTATCTATGAACTGGAGGTATCTATTTTTGAATCTTATGCAATAATAGCGTAACTTTATAAAAGTGGCACTATTACGAACTACAGTAAAGCCATGGAATGCGAGCAAATTTCCCCATAAGAAATAATGGAAACTCAGATGATTCATTCCACAACCATTTATTCATAAGTCCTTTAGTTTATAGTCCATATAAAAAGATTATAGCAATGTGAGGTTGTGTAACAATAAAATGTCCATCCTCACATGGCAGCCTCCACAAGGGGATTAGAAGCAAAATCCAGCAGGAGCTACAGAGTATAAAAGTGTAACAATATGGTTACATCATTTATTGAAGGTACAACATTTAGCAACTCACATGGTTAATGATTAAAAGAGGCACATCTACTGTAAGTATGTAGGCAACCTCTGCCCTCCAGCTGTTTTGAAACTACAAGTCCCATGAGACATTGCAAGACCCTGACAATGAATGAATGAATGACTTGTATAGTGCTCACATGCGAACTGAATCGCCTCTAGGCGCTTTTTGCAGCCAGTGTCTGCCTGGCTGGTGCGGTCATTTTACCCTGTAGGATCTCAACACGCTTAGGACACACAGTTGTACACACATATATACATTTATACTGGGCCAATTTGGACTAGATCCAATTAACCTACCAGCATGTCTTTGGAGTGTAGGAGGAAACCAGAGTACCTGGAGGAAACCCACGCAGACACAGGGAGAACATGCAAACTCCAGGCAGATGGTGTCATGGTTGGGATTTGAACCAGTGACCCTTTTGCTGCTAGGTGAGAGTGCTAACCACTACACCACTGTGCTGCCCACAGTCACAGGCATGACTCCTAGAGGCAGAGACAAGATGGGATTTGTAGTTTCACCATAGCTGGAGTGTTAGACCATCCTCTGCCCCACCGGCTCTCACCGCTGTCAGTCTGCAATCGTGACCGGGAAGACTACCCTGCAGTAGAGTGATCTGAAAGCGAGGCTTGAAGCGCTTATGAAGCACAGCGTGGAAGGGATGACGTCAATGGTGGTGCGGAGGATGGTCTATGTGGACAGCTTTACTCCAGATGCCTGCATACTTAGATGTACCTGTTTTAATCATCAACCATGTGAGTTGCTAAATGTTGTATGTGACAGAACCCACTGTCACTGTGTGTTTTGGAAGGGACTGAGGGCTGGCCTCCTACCCAGAGATTATGGCCCAGAAGAGACTGGAGACTCGGGGAGAAGCTGGCATTGAGATAATGTAATGTAATGCTACATCCCTTCTCCCCCATCCCCCCCCCTCTTGTTGCTGTGTTTAGCTGTGTTGGTTCATGGCACATAGACAATGGTCTGGACTGCAGACATCTCTCCGCAGGGGATGTGTATTGAAGGGCTGCCTGCTTACCATAATCCCTTTATGTTTAACTGTAGTCTCTGTTTCAATGTTCAGTTCCCATTGGTTCTTCCTTGTCCCCTACCCCCCCTCTATGACAAGGCTAAGGGGAGTGTTCTTAACTGTGTGTAAAAGTGTATGTTTTGTATTTAATAAACAGTTGATGCTCTGCATGTTTAACCCTCAACACCTGTGTGGATTGTCTCGTGATTGAGGGGTTAAGGGCTGGTTATGGTGAATCTGCAGGCTGCGGGTGCGTTTGGAGGACAGGAGACACAGGTCTGGCGGATGTGCCCACCTGGGGTATCCGAGATCCGTCACATTGTACCTTCCTTAAATGTAACCATATTGCTACACTTAGGCCTCGTTTCCACTGAGCGGATCGGTTCGGTACCGTTCGGTACGGTACGCTATTTTGGGTGTTTCCATTATGAAAGCGTGCCATAAAACCGAACCGTACCGCACCATTCTGGGTCCTGCTTCAGATGTGGGGCCATAGAAAATGGAACGGTTCGGTTAGGGCGGAGCTACAATACATTCCACTGATTGGCGGACACGCTAGGCATTTTTTCTAAACCCTTAATGGTCCCTGACGGTCCGACTTGCAGTGGAAACGCTCACCTGAATAGACCGGACCATTCAAACCGTTCCAAATTGTACCGACCCGAACCGTTACGTTCAGTGGAAACAAGGCATTATGCCGCATACACACGATCATTTTTCGTCTGGAAAAATGTATTTTTTTCCTTTGGACGAGAAAAACGATCGTCTGTGGGCTTTTTGCTGTTTTTCCCGACAGGAAAAACGGCATTAATCACGACGAGAAAAATTAGAACATGCTCTAATTTTTCTCGTCGTGATTCCTGTCATTTTTTTCCGCGGCAGTTTTCCCATAGGGAAACACTGCCGCGGAGCCTACACACGGTCGTTTTTCTCGTCAAGAGAAAAAATGACGGGAAAAACGGCCGTGTGTGGGGGAACAAGCCGTTCCCTCGTTTTTCCTGTCGTGATTCACTGCAGTGTTTTCACCGCCGTGAATCACGATCGTGTGTACGCGGCATTAGAGGCGCCTCTCTTCTCTTTTCTACTCAGTTGTGACATGACGCTACTTGTATATCAAGGCATCACTCGTTTATCAACTCAAAATTTATTTAAAAAAATTGCAAAACTCTCTCAGACCAAGTTACTCTCAATCCAAATTTTTCCTGTACCTGAATTTGCCGATCTGACGCACGTGTCAGTAAAGTTACAAAAAAGGGCAGTAGATATTTTTTCATTTGACGCAGCTGGGGAGATTATTCTGTATTTGTCTGGGTGACCATTTTCACTGAGACAGAAAGTGATGGGAACTACAACATTTTAGAAATATCACTGGAACAAAACACATTCTGGTAATTCAAATTCACCACTAAAGAAAGGAGCAGAGAAAGGGTCTATTTTCTCTTAGATGTGTAAATACCATTTTTGATTGAAGTTGAATTGAAGTTGAAGTTGATTAAATACAGAATATTTGAATAGAATAGGAACTGTAGGGAGAAATGTGCTATAATACTCTGTGGGTTTGTTTTCTTTTCTTACATAAATATTACCAGTCTATTAATTTTTTTATCTGTCAGCAGATCAAGTATTCTTTAAAGGCAATTATTAACCTTAATGAAAAAATGATGTATTCTGAGACGTTTTGGAAATTCAGTTTTCACTGAGGTCATCAGTTAGCATTGTATATTTAAGTAGGAACTATGAAAGCTTTGAGACGTTCTTCTTTATTTTTAACACTTATGGATCTCGGCATGTTACACCTCCTTCCTTTCCAGCAGTGGCAGATGGTGCTCCATTTTTTTTGGGGGGGGCAGTGGCAAAACCACACGGCACGCCCCACCGGTCAGTAGGTCGGTCGGTAACACCCCCCCTTCGCTCAATAGTCAGCACACCAGCCCAACACTTACCCCATCTAGGTCATGGGCAGCGCTGCCTCCTCGTCGGCTTCATCCTGCGTCTCCTCCTCCTCAGCATCACGGCGGCTTTCCCTGTGTCTTCTTCTCCTCCTTGGCCAATACGATCGTTTCTCCTCTCGGCCAATCAGGTCTCAGAACCCGCTTCCTGATTGGCCGGGAGGAGAATCAGGAAGATAATAGCAAATATTAATTCGCTATTGTCACACAACTGGGTGGGCTCAGGGCGCAGTGCTCTGCACCCTGAGCCCACCCTTTTTTGAAGCCAATTAGAGCCTCTGCATCTAAAAAACAAAACAAAAAAAAACCATTGGAATCCATGCATCCGACGCCCTGCATGTAGATTAGGGGCCAGGCGCATGGATTTGGGGGGCGGGAACTGGTCAATAACCTGTTTCCTTACAAAGTTTAAAAGACTGAAAACTTTGAAAAAAACTTTTTTTCTTACTTTCTAGTATAGAACATATCAAATAAAAAAGGCAGGACAGTACTAACATTCCTGAAATTACCCTTTTTAAAAAAAAAAAAAATTAAGAAATATGCCGTGTTGAATATTGGGGTGGTTGTGTGCAATGGCTAGATGTCTTGGATAAACCCAAAACACTTTAAACCCTCCAAAATCAATCCCACAATTAATGGTGGTCAGTTCACTTAAACCCGCCCCATCTTTTCCATGGTCAGTGGCACTTTAAGCCCCCTAAACTATGCTGCAAAATTGGTGCTCACTGGCATTTTAATCTCCCCCTCCCCCCTTTTGATTGCTAGTTCCTCATCTGCAGCAAGGAGGATTTCCACTTGACCTCTGGAAGGATTTATGCTCTTCATGACCAGGGCATTTTTTGCTATTCAGCACTGTTCTACCTTAACCACTTAAGCCCCGGACCATTTCGGACCATTAGGACCAAGCCTGTTTTTGGGATTCGGCACTGCGCTGCTTTAACTGTAAATTGTGCGGACATGCAATGTTGTACCCAAATGAAATTTGCGTCCTTTTCTTCCCACAAATAGAGCTTTCTTTTAATGGTATTTGATTGCCTCTGCGATTTTTATTTTTTGCGATATAAATGGAAAAAGAACGAAAATTTTGAAAAAAAAAGATATTTTCTACTTTTTGTTATAAGAAAAATCGAATAAACTCAATTTTAGTCATACATTTAGGCCAAAATGTATTCAGCCACATGTCTTTAGTAAAAAAAATGTCAATAAGCGTATATTTATTGGTTTGCGCAAAAGTTATAGCGTTTACAAACTAGGGTACATTTTCTGAAATTTACACAGCTTTAAATTTATGACTGCCTATCTCATTTCTTGAGGTGCTAAAATGGCAGGGCAGTACATAACCCCCCCAAATGACCCCATTTTGGAAAGTAGACACCCCAAGGAAATTGCTGAGAGGCATGTTGAGCCCATTGAATATTTTTTTTTTGTCCCAAGTGATTGAATAATGACAAAAAAAAAAAAAAAAATTACAAAAAGTTGTCACTAAATGATATATTGCTCACACATGCCATGGTTATATGTGGAATTGCACCCCAAAATACATTCTGCTGCTTCTCCTGAGTACGGGGATACCACATGTGTGGGACTTTTTAGGAGCCTAGCCACGTACGGGACCCCGGAAACCAAGCACCGCCTTCAGGATTTCTAAGGGCGCAAATTTTTGATTTTACTCCTCACTACCTATCACAGTTTCGAAGGCCATAAAATGCCAAAATAGCACAAAACCCCCCCAAATTACCCCATTTTGGAAAGTAGACACCCCAAGCTATTTACTGAGAGGCATGTTCAGTCCATGGAATATTTTATATTTTGCCACAAGTTGCGGGAATATGACAAACTTTTTATTTTTTGCACAAAGTTGTCACTAAATGATATATTGCTCACACATGCCATGGGCATATGTGAAATTACACCCCAAAATACATTCTGCTGCTTCTCCTGAGTACGGGGATACCACATGTGTGGGACTTTTTGGGAGCCTAGCCGCGTACGGGACCCCAAAAACCAAGCACCGCCTTCAAGGTTTCTAAGGGCATAAATTTTTGATTTCACTCCTCACTACCTATCACAGTTTTGAAGGCCATAAAATGCCAAGATGGCACAAAACCCCCCAAATGACCCCATTTTGGAAAGTAGACACCCCAAGCTATTTGCTGAGAGGCATGTTGACCCCATTGAATATTTTTTTTTTTGTCCCAAATGATTGAATAATGACAAAAAGAAAAAAAAATGTACAAAAAGTTGTCACTAAATGATATATTGCTCACACATGCCATGGTTATATGTGGAATTGCACCCCAAAATACATTCTGCTGCTTTTCCTGAGTACGGGGATACCACATGTGTGGGACTTTTTGGGAGCCTAGCCGCGTACAGGGCCCCAAAAACCAAGCACTGCGAACGCTGCAGTTATGTGTGTTGTGTTTGGTAAGTGACAGTGATCGATCGATACTGCACTTGGGTGGGCTGGGCTGGGCTGGGCTGGGCGGAGGGGCTAAACGCAGGCGCTAGCAGGTATCTGGGCTGATCCCGCTAACACTGCGTTTTTGGGAACCCTAAACCACTGGGGATGCTAGTATAGATCTGATCAGATCTGATCAGATACTATACCACTAAGGGGGGTGTATGCTTTGCGCGTGGGTGTTAGCGTTACTGTCACTAACCTAACACTGCCTGGGGCGACGCAGACCCTCTCTGGCGCTAAAACCTAATTGATCTCACCCGCCGGGCGATCAGGGGGGTTAAACCTTTATTGGGTTATATACGGCGGGTGCCCTGATGCTATAAAAAGCAAACTAATCAACCAGCGTCACCCGTAACCTTTATATGGTGATCACTGGTGAAAGGGTTAACTAGGGGCAATCAGGGGGTTAAAACCTTTATTAGGTTAAATATGGGGGTACCTGACACTATATAAAAACCTGACGGGTAACCTAAATAACTAAATAACTTACTGGCTAACCAGTGACACCAGTGACGCTTATACGGCGATCACTGGTGAAAGGGTTAACTCTAGGGGCAATCAGGGGGTTAAAATAATATATGGGGGTACCTGACACTAATAAAAACCTGCGGCGAACCTAAAAAAAAATAACTGCCTATCTAAAACACCAGCGACACGAATACAGCGATCGGAAAAACAATCGCTTAGTGACGCTGAAGTTAGGGGGTGAAAGGGTTACCTGGGGGGTGATCAAGGGGTTAAACCTTTATTAGGGGGGGTTAGGGGGCTACCCTGGACCTAAAGGGGCCTAATCCTAACTGCCCTGCAACTTTTTACAATCACAGATGACACTAAATGCAGTGATGAGTAAAATAAATGATCACTGCAATCAGTGACACTGTGATTGGGGGCTTTGGGGTGACCTGGGGGGTGATCTGGGGGTGACTGGGGGGTGATTTGTGTGCCTATGTGTACCTACGTGTCAGTGGACTGTTGGTGCACTAACCTACTTCTTCTCTGCTCGGCGCTGGGAACGGAAAGACCGCGGCGAGGGAGATGACATCACTTCCTCCAGCCTTGTTTACATCACATGGCGGAGGAAGCATTTTCATTGGCCGGGAGCGATCGCGAGGGGGGGGGGGCGGAATCGAGCGGCCGCCCCCTCATGCCTGATCGCTCCTTAACACTTAACGGCCGCTCACTGCAGTGAAGGGGGGTCCGGATGGACCCCCCAACTGCACAAAGGCGATCACGTAGATCTACGTGATTCTGCCTGTCCGTGCCATTCTGCCGACGTAAATCGGCGGTGGGCGGTCGTTAAGTGGTTAAAGTGGTTGTAAACCCACTTTTTTTTTTTTTTGTCCCACCTGCAAGAGAAAGGCATAATGAGCTATTATGACTAGCATAATAGCTCATTATGTTCCACTTACCTTAGATCGGGGCCCCCAAAGCCGTCCTCGTCCCTCACTGCAGACGCAGACATCACTGCGGCGATAGCCGGAATGTTACTTCCGGGTATCGCCGCACCAGCCAATCACAGCGCCGCTCCGGCGCTGTGATTGGCCGGAGCGGCGGAGACGTCACTCTGCGCATGCGCGCGGGAGGCGTCCCACTCGGCTACGCCCAGCGATTGCTGGGAAGTAGCCGAGTATGTGAATGGGATTAACCCCATAAATGCGCAGTTGTCTACGGCGCGCATGCGCCGTAGAAAGCGGCGCTTGACATTTTAGTAAATATCTCCTAAACCGTGTAGGTTTAGGAGATATTTCTTGCACCTACAGGTAAGCCTTAATCTAGGCTTACCTGTAGGTGCAAGTTGAAAAAGTGGGTTTACAACCACTTTAACTGGCAATTGCGTCGTCATACGCTGTACCCAAATTAAATTTATATGATTTTTTCATATAAATAAAGCTTTCTTTTGATGGTATTTAATCACCACTATTTTTTTAATTTTTTTGCTATATAAGAGAAAAAATACTGAACAGTTTGAGAAGAAAAGCATTTTTTTCTTAGTTTCTGTTATAAAAGTTTGCAAAAAAAGAATCTTTCTTCATAAATTTCATCCAAAATGTAGTCTGCTACATTTCTGTCTGTGTAAACGTCATAGCGTCTACACACTATGGTATATACATTTCAAAATTAAAGGGGGTTGGGTTAAACATGGATTTTTTTTTCTTTTACACTGTGGTTTCTTGTTACCGTGATGATCACTGTAACAGCAATTGTTTGAACTGTCATGAATGGCTTTTGTTGTTTACTATTGTGATGCTGTGATTGGCCCACAGCTATCTCATGGTACAGGGTGCTGCGATTGGCCCAGGTACCATGTTATTACTTGTGCCCAAATACAGATCACACACAGTAGTAAAAAATTATGTCATGATGGATTCCATTCATGACAATTGTTTATTAGGTGTCATGTGATTGATCCGGTGGACACAGCAGGTCGCAGATCGTGCCGCAGCGGGCCCCAAGGGGTGCGCCAGTGCGCATGTGCTCCGCAACATATGGGCACTGGATTGTGCTTCTCCCCTACTTCTGTTATAAGAAGAATGGGTGGGCTTTCCAATGTGAACAGTACAACACTGTTTACATTGGTGATCGCCATGATTGGCTATCACATCAATCACATTGCACAGTTTCAATTAGCTCTGTGCCTTTAGCCTACGCTCTCCAATGTCTACAGGAGAGCGCACACACCAACCCAGGTCTATGCACACACTCCTGCACAGCTGGCAAATACCTGCGGTGTCTGTGCAGCTGCACCCACTTCTAAAGACTGTCTGCAAGCAGTTGGGGGCAAAAGCAGATGCCAAAACAAATGCCTTCTGCATGCAGTACTGCTGCCAGCACCAAAAAGCAAATAGTATATTGTATTGTAAACACACATTTATTCTATATACAGTATCTCACAAAAGTCAGTACACCCCTCACATTTTTGTAAATATTTTATTATATTTTTTCACGTGACAACACTGAAGAAATGGCACTTTGCTACAATGTAAAGTAGTGAGTGTACAGCTTGTATAATAGTGTAAGTTTGCTGTCCCCTCAAAATAACAACACACAGCCATTAATGTCTAAACCGCTGGCAACAAAAGTAAGTACACCCCTAAATGAAAATGTCCAAATTGGGCCCAATTAGCCATGTTCCCTTCCCGGTGTCATGTGACTCGTTAGTGTCACAAGGTCTCGGGTGTGAATGGGGAGCAGGTGTGTTAAATTTGGTGTTATCGCTCTCACTCTCTCATACTGGTCAATGGAAGTTCAACATGGCACCACATGGCAAAGAACGCTCTGAGGATCTGAAAAAAAGAATTGTTGCTCTACATAAAGATGGCCTAGGCCAGGGGTGCCCAACCGCTGGCCCGCGGCCCACATGTGGCCCGCGGGCCGCTCTGATGTGGCCCGCCGCCAGATCGCGGGTTTCTGCCCGCTATCTCCGAGTATCAGAGTGCAGAGCCCGCGCTACAGGAAGCATACGGCTGTAGCAGAGAGCAGAGCCGATGCTTCCTATCGCTTCCGTCACAGGCGGAGTGCATTTGGTATCATCGGCTCTGCTCTCTGCTGCAGCCGCATGCTTCCTGTAGCGCGGGCTCTGTTCTGCACACATCAGTGAATATTAACTCTCAATACACGGCAGTGTGCCCACTATACCAAGCAGTGTGCCCACAATACCAGGCAGTGTGCCCGCCACTATACCAGGCAGTGTGCCTGCCACCATACCAGGCAGTGTGCACACCACAATACCGGACAGTGTGCTCGCCACTATACCAGGCAGGGTACCCACCACTGTTTCAGTCAGTGCAACCACCAGTGTACCTGCCACTGTACCGACCAGTGCCACTGTACCAGCCAGGATACCCACCACTGTTTCAGCCAGTGCACCCACCAGTATACCCACCAGAATACCTACCGCTGTACCAGCCAGGGTACCTGCCAGTGTACCCATCACTGTACCAGCCAGTACCCACCACTGTACCAGCCAGTGTACCTGCAACTGTAGCAGCCAGTGTACCCGCAACTGTACCAGCCAGTGTACCCGCCAGTGTACCCGCCAGTGTACCCACCACTGTACCAGCCAGTGTACCCGCAACTGTACCAGCCAGTGTACCCGCAACTGTACCAGCCAGTGTACCCGCAAATGTACCAGCCAGTGTACCCACCACTGTACCAGCCAGTACCCACCACTGTACCAGCCAGTGTATCCACCAGTGTACCCACCAGTGTACCCGCAACTGTACCAGCCAGTGTACCCACCAGTGTACCAGCCAGTGTACCCACCACTGTACCAGCCAGTGTACCCACCACTGTACCAACCAGTGTACCCACCACTGTACCAACCAGTGTACCTGCAACTGTACAAGCCAGTGTACCCACAACTGTACCAGCCAGTGTACCCACCACTGTACCAGCCAGTGTACCAGCCAGTGTACCTGCCAGTGTACCAGCCAGTGTACCCACCACTGTACCAGCCAGTGTACCCACCAGTGTACCAGCCAGTGTACCTGCAACTGTACCAGCCAGTGTACCCACCAGTGTAAACCAGCCAGTGTACCCACCACTGTACCAGCCAGTGTACTCACTAGTGTATCCACTACTGATATCCGCCAGCAGTACCTGCCAGTGATACCCGCCAGCAGTACCCACCAGTGATATTCGCCAGCAGTACCCACCAGTGATACCCGCCAGCAGTACCCACCAGTGATACCTGCCAGCAGTACCCACCAGAGATACATGCCAGTGATAACCGCCAGAAGTACCTGCCAGTGATACCCGCCAGCTATACCCGCCGGTGATACCCACCAGTGATACCTGCCTGCAGTACCCACCAGCAGTACCTGCCAGCCATACTCACCCAGGGGGAATGCCAGCAACAGCCGCCAGCCTTAACCACCTGGGGGACAGCAGCCTGCAGGAATCGAGAGGAGGAAGTGAAGATTAAGGTCAGTTTTTAATTAAAATTAAACAGCAATGGGCATATCTGTTCTCTACACTGGTACACTAGCTACACTGGGCTGCCTTCAAACTGATCCGCAGGTGCAATGCAGCCATTTCATTTCATTGTGGCCCTTGACCGGTTACCAAGTCACTTAAGGTTTGGCACCCCTGGCCTAGGCTATAAGAATATTGCCAAGACCCTAAAACTGAGATGCAGCACGGTAGCCAAGACCATACAGTGGTTTAACAGGACAGGTTCCACTCAGAACAGGCCTCGCCATGGTCAAGCAAAGAAGTTGAGTGCACATGCTCAGCATCATATCCAGAGGTTGTCTTTGGGAAATAGACGTATGAGTGCTGCCTGCATTTCTGCAGAGGTTGAAGGGGTGGGGTCAGCCTGTCATATTTAGACCATACGCCACACACTGCATCAAATTGGTCTGCATGGCTGTCGTCCCAGAAGAAAGTCTCTTCTAAAGATGATGCACAAGAAAGCCTGCAAACAGTTTGCTGAAGACAAGCAGACTAAGGACATGGATTACTGGAACCATGTCCTGTGGTCTGATGAGACCAAGATAAACTTATTTGGTTCAGATGGTGTCAAGCGTGTGTGGCGGCAACCAGGTGAGGAGTACAAAGACAAGTGTGTCTTGCCTACAGTCAAGCATGGTGGTGGGAGTGTCATGGTCTGGTGCTGCATGAGTGCTGCCGGCACTGGGGAGCTACAGTTCATTGAGGGAACCATGAATGCCAACATGTACTGTGACATACTGAAGCTGAGCATGATCCCCTCCCTTCGGAGACTGGGCCGCAGGGCAGTATTCCAACATGATAACGACCCCAAACACCTCCAAGACAAACACTGCCTTGCTAAAGAAGCTGAGGGTAAAGGTGATGGACTGGCCAAGCATGTCTCCAGACCTAAACCCTATTGAGCATCTGTGGGGCATCCTCAAATGGAAAGTGGAGGAGCGCAAGGTCTCTAATATCCACCAGCTCTGTGATGTTGTCATGGAGGAGTGGAAGAGGACTCCAGTGGCAACCTGTGAAGCTCTGGTGAACTCCATGCCCAAGAGGGTTATGGCAGTGCTGGAAAATAATGGTGGCCACACAAAATATTGACACTTTGGGCCCAATTTGGACATTTTTACTTAGGGGTGTACTCACTTTTGTTGCCAGAGGTTTATACCTGAATGGCTGTGTGTTGAGTTATTTTGAGGGGACAGCAAATTTACACTGTTATACAAGCTGTACAATCACTACTTTACATTGTAGCAAAGTGTCATTTCTTCAGTGTTGTCACATGAAAAGATATAATAAAATATTTACAAAAATGTGAGGGGTGTACTCACTTTTTTGAGATACTGTATTGTCTATTTTATAATGGTAATAAAATGACTTTGTGGGTACAAAGCATGGCAAGGTTATTTACAAATGAAATACATTTGATATTTTGTGTACTTTTTTTTTTTTTTTGCTACAAAACATATGAACAAGATAAACAAAAATAAAAAAAGTTTACATTTGAATAAGTAAAAGAAAATAAACAGAAAATAAAATATGTAAAGCAATAATAAGACTTAAAAGTAACTCTGTCATGAGAAATTACAGTGGAACCAGAGTAATGCGGTTAACGAGCGTTTTGAAAGACGAGCAATTTTTTTTTTTAAATCCTGACTCAGTTTGCAAGTGTTGTCTCGCAAAATGAGCAGAATTCAAGCTAATGAGGTGTGCAGTACCGCATTTGGCCAGAGGTGCGGGGGCGCCGGTGACACTCGGAACAGTTTGGAGCCGTTCGGAAATACTCGGAATCACTCGTAAATACTATGAAACACTCGGAAATACGCCGTTCCCGAGTGTTTCCGTGCCTTTCCAAGGGTTTCCGAGATCAGCCGAGCTGTCCCCAAGTATTTCTGAGGCTCTCCGGTGCCCCCCACCTCTGGCCACATGCGGTATTGCATGCCATAGAAGTCAATGCGGAACAAATTATCTTCGGTTCCATTGACTTCTATGGGGAAACTCGCTTTGATATGCGAGTACTTTGGATTACAAGCATTCTCTTGGAATGGATTATGCTCATAATTCAAGGTTCCACTGTATAAAAGAAGGAAAATCATTTGGTCTGCACACTAAAGAACTAGTGAAAATACACTGGAATAATATTATTATTGCAATGTATTTATTAGTGATGCTTGTAAATAATGTTTACAGTGGCTCCTGAGACATAAAGCAGGACCGAGCTGTCATTTTGCCAATAATGAGATGCTGATATTACCAGCAGAAAGCCACACATGCCCTAGGTCCATAATTACTTAACCACTTCAGCTCTGGAAGATTTACCCCCCTTCGTGAATAGGGCCATTTTTTTGAGATACGGCACTGTGTTACTTTAACTGAATATTGCGCGGCTGTGTGACGTTGTACCCAAATAAAATGAATGTAATTTTTTTCCCACAAATAGAACTTTCTTTTGGTGGTATTTGATCAACTCTGCAGTTTTTTTATTTTTTGCACATTAAACAAAAAAAGACAATAAAAAATAAATAAAAAATAAATACCGTATATACAGGCATACCCTGCTTTAAGTACACTCACTTTACATACACTCGCGAGTAAGGACATACCCGCGAGTGTATGTAAAGTGCCTCACAAGTACTGTACAGAAATTTTGCAGCCGCAGTAGAAGGAGCTGAAGCTCCGAGAGCATAGCCCGCCCTGTTCCAGTGTGCCCCTGACACCCCTACTACAGCCCCTGAGACCTCAACTACAACCCCTGACCCCCCACTACACCCTAGAAGTGAAAAAAGGTATTGTTTTACTATAAGTACATTTTCGTTTTACATACATGCTCTGGTCCCATTGTGTACTTAAAAGTGGGGTATGCCTGTACTTGAGTATAAGACGAGTTTTTCAGCACATTTTTTGTGTGCTGAAAATGCCCCCCTCGGCTTGTACTCAAGTCTCACTGTCCATCTGCAGCCTCATGCACCTGATCTCCCAGCTCTGTGACATGCAGTCAGTCTAGTCGACGGCCATGCAGTGTAACAAAGCCTCGCCTCCTCCTTGTCCTCGCCTGTGATAGGTGGGACACTGACTCACGGCTGGGAAAAACGGAATCAGTGTTCCGTCACGGACGAGGGACAAGGAGGAGGCAGGACTTTGTTACACTGGAAGGCCGCCAACTAGACTGACTGCATGTCACAGCGCTGGTGTTCTGGGGATCAAGGTACATGAGGCTGCAGATGGACACAGTGAGGCGGCAGGGAGATGGACACAGTGAGGTGGCAGGGAGATGGACACAGTGAGGCGGCAGGGAGATGGACACAGTGAGGCGGCAGGGAGATGGACACAGTGAGGCGGCAGGGAGGTGGACACAGTGAGGCGTCAGGGAGATGGACACAGTGAGGCGGCAGGCAGATGGACACAGTGAGGCGGCAGGCAGATGGACACAGTGAGGCGGCAGGCAGATGGACACAGTGAGGCGGCAGGGAGATGGACACAGTGAGGCGGCAGGCAAATGGACACAGTGAGGTGGCACGGAGATGGAAACAGTGGACGGCAGGCAGATGGACACAGTGATGCGGCAGGCAGATGGACACAGTGAGGCGACAGGCAGATGGACACAGTGAGGCGACAGGCAGATGGACACAGTGAGGTGGCAGGGGGATGGACACAGTGAGGCGGCAGGCAGATGGACACAGTGAGGCGACAGGCAGATGGACACAGTGAGGTGGCAGGGAGATGGACACAGTGAGGCGGCAGGCAGATGGACACAGTGAGGTGGCAGGGAGATGGACACAGTGAGGCGGCAGGCAGATGGACACAGTGAGGCGGCAGGCAGATGGACACAGTGAGGCGGCAGGCAGATGGACACAGTGAGGTGGCAGGCAGATGGACACAGTGAGGCGACAGGCAGATGGACACAGTGAGGCGGCAGGGAGATGGACACAGTGAGGCGGCAGGGAGATGGACACAGTGAGGCGGCAGGCAGATGGACACAGTGAGGCGGCAGGCAGATGGACACAGTGAGGCGGCAGGGAGATGGACACAGTGAGGCGGCAGACAGATGGACACAGTGAGGTGGCAGGCAGATGGACACAGTGAGGCGGCAGGCAGATGGACACAGTGAGGCGGCAGGGAGATGGACACAGTGAGGTGGCAGGCAGATGGACACAGTGAGGCGGCAGGGAGATGGACACAGTGAGGCGGCAGGCAGATGGACACAGTGAGGCGGCAGGCAGATGGGCACAGTGAGGTGGCAGGGAGATGGGCACAGTAAGGTGGCAGGGAGATGGGCACAGTGAGGTGGCAGGGAGATGGACACAGTGAGGCGGCAGGCAGATGGACACAGTGAGGCAGCAGGCAGATGGACACAGTGAGGCAGTATTCAGATGGGCTCAGTGAGGCATGCAGATGGGAACAGTGAGGCTGCAGATGGGCATTGTTGACCCTCTTTTCCACTTACAGTAGCTGCTGCCTTTCTCACCCTAGACTTATACTCGAGTCAATAAGCTTTCCCAGTTTTAGGTGCCTCGGCTTAAATTCGTGTCAGCTTATACTCGAGTATATACGGTATATATTTTTTTACATTCTGCTATAAAACATATCCAATAAAAAATGTAAAAAAATTTATTTCTTCATCAATTTAGGCCATTATGTATTCTGCTACATATTTTTTGTAAAAAAAAATCCCAATAAGCGTATATTGATTGGTTTGTGCAAAAGTTATAGCATCTACAAACTACAAGATATATTATTGGAATTTTTATTTATATATTTATTTTTTACTAGTAATGGCGATGATCAGCGACCTAAAGTGGTACTGCGATATTGCGGTGGAAATCGGACACTAACTCACACTTTTTTTGGGAACCGATGACACTAATACAGTGATCAGTGCTTACAATATGCACTGTCATTGTGCTAATGACACTGGCTGGGAAGGGGTTAACATCAGAGGCCATCAAAGGGTTATCTGTGTGCCTAGCCAGTGTTTATGTACTGTGTGGGAGGTGCTTTTAATAGTGGAAGGCATGGATTTATGTCCCTGCTTTGCAGGAACACAGGATCCATGCCTTCTCTACTGACAGAACGACATTCTGCCTTGTTTACATAGGCAGACTGCCATTCTGCCTCTGTAGCATATGATTGGTGGGTGGTACCCGCTTATCAGCTCCTGCTGTGCATAATCACATCGGGAGGGAGCCACCAGTGGTGCTCATTCGCGCTTGATACCCGGAAGTGTGGGATCACGTATATATGCGTGATTCTGCATACAGCGGCTGCCCTGTAGCAGTAAAACTGCTATAGGGCGGCCGTAAAGTGGTTAAATTGGTTTCTGCATTAAAATTAGCATTATTATTCATTTGGTGTACTTTTTCAAATGTTTCAGTGTGTCATATTCATAATAACACACCTGTATAAATTTGTTATGTAGCACACGGACCCTTTTCCCTTGCTTTGGCTCACTTGCAGGAAAAAGGCACACCGTACTATATGCCCGTACCCTCCTGGATGAGGAGGTTAAGCGGTGTTATGTATTTGGGTCCCACAGCTAGGTTCCTCCATCAGTTGGTTCTCATCTCCTAGGATATAGGGACAAGTCTCTGTTTCCCCCCAAGTAATTCCAATATCCACACCACTTTAAAACTCCAACGTTGAGTTTATTTTCTCAATGTTCAGCAGATAGAAAAGGGTGGAAGAGAGACAGGACAGCAAGGTTTCGGAGGTTAGTCCAGGCACAATGGATAGCACAATTACTACTCTATCCCTGAGTAGGTTTTAGCTCACCCGGATAGTCTCCTACAAAGTGGATCCTAACAGCCGAAGTGGTGCTCGGACGTTTGATCAAGTTCTTTTCCTAGATGCGATCGGGAGACTCTCTGCCACAGAATCTATTAGACCCCGAACCTCTTATCTTCTGGTACATAAGGACAAGTGCCAGCAGCAGCACATTACTAGGCCCTTGGTGGATAAAAGAATCCCTCCAGAAAGTTACAGGGTCCCTTCCTTCACTGTGAACACTCACCGGTCCGTCAGAAAGGTTCTCCCCCGGCCTCCTCTTCTTAGAAGCGGGCTCCCTCGTGAGGGACACCCTGGGACTCCTCTTCCCAGAAGTGGGCTCCAGCTAAAGGTGCTGGGCCCAATGTTGAAGACGCAGCCCCAGGACTAAAGGTGCCTGGGACTAATGCACACGTGGCCCCGTGGCCTGGAGGGCCATGCGCCACGCACCCGGACTCCGACTCTGGAACGAAGACCCCTCCCAGGCGGCGTCTGCCCCTTATGTATCCCCTCCCGGCATGCACAGCAGGTCGACCATGCCCACTGCACCGCTGCCGAAAGAGGACATCCTAAGGCACAGCACTAACACCAGTGGTTTGACCCTGACCCATTATGGCAGTGCCACCTACAGGCCACATGGAACTGCACACCAGTATACCATCCTGGAAATAAAGCAGCACAACCTATAAATTGAGAACGGTCTGAGCCTAACTACTATCTCAGACCAGCCCCTAAATTTGGGTATATAGCACCCCTAAATGGGGTGGGCGCTACAGTTATTTTTATGAACTGTCTTTAACCACTTCAATACTGGGCATTTTCACCCCCTTCCTGCCCAGACCAATTTTTGGTTTTCAGCGCTGTCGCACTTTGAATGACAATTGTGCGGTCATGGAACACTGTACCCAAATAAAATCTTTATACGTTTTTTTCCCCACAAATAGAGCTTTCATTTGGTGGTATTTGATCACCTCTGTGGTTTTTATTTTTTGCGCTATAAACAAAAGAAGACGGCTAGAAGCCCAGGACGTCATATGACGTCCACCCGGAGGGAGAGAAGGTTCCTGCCGACGTCATTTTACTATGGCTTGGTAAGGAACTGGTTAAAGCAGAAATCAAGGCTAAACACATTGGGGGAGATTTACTAAAACTGGTGCACACAGAACCTGGTGTAGCTGTGCATAGTGACCAATCAGGTTCTAACTTCAGCTTGTTCAATTAACGTGTTACTAGACCCACAATGGTAAAATCAGTCTGTGTATGCGGCAAAGCATGCTTGTTATACTCACTGTGGAAGGGATTAATCCTCTGCATTGTGTAAAAAGGCTGTTTGATCCTGTCTTCTCTGATCCTCTTTGTCTTTCACTGTCCCTAATCTATCTGCTGATAGAACAGATTGGTATGTATTGCTCTGTTTGGTGTGTATTGCTAGAGAGTTTTTTTTTTCTTGGGGGAGTGCATGTTATCAGCACAGGGCCAATCAGCACTGTCCAGACAGAGGGTCAGGGGTCCTGCAGCTTTATAGGACAACAGGGGAGAATGAAAACTCCTCCTACAAGCTGTAACCAAACACTGATAGGAGTCACACGACTGCTCTAACTGCTGATGAGAAAAGGTATTTAGCTGTTTATATTTATTTATATTTACTAAAGTAATTGCATTTCCATGTTCTGTGTACTGTGGGAGACCAGATATAGTGAATGGAGGGTCCTGGGTTTAGTAACACTTTAAGCTTTGACATTGAAATCTATAAGCTGGTTGGTTACTATGCAAAGCTACACCAGTTTTAGTAAATCTATCCCATATTGTCTAAAAACAAGAGATTTGTGTCACTTAAATATTGGGGGCATTGTTATAAAGCAGTGAATGTGACTTTCTCCAAACACAATCAATGGTTGTGAATCAATCACTGTCATTTAAAATGCATGCTTCTGGAAGATTCAGCCGCAGTGAGTGTTGGGTGAATGTCAGATACACTGCTTTATAAATATGCCCCGTGGTGTCCTTTGTGTAGTTCTTCCAGATAGGTGCAGCATCCTTGTGCAGGGTGACTGGTCTTGTATTGGCCTCTGTACTTTTCTCCAGGCAGTCTGTAGTCGGTGGACCTTCTGGGCCCCTCTCTAGGACCTTCAGAGCCTTGGAACAGTGATATTATCACCACTACTTTTTCAAGCTAATATCTGGATCTTTAAAGGCGCCTAGTGCACACAATGCATATATATGGATATTGAGAATATGGAGTTCAGCTTTAATATTTCATTTTTTTTATCATTACGGTAATTACCGTATATACTCGAGTATAAGCCGAGTTTTTCAGCACATTTTTTGTGTGCTGAAAATGCCCCCCTCGGCTTATACTCGAGTCTGTGTCCATCTTCAACTTTGTGCGCCTGATTCCAGCCAGCCGTAGGTCCCCTGGACTCCAATCATGGCACACATATAGCCCCACTCTTCCTCTACAAGTGTGCAAAGTTTGTTGTCCAGGGGACCTACGGTCGGGGAGCACAGATTTTTCAAAGCCGGGCACCCCTTCCATAGACTCCCATGTTAAAAGTCAGTCTAGTCACACAGCGCCGGAGATCAGGTAGGGAGATTGGGCACAGTGAGGCATGGGCACAGTGAGGCATGGGCACAGTGAGGCATGGACACAGTGAGGCATGGACACAGTGAGGCATGGACACAGTGAGGCACAGTGAGGCATGGGCACAGTGAGGCATGGACACAGTGAGGCATGGGCACAGTGAGGCATGGGCACAGTGAGGCATGGGCACAATGAGGCATGGGCACAGTGAGGCATGGACACAGTGAGGCATGGACACAGTGAGGCACAGTGAGGCATGGACACAGTGAGGCATGGACACAGTGAGGCATGGGCACAGTGAGGCATGGGCACAGTGAGGCATGGACACAGTGAGGCATGGACACAGTGAGGCATGGGCACAGTGAGGCATGGACACAGTGAGGCATGGACACAGTGAGGCATGGACACAGTGAGGCATGGGCACAGTGAGGCATGGGCACAGTGAGGCATGGACACAGTGAGGCATGGGCACAGTGAGGCATGGGCACAGTGAGGCATGGGCACAGTGAGGCATGGACACAGTGAGGCATGGACACAGTAAGGCACAGTGAGGCAAGGACACAGTGAGGCATGCACATGGACACAGTGAGGCAAAGTGAGGCACATTGAGGCATGCAGATGGACACCCTAGGCTTATACTCGACTCAATACGTTTTCCCAGTTTTTTGTGGTAAAATTAGGTGCCTCGGCTTATATTCGGGTCGGCTTATACTCGAGTATATACGGTATCTACATTTATTTATTAGATTTTTTTTTAAATAAAATTTTAAACAACAGCATTGTAAGCTAAAAAAATATTGAATAACATAATAATTTCTAATTTACATGAAGGTAAGGATTCGTTTACACAGGCAGCCAGGGGGGTGGTAAAAATTGACAGTTGAGCCATGCTTTTAACTCCCCCATACCACCCAGCTGCAAATGAACATGGCTGGCATCCATGTCAGTACACATCACTGTGGTTCTGTGTAAAAATACACAAATGCAATAAATGGTGCAAGCAGTATTTTGATTAGTCCTGCTAGTGCTTGCATATAACATTTGTGCATTTTATGTTAATATATTCCCTACACCTTCTTCTTAATTTTCGATTGTTATTTTTTTTTCTACAGATGGCTCTGTCAGATCTTCCCAGCACCCCTTTGGCGCTTGAATACCTTAATGACTTTGACTTAATGAAGTTTGAAGTAAAGAGGGAGCCACCTGAGCCTAGGGCTACACGCCTAGCCCCCCCTCCATCTCTCGGCTCTACTCCATGCAGCTCAGTACCACCTTCACCCACCTTCAGTGACCCCCCTGAATCAGCAGGACCACAACGTCCAAGTCTAGAAGAGCTTTATTGGATGGCAGCTTTACAGCAACAAATGGGTGGGGAGGGATTACCGCTAACCCCAGAAGATGCTGTGGAGGTGCTGATGGGTGGAGCTGCACCAACTCTACAAGGGATGGAGGGAGGATACAGGACTGGGGGGCAGCATCCTCACAATGGTTACTTGCTAAGTCCAGAAGATATGAATGCACAGCAGCATCAGGTGAGGAATCACAAAAGTGGTACGAAGAGCTAAGAGGTCACATTTCTAAAAAAATATCTATATATCTCTGTGATAGTGATGAGCAAATGACTGTTTAGGCCAAAACTTATTTTAACACTTACACCTTGTTAGCCTACTGTATACTGTTACCAGGGCCATCTTTAATATTGATTGGACCTTGGGCAAACATTTTCATGGGCCCTCCCAAATCCACTTGTCAACTATTTTCAGGCAGTGCGGGCTCAAGGGGCAGCTGCTTTGGGCCCGACAACAATGACTGGACCCGGGGCAGCTGCCCCTTTTGCCTTGCCTTAAAGACGGCCCTGACTGTTACTGTCAATATTAAAGTAGAAGATCACTCTAGAATTAGAACAATAAACAGCCATAAATAACATTTACCTTAATAAATGCATAGAACAATATTTGACTTTTGTCTGCAGTCTGTAAATTGCTGGCCATTTTTCAGTGACAACATGCAACCTATGGTGTCACCCCCTCCATGCTATCTACTTCTTGTGATTGCAAAACTTGACTGTAAATCTCCTCCTGTGTGCCACTGAAGTTGTAAAGTTATATAAAGTTTGGGGGGGGGGGGGGGCTGAGTGACACCATAGGTTGCATGGTATCACTGATAAATAGCTGGCACTTTCCAGTGCTGATTGCTGGACAAGTGCAGACTGAAGTCAAACCTGGTGCTATGCTTTTAATAAGTGCGTGTGTTATATGGCTGCTTAATGTTCATTGAGAGATTCTAGGGTGAAGTTCCACTTTAAGGGACTCAAGTGTTGTTTGTGTTGCCTTTGATGTATAAGACATTTCTGCTGATTATCACTCAAGTGTGGTTATGCACCAAGTAAGGACGTATGCATGTGACACTGGCTGCTTGTTGCCACTGTGTGAGACAGGATTTGTGAGTACAGTTATATCCATAAAGCCGGACATGTCACTGATCACTTAATCTGCTAATAATACGACTGAGACAGAATAGAGATAGGCAGATGATAATAAACAGAAGTGAAACAGCGGCTGATACTAATAACATTCGTCTGGAAAAAAGATCATTTTAATGTCACAGAAAATGTGTATATGGACCAGAAATTTGCATCTATGATCTTGATATTATTTAAAAAAAATATGATTTTACCCCAGCCAGCCATACACAAGCAGCTCTCTCATGCATGTGATCAGGCTGGACACACATGGCTTGAATTTTGGCAGCAGAATCAGCCATTTGAGCTGTGGATGGCCCTAATGGCACTACCTGGAAGGACATAATTTAAAAATAAAAGGAACTGGGCGGAAAACTGTCACCTTCACTGTTCGGGTATTCAGACAGCTGCGGGTGCTGTGGCTGTTAAAATACAATAGCCAAAAAGGGAGATTTCTCCATCCATGCTGTTTAGTATGGATTCGGGAATTGAGCGATTTAAGTTGTTCATTCCAAACAAGAGAAATCCAAACATGTATGGCTAGCCTTAAAGTGGAACTAAACCCATTGATTTAACAATTTCAAAATTACAGTTATATTCCTGGCATGCTGGGAATACTAACTGTCATATTTTCTTGTGCCCTCAACCAAACTGTCAAACCATCAAATGGTTGGTGTCATAACTGATCACATGTAAAGCACCATGGCAGTTGCAGATCAAACAAAGGCTTAGATGGCAGTTTCCTTGGCTGAAAAGGATAAGAGGGTTTAGTTTCACTTTTAGGCTCTGTTCACACCTAGGCATTTTGTTTTCAGGCAGAAGGTTGCGCGATTTTGTTGCGATTTTGTACAGGTCACAAGGTCACCACTGTACAAAACAGAAAACGCCTGTAATCTGACAAAAAAGAAGCTCCTGTACTTTTTTGAGCTTCAGGCGTTTTGTTTCAGATGACAAAATGTTCAGATGTGAACAGAATGCATTAAAATGAATGGGATTTGCCTTGTTGGGCGTTTTTAGGCTTACAGCAGAAAAACGCCCAAAAATGCCTTGGTGTGAACAGAGCCTAAAGAGCTTCTTTTCCTGTTAAAAAATGCCACACATCTAGGCTTGCAACATTTTCTTCAAGCCAAACCCGAACACTTTATTGACGTACAGTAATATATTTTTTTACTATAGATTATAGTGCTCTGGATTTTGAGAAGTTGATCTGCAGATTGGATAGGGTCTTGAACAGGGTAAAATCAGCAAGTAGGTTGGGAATGGAGGTGATAGGATCTTTAAGAAAAAGAAGTACGTCGTCTGCGTATGCGGCCACTTTATAATGAGTACCACGTATATCAATACCCTTGATGGCTGGGTTATCTCTCAATTTGCGCAGCATGGGTTCCATGGTAAGGACAAATATTAAAGGGGATAGGGGGCATCCCTGACGGGTACCGTTGGAGATGGGGAAGGCGCTCGACAGGTGGCCGTTGATCTTTAATTTAGCTGAAGGGGATGAATAAAGCAACAAGATCATGCGGAGCAGGCGTGGGGGGAAACCCATAGTTAGAAGGGTTCTCTCCATATAATCCCAGGCCACTCTGTCGAACGCCTTCTCAGCATCTAAGGAGAGGAAGAAACCCTGGGTGGATGATGTGGATAGCCAATGGTGAATATTCAGGGCTTTGGTGGTGTTGTCCCTGGCTTCTCTGCCGGGGACAAAGCGGACTTGATCCAGGGAGATCAGTCTGTTTAGGAAGGGGAGAATGCGATTCGCTAGGACTTTGGCATACAGTTTCAGGTCAACGTTGAGGAGTGAAATAGGACGATAGTTAGTGACCAGTAGGGGGTCCTTGCCTGGTTTGGGGATGAGGGATACATGGGCTTCAAGAAAGTCAGATTCGGAGTGTGGGTCCGAGGATAGGGATTCAAAGGAGTTCACTAGGTGTGGAAGAAGGGTGTCGGAAAAGGATTTATAATAACTAACAGTAAGTCCATCGGGGCCGGGGCATTTACCAGGTTTCATTTGTTTTAGCGCTGCCAAGGTTTCGGCAATCGAGATTGGGAGATCGAGGCTGGCCGAGTCCTCAGGTGTCAGGGGGGTCGGGCAGTGTTGTGCCAGGAAATCATTTATCGCTGTCAGCCTGTCTGTAGTAGTGGGAGAGGAATTGGTGATGGGGAGGTTGTAAAGGTTAGAGAAATACGACACAAAGTGGTCAGAGATGTCTTCTTGTTTGACAAGGTCGGTGCCAGATGGGTGTTTAAGTTTGTGAATAGTGCAAGCAGCTCTCTTAATCTGTAGGGCCTTTGCCATTAGTTTACCAGCTTTGTTACTGAACTCATAGAAGAGTTTTTGGGATAGAGTGTATTTGCGTTTGATTGTTAGGTTGAGTGCTTCCAGGAGATTAGCACGCGCCTGGGTGAGCTCTGACAAGGAGCTTTGGGCTAACGTCATTTTGTGTGTTTGTTCCAGGGCTCTTACCTGTGCCGTAAGTTTCTCAATGTGGGCTTTCCTCATTTTGTTTCTCTTAGCCGCCAGGGACAAGAACGTGCCTCTTACTACACATTTATGTGCTGCCCAGAGCGTTGGGGGGGCAGTGTCTCCCGAAGCGTTTTCCCTAAAGTAGTTAGTGAGGGTGTCAGAGATTGTTCGTGTGTATACCGCATCTGTAAGTAGGGAGTCGTCTAGCCTCCAAATATTGGTTCTCGAGAAAAATGTTGGGAATTTGAGGGTCATGGAGATAGGGTGGTGGTCCGATAAAACCATAGGTTCGATTGTAGCAGAGGTTAGGTATGAGAGGTCAGTTTGGGAGAGGAAGAAATAGTCTAGTCTGGTATATTTGTTGTGGAGACTTGAGAAGTATGAGTAGACACGGCCGCTCGGGTTAAGGGTGCGCCAGGTGTCATGTAAGAGAAGAGTATGTATCTGCTGTTTGATCGCTCAGAGGGCTCGGAAGGTGAGGGAGGATGTACCGTTGGAGGTGTCTATAGTAGGATTGAGTGCTACATTGAAGTCTCCCCCCACAATCAAGGTGCCAGACTGAAAGGCGATCAACTGTTCAAGGGTTGCGCGAAAGAAGGGAACTTGTTGGGAGTTGGGGGCGTAGATATTAGCGATGGTCACAGGTCTTTGATGTAACGTGCCTTTGATGAAGAGGAATCTACCCTGAGTGTCCCTTTGGACATCTGTGACTTGAAGGGGGCAGTTTTTCGAGAGGAGAATAGATACACCTTTAGATTTGGCCTCTGCATTAGAAGCATGGAATACAGTAGGGAAGTGTGGGTTTTGTAGTTTGGGAATGCTATTGGTCCTAAAATGAGTTTCCTGAATGAGGGCTACATTGGCGTTGGAGTGACGTAGAGAGTGGAGCAGTTTAGAACGCTTTTCAGGTGTGTTCAGGCCTCTTATGTTCACTGAATATAAGTTAAGCGTGAGGGGTTGGGCGTGGGGGGTAGGGGGTGATGTCCTGGAGGGGGCATTGCTCGTCATTATCGTGGAAGTGTGTGGGGGTGGTGTGGATGAAGGAGAAGGAGGGAGGGGAGGGTTGTACGGGGATCAGGGAGTGGGTAGGTGTGTGAGCAAGATTGGTCACTAGTGAAAAACCGATGAGGCTACAACCAAATAGGTTGAATAACCTCTACAAGAAATGTATCGGTCAAGTACAGTGCGTGTACGGGGTGACAACCCTTAGGTAAAAGGCTCACCCGGACACGCGACTGTATGAGGGTTGACAAACACGAGGAAACGAAGGCGG
The DNA here is from genome assembly GCA_029206835.1 of Rana muscosa. Lineage (NCBI taxonomy): Eukaryota > Metazoa > Chordata > Amphibia > Anura > Ranidae > Rana > Rana muscosa. The sequence continues at coordinate 809,329,913 of CM055116.1, forward strand.
ACGAAATTGGAGCGGGAGCGTCCGCCGCCACAGAAAGGTGGGTTGTAGCTTCATGAGGACATGAGCTGCAAGACAACATCTGGATGGGGTCATAATATGAAGCCATGTCTTGTAGATCTGGAACTGGGAATACCAGAACATAAAAGGGTAAATGAAACCAACTCGTAAACCGTAAACCTATGTAAACTTATATAAAACATGCTAACATTGAGGGACCAGGCGAAACTTAGTAAGGAATAAAGTCCCGTAGCGATGGTATTTGGTAATACGTGCATAAAATGCTAAATGGTTACCAGTGTTAACTAGTATCCTGGTGTCCACCGGCAGCTCAGTCAAGTAGGTGAAGCAGCCATACTTTGAGGGAGATTAATACTGTTTAAACAAAGATTTGGCAAGAAGTGGGGGTGACAGCCGGCTGTGGACAGCAGGGTAGACATATTAATTTGGCTAAAGCAGGTAAGTGGGACTACAACAAATAATTAATTAATCAATCAAATAATTAGAGGTATGTTGGCTACAAAAGTTTAAGAAAATTGGGTTCGGTGGCCAACTGGAACTTAACTGGTGGGTCGTACCGTAATCTGCATGCAGGAGGCGTGTGTCTTGGCTGTGTGCACTGGTGCAGAGCGTAGCTCTTACATTGAAATAAAGCACAGGTATTGTGGTCGTCCGGTGAGGATGTAGGTGATGGAGCACCTGCCGAGTCCGAAGTCAGCGGGGGGATGAGGTGATCCTGCGCATTACAGAGGAGGGAGCCCCGGAAACGTTCGACGGACGGTCGAGGTCAACAGATCCGGAAGAGCGGGTCACGTGAGTACATTCCGGTGGCACAGGTGTAGCTGGGAAGAAAACGTCTGGTACTCACGCGTGTTGAAGGCTGTGCCGTGGAGGGCCATCAAGCGGAGCTGGGAGAGATCGCGGATGTGGATGTAGCGGGTGTAGCTCCGTTCGTCCAATGGAGGGAGGCGGAGGTGTGCCGGGATATCCGGATGTTGTTCGGAGTCGTCTTTCACCAATCCAGCAGCTGGAATTGTCGGGACCTCGCGTGAAGTAGCAGGTGAGTGGGGCGGGGGTCTAACTGAAGAGAACGCAATGCATCCTGGAGAGTGTAGTCTTTTGCAGGCTTAGGGCAGGGCAGTCATACGGTGATAGGTCCGGAGGTCATCTCGGCTGAGGTGGTGGCAGGGCCAATCAGTAGGAGCGTGGGAGTGGTGTGTTGCAGGAATGCGGCTCAGTTCCCAGAGCTGTAGCTCAGTCGAAGAGTCCAAGCCAGGACTAGTTTTCAATGGTGTCAAAAGTGAAAGTGAGCGAGACATTAAACGAACAGGTCCAAAACAGAACTGGGGGGGAGAACTGTAGACTATAACGTGGTGGCAATAGGAATATTTCCAGCCAGAGGGATCGAGGAGGAACTTGGGGAAAGTGGTACCTCAGGCCTTAGTAATCCCGCCGGGTCCTCCGTGTATGGGGAGAGACGGAGGGGCTGGAAGCGTGGAAATGCTGTTGGATTGAGGAGTGGCGCCCGATGGGCGAGGGAGAGCGTCTTCTACGGGACCTGCTATTTTGCGCTTCCATGGGCTCTTCTTGGGGGGGCGTCTTTCGCAGCAAGGTGTGGCGGAATTCTCCGTACCAATTCGGCACTTCTACTAGGGGCAATCCCAGTGTTCCGCAAAAGTGAGGTAGGTCCTCCGGCACTTTCAAAAGAGCAGTATGGCCTTGGAAGGAGGCAGACAGGCAGAAGGGGAACTTCCATTTGTACGGGATGTTTCTGGAGCGTAGGACGTCTAGTAAGGGCTTTAGGTCTCGGCGGTGTCGGAGGGTTATGCCTGACAGGTCTTGGTAGATTTGTATGGGGCGACCCCTGTGCAGCAATTGCTGTCTGCTCCTCGCTTGCTTCATAATGTCCTCTTTGAGTTTAAAATCTACTACATGGCAGATTATGTCCCTGGGGGGGTCTGTCTCTCTACCCTTCGGCCGGAGGGCACGGTGGATCCTGTCAAGATTTATGGCAGATTGCGGTGGTCGGCCCAGCAGGTCATTAAAGATCTCTACTACAGTGTGGGCTACTTGGTCGTTCTCCACAGTCTCTGGAACGTTGCGGATCCTGAGGTTATGGCGCTGACCTCTGTTGTCGAGGTCCTCTAAATGGCGTTGCATATCCCTCATTTGTTGGGTGTGGGAGTCAATGCGGGAGGCTGCTTTGTGTAGGCAAGTGTCGTGGCGGTCGGCAGTTTTTTCTACCGAGAGCACCCTGTCGTTGAGCGCGCGGATGTCTAGTCTCAGATCTGCAATGGCAGCCGCCAAGGTATCCTTAATATCTGCCGCTATGGTCCGCAGATCATGGATGCTGAGCTGGGGTTGAGGCAACAGTTCTATGTTAGGGGAGTGTGGGTTAGAAGCAGGCGGGTGTGAGGAAGGTGGAATGGTGGCCGTCGGATCGTTTTCCTGTGAGCGACCATGGCGGGTAGGCGCCATATTTCCCCTACTGTTCCGGAACATTTCAGGGATGTTCTGGCTGGTCCCTCCGGGTTGTTCTCTTGGGGAGCGGGATCTGGAGGTAGAGGAGGAACGGGAAGCGGTACCCATCTTCAGGGTGAAAATCAGGAGCAGTTATCCTCGGAAAATAGCTCAGGGTCTTCTGTGGCGGCAGGAGCGAAGAGATCAAGCGTCCATCTTCTTGCCTCGGTCGGCCACGCCCCCCCCTATAGATTATAGATAAGAATATAGTATACATATAGAATAGTAAAAGATCTTGGACATATTTGGGTGCCCCAAGGAGATTAGTAATGCGCCCACTGCCCCTCCTATCCAGGTGTGACAGGGAGGCTGCACGGGCCCCTGGAGAGTGGGGAGTCACAGTCTAGTCTGAATAATGTGTCTGGGTTTCCGGCGAACTGAAACCTGGACCATAGGTGTGCGCAGCCTATTGCATTAGGGTGTGCACCCTTAAGCTCAAAAACACATGTGTGTGTGTGTGTCTACATATATATGACCCCGGCACATTGATCTCCCTATCGGCACAGTGAAAAAGAAGAGCATAAACACTTCTCTTATGGCAGAGCCAGTAAGAGGGAGATCTTTCCCATGTTCCTGCTGCTACACAGAGTGATAACACTAATGTGCATGGGGTGATTAGGGTGTGCCTGGGCACACCTGGCACACCCTGTGCGCACGCCTATGACCTGGACACAGATCTCTTTGCTGGAGCTTCTGGCTCTTCACATCTAACTGTAACCATTTATTTTATATTATGGTGCTTGCAACAGAAGGAGTTACCAGAAAAAAACAGCATACTACAATTCAGCCCTTGAAGAAGGAATTAAACATTTCACCCAATTTCCGAAACATGTTTGGTATATTGTAACCACACACGTCATTTGATCTCCTTAGAGACCATGTGTGTGTTTTAAGAATTTATTTGCTGCTTTTTGATTGTGTCCTAATATACTATTTTTAGGTGTTCTTATTTGTGCATCAATTCTACTATTATGTCATTGTAGCGGGTACCTCAAATAGGGGGTCGCCATGCCCAAAGTTAGGGGATGGCCTTAGCAATAGTTTGGCTCAGACTTTCTAATTTGATATTGGACTCTGCTCTGCTGTAGTGTTGTCTGGTGTGCAGTTCCCCTTTTGGCCTGCGGGTGGCGCTGTTGCCCAGGTCTAGGGTCGAACCATAGGTGACACAGTGGCAGTATTGGGTGTCCTCTCTCGGCAGCCGTGCAGTGGGCGTGGTCTGTGCATGCCGGGACGGGGTACAAAAGGGGCAGACGCCATGTTAGAGGAGGAGTTGCGGAGGAGAGAAGGAGAGGACCCCTTGGTCCAAGAGTGACACACGTACCCCACCTTCGGTGGCCCTCATGGCCAGGGGTGCGTGTGGGTGTGATCAGGCCCAGGCACCTTTAGCCTGGGGCTGCAACTTTACTAGTAGGCCCAGCACCTTTAGCTAGGGCCTACCCCCGAAAGAAGAGTCCCAGGGTGCCCGGGTGAGGGTACCCGCTCCGACCGAGAGGAAGCCAGGGGAGGATCGGTCCCACAGAGGAGATGAGTGATGGAAGATCGCTGTCTCGGGAAAGGCCTGGTGATGGTGACCTGTCAGAGGGAAGGATTCTTCACTCCGCATAGCTAACCCTGTAGAGTGCCTATTGGCATCGTTCTGTTCTCCAAATTCTACATAGGTTAAAGGATTTCCTGAACCCGTCCCTGGAGGGGATAGGGTGGCAGAACTGTTCAAGTTCCACACCGGCTGCTGGGGCCGCTCTCATAGGGACTATCCGGGTGAGCTAATCCCACTCGGGATCGAGTGGCGACGAGTGACTAAGGTTTGTGTGCCTGAATCTGCCTTCTGACTCTGCTAACTTCTTTCTCTCTACAATTTCTCATTTACTGGGACAAAGGAAAAATAAACTCTCTGTTGGAGTTAAAGTGTTCTGGACATTGGCTTCATGGGGGGGTGGAGCAATATAGACTTGTCCCTATACACTATGGATGAGAACCAGTGGAAGGAGGTAACTCGCTGCAGGACCCAAAATTTGTGAACCCTGCTTAACCTCTTCAAACAGGAGGGTACGGGCATATAGCATAAATGTTGTACTTTTTTACATTACAATACTCTTTGAATATCTGGTTTACTTCCTATGCCCGTACAATCCCTGGGGCACTTCCCTTTGTAAATTCTTTCAATTGGGATGTGGCATAGGCCTCCAGTTTTTATACTCATTAGTGGTTTCTCTTAAAAACTATTTTTTCCTAAGAACACCTAAAACTCCCAGGTGGGCAGGAACAGAGTCTAGCACTATGACCAGGGGGATCTCACTGTTGGTATCCAAGATACATAAGAAGCCAAGGTGCACTGGAGAAAAAAAACACTACACCAGTATTTAAGAGCCCAAGCACATTTACTGTATGTAATTAAAACGACAATACAATGCATTTGGGAGGGCCCCTGAAAAGAGCTTTTTAAGATCAGATGCTAGTGGACTCTAATGAGTAATGGGCTTGAACAACTAGCTGCTGAAGCCTGCGTTTAAAGAATATGTAGCACCTACCCCACATTTCCGGGGGCATGGTGGTGACCCCCAGAGACTGGGAGGGCCGACATTCCTCCTCAGGGTGCAGGTTACTAGGCATAGTGGGTGATGCACAAGATAGAAAGATGGGCGCCAGTCATATTTATGCTTAAACAAAGAGAAGTTTATTTCTCACAACAGGATAAATTTGGGAGAGAGGGGTAGGGCACAGGAAACTCTTAGTCAAAAATAGTAACGCCCAGCAGACAGGTAGACTCCTTAGACAAAAAGGTGAGCTTAGGCAGACAGCAGTACAAGAAAAGGAGCCTTTAAGCTGACCCAGTACATCTGTACTTTGTAGAATATGCTGTCTCCTATGGTAACTGAACTTTACTTACATCATCATGCGCAGTTTCCTTTGGATCAGTTCTCTATTGAAGCTATCCCAGCCACCTCATGGGTCCCCTGTCCATGAAGAATCACCTCTGGTACTTCTCTAGAACTCCATCCCTCTCAGCATTGTTTGTAGGTATTTAGCAGGCTCTCCTCTGCGGGATCTTGAACACCTAAATAGGCCTCAACAGACCTAGCAGCCAGGAGGACTCCTGGATAGGCCTCAGGCTTCAGGCCTAGCAGCCAGGAGCTGTTTCTCACACACCCACCCAGACAGCTGCATGGATGGAGAAGACTAAAGATCACCTGACTCTCTCCAAATAAATATCCTTTTTCAGCATGCATAGCGGCCAGTCTGATTGGCTGAGAAAAAGTATGTTTGTTAATGACCTGAATTCACTGTAGCTCATCATACTAATGTCAAAGGCAACAGTGCCACCTACTGACAAAAGGGAGAAGCCACAGCTGAAACAGGATTAGGATTTGATCCAAAAAAAAAACTCAAATTAGCCAGGCTAGCTACCACCCAGCATAGCTAAATTTACCTGTAACCCTGTTTTAGGACGAGGGTGCTACAAATATATTACTTTTGCATCCTTTAACTCATTTGACACCAGAATCATCTAATTTTAACAAGCACCTTTTAAGCCCTGATGAAAGAAGCCCTTTAGAATCTCCAAAACGCATTGGTTTGTTTTTCAAGATTTTTATAATGAAATAAACACACTTGAATTCTCAACTATTGGTATGACATCCCTTTTCTCTTATATGCCTTGAATTTTACCCAAAGTGCCCCCTAGAGCTTATGTAATGTTTGAGAGTTGCCTCATCAGAGCCACTGTATTTCACACCATTGCCTTTACTCAACACTGCAAACTCCATCTAATTTTGGATCCAGCACTTCCCACCTACACCTTTCAAATATAGAAAGCCAGGGGCTAGCCAACCCTGCTTCTCCTGTTACATTTTAGTTATAACGTTTGGTCACTTTTTGGTTGATGTAATTTTTTTTTGGGGGTCACAAGGGAACACTGGCACTGATATGCAATATAGATAAAGCAGCCCTATTGCACCAGTGCACACAAATGAAGCATACACATAGGGTGTGCATGTGTGATTGCACCACACATGTGAGGTATCACTGCGGACATTCACACTGACAGCAAAAATTCAAGGGATGTCATTCATGGTTACTTCTAAATTGATAACCTTTTAATGGCTTTTATAGCGTTGCCTATGGACATTTTTGGGTACCCTATATTTTTGCTATTTCAAGATAAACAGTTGCTCAAATATTATGCAACATAAAAAAATTGCAACCTCCTCCCCTTCCTAGACACTTTGGGTTTTAACTTTTCTACCCTAAACTTTTTGGTAAATATCTCCCGGTATACTCTATCCGCCCAGAAGCTTGGGATAGGTGTCCTTCATTATGTAGAAACAACACTTAACTCCTTTATAACAAACAGGTGGGGTAATGGCGCTACCTGGGGTACCTGACAGTGGGGAAACCCACTAAATTAACAAAAAGTATCTATATAACCATATAATGTAAGATGTAGAACCCGTACTTTGGTGGGATCATACAATGTAAATAATGGATTCTAAGAGCAGTGAAACAACAATATGTGAGAAAGCATAAATAAGTGCATAACAATCTGTGCAATAAAATCTCTATACCAGTGACCAAAAACCTAAATATATATGTATATATATCAATAATACAAAGAATCCGGTAACAGATTGGTGAAAAAAATTGAAAAATTATATATATATGTGGTGAAAAGTAGTCCAGCACTAATGTGTATAAAAATGAATGTTCAGAAAAATAGATAAATAGACCAAATAATTACAAAATTATTGAAGAAATTCCCATAACAAGTTCATTCTCTGTGAGATAATCTAAAGTGACTTGGTGTGGTAAGAAGCAGGTAATCAGATGACTTGTGTGCTCCCCCTTCTGGGTCCCCACTCCCCAGATGCCACCACCCCTGCAGGGGTAGATGGCGTATAGTAGCTGAAGCTGCTGGAATCCTAAGGCTTCTCCCCGTCAGCTCGCCTCCAGCCTTTCCGCTAGATGATATCCTGCGTTCCCGAGTGCTGAGCGAGGCTGGTATGATGGTAGCAATTCCTCATAGGAAGAGACAAGGGCTCCAATAGTGTAGTATCATCGGTGTTTATTTAAAAAGTTAAAAAACAACAAGGGGTATCAGCATCAACACATAAAAAACAGCTGGTACTCCGTAAGAACATACACTAAAATCCGTGGGTAGATGAGCGTAACAGAGGCCGGAATGAGCAGCGTGGGTTCCAGCTGCGTTCCACCCGCTCTCCTCACAACCCGGAAATTACGTAACGTGCGTACACGTGACCACGCCTTAAGCTTTTCGTCAATGGACGTCGTCTGAGGCAGTCAAGTCAAATTTCTTCAATAATTTCGTAATTTTTTGGTCTATTTACCTATTTTTCTGTACATTCATTTTTATACACATTAGTGTTGGACTGCTTTTCACTATATATATATATATATATATATATATATATATATATGTAGCGCCCTCCTCACTCCCCTCTTTCTCTCGTCTTGTCTTTCTCTTGTCTAGGGGTATCTTAGAGGGGAGGGAGGGGGACACCACGCCTGGCCTCCACCACATTTGTCAGTGCGGTATAAGCAACGTTCTTGTATTACCTTCGGGTCAGTGCTGTACACCTGGATCCTCCCTCCAAGAGTCACCTTGAACAATGTCTGCTAGGAAATGAGCCCCACACCATTAAAGTACAACACTCCTTTATTCTTCTGTGAATGAACACAATCAGTTGAACTCCCTTGGTTAACAGAACAGGAAAGGAGGTGTGGATGCGAATAGGCCCAGACACAATTTGGTTCTCCACTTTCCTTCCTGAAAGTGGGTTACGGTCTCTGCACGAGGGGGAATTTCCTTCCAGGCGGTCTCCGACGAGAGGCTCACCTGTCACCGGCAATATGCTGCACCGGGTCTTCAAGTGAGGAGCTCCCCCCGGTCCATTGCGCCTTCCGGATTCGGGTACCCACTCCCGGGGTTCCCTAGGATCTCCGTCCCTCGCGGAACTCAGTGTTGGGCACTGAGCTCCAGACCTCCATCCAAGTACCTCACCCCAGGCCAAAGGTGCCTGAGATGGAACACGATCTCCGGCGGTCCTCTAGGCCTAGGCCACCCAGAGGACCGTCACGAACCACCGTCCACAAGCTGAAGGTGCTTGGGACTCCGACCCCGTGACAAAGATGGCCGGCCCCTTTATACCCTCTCCCGGCAAGCACGGCGGGTTCCCCTCCCCACCATACCGCTGCCGAGGGAGGACAAAAAGGAGGTACGGCACACAGCAGTGATTCAATCCCAACCCAGGGTGACAGCGCCACCCACTGGGCTGCGGAGAATTACACATCACTAATGTCTCTGCCAAGTTCAAATTTACACCCGGGAAAGTATATACCCGCTACACATATATATGTAATTTTTCAATTTTTTTCACAGTTCTGTTACCGGATTCTTTGTATTATTGATATATATACATATATATTTAGGTTTTTGGTCACTGGTATAAAGATTTTATTGCACAGATTGTTATGCACTTATTCATGCTTTCTCACATATTGTTGTTTCACTGCTCTTAGAATCCATTATTTACATTGTATGATCCCACCAAGGTTAATTTAGTGGGTTTCCCCACTGTCAGGTACCCCAGGTAGTGCCACTACCCCACCTGTTTGTTATAATTTACCAGACTCCCTAGTGGAGCTCTATTAGGGGGGCAGCAAACCTTTTTTAACATTGTCCTAAGCGCGGTACTTTCCTGTTTTCTAACACTTAACTCCTACCTACTGCCGTTAACACGCCTGTAGGCTGTACTATCTTTTCAGTATGTTCATGTTCGTCATGTTCCCTCACATGTTTACCGCCACAACCTGGTATATTTTTATATAGGTGTTTCTACTTTAAGATTTTGGTTACTACAATTGACGTGGAAATAGATGCATCAAGCTGTTTTTGGCTGCAATCTCTTTGATTGTGTACATACAGACTTTTATTATTGTTGTTTGTCACTAAAAAATGTGATGTCACATCATACTATTCTATTCTGTTGCATGCCCTGAAATAAAGAATTAAAAAAAAAATGCAAATGCCTATATTTTATTTCAAAGGGCCTCATAAAATATATAATTGTGGGATTCTCTGTCATTTTCTAGCAAAAAATGCAGATTTTAACATGTGTAAAAATTAAGAACAAAAATTTTGAAAGCAAAGTGGTTAAAATATATTTAATGCCAAAGCATCTGTATATTCTAAAGAATGATGTGAGGCAATTAAAATTTTTGGATTTGACCTTACTTTTATTTCTGGAGAAATAGAGAAATGTAATCTCCCTAGCTGGGACGCAAGCAGCATTTAAAATTTGGAAGGGGTGCTAACCAACTACTCTATTCAATTATATTAAAAAAATTATTTCAGATACACTTAAAGCTGCTCTTAGATGATCCCACCACCCCACATTAATTATTAAGGTGGATGTGAGATTGGATGAGATCACCACACTACTAGATCCCATCCATTGATAGATATACATTTAGCAACACACTTTGAAATGGTGATTAGCTTTCTATGACATGTCACAAATCTCTGCAATGAATTATGAGCAGATCAGTTCACATATTCTCCTCACTGTTCACATACTGTGGATGGGTATATCTCTGGGGATTATCTGAACATATATATTTGTACTAATTCAAGAATCAATTTGGGATTTTTGCACAATATTAAATCCTTGTACAGCTATTTGAAAAAGAAATAAGGTTACCAATGCAATGGCCAATTTTTGTATAGCAGGTGACACTTGGGCTTATGACACTTGTGTTGTGTATAGGTTAACCTCAATGCCAACAGTCAGCATTTCTAGACTTCAGAGTTTCACTTTATCAAGGCACAGATTTACCAGTAGGCTTGTGCAATTCGTTTCGTAACGAATCAAAATTCGTCCGAATTTAGCAACTTTCGGACATTCGGAAGCATTCGAATTTCCGAACAGAGCAATTACGAATAAAACCGAATCCGAAATAAATTATACCGCAAAATAGCGAATGTCCGAAGGTCTTCGGCATTATTCGTTATGAAAAAAGTTACGAATGTACGAATCCATTCGAAGCACAATAACACTCACTCTGCTCTCTGCTTCTCCCTCACCATGCTGAACTCCCTCTCAAAATGGTGTACAGGGGCGGAGGCTATAGCCGCATGAAAAAACGAAAGTAAAATACGAGATTTCAAATCCATTTGAAGCACAATAACACTCACTCTGCTCTGCTCTCTGCTTCTCCCTCACCGTGCTGAACCCTCTCAAAATGGTGTACAGGGGCGGAGCCTATAGCCGCATGTAAAAAACGAAAGTAAAATACGAGATTTCGAATCGTTACAAATAACCGCTATGTATTTAGAAAAGTACAAATCCATTCGAAGCACATTAGGCATAATAGGCAGCGTCGTTGTGAGAGAGACACGGAAAATTACGAATCAACGAACCCAAAAAAAGTTACGAAAGTAGGAGTTGTGTCCAGAATCAACGAAAAACAACGTACTCTACCGAAAGTACGAATTATAAAGCAACAAAAAATTCAACGAAAAATGTCGCTTGCAAAAATACGAATGAGTCCGAACACGAAAAATCCCGTCTAGCAAAATTACGAATGATTACGAATCAACAGGACCGGAAAGAAACGAACCGAAACGGAACAAATTTTTCCGTTGTGCACAAGTCTATTTACCAGTATGTTGGGGAAATCTCAAATCATCAGCTGTACTTTTGTCAGTAAAATACTTCAACTTGCACAAATTTGGGAGAAAACGTTATATGAATACTTATGATCAGCATTATATTATTACCTAAAATAAGTTTTGTTTAAATAAGCAATTTAGGGCAACAAATTAAATTAATCAAACAACTATAAAGCACTTCAACTTTGGTAATGACGGAAAGTGCACAATTTGTCTTCGAATGAGTTCTGTGTAGCAAGAGTTCAAACAGCTGCTCACATGTTTACTGCAAAAGGTTTGTCTTGAGAAACCTATTTTCACAAAAACTTTACTACATCAGGCTTGCTGTATGTGATATAAACAGCCAGGAGCCTATAGTTTTCTAGGTCCCCACAACAGTATGCATTTACAGCTGGTAGAGTAGGGGTGATGGTGATGTACAACATTTTAAAACTGGGCTGGCAGCTCTCTCAAACCAATGTGCGTTCATAGCCCCTTGGATGGTTATTTTATGTGAACCTTTTGTAGAAATCAACTTATTTTGAAATTTACCAATCTGGGGAGGCACCCTGTCCTTACCGTCTTTTCAAAAGTGGTTGGGATAGATTGAAGAACTACAGCAATGTCTGGGTGAAAAGCTCTTTTGTATGCATACCACGGTTGTATTTCAAATGTTAACCGAGTTGGGCTTTTAGGTTAGACATAATCAGGATGATCTTTCATTGAACATGACTCATTTTTTCTTTTTTTTTATGTATTTATTTATCACATATGCATATGGACATCATTGTTGTTTTCTGCTTCTGGTAATCCAGTTTATAATAAAAAAGTATAGAAGTCTTGAAATGTAGAGCAGATGTATAAAGGCTTCCAAATCTGTTGGTGAAGAAAACTGTGATCTCAGCCTGTTTGCCATCTAAGCTTGGTGCACCTATATCTTAAGCCTCGTACACACGACCGGTTTTCTCTGCAAGAAACGACAAGAAAACTGTTGGGAGAGCTTTCTTGCCAAGAAAACCGTGCGTGTGTACGAGGCATTCAGGCTTCTCGTCAAGAAAACTGCCCAGAATCTCGACGAGAAAAATAGAGAACCTGCTTTCTTTTTTCTCGTCGTGAGTCTCATTTTTCTCATCATGATTCTCGTCAGACTGTATTTGGACGAGAAAACCGTTCGTGTGTATGCTTTTCCGAGTCTTCAAAAGCCGCGCATGGTCAGAATCAAGTATGAGACGGGAGCGCACCTTCTTGTAAAACTAGCGTTCGTAATGGAGATAGCACATTCGTCACGCTGTAACAAACTGAAAGCACGAAGACTGAAAAGCGCGAATCGTCTCTCCCCAAACTTTTACTAACACGCGGTAATACGAGATCAGCAAAAGCAGCCCAAGGGGTGGCGCCATTGGAATAGAACTTCCCCTTTATACTGCCGTCGTACGTGTTGTACGTGACCGTGCTTTACAACGAGGAGATTTTGTATTGACAGTGTGTATGCAAGGAAAGCTTGACGAGAATCTCGTCAAGCTTGACAAGAAACCGTCGAGATTCTCAGCCGTGTGTACTAGGCTTTAGAGTTTGATGAATCTACTGTGTTACAAGTTTACTAATTGACACGACTAATGTAGAAGCGATACAATGAGCAGGAGTGAAGTCTGCAGGCAGGTTGCCTAAGCAGACAGTAGACAATAGTAGAGGCAGATATTCAGGACAGATATATAAACAGAATTCCTTTACAGTCCAAAACACAGGTGTGATCCTGTGTCTAGTGCACACAGATGGCAATCCAACAGAAACTGTTGATTAGGGGAAGGCTGAATTTCCAGCAGTCTATTTTAGCACTCCTGATTGGGCCAGGTGTGCACTACAGCATGAACTGAGCTGCATTGTTCATTAACAATCAGCAGGTGACAAAGGCTCAAGGCTGACTGCTAAAATCTATATATTTATACCTATAGTTCTGTTTATCAAAAGACATTATAGGTTCAATTCACAAAGCTAAAATGCCGGGGTAAGAGTCAATTTTTCAGTTAAGTCTAAGGAGATGTAAAAATGGCAGTCATTGTTCTGTCTCAACTACAAAGCGATAAAGTTCATCTCCAGGTTTAAGTAGGCCTTACTCAAGCTGGTTTGATATTCATCCCTTGCATCGATACAGGCAGTTTAACTCAATGAATAAACTCACAGTTAGGACGACAGACGATGAATCCTTTCGAATGTTCCGTTTAATGATGGATATTCATAGGTAGAAAAACGTTGCAGTTGTAAGCCACATGTAAGATGTTAGCATGGAAGAAATACAGGAGTAATGACCAGAATCAGGAAGTGGAGGAGATATATAAAGAACTACGGTGAGAGAGAGAGTTCAGCTAGAAAGAAGGGGACAGATCTTAAAGACACAGAGCAAGAATAATCACATAGTGTAACACAACACTCCCCATCTGAAATCTTTAGATTTCATAACCTTAAACTAATATATATATATTTTCAATAAGTCCAATACTGATAAATGTCCTGGAACCTGTAATGAAAAACATGCAACAAGCAAATAATAAAAGTAAGTTCAACAGGATGAAGAACATAAAGTCACAGTATGATGTCTTCAAAGAATTCCAAAGTTCTGAGTAGAACCTGTAGATGGCAGCAATGTACTCCCCGCCGTGCCAACAGCATGGCTAGTCCTTGCACAAGTCACTCACCTGGCAAAAGGAGTACTAACTCTGTAATTGGTCGACTAAAGGTTCGTGTCGATCCTCCCTTGGTTACCTTGACTTCTACCATTCCGGACTTTGTTATCGTCGCTGGGCATAACTTTAGTAATAAGACCCATAGGCCACTCATTCCGACAAACTTCCTTGTCTTTTAGAAGGATGAGGTCTCCAACCTTAAGATTCGGCTTAGATGCTTGCCATTTGTTACGACCTTGAAGGTGATGAAGATACTTTTTCTTCCAGCGATGCCAGAACACATTGGCTAGATGCTGCACCTGCTTCCATTGATGCTCATAACGGTGTGACCGCAGCTTCTGTTTTGTACTTACAGAAGTGTGGAGTGAGGTGTTCACAGTTCTTATTTCCTTATCATCTTCAGGGTTTACTAGCCCATAGGTGGTGTCAATAGGGAGTAAGTAAGAGTCCTCACACAGAAACCTTGGAGGTGACAGCCATAAGCTGTCCTGAAGAGCGGCAGGTGACATGGCTCTGGTTCCACAGTCAGCTGGGTTGAGTTCAGTGGGAACGTGATGCCATTGACTTGGTAGAGAGAATCTCTTGATACGTTCAACCCTGTTGCTGACGTACACATAAAATTGTTTTGTTTGGTTGTTTATGTAACCAAGTACTACCTTACTGTCTGTATAGAAGGTGAAAGAATCAATTCTAGTGTCCATTTCACTTCGTATGACCTCAGCAATTTCTACTGCTAGCACGGCTGCACAAAGTTCAAGTCTTGGTATGGTATGTGCAGGCTTGGGAGTGAGTTTTGCCTTGCCTAGGACAAAACTACAGTGTGATTCTCCATTCAGTTCAGAGGTCTTCAAATAGGCTACTGCAGCAATAGCTTCAACTGATGCATCAGAGAAAATATGAATCTCTCTCCGGTTAGCAGTTGAACTGGAACCTTGAATGGTAACTGGAGCAAGGAAACCCAGTGGGTAATAGATGCTATTCACCACGGACAGGACTCCTCTCTTAGTGAAGGGTTTGTCACAAGTTGACACTTGGAAGGTGAATTTGTCTTGCTTGATGTTCCACAACAAACCCAGACTTCGCTGTACAGGAGGCACATCTGTACCTAAGTCAAGGTTTTTTAGACTAGTGGCATAGTCCTCAGAGTGAAAGGCATTCATAAGTTCCTGGCTGTTGGATATAATCTTGTGCAGTCTAAGGTTTGCTACAGACAGCATCTCCTTTGTTCTGGTGAGAAGATCAATTGCTTCTTTAGCAGTTGGAAAGGACTTAAGTGCGTCATCAACATAGAAGTTTCTTTCAACAAATTGACGGGCATCAGATCCATATTCAACTTCTCCAGTTTGAGCTGTTCTCCTTAGCCCATAAGTTGCCACTGCTGGGGAAGGACTGTTACCGAAGACATGTACCTTCATGCGATAATCTATAACTTCCTTGTTGAGGTCATTGTCCTTGTGCCATAGAAACCTGAGGTAGTTTCTGTTGTCTTCTCTGACGATGAAGCAGTGAAACATCTGTTGAATGTCGGCCATTACTGCTACAGGCTCTTGTCTGAAACGAATCAAGACTCCTGTTAGACTGTTGTTCAAGTTGGGTCCCGTAAGGAGCATGTTGTTAAGAGAAACACCTTCGTGCTGAGCACTGGAATCAAAGACAACTCTGATTTGGTCTGGTTTGCATGGGTGATACACGCCAAAGGATGGAAGGTACCAGCATTCTTCTCCCTCCTTTAGTGGGGGAGCAGGCTCTGCATGATCTCTGTCAAATACATTTTGCATAAAGTCCACAAAGTGCTTTTGCATCTCTGGTTTCCTGCTTAAGTTTCGCTTTAAGGAGGAGAATCTACTGATGGCCTGCTGTAAGTTGTTGGGCAATCTCTCTCTTGGGAGACGAAAGGGTAGGGGTGCTACCCAGTTATTGGAGTCATCTTGAAAGAACTCATTGTCCATTACCTTGATGAATTCTTTGTCTTCCATTGAAGGAGCCAGTATGTCATCTTCACTGGTTGCATTAAACACTGTAGAGCCGAAGTCGCCATCATGGCAGGAGAAAGGGCTTGTGTCACCTGAGATACCATGTTGCCATTCGTGGCTGGCTATCTTCTCTTTCACCCAGTAGTGATGTGGGCATGGCTCAAAGTAAGTGTTTCGGCCATTTGGCAGAACATTTGTCTTGAATGACGAAATGTTGGTAGATCTTTTCATTTTGCCTATGCAGACATTGCCTATTATGACCCACCCTAGATCTGTGCGCTGGGCAAATGGGGCATCTGGGGGTCCACTGACTTGTCTGTGTACCTTGTGAACTCTTAGAATGTCTCTTCCTAACAGAAGAAGGATCTGAGCATCTTTGTCAAGCGGCGGAATCTCATTTGCTATTACCTTGAGATGAGGGTGATGGAAAGCAGCAGCTGGAGTAGGGATTTCTTCCCTGTTAGCAGGTATCTGATTGCACTCAACAAGTGTAGGTAAGGGTAATTGCAAGTTACCTTTGAGAGAAGATACCATGAGTCCATGAGCCCTTCTTCCAGAAACCTCTATAGTTCCACTACAGGTACCCAAGGTGTAAGGATGAGCTTCGCCTTTTATTTCAAATAGATTGAACAATTCCGATTTTGCAAGTGATCGATTTCTCTGATCGTCTAAGATAGCATATGCCTTTAGAGACTTTTCTGGTTGATCCTTGTGGTATATGTTCACCAAGCATATCTTAGCACAGGACTTACCACAGAGGTCTTCTCCACAAACTTCAGTGCAGGATGAAGAAATTATGGTAGAATTAGGCACTTGGTCTGTATTCTCCCCGCCATGCGTTAACCTGGGAGGATCGTTGGCAGGTTGTGCAGAGCTGGGCTCAAGAGGATGGAGGGCTTGCACATGTTCTTCAGAGCCACACTCTATGCACTTGATGGACACATTACAGTCCCTTGCAAAATGTTCTGTAGAAGCACAGCACCTGAAACATACCCTAAATGTCTTTAAAAGCTCCTTGCGCTCTTCCAGAGGCTTTTTCCTAAAGCCAATACATTTATTGAGGGGGTGTGGCTTCTTGTGTATGGGACACACTCTGCTAGGGTTTTCAATCTTCCTACTCTGTTTGTTCGTGGCCAGAACTGTGGTAGGGGTGGGAAGGATGTCAGTCTTTTTCACGGACACTGGGCCTCTATGGTTT
This sequence comes from Rana muscosa, assembly GCA_029206835.1. Lineage (NCBI taxonomy): Eukaryota > Metazoa > Chordata > Amphibia > Anura > Ranidae > Rana > Rana muscosa. The sequence continues at coordinate 809,346,947 of CM055116.1, forward strand.
CTGTAGTTGCCCTGAAGACTGGTACTCTTAGGAAAGGGTGAGAAGAGACTGTACTCACCGTAGGAAAAACTTGGATCGTTCTTGGTCTCTGCAATTTTCCTGATGAATTCACAGAAGAAAGAGAATGGAGGGAAGGAAACCTTGTTCTCTCTTTTGTATGATGACCCTAGTGCAGTCCATTTCTCTTGCAAACCATACGGGAGCTTGGAGACAATTGGGTTTACCCCTCTTGGAGTGTCAAGGTAACTGAGTCCAGGTAGTTTTGGGTCTGTCTTGGCTAGCTGAAGCTCAAGGAGAAGGTCACTCAGTCTCTGGAACTCCTTGTTGTCCTTACCGGATATCTTTGGGAAAGTTTCCAGACGCATGAACAAAGCATTTTCTATAGCTTCTGGACTGCCATAACTTTGCTCTAGTCGCTCCCATGCAGCTGTGAGGCCTGCAGTAGGATTGTCCATGAAAACCGATCTTAATGGCTTAACACGTGCAGCAGATAGAGGACCAAGCCATTTGATCAGCAGATTCAATTCTTGATCAGCTGTAAAGCCAATATTGCTGATTGTAGTTCTGAAGGCACATTTCCAACTTCTGTAGTTCTCAGGTTGGTCATCAAAACTTGTAAGACCAGTCTTTGTGAGCTCTCTGCGAAGCATGTTCCTCACAAACTCTTCTGTCTCAGTTGTCTCCGCCTTTATGTGTGATGCTGTTGGCTGTATGGTGCTGATTGCGTTATCTTTGACATTGTTGTTAAAGGACACAGGGAAATATGGTGCAGCAGATGCATCCAGGTGAGTTGCTTGCTTGAAGTCAGTTGTTCCAATGGTACGTTGATTCAAGGCTGTACCGATGACTGGAGATTGATGACTTGCTTGAAGCTTGCGCTGATGCTCTGTGACGTATGAAGGCAGGCAAGGTAGGCAGGTAGGAAATGCAGTGTAGTGATTTTGAGTGCAGGAAGTTGCTGGAACCTCTTTAACTTGAAGCTGTGAAGGAGTCTCTATGTAGTCGGGAGCATTGGAGACAATGGACTGTGCACTGCTGTGGCTTAGGACATAGTCTTTAGTGCGTTTGAGGGGGTCTTCCATATCTGCTATGTTTAGGTTAATGCTGTCTTTCTCACTTGCACCTTCGTCTGCACTGATAGCTTGCTGTAGGACCCTTAGCTTTGCCATAGCTGCGTCATGTTTACACTGTTCATTTAAGGTTTCCATTGTTGCTCTTTGTCGTGCTGACTGCGCTTCCAACTCGGCTCTCTGACGTCCTGACTGCGCTTCCAACTCTGCCCTTTGAGCTTCCAACTCTGCTCTTTTTTCTGCATATGCCACCTGCACTTTGCTGGCTTCCACTTCAGCGCGGGCATTAATAAGTCGCTCACTGAGTGTTGAGTATCTTGAACTATGGGATCTTGACGAGTTTTTAGAACGTCTGGTGGAAACAGATCTGTGAGATGCAGTGTCCTGTAACAACTTTATTTTTGCTTCTGCCTTTAATCTGGTTTGCTGGATAAAACTGTCTCTTTCAATATTGAGAGCATTGACGCGCTTTAATTGTGTCATCGCACTTTCTGTATTCATGTTTTAAAAGACATTAGTGAATTTGCTGCTGGTAAGCTGATAAAGCTCATATGAGGCAGAAAGTTGTTTAATGGCGCCCTCTAGTGTCAGTAGTTCACGTTCAACAGACACTGTATTGGCTTCAGCAAGGATTTTCTCCCAGACTAATTCCAAGCTATTTGAGAATTCAGTCCTTGAAGCTTCATAATTCTCCATTACTTTCCAAGTGGGTTTAACTGAGCATTTGGGTAACTCAGTTTCTTCAGGAACTTGTGGGGAGGTAGATGTGAGTTCACATGCAGAAGCTTGGTCACTCATGATAGCAGACTGACTGTGAAAGCAGGCAGGATCTGTGTGCTGAAATATGACACTGTGCAGATTGTCTCAGGCTATAAGGCTGCCATGTGCTGCTCTGTCCCTTCTGTCTTGCTATGAGGGCAGTAAATCTTGTCTGTTTCAGTACTGACATGCAGAAATCTTGTAATTAGGCTGTGAAACTCAGTTTTTCTACTGTTCTGTCTCAACTACAAAGCGATAAAGTTCATCTCCAGGTTTAAGTAGGCCTTACTCAAGCTGGTTTGATATTCATCCCTTGCATCGATACAGGCAGTTTAACTCAATGAATAAACTCACAGTTAGGACGACAGACGATGAATCCTTTCGAATGTTCCGTTTAATGATGGATATTCATAGGTAGAAAAACGTTGCAGTTGTAAGCCACATGTAAGATGTTAGCATGGAAGAAATACAGGAGTAATGACCAGAATCAGGAAGTGGAGGAGATATATAAAGAACTACGGTGAGAGAGAGAGTTCAGCTAGAAAGAAGGGGACAGATCTTAAAGACACAGAGCAAGAATAATCGCATAGTGTAACACAACAGTCATGAAAATAATGATCTTCATCCTTGTGTAAAGCTTTATCAATTGAGCTGTATGTGTATTTTATACTTACATGTTTAGGACAACTGAGCAATAAATTATTTATTGTAATGCAAGGATGTAAGTTTATTGTCCTTGTTTATTGTCCTGAACAGACTTGCTATAAGAGAAATACTGTGAAATAAATGGCTCAGTGCACACTTATTACAACATATGCTTTCCAAAACATTGTGGGAAACTAAATTCAGACATTTCCACTGCAGCCATGGGTTCTTCAGTCCTCCTGCCTTGGTACACATTGACACTGGCACTTTTATGTACGCAGACTAATATCTATGAAGAAGTGAGAATAGTTAGGTTACAGTTATCTGTTAGGGCTTGATCACACCAGGCGCATTGCGCTGTGCTGATCTGCACAGATCAATGTAGGCTCAATGCAAAGCCACATAAAAAAAAGGATTTCTATATGCCCTGCTCTCATCATACATTTGCAGTAGTGTGCATTGTGCAAAAATGCATTATATTTGCATTTTAAGGTAACACACATCACCGTATCTCAACATACCCAGGGCTGCTATTAGAAATCACGGGGGCCCCATACAACCTACCAAACAGGGTCCCCACCCAGGAAATATCAAATTGCTAAAATACCATGGTCGCAATGGTATCCTTTTCAGCCATGTTTTTTTTCTTTTAAATTGCGAATGCCAATTTTACATTGCAAGATCGCACTGCAACTGTGAGTAAGTGTTTGAACACAGAGGAGTTTGATAGGTGGTGCTGCCTGTCAAACAGCCACAGCTGTGAAATAAAGCAATGCAGCTATGGCATGTATACAGCCCTGTCAGACTATATTAGGATTTTGGTGGGCAGCCAGCGATTGCAGTAAATCCATGGCTCAGCTGCCCATGTGAAAGAGCCTTTAGGCTGCATTCACATTTGATGTTTACTGAATGTGTGACAAAGTGCACAGGTAACACGCGTTTTGCAGTGCACTTTAGTAATGCACTGCAAATGCGCATAGCACTTGTGGTGCCATTAATTGTTAGGGAGGAGGAGAGGAGGGATAAATGGCGTCATAATCTACCTTCAGCCAATCAAGAAGCTCCTTGTATTTACAGAACAAAATACTAGGCATTTTCCAATGGCAGCACTGCTGAGCAAGTAACCCCCTGTGTCCAGTGTGTAGTGAGGAAGCCGCTCAAGCAGGACCCAGCCAGGAAATTTTAGCTATCACTGTATATAGTGCAGGCTACTACAGTGGCATTCCACATCCCCAGTGGCCCTTCAAATGCAAGATTCGGATAATTAAATTTTACCAAGCTGGACAGATGTAAGTTAGTAATAAAGATAAACTATGGAACACTACCAGGGGCAATTATAGCAGTCACCTTTTTTTCATATGGTTTAAAGTGGATTTTTCTTCTTACAGTAAAATTAAAAATTTGTTATATTACCTTCTCTGTGCAATGTCATTGCACAAAGCAGTTCCTTAAATCCTTTCTGGAGCCCCCGCCGGCGCTCTCTGCTCCTCCTCTTCTCCGGGTGCCTCCTTAGCAAGCCGGCTGCTGAGGGGGCACTGATATGGGTGCGCTCCCGACCTGGCTGTTTGCGTCCATAAATTACTCACAGTATTTGTTTGACTGACAACAGCAGATACCTACTTAAATCTCCTTTTAAAAAACTGCTCAAGTACCCCTTGAAGTGTTATAGTTTGTCCAGCCCTGTGACTATCATTTTTACCGGACAGCTTGGTTTGCATGTGGAGGGAAAGAAAAAATATATATATACTGCATTTATTGGCGTATAACACACTGAAAATAAGAGGGTAAACTGTGCCTGCGTGTTATACGCAGGGGGCTGTGGAAAGTTTTTTTCCTGAAACTTCCCTCTTAAAGTTAGGGTGCGTGTTATACGCCTGTGCGTTTTATACGCCAATAAATACGGTATATTAGGCGTGTCAACTAAATCGGAATTCATATACTGAAGTCTATCATTACTTGAGAAAGCTGAATTAATTTACCAGAGTACAATATTTTTGTGATAGTGGTCCTAAATCATGCACATAGTAGCTTGGAAACCAAAAACAACAATTCACACTGGTAATTTCTCATTTCTGTCACTGATGATAAAACGGTGACAATTCCACAAAGAAACCAAACCGCTGAGTATGAATCATCATGTTGTTCTGCCAAACCTCTGGCTTGCTAAATAGTGCAATATCACGGCAATACTAAAAATATTTATAGAATACATACTTTATAGTCAAACATGAATTTAAAGCTATAAAGGATAAGTGGACGTTTCATAAAATCTAAGGCACACAAAAATGACATTTTGTTCCGTGAATCTATACAAAAATACCTTATCATGTACAGGTCCTTCTCAAAAAATTAGCATATTGTGATAAAGTTCATTATTTTCTGTAATGTACTGATAAACATTAGACTTTCATATATTTTAGATTCATTACACACAACTGAAGTAGTTCAAGCCTTTTCTTGTTTTAATATTGATGATTTTGGCATACAGCTCATGAAAACCCAAAAATCCTATCTCAAAAAATTAGCATATTTCTTCCGACCAATAAAAGAAAAGTGTTTTTAATACAAAAAAAGTCAACCTTCAAATAATTATGTTCAGTTATGCACTCAATACTTGGTCGGGAATCCTTTTGCAGAAATGACTGCTTCAATGCGGCGTGGCATGGAGGCAACCAGCCTGTGGCACTGCTGAGGTGTTATGGAGGCCCAGGATGCTTCGATAGCGGCCTTAAGCTCATCCAGAGTGTTGGGTCTTGCGTCTCTCAACTTTCTCTTCCCAATATCCCACAGATTCTCTATGGGGTTCAGGTCAGGAGAGTTGGCAGGCCAATTGAGCACAGTAATACCATGGTCAGTAAACCATTTACCAGTGGTTTTGGCACTGTGAGCAGGTGCCAGGTCGTGCTGAAAAATGAAATCTTCATCTCCATAAAGCTTTTCAGCAGATGGAAGCATGAAGTGCTCCAAAATCTCCTGATAGCTAGCTGCATTGACCCTGCCCTTGATAAAACACAGTGGACCAACACCAGCAGCTGACATGGCACCCCAGACCATCACTGACTGTGGGTACTTGACACTGGACTTCAGGCATTTTGGCATTTCCCTCTCCCCAGTCTTCCTCCAGACTCTGGCACCTTGATTTCCGAATGACATGCAAAATTTGCTTTCATCCGAAAAAAGTACTTTGGACCACTGAGCAACAGTCCAGTGCTGCTTCTCTGTAGCCCAGGTCAGGCGCTTCTGCCGCTGTTTCTGGTTCAAAAGTGGCTTGACCTGGGGAATGCGGCACCTGTAGCCCATTTCCTGCACACGCCTGTTCATGGTGGCTCTGGATGTTTCTACTCCAGACTCAGTCCACTGCTTCCGCAGGTCCTCCAAGGTCTGGAATCGGTCCTTCTCCACAATCTTCTTCAGGGTCCGGTCACCTCTTCTCGTTGTGCAGCGTTTTCTGCCACACTTTTTCCTTCCCACAGACTTCCCACTGAGGTGCCTTGATACAGAACTCTGGGAACAGCCTATTCGTTCAGAAATTTCTTTCTGTGTCTTACCCTCTTGCTTGAGGGTGTCAATGATGGCCTTCTGGACAGCAGTCAGGTCGGCAGTCTTACCCATGATTGCGGTTTTGAGTAATGAACCAGGCTGGGAGTTTTTAAAAGCCTCAGGAATCTTTTGCAGGTGTTTAGAGTTAATTAGTTGATTCAGATGATTAGGTTAATAGCTCGTTTAGAGAACCTTTTCATGATATGCTAATTTTTTGAGATAGGAATTTTGGGTTGCCATGAGCTGTATGCCAAAATCATCAATATTAAAACAAGAAAAGGCTTGAACTACTTCAGTTGTGTGTAATGAATCTAAAATATATGAAAGTCTAATGTTTATCAGTACATTTCAGAAAATAATGAACTTTATCACAATATGCTAATTTTTTGAGAAGGACCTGTATGTGGCAAACATCAGTTTAAATAGGCCAGCCTTCCTGTGCTATGGTTTACATAACAATAACGTGTCGTTCTCTTAGTTCAGAAATGAAAAGGTGATCTTTACTTTTGACTGACTCACAATGACTAGTGTCCAGCCCAACATAGAGACCATGTCGGCAGGCTTGCCTGCAACTAGATGACTCTGTTACCATTATAGTATGGTAAGGGGAAAGTTGTAATTAATGTAGGTGTTAGCTCCGCTTTTAGAGTAGACCCTCCTTTAATGATGCCATGGGTGTAGTGTGTAATGATGCCAAATGTTAGTGTGTGTGGGGGGGGGGGGCCCAGGTAGATGGGGCATGGGAGTGAGATACTCCAGAGCTGATGTAGTCTACTATGGTGCTGATCTAAAGGGCCCTTTGCAGGGATGAAGTCCCCAGGCAAGGTGGTACAGGATGGGAGTAATTGCTGTAGCTGCACTGTCTCCACTGACCTTTTTCTGCAGATCCTGCGGTGGGTTGTATAAGGTCTTAGAGGCCTGGACAGAATCCTCTGATGTGAGTAATGGTGGAGCTTAGGAATAAGCAGTGGCGGCCCGTCCATTAGGGGCGCAGGGGCGCCGCCCCCCTAATCCATGCGTCCGGCCCCTAATCTACATGCAGGGTGCTGGACGCATGGATTTCAATGGGGCTTCTTTTTTTTTTTAAGCACATGATTAGAGCCAGAGGCTCTAATTGGCTTAAAAAAAGGGTGGGCTTGGGGCACAGAGCACTGCGCCCTGAGCCCACCCAGTTGTGGGACAATAGTGAATTAATATTCGCTATTTTCTTCCTGCTTCTCCTCCCGGCCAATCAGGAAGCGGGTCGTAAGCCCAAATTTGAGGGAGACACAAGGGGAAGCAGGTGGCACTGAGCAGGGATCTCGGCAGCCTTATATCCCATTCTTTTCCGGGAGACGTTCTTTCTCTGAGCCTCGGGTACGGCAGGAGGGATTTTCATGTGCGGAGCAGGCAGGGACCCCCCAGAGTAAGCAGAGTAGGACATCCAGAGGGCTTCAGCCTGCAGTGTCATGGGCAGGAACCCCAGGGGGTGAGAGGCTCCACTGCCAGTCTTATGAGGGAGCCCATAACCAGCCCAGGGCCGGGACGGGATACCTGAAGAATTAACAGTGTATGGAGCCTGTATCAGTTCCGGGCTTCAGACTCAGAGCAGCTGTGTCCAGGGGGTGAGTAGTACTGGGACTGTGGAGGGGGGGTGGCGTTTGGTTTGTTTGCCCAGTGTCGGGGGTGGGCGGGTGGTTTGTTTGCCCAAGAAATGGAGCACCAACCACCACTGGGAATGAGAATGGCATCTGGGAGCATGCCTGTTTGGGAGCATGCCTGTTTGGGCACAGCTATAAAAGGGACATTGGGGAGGGAATGGTATACTAAAGGAAGCATCTTGATCCCCCCTGACCCTCAGCTATGCTTCCAGGGATCAGAAGCTGCCAGTAAGTAAAGGAGAAAGAGACTACAATTGGTATGGCAAAAACATAAAAAAAATTATTTGGGGCAAAAAAAAAACAAGGAATAGAGATGTTTGTACCGCATGGACGTGAAATACTTGAAAAAAGATGAGGCTATAGCCACTTTAGACATGGGCGTGGCATTTCCCTTTAAAATCCATTGGGCCTGGTATGGATTGGGGGAATCAACCCCATGCCATTTTTTTCTTAATTTTTCATTGCCTGCAGTTGGAACCCCGCTGACAGCTGATGACCCATTGGTTGTTAAGGACACGGCTTTTTCAGTCTGAATAGCTAATTTACATAAAGTACAGATAAAATTTACCATTTATATATAATCTCTATTGTGTATATTCAATAAACATTAAAGTGTTACTAAACCCACAACAGTAAACCTAAGGGGTTAATCCTCTGCATTGTGTAAAAAGGCTGTTTGAACCTGTATGCACAGATCCTCCCCTTCTTGCATTGCCCCCAAAACATGTCCGGATAAGACAGAGTAAATAGAGTCAGGCTGCACATGCTCAGTTTGGTGTCTATTGTTGTGTATTGTTAGAGAGTTTTTTTTTCTTTCTTTGGAGAGTGCATGTGATCAGCACAGGGCCAATCAGCACTGTCCAGAAAGAGGGTCAGGGGTCCTGCATCCTGATAGGACAGCCAGTGCAGTATGAAAACTCCTCCTACAAGCTTTAACCAGACACTGATAGAAGTCACAAGACCGCTATATACTGCTGATGAGAAAGGGTATTTAGCAGTTTATATTTACTAAAATGATTTCATGTCCATGTTCTGTGTACTGTGGGAGACCAGATATAGTGAATGCAGGGTCCTGGGTTTAGTAACACTTTAAAGCTGGCCGACACTTTAGATCAGGGATCCTCAAACTACGGCCCTCCAGCTGTTGCGGAACTAAAAATCCCATGAGGCATTGCAAAAATCTGACATTCACAGACATGACTAGGCATGATGGGAATTGTAGTTCCTGAACACCTGGAGGGCCGTAGTTTGAAGACCCCTTCTTTAGATCAACGATTTGACTTTGATAGGGTCAGACATTCCTGTCTATCATAGGTTTGTACACATCTGTGTGTGGTCACATCTAATAGATCTGATAGATCCAGACAACTGGCAATTAACATGGTTCTATCATTACTGAACACACACAAGCTAATCATAATACATATGGATTTTCTAGCCTAACCATTCGATATAAAAGTAGATACTGAACAGGCAAGTCAGCAATTTATGCCATTTTAGACTTACCCCATGTATGGCACCATTAGATAATTTCACAGTTTATGGTAACTCAAAATACGAATTATGCTATTTTCTAGGAGCTCAACATCTCTCTTGTCTTATATTACAGCTGTCACCCCTATCTGAACGTTTCTCTGATGAACAACTGGTTGGAATGTCAGTGCGGGAATTAAATCGCCAGCTCCGTGGTTTCAGTAAAGAAGAGGCTTTGCGGCTAAAACAACGCAGACGCACTTTGAAAAACAGAGGGTATGCCCAGTCCTGTCGGTACAAGCGGGTACAGCAGCGCCATGTCCTGGAGACCGAGAAGTGTCAGCTGTCTCGCCAGCTACAGCAACTTCAACAGGAAGTGGTTCGGGTGACCCGAGAGAGGGATGGCTGGAGAGCTAGATATGAGAAACTGCTGAATGCTACCGGAGGGGGCACTGGGGCGGATTTGCTGGGTACAGGAGGAGACACGGGGTCTGGAGCTGAGCTCTTCCTGTGATTCTCCAATGAAAAGACTGAAACCCAACTCTGAAGGTGTTACTCTCATTCAGGAGACTGATCTACCCCTGAAAATCTGATTCTTATTATCAAAAGCCCCTAATGTGCATTATGGAGGCCCTGAAAAGATTCACTGCCCCTCCATTATATTTCATAGCAGAAAAAAAACACATCATTGTTTTGACTTCAACTTGATATACATGTACCTTTCAATAGTTTATTATCCCCCTAATATTTCATTTAACCAATATGTTAATAACATTTCTTATGCCATGCTCTGTGTGTTCTCTGTGACAGAGCAAGGACTTATGAAGAAGATCTTGACCTTCACTAACCATTTTATCCAATCTCTAGAATAGAGAACATTCCTCTTCAAAACCCAACTCTATCTATATATCCAATACTATACTTTATATGGTATTTATTGCCTTCCTTGATCCTTACTACATGTAAAAGCTCTTGAAGCATCTGTTCTACCCAAAAGTATTTCAAATTTTGCTTTTCCGCATGTTGGAAAACTTATGAGATGTTAAAAAAAAATGGCCTTGCTAATGATCAATGGGAATCATTCCTTAGATGCAGCTTCTTTAGATGAACACATCTACAGTTCAGCTCTGTATAAGAACATATCCCATTGGCACAGTGGATTCTTCAAATACCTGTATAGACATAAGGGGCAAAGAATGTAATACTTACCGACTATTTACAAAGTTGATTTCACTGCCATGCAACCCAGATTGCCAAATCATATCTTTAATTACCGGCGAATCCAAGATACAAGAGGTTCTGTGGTTAATTAGCTTCAGTTAAAGTGATATTTAACCCAAAAACGAAAATGTATTATATTGCAGCATACCAATTCTAACATGTGGTCTTTGTATTTGTTTTCTTTTTTTTTCCCTTTCTTTTTTATCTGGTGATCTAGCCAGTAAGTCTGTTATTTTACAGCTTTCTTTAAGGCTGGTTTCACACTGGGGCGGTGGGGGCGGTGGCGGTATAGCGCCGCTATTTTTAGCGGCGCTATAACGTCGGGATTGTTGAGCTATTCGGCCGCTAGCGGTGCGGTTTTAACCCCCGCTAGCGGCCAATAAAGGGTTAATACCACCCGCAAACCGCGGCTACAGCCGCGGTTTGCGGGCGGTATTACCGCGGTATCCCATGCATTTCAATGGGAAGGAGCGGTGGAGGAGCGGTAAACACACCGCTCCTCTCACCGCTCCAAAGATGCGGCTAGCAGGACTTTTTTTACCGTCCTGCTAGCGCACCGCTCCAGTGTGAAAGCCCTCAGGGCTTTCACATTGGAGAGAAAGGAGCCGCTGTTTAGGCCCGGTTTGCAGGCGCTATTTTTAGCTAAATAGCTCCTGCAAACCGCCCCAGTGTGAAAGGGGCCTAACAGAGCAAGCTGTCCAACAAAAGTAGCAGTTACAGGATTATGACCAAACATATACCACTGGCAGTGGGGCTTACAATGGTCAGCTTTTATGCACTTTATCCTAAAAAAAAGAAAAAAAAAAAAGATTGTTGTAACTGCTTACAAAGTGTTAGCTGGAGTTCAGCGTATATTTGCTAGTCAAGTCCATCCAAATGTTCTAGGGCATCTTAAGCCTCGTACACATGGTCGGATTTCCATCTGACTTTTCTGTGGATTTTTGTCCAACCGAAGTTGTCCGGGCACACCCATAGCATACACACCACAGGACTTTTCTGCAAACTTTCCCAAAACTTTTTCCAACATCACGTGTTGTGTGTACGGGGCTTAACACTACCCTACTAGACAGACTGACAGGAAGGGTGTACCTGACCAAATCACCTGGTAAAAATAAAGGGAAAAAAGCCCCAAAAAAAGAAGACAAATGCAGCCACCACATTTAAAGTGGTTGTTAACGTTTAATATTTTTTTTTTTTAACCACTTCTCTACTGGGCACTTAAACCCCCTTCCTGCCCAGGCCATTTTTCAGCTTTCAGCGCTGTCACATTTTGAATGACAATTGCGCGGTCGTGCAACGCTGTACCCAAACAAAATTTGCATCCTTTTTTCCCCACAAATAGAGCTTTCTTTTGGTGGTATTTGATCACCTCTGCAATTTTTATTTTTTGCGTTACAAACAAAAGAAGAACGATAAGTTTGAAAAAAAACACAATATTTTTTACTTTTTGCTATAATAAATATCCATTTTTTTTTAATATATTTTTTTAATTTTCCTCAGTTTAGGCCGATACGTATTCTTCTACATATTTTTGGTAAAAAAAAAAAAAAAATCCAACAGAGGCCAGTCTATGCAGTTGGGAGCGCACCCAGTCTCCTGAACACAGCTGCACCAATCCCTACAAGGACTGCACTTCTATACACATATAGTCCATATATAAATCACAATCGGATGTCCAAATTAATATATAGTCTGAAATCCTGTGACTCTTCAATGCAACACCAATACGATTGAGTTTCAAAAAGTTCATAAAACTTGAAATCAGTGACATCAAACTTGGGAACCCAAGAATAGTGCTCTGTGATAGACAGAAAAGAGTATCCTCCACCTTCAGAATGACTGCCGCTTACCAGAAGGGTAGATCCCCAGAGAGATCGATATCGGCAGATGGCTTATACCCCAGCCCGGGTCTCTAGGTGGCTCAATCTGGTATCCCCGCTCCTTGAATGGGTACGTCCTCAATCAGGAACTCGTGATAAGATGAAATAGGAAAGCCAACATAGCGTAACCCAGTATAAATTTATTAAAACTATTAAAAGACATGCACTTACACTGTATGAAGATAATATCAGCGTGTGAATAGTATGTAGCCAGCGGCCGTCTCTCACAGCCCGTTCCTTCCGGGACCTTGCGTTTTTTTGCGGTGACGTCAACACGCCGCTCCTCCCTTTACTTACATGCTGTATGCAATGGTTTTGCACAGAACAGCCCTGATCCTCTTCTTCTAGGGTCCCCCTCTGGCATTTCAAGCGCCTCCTCTTCATCGTGTGTTCCCACCCTGTGTCCATTGATACAGACTGCGGGACTCGGCCCCGCCCCCCAGCGCCCATGTCACAGCTTTTGATTGACCAATGAGTCCTGCTGCTATCAATCTGTCCAATGAGAGCGACATGTGCACATCGCTGGATCGGATCGGGCTTAGGTAAGAAAAAGGGAGGGTCTGGGGGGAATTGAAGCACAGTTGCAAAGAATGCATTAAGGTGAAAAACCTTAAGGCTTTACAACCACTTTAAGGACTGATAGGCTGCAATATATTACATTTTCGTTTTTGCGTTTAATGTCTTAACATTTACCAAGTTAGAAATCATGTTTTAGGCCCCTTTCACACTGAAGTGGTGCTTTTTGACCCCACAGCGAGTGAAGTGCAGTGTATCTGCGGGTATGGTGCGGGTTAGCCGCGCTTCCCCATAGCGTTCTATTATTTCCTCGGTTTTGCTACACTTTCTAAAGGCGCACCAGAACTTCTGCATGCAGGACTTTTGGGGCACTTTCTGAAACCACAGGACATAAAAGAACTCTATGGGAAAGCGCGCTAACCTACGGGTACACTGCACTACTACACCTGCGGTGCAGTCAAGCTGCACTGCGTCATTGTGAAAGGGGCTTAAGTTTTATATCCAAGCAATGAAATGGATGACTTGGCAATCCTGTCTGCAATATGGACATTTTTAAGAATGTAGATTATTCTTTAAGTTACGTAACACATCTACCTACTTATGCCCACGCAAATAAACCATATTTAGTTATCTAGGACTGGCTGAGCCTGTCCAATTCAGGGGTGCTCTTCATTCCACTTTCTATAGCCTCTGCACCCATCTAATGAAGCTGAAGACATATTCTGGTCTTTTTTTGAGGGAAACTTTAAGTTATTGCATTTTTATGTGTGTGATTGTGAGTTTAAATAAAATGCAACACTTTACAGGCTGCACTCCCTGCACATAAGGGGCAACGTTAGCGTGTTACTAGGCAGACTTGGCTGTGTGTTGTGAAAAGTTTTAAGAATTGTTTTTTTTTTTTCTTCTTCCTCATTATTATTATTATTATTATTATTATTATTTTGTATTCGGAAAAAAAATCTATAACAGAAAAAAAATATCTATTTAAACATAGAAAAATAAACTATGCAGAGTTTTTACAGCAGAATCCCTTGCAAATTATTCATTGATGTTATGTACCTGTCTGCACTTACAATTGTTGAAGATGTCAAAAGGGTCAGTTCAATTAAAGTATGCAGTATTTTTATGTCTCCAGTTCACTAATGTGTATGTCACCGATCGGCTGAATTTAGAATTTCGAGTTTGGCATTATTATGTATGTCAGTTCATAAAAATGTTTACACGGGTGCTCCTGATAATAGCTTTTGGCTGGTGTTAATTAACTGTGAGGTTCTATGAGGTGTCTACTGAGGAGAGCAGAAAATGGGGTCATTTGAAATGTCTATAAAGTAACATTTCAAGAATTATTTAATTTACATGAAATAATTAGGTGAGATAAAATAAAGATTTTTTTTTTAAATATACATCTTAGTGAAGCCATAGCATTATGTCCACACGCCATAACCCGTTGAGGCATACAGGTCCTTCTCAAAAAATTAGCATATTGTGATAAAGTTCATTATTTTCTGTAATGTACTGATAAACATTAGACTTTCATATATTTTAGATTCATTACACACATCTGAAGTAGTTCAAGCCTTTTCTTGTTTTAATATTGATGATTTTGGCATACAGCTCATGAAAACCCAAAAATCCTATCTCAAAAAATTAGCATATCATGAAAAGGTTCTCTAAACAAGCTATTAACCTAATCATCTGAATCAACTAATTAACTCTAAACACCTGCAAAAGATTCCTGAGGCTTTTAAAAAATCCCAGCCTGGTTCATTACTCAAAACCGCAATCGTGGGTAAGACTGCCGACCTGACTGCTGTCCAGAAGGCCATCATTGACACCCTCAAGCAAGAGGGTAAGACACAGAAAGAAATTTCTGAACGAATAGGCTGTTCCCAGAGTGCTGTATCAAGGCACCTCAGTGGGAAGTCTGTGGGAAGGAAAAAGTGTGGCAGAAAACGCTGCACAATGAGAAGAGGTGACCGGACCCTGAAGAAGATTGTGGAGAAGGACCGATTCCAGACCTTGGAGGACCTGCGGAAGCAGTGGACTGAGTCTGGAGTAGAAACATCCAGAGCCACCGTGAACAGGCGTGTGCAGGAAATGGGCTACAGGTGCCGCATTCCCCAGGTCAAGCCACTTTTGAACCAGAAACAGCGGCAGAAGCGCCTGACCTGGGCTACAGAGAAGCAGCACTGGACTGTTGCTCAGTGGTCCAAAGTACTTTTTTCGGATGAAAGCAAATTTTGCATGTCATTCGGAAATCAAGGTGCCAGAGTCTGGAGGAAGACTGGGGAGAGGGAAATGCCAAAATGCCTGAAGTCCAGTGTCAAGTACCCGCAGTCAGTGATGGTCTGGGGTGCCACGTCAGCTGCTGGTGTTGGTCCACTGTGTTTTATCAAGGGCAGGGTCAATGCAGCTAGCTATCAGGAGATTTTGGAGCACTTCATGCTTCCATCTGCTGAAAAGCTTTATGGAGATTAAGATTTCATTTTTCAGCACGACCTGGCACCTGCTCACAGTGCCAAAACCACTGGTAAATGGTTTACTGACCATGGTATTACTGTGCTCAATTGGCCTGCCAACTCTCCTGACCTGAACCCCATAGAGAATCTGTGGGATATTGGGAAGAGAAAGTTGAGAGACGCAAGACCCAACACTCTGGATGAGCTTAAGGCCGCTATCGAAGCATCCTGGGCCTCCATAACACCTCAGCAGTGCCACAGGCTGGTTGCCTCCATGCCACGCCACATTGAAGCAGTCATTTCTGCAAAAGGATTCCCGACCAAGTATTGAGTGCATAACTGAACATAATTATTTGAAGGTTGACTTTTTTTGTATTAAAAACACTTTTCTTTTATTGGTCGGATGAAATATGCTAATTTTTTGAGATAGGATTTTTGGGTTTTCATGAGCTGTATGCCAAAATCATCAATATTAAAACAAGAAAAGGCTTGAACTACTTCAGTTGTGTGTAATGAATCTAAAATATATGAAAGTCTAATGTTTATCAGTACATTACAGAAAATAATGAACTTTATCACAATATGCTAATTTTTGGAGAAGGACCTGTAGACTCCACTAGACCTCTGAAGGTATGCTGTGGTATCTGAATGGAGATGCTGTGGTATCTGGCATGAAGCCATCAGTAGTAGATCATTTAAGTCCTGGAAGTTGGGGGGTGGGATCTCCATGGATCGGACTTATTTTTTCCAGCAAATCCCACATATGCTCGACTGGATTGAGATATGGAGAATTTGGAGGCAAATTCCCCCAAACTCGTTTTTGTGTTCCTTAACCACTTCAATACCAGGCACTTACACACCTTCCTGCCCAGGCTAATTTTCAGCTTTCAGCGCTGTCGCAATTTGAATGACAATTGCGCGGTCATGCTACACTGTACCCTAACCATTTTTTTATCATTTTGTTCCCAAAAATAGAGCTTTATTCTGGTGGTATTTGATCACATCTGCGATTTTTATTTTTTGCGCAAAGAAAAAAAAAGACTGAAAATTTTGAAAAAAAATATGTTTTTATTTGTTTCTGTTAATTTTTTTTGTAAATATGTTTTCTTCTTCAATGACGGGCACTGATATGGCTGCACTGACGGGCACTGATAAGACGGCACCGATGGGCACCGATGAGGTGGCACCAATGGGGTGGCACTGATGAGGTGGCACTGATAAGCACTGATGATGGGCACTGATAGGCGGCACTGATGGGCACAGATAGGCGGCACTGATGGGCACTGATCGGTGGCACTGGTATGTGGCACTGATGGGCACTCATGGGCGGCACTGATGGGCACTCATAGGCGGCACTGATGAGTACTTATGGGTGGCACTGATGGTTAAATATGGGTGGCACTGATAGGTGGCACAGATGGGCACTGGTGGGCACTGATGGGTGGCACTGAGGGACACTGATGAGTGGCACTGGTTATTACTGGTGGTGGTATTGCTGCGCATCACTTTTTTATGCTATTATGGTGCCAGTCAGTGCCCATTTGTGGACACTGATTGGCACATGTTGGGCATGTTTTAAAACATGTGGATGGCCATGGGGGATGTACCTGGCCATCCACATGTTGCCCGCTTCCCTGGTGGTCCTGGGCGGCATCCCGGTGGTCCAGTGTAGGCATCCAAGGGGGGGCTGCGCTGATGAACAATCAGCGCGAACCCCCCCTGTCAGGAGAGCCGCCGATCGGCTCTCCTCTACTCGCGTCTGTCAGACACGAGTGAGGAAGAGCCGATCAACGGCTCTTCCTATTTACATTGTGATCAGCCATGATTGGACACAGCTGATCCGCCGGAGGCTCTTTACCGAGATCGGTGTTGCGGTGTGTCAGACTGACACACCGCTCCACTGATCGCCGCGATGCGCGCCCCCCCGGGCGCGCGGCGGCTGTTATCCTGCAGGACGTCAATAGACGTCCAGTCAGGATAACGAAACTACTTCCCGGATGTCAATTGTCTTTTGACCAGGCGGGAAGTGGTTAAATCATTCTTGAATTCATTAGACCAAGTCACCCTCTTCCAATGCTCCATGGTCCAGTTCTGATGCTCAAGTGCCCATTATGGACACGGGTCAGCATGGGCACCTTGACCGGTCTGCAGCTATGCAGCCTCATTTACAACAAACTGCAATGCACAGTGTGTACTCACACCTTTCTAATGGAACCAGCGTTAAAGGAGAAGTCCAGCCAAAGCTTGTGCAATTAGTTTTGCACTCCTGTGACCTGTTTTTAGCGGAGAGCGGGCTGAAGTCCGCTCTCTGTTGGCGTCACCAATGTCAGTCCAGGCACCACGTCATCCCAACCACGGAGTCTGGATCCACCAGGTGCCTGGACTGACACCCGCCTCAGCCTCTCAGTGAGCCGCTGAGAGCCAGAGCTGGCCGCCCCCTCCCCTACACAGTCCATCGCTCCAGTGAGCAAGGAGGGGGCAGAGCAGAGAGCTGTGACTGACAGTCTGCAGCTCTCTGCTCATGGAGCTCTGAAAACCGAGTGATCAATCGCTCGGTTCTCAGTGCACAGGTGCCTAGGCAAGTATGAATCTGAAAAAGAAAAAAAAATCCTTTACTTTTCTTTTAACTTCTTGAGCAAACTGAAGTACAGTAGGTCTTCTATTGGATCGGACTACACGGACCAGCATTAGCTCCCTACATGCATCAACGAGCCTTGGCTGCCCATGACCTTGTTGCTAATTTTACATCCTTAAACTGCTTTTGGTAGGTCCTGACCACTGCAGACCGGGAACATCCTAATAGAGCTGCAGTTTTGGAGTTGTTCTGACCGAGTCATCTAGCCATTACAATTTGGTCCTTGGCAGTCACGCACATTTTTACTGCTTTCAACACATCAACTTCAGGGACAACATGTTCGCTTGATGCCTAATATATCCTACCCACTTTCAGATGTCATTGTAAGGAAATAATCAATGTATTCACTTTACCTGTCAGTGGTCATAAAGCTATGGCTGATCGGTATACATATCTATGTTCTGTGTGGCATAAATGTTAAGCTGGTCATACACCAGTAGAACATTTGCACAGAAATTTTGAAATTCTTTGTCAAAGCATTTAATCTTTGAGTCAACTAATTTCCAGAGCCCTTATATTTTTTTTTCCAGACCTGTTACTTGAATGGAATTCTGAATGTATTAAACGGGTTTCTTTTGTACCTAGAACATGTGCATCACAATATGAACATTTTTTCCCAAACAAAAAAGTTGGAATTTCATTCATTTCAGAACAGTTTTCTATCACGCTCTTTTGAATTTTCCCTTTACTACATGAAATTCATTGTCGATTTGACCCTACTAATCATTAGAAAATCAAATGAACGTTACAAAAAAAAAATTTGGAACAAAATTCTACTAGTATAAGGCCAACTTGCGTATTCTATGCATTAAAATAAAAAGCCTTCTGTGTGTAGTAGACTTGTGCACAACGGAAAAATTCGTTCCGTTTCGGTTCGTTTCTTTCCGGTCCTGTTGATTCGTAATCATTCGTAATTTTGCTAGACGGGATTTTTCGTGTTCGGACTCATTCGTATTTTTGCAAGCGACATTTTTCGTTGAATTTTTTGTTGCTTTATAATTCGTACTTTCGGTAGAGTACGTTGTTTTTCGTTGATTCTGGACACAACTCCTACTTTCGTAACTTTTTTTGGGTTCGTTGATTCGTAATTTTCCGTGTCTCTCTCACAACGACGCTGCCTATTATGCCTAATGTGCTTCGAATGGATTTGTACTTTTCTAAATACATAGCGGTTATTTGTAACGATTCGAAATCTCGTATTTTACTTTCGTTTTTTACATGCGGCTATAGGCTCCGCCCCTGTACACCATTTTGAGAGGGTTCAGCACGGTGAGGGAGAAGCAGAGAGCAGAGCAGAGTGAGTGTTATTGTGCTTCGAATGGATTAGAAATCTCGTATTTTACTTTCGCTTTTTCATGCGGCTATAGCCTCCGCCCCTGTACACCATTTTGAGAGGGAGTTCAGCATGGTGAGGGAGAAGCAGAGAGCAGAGTGAGTGTTATTGTGCTTCGAATGGATTCGTACATTCGTAACTTTTTTCATAACGAATTATGCCGAAGACCTTCGGGCATTCGCTATTTTGCGGTATAATTTATTTCGGATTCGGTTTTATTCGTAATTGCTCTGTTCGGAAATTCGAATGCTTCCGAATGTCCGAAAGTTGCTAAATTCGGACGAATTTTGATTCGTTACGAAACGAATTGCACAAGCCTAGTGTGTAGCAGCGGCCCTAGCTGGACAAAGAGCCCCCTCTCTGTCCAGTGATGTCCACTAGTCCCTCGGCCGTCCAAAACTCTCCCTCCTGATTGGCTGAGTCACAGCAGTGGCACCATTGGCACTCGCGGCTGTCAATCAAAGTCAGTTAGCCAATCAGGAGAGAGAGGGGCGGGGCCAAATGGCAGCTCCATGTCTGAATGGACACACAGAGCTGCAGCTCGGCTCGGTTGCCCTCATAGCAAGCTGCCTGCTGTAGCGGCACTCAACAGGAGGGAGGGGCCAGGAGAGCCAAAGAGGGATCTGAGAAGAGGAGGATCTGGGCTGCTCTGTGCAAAACCAAGTGCACAGAGCAGGTAAGTATAACATGTTCGTTATTTAAAAAAATAAAATAAATTTGACTTTACAAGCTGGCCATAAATGAAGGGAAATTCGTCCGGTTCAGCAGGGACTGGGTGAATTTCGATCCATGCAGGGACAGAGGAGTTGTACAGAGGTCGATCCACCAATCAGCTTTTGTACAACTGGCCTGTTGGATTTTCCCCACTTGATCAAGACCAAAGGCTATAGCCTGCAATGCTGATCTTTGTATTCTGAAGGCAGAGAAGCCTGCCCGCTGTCAGAATACAATAGGCCAGCGGGGAGTGTGTCAGTGGGGGAATCGGGTCACTTTTTTTTATTCAACCTGCTAGTTGAACGAAAAAAAATGATCTATCTATGGGTTGCTTTAGTATCTGCAGACATCTCTGAGGGAGCTTAAAACACTCAGCTCATTCACTTGTACTATCTATTCATGGCTTTGTCCATCCCATGATTTGTCTACTGAAGGGTGAAGGTAAAGCCTGGTGCACACTAATATTTTTCTTTTGTTTAACCCAGCAGGTTGAACGGAAAAAAAACTGACAGCTCCGGTCAAAACCACTGTACTAACAGTCTGACATTAGGACAGCAATCTCTACCATTGAGCTATTGCGTTCTAACAGGGGGACGGCTGAGAGGACTGATCGGGAGACGGTTGGCTGCTGGTTTTCCAGCATGCTCGTCGGACAGAAGCTGACCAAATGGCTGACATACACACAGGCCATATGTCAGACAGTTTTTATTGAACCGGCCGATGTATCCCGACTAGGAATGGGCTCAGGTGTGTTCAGGATCCCACCTGCCCGATTCCGCCAGGAAGCCGACACTGCACACGGCTAATCACAGGCAGTGAGACATTTCCTGGTCCGCAGCTGCACAGATCGGGAAATGTCTCACTGCCTGTGATTTGTCGTGCGCAGTGTCGGCTTCCTGGCGGAATCGGGCAGGTGGGATCCCAAACACGCCCAAGCCCATCTCTAATGCCGACATTTGGCCCGTGTGTCCTAGGCATAAGCTTGAGTGTGTGTGTGTGGAAGAGAATCTGAAATAACAAAAATACATTGCATCTTCTTTACTCGATTAGGTGCTTGAAGAGAAAACACAGCTCATACTGTATGAAATTAGAATCAGGTTCAGTCCAGCTCACATTGATTTCTTGATTTTTTTTAAAGTTTAACCATAGGCAAAAAAAATTTAGCAAAGAAAAATTCCAAAATTTGAGTTGTAAAAAAATTTAGCTTTTAGTGTTAAAGTGTTACAAAACCCACAACTGTAAAATCAGTCCGTATATACTCACAGTGGAACCTAAGGGGTTAATTCTCTGCATAACTAGTGTAAAAAGGCTGTTTGATCCTGTCTTCTCTGATTCTCCCCTTCTTCCACAATCCCCAAACCATCTCCTGATAGTACAGAGCCTTTGAAACACATGCTCAGTTTGGTGTGTAATGCTAGAGAGTTTGTTTATTTTCTTGGAAGGGTGCATATGATCAGCACAGGGCCAATCAGCACTGACCAGACAGGGGGTCAGGGGTCCTGCATTCTCATAGGACAATCAGGGGTGAATGAGAACTCCTCCTAGAAGCTTTAACCAAACACTGATAGAAGTCATAAGACTGCTATATGCTGCTGATGAGAAAAGGTATTTAGCAGGTTATATTTAGTAAAATAATTGCATGTCCATGTTCTGTGTACTGTGGGATACCAGATATAGTGAATGCAGGGTCCTGGGTTTAGTAACACTTTAATCAAGTCACAGACAGCTTGAATATCTTCCGAAATTAGCTGAAATTCAAGCTGTAGATAGCCCTGCAAGCACCACCTGGCTTTACGAATTTGATTTAAAAATGTTCTTAGCTCCTATCTGTTAAAAAAAAAATTGTCTTAGCTGGGTAGAAAATTATTGGCTTAACAGTGACTGCATCCAATCAGATACAGTCAAGCCCTGTACACACGATCGGTTTTACCAATGAAAACAGTCCGATGGACTGTTTTCATCGGACAAGCCGATCGTGCATGGGCCCCATCGGTCTTTTTTCCATCGGTGTGAAAAAATAGAACATGTTTTAAATTTTTCCGATGGTTAAAAAACCCGAAAGCAAATTACTATCGTCTATGGGGAACTCCATCGGATAAAAAACCCACGCATGCTCAGATCCAAGTCGACGCATGCTCAGAAGCATTGAACTTCATTTTTCTCGGCTCATCGGAGTGTTTTACGTCACCGCGTTTGGAACGGTCGGTTTTTGGACTGATGGTGTGTAGGCAAGACTGATGGAAGTCAGCTTCATCGGATTTCCGATGGACAAAACCATCGGATTAGAATCCATAGGATATCCGATCGTGTGTACAGGGCTTCACTGTTCAGCAGCACCAATGTATTTAGATAGCTGCGGGTGCTGAATATACCAGCCAGCAGTGGAGATCACACTGTTTAGTGTAGATGACGAGTGAAAACAAGCCTAAAGCCTCGTACACACAATCGGATTTTCCGACGGGAATTGTGTGGTTGGATAGAGAAAAATCCTGGACTGCCGCACGCCATAAAACAACGTCTTTATTGGGTAGGTAAAATCCAAAAACAACCAAAACGATACAGTCAAAATAAAGTGAACAGGAAAAAAATAGCTGACATGTTTCACATCGTGTGATGACAGACTGTTGGCCTAAAATCTGACCTGTAGTACGCTCCATCAGACAATTGTTGTCCAACTTTCCGCCGACAAATGTTGGATGACAGGCTAATAAATTTTCCGCGGACAACGGTCTGTTGTCAGATTTTCCTATCGTGTGTACACAAGTCCGTCACACAAAAGTCCAAAGTACAAACACGCATGCTCGGAATCAATGCTCACCAAACACGACATTAGCAGAAGGTGCCCAAATGGTGGCGCTCAAGAGCTGAAACTTCACATAGTACGTCACTACGTTTGTGTTTGTTGGCTGACAATTTTATGCCGTTTGTATGCCAGACAAGTTCATGGCCAACGCCCTTCGGACAAAAGTCTGACGCTTTGTCTGCGGAAAATCCGATCGTGTCTACGAGGCTTTAGTGTGACTGAATACATGTGAGAGTGCATATATGTGTTTTATTAGTAAAGCCTCGTACACACGGTCAGACTTCCATCGGACTTTTCCGTGGATTTTTGTCCACACCCATAGCATACACACCACAGGACTTTTCTGCAAACTTTCCCAAAACTTTTTCCAACATCACATGTTTTTTCTTCTCTTTTCTGCTCTTTACTGCCACCCTTTGGTCAACTTCTGCTATTGTTGGTTGATTTTAACAAAAAGTCAGATGGTTTTCTGTACACACGGTCGGACTTTGCTCCATCGGACTCCATCGGCCAAAAGTTTGTCCGTTTGCAGACCGAACTTTTGTCCGATGAAAACCAAAAAAAAAAAAAAAAAGTTTGTCCGATGGAGCGTACACACGGTCGGATTGTTGGTCCAACTTGCTCAAAATAAAGTTTGTTGGCCAAAAGTCCGACCGTGTGTACGGGGCTTAAGTGTGTGTGTGTCATGTTTCCTGGGCACAGTAATAAAAATTGTATAAGTAATATGTGGATATAAAATGATGAATGGGCTGTGACAATGGATGTGAGAGTAGTCTCTGAATATGGCCACCACAGTGCTCAACGGGAAACACTATAAAAGTAAAATGGGTATTTTTTTATTTTTTTATTACACAGTTACATAGTTAGTCTGGTTGAAAAAAAGACACTAGGGTTGCCACCTCATCCCTTTAAACCCGAACACATATGAATTACACAGGTTCTGAGGCGGATTTAAAGCAGATAAGGCACCAAGTGAGTTTAATTACCACCTTAACCACTTAAGGAACGCTCACGGCATATATACGTCGGCAGAATGGCTCGTACAGGCACAATCACGTACCTGTACGTCCCCTTTAACTGCCTGCCGTGTGGTCGCGCACTCCCGACCCTGCAGTCATCCCCGTGAGTCGGACCGCGGGTCCCGTGGACTCGATCACTGCGGGGATCCCCACGATCCTCTCACGGAGGGATGGAGCGGGAAGATGTTAGTGTAAACACAGCATCTCCCCGCTCCCCTACTGACACTGTCACCGATCTCCGCTCTGTGTAATCAGAGCGGAGATCGGTGACATGTCACTCGTAGCCCCGCCCCCCCTCAGTTAGAAACACGCCCCTAGGCACACTTAACCTCTTCAGCGCCCCTAGTGGTTAACCCCTTCACTGGCAGTGTCATTTTTACAGTAACCAGTGCATTTTTATTGCACTGATTGCTGTAAAAATGACAATGGTCCCAAAATTGTGTCAAAAGTGTCCGATGTGTCCGCCATAATGTCGCAGTCACGAAAAAAATCGCTGATCGCCGCCATTACTAGTAAAAAGAAAATAATTAATAAAAATGCCATAAAACTACCCCCTATTTTGTAAACGCTATAATTTTTGCGCAAACCAATCAATAAACGCTGATTGCTATTTTTTTTACCAAAAATATGTAGAAGAATACGTATCGGCCTAAACTGAGGGGAAAAAATGTTTTTTTAATATATTTTTGGGGGATATTTATTATAGCAAAAAGTAAAAAATACTGCATTTTTTTCAAAATTGTCGCTCTATTTTTGTTTAATAGCGCAAAAAATAAAAACCGCAGAGGTGATCAAATACAACCAAAAGAAAGCTCTATTTGTGGGAAAAAAGGACGTCAATTTTGTTTGGGAGCCACGTCGCACGACCGCGCAATTGTTAGATAAAGCAACGCAGTGCCGAATCGCAAAAAGTGGCTTGGTCCTTATGCTGCGTATTGGTCCGGGGCTGAAGTGGTTAATCAGCCACACAACCTGTGTAATTCATATGTGTTTGGGTTTAAAGGGGTGAGGTGGCAACTCTAAAAGACACAAGTCCATCCAGTTCAACCAATAGAAGAGTAAAAACTTTATTTTTAAAATTACTTTTTTACTGAGCAGAAAAATTATCCACAGCTTACAAAAAAATCACAGTGAACATCAGTTTCTACTCTTAAAGGAGCTTCCAGTATAATGACCTTACTGCACTGATACACATACCTTCTGCACATAGAAGACCCAATTGTGATGAAAGCTAATTATTGCCTACTAATTTGTTTAATTGTTGTGGGAAGAAAGTCACCTGGGAAGACATAAAAACTCTATACAGATGGTGTCCCAACTGGGAATTGAAGGCAGGAATAGAGTGCTGTAAAGCCCCGTACACACGGTCGGACTTTTGCCCAACAAACTTAATTTTAAGCAAGTTGGACCAACAATCCGACCGTGTGTACGCTCCATCGGACAAACTTTTTTCATTTGGTTTTGGATTTCATCGGACAAAAGTTGGGTCTGCAAACGGACAAACTTTTGCCCAACAAAAGTCAGATGGAGCAAAGTCCGACCGTGTGTACAGAAAACCATCGGACTTTTGTCCGATGGACTAAACAACTAATGTTAAAATCAACCAACAATAGCAGAAGTTGACCAAAGGGTGGCAGTAAAGATCAGAAAAGAGCAGAAAAAACACGTGATGTTGTAAGAAGTTTTAAGAAAGTTTGCAGAAAAGTCCTGTGGTGTGTATGCTATGGGTGTTCCCGGCCAACTCTGTTCGGACAAAAAAACACGGAAAAGTCCGATGGAAGTCCGACCGTGTGTACGAGGCTTTAGGCAAACATGCTACCCATTTACCCATGATCAATTGTGATTTCATTTGGGCACTACGACACACCATAGGAAAAATCATAAAAGCAAAATACATTTAGTCATAATGATTTGATTTGCAGCATTACAAATATTATTAAACAATATTCTTTTTAACTAGGCCCAATTGTTAGCCCCCTCTGTAATTCACAAATATTTTTCTTGTATCCACAATATGTATGCACAATATTTTGTAAGATTCAAGGACACATTTACTGAAAGAAATATGTAGGATGACATTGCTGAACTCCTTTGGAAAATGTCGCTTTCCTATTTGTTTCTGGTTTTAATAGTTTCTTAGTCACTGACCTGGAACAAGCATGAAGTCAGCGCATTAGATCTGCATACTTGTCCTGGGTCAGAAAGTATAAGGGTCCATTCACATAATGAGCATAACATTCATTACTGTGTTGCAATGGAACCCCAACACACAAAACCGGCCCTACACAGCTTCTGTACAACCAACCTATCGGATAAATGCCATTTAATCAGTGTTGCCAGCTATAGCCAGCAGCACTGATCAGTGTATTCTGACTTCTGAAGTCTCCCATTGTCAGAATACAATAGCTCAGCAGTAAGGATGAGCTCCGGCGTGTTCGCACAGCCCACGTGCAGAGCCCGCCAGGAAGTCGGGACTGCGCTGCACTAATCACCGGCGGTGAGACATTGTCCCGATGCGTGGCTGCAGAGATTGGGAAATGTCTCACTGCCTGTGATTAGCGCAGTGCCGACTTCCTGGCGGGCTCTTCACGTGGGCTGTGCGAACACGCCGGAGCTCATCCTTACTCAGCAGCAGTGATTCCCCCCATCCACCTTAAATGTGTGGAGGGGGAATCAGGTTAGTTCATTACGTTAAACCTGCTGGTGAAAAAAAAAAAGATGGAATCATCTAAGGGCTGCTTAAGGCAAAGTGCCTGAATTAAGCCCCGTACACACGGTCGGACTTTTGGCCAACAAACTTCATTTTGAGCAAGTTGGACCAACAATCCGACCGTGTGTACGCTCCATCGGCCAAACCTTTTTTTTTTCTTCATCGGACAAAAGTTGGGTGTCATGGATATGCAGCAGTGTTTGTCTGTCAGCTTACCTTCCTTCCCATGTGTTCATCTTAGAGGCCTGAGCCCTTTCACCTGGCTTCCTTTATAATCTCCTCCCAGCCTGACTCCACCCCAGGCCCTATCACAGAACACTATATTAACCTGTGCACTGCAAGCCTGCTTTGCTGATCAACGTGTTTGTTAGGCATTGTGTGTTTGGGTTCCTGCCTGCCGTGTGCTACGTCTGTCTCTCTGTTACGTTATTGGCTTGTCCCTGACCATCCCTGTCTGCTCGTGACCCTTGACCTTCGGCTCGTTCTTCGTTATCCTTGTCTGCTTGTGGCCCCTGACCTTCGGCTTGTTATTCGGTTCTCTCTATCGTGTGCTGCTGCTTCCCCTTATCCTACGGGGCGTGAGCTAGGAAACTCCAGGGGCCGCGACCTGGTCCCAGCCTGCAGCGTAACATCCTCACCACTAGAGGCCCTGGAGAAGACCAGCTGGGTCTTAGACTCCGCGCCCTGGGGAATCTTGGCTCTCGCTTCCGTTGGGATCCCGGTTGTGCTCCTCTGGTCCCGCTTTCCACAACCACCCAGTTTCCTATCCACAGAAGCCAGCCATAGGGTTCACTACCTCGCGGTGCACTCCTGTCCCCCTACGGTGTGCATCTGTCACCTGGCCACAGGTGACCCTGACAGTTTGATCAGCCATGAACCCGGCTGACATCCCGCTACCCGCGGATGATCCATTGCAGGGCATAGTTTGCAGACTTGAAACCCAGGAATCGAATCAGACTCAGGTGATGCGATTCCTCCAGGATCTGGCTTCTCGCTTCGAGCAGCTTCAGGCCTCCTTGGGAACCCTGAATCCGCAACCTCAAATACAATCAGCGGCTGCACCTATTGCACCAGTCGCAGCCACACACTCACTACAACTGCCAGCTCCGTCCCGTTTCTCTGGGGACTCCAAGGCTTGCAGGGGGTTCCTTAGCCAATGCACGATTCATTTTGAGCTCCAGCCCCAAAACTTCCTGTCTGATCGGGCTAAGGTAGCCTATATCATTTCCCTCCTCTCTGGTGAAGCTTTAGCCTGGGCAGCCCCTCTGTGGGAACTGAATGATCCAGTGGTTTCTAGCCTGTCTGGCTTCTTGAAACTTTTTCGGAATATCTTCGAAGAACCGGCTCGTGTCTCTTCAGCGGCCAGCGCCCTTTTACGTCTCCGCCAAGAGTCTGCTTCTGTGGGACAGTATGCCCTTCATTTCCGCATACTGTCGGCTGAGTTGAGCTGGAACAATGAGGCCTTAGTCGCAACCTTTTTGCATGGCCTGTCTGATAGAGTGAAGGATGAATTAGCAGGAAGAACCATCCCCACTGATCTGGCCGGCGTTATCTCCTTGTGTAACCAGATCGATATTCGCTTTCAGGAGAGGACCTTAGAAAAGCAACGCCAGCAGTCCTTGGTTCTTAGTCAGCCTGAGCTCCCCTCTCTTCGACCCGTAGAGCATCTCCTACCAGCTGAGGAACCCATGCAGCTGGGTCGGACCAGGCTATCCCCCGAGGAACGTGCTAGGCGCAGAACTCTTGGTCTGTGTCTTTACTGTGGGGGCAAAGGTCATTTTCGTGACACTTGCTCTCTTTGTCCAGAAAAACGTTCGGGTCCACTTCATCTGGAAAGTGGAGTATTGGACCCAGAAATATCACCTTCCCCTTCTCGTCTTCTGCTTTCTGTGTTCCTTCATGTTGGTGCTTCTTCTCATTCGGTCTCAGCATATCTGGATTCCGGAGCCGCTGGTAATTTCATGGACTGGGAAATCGCATCGTCCATGAGACTTACTCTTTTGCCCCTCACCACGCCATTGGTGGTCTTGGCGATTGATGGTACTGTTCTCCCAGGGGGACCTATCCGCTTCCAGACCCTCCCTGTTAAGATGTCGGTAGGGACACTCCACCAGGAGTGGATATCCTTCCTTATCTTACCCAAGGCCTCAACGCCTATAATTTTGGGTCTCCCATGGTTACAGCTTCATTCTCCTCATGTGGACTGGACTACTGGACAGATCCTGGCTTGGGGTCCCTCCTGTTCCTCGTCCTGCCTACCCAAGGTTGCCCCCTGTGAATCTGAGCCGGTCATTCATTCCAGGTTGCATAACCATTTACATTTCTCTGTCCCTAACCACCCTTGGACGCACAGCCAGGCTAGCTTGTCTACAAGTCCTGCAGTCGCTACGTCTTGTGATGCGATTCAGGTAGTCGCTACACCTGACTCAGCTATTCACTCTGCCTCTGTACTAGTTATGCCAGTCCAGCCCATGCCCAGTGAGCCTCCTACTTTTTCTTGTTCGGGACATTCTGCTTGTCCTTCAGCTATTCAGCTTGACTCCTGCGACATGTCACCTTCTAACCAACCTGACTTCAGGGTTCCACTGACATCTGCCCAGTCTGATGGTCCTGTGCAAGATGACCAGTTCCCCTTTAAGGGTCTAGGGGACCCCCCTCAGATTCCTGTTGATCCTCTCATGCCCTTGCTTATTCCTAGAGAGCCTTTGGTCCTCAATAGATCTTCTTGTCATCTCCCTACCTCATTTTCGGTCTCTGAGGATAATCTTAAGTATGAGGTTAGACAAGTTCTGGATTCTCGGCTCTGCAGAGGCATTCTTCAGTACCTTGTGCATTGGAGAGGTTTTGGTCCTGAGGAGGCGTCTTGGATTGCTGCATCTGATGTCGCTGCACCTCATCTGTTGAGAAGGTTTCATCAGAGATTTCCCTTTAAGCCTGGGTCCAGGCGGGGGAGGGCCCATAAGAGGGAGGGTACTGTCATGGATATGCAGCAGTGTTTGTCTGTCAGCTTACCTTCCTTCCCATGTGTTCATCTTAGAGGCCTGAGCCCTTTCACCTGGCTTCCTTTATAATCTCCTCCCAGCCTGACTCCACCCCAGGCCCTATCACAGAACACTATATTAACCTGTGCACTGCAAGCCTGCTTTGCTGATCAACGTGTTTGTTAGGCATTGTGTGTTTGGGTTCCTGCCTGCCGTGTGCTACGTCTGTCTCTCTGTTACGTTATTGGCTTGTCCCTGACCATCCCTGTCTGCTCGTGACCCTTGACCTTCGGCTCGTTCTTCGTTATCCTTGTCTGCTTGTGGCCCCTGACCTTCGGCTTGTTATTCGGTTCTCTCTATCGTGTGCTGCTGCTTCCCCTTATCCTACGGGGCGTGAGCTAGGAAACTCCAGGGGCCGCGACCTGGTCCCAGCCTGCAGCGTAACATCCTCACCACTAGAGGCCCTGGAGAAGACCAGCTGGGTCTTAGACTCCGCGCCCTGGGGAATCTTGGCTCTCGCTTCCGTTGGGATCCCGGTTGTGCTCCTCTGGTCCCGCTTTCCACAACCACCCAGTTTCCTATCCACAGAAGCCAGCCATAGGGTTCACTACCTCGCGGTGCACTCCTGTCCCCCTACGGTGTGCATCTGTCACCTGGCCACAGGTGACCCTGACATTGGGTCTGCAAACGGACAAACTTTTGCCCAACAAAAGTCCGATGGAGCAAAGTCCGACCGTGTGTACAGATAACCATCGGACTTTTGTCCGATGGACAAAACAACTAATGTTAAAATCAACCAACAATAGCAGAAGTTGACCAAAGGGTGGCGGTAAAGAGCAGAAAAGAGCAGAAAAACCATGTGATGTTGCAAAAAGTTTTGGGAAAGTTTGCAGAAAAGTCCTGTGGTGTGTATGCTATGGGTGTTCCCGACCAACTCCGTTCGGACAAAAAAACATGGAAAAGTCAGATGGAAGTTTGACCGTGTGTACGGGGCTTTATAGTGTACTGCAACACATGCCAACATATGTATGTGCATTGCTGCGCATTGCATTACAAAAAAGGGTCAGATAAATTTTTTAGCACATTAAGTTGCAGCCCTTTAATTACAAACCTGCCTTTATGCAACGCCCGCATGACATAATAAGTGTTAACACACTGCAAAGGTCTGAATGAGTTCTTAACGTTATTGAATCATCTTAAAAGCCAGGCATGTAGCATTTTCAGAAGGACATGAAAACATCAGCAACCTATATATTTAAATCAGTAAGGCCCCTTTCACACTGGGACGTTTTTCATGCGGTTTAGCGCTAATAATAGCGCTATTATACCGCATGAAAAAATCCTGCCCTGTAGCCTTCAATGTGAAAGCCCGAAGGCTTTCACACTGAAGCGGTGCGCTAGCAGGACCGCTCCAAAAGTCCTGCTAGCCGCTTCTTTACAGCGGTAAAGGAGCGGTGTGTTCACCGCTCCTTTACCGCGGGTGCCCATTGAAATCAATGGGACACCGCGGTAATACCGCCCGCAAACCGCGACAATAGCCGCGGTTTGCGGGCGGTATTAACCCTTTTTCGGCCGCTAGCGGGGGTTAAATTCACCCCCCTAGCGACCGCATACCGCGGTAAGAACGACGGTATAGCAGCGCTGCAAATCGCGCTGCTATACCGCCACCCCTCCTGCCCGCCCCAGTGTGAAAGGGGCCTAAAGGTTGCTTTTAGCACTATTGCGATTAGGCCCCATATAAATTATACATTTGTTAAATTTCAAGCTTTGACCTAAGCTTTACCGTACTTACTGATGACCATTAACTTAAAGGGTAACATTTCTATCAACTGGTTACAATTTAACTGTCATGGTCATAGTTCCGCACATTGCATCACCAAGCAACTAGTGCAGCATATACAGTTTCAAGAAAAAGTTTGTAATGCCTTTGGAGTTTCATGAATTTCTGCATGAATGACTACACTACATACACTTTCTGAACGCTTATATGTAGTAATTTTTGGAACCTCCTTTGGTGACTCCTAAAAGCATTGTTTAATGTAATTGATATATCTGGGATTGCTTGCATGAACATCTTTATTCAAGTTATACCACATCTTCTTGAATATGTTGAGGTCTAGCGTCTTACTTACATCCCAATAATGACCGGCTTCTTGACTACTGACTCTAATCTGCCATTTCACACACCTAAACACTGACCCATCACTGTGTTGGGTTGCTCAACAGTGTGTAGCCCTCTTTTTGGGAAGGGTTATGATGAATGGCCCTTCTGAAACAGGATATTGTGTTAAACCTGTCAGTAAATAAGATAACCAGAACCTTGGCTAAATGGAATAGTGGGATTGATAATAAAGTTGTCCGTCCCTCCACACAGGACAGGGCCTGTAAACCAGGGCTGGCCCGTCCTTTATGGGCGCACGGGTGCTGCCCCCTGTTCATCGCCGCCTCCCCTATCCATGTGTCCGGCCCCTTTTAGGACACGTCAGACTATGCTGACGAAACGTGTCGGCTCGTAGAGTATGTGACACGTCACGTGACACAGTAGACATCTGGGTAGTGTGCAGACTTCTAAAGGTGCATGCTAATAAAAAAAGGGTCAATCATTATTGACTGGGTTATTTTTCAATTCCTACAGCACTGCATGTTTTTTTAGTTTCTCACCACTGCTGGGGGATCCAGTGTTTTTTTCCTGTCCCAAGTCAGAATTGGTCTTTGAAAACATCTACGCCTTTAACCGCGCTATAGCCTTTTCTACTGTTATGTATCTCTAGGATTCTTCAGTCCAAATTTCTTTTGTTGAGACTATGGTTCACATGACATTTTGCATAAGCATCTTGGATGTCCATTGATGCCAGAAATTGCCTTGATATGAGAGAAGTTATGGCAGATCTTGCAGCCTTCATATGAAATTTGGGGACATGCAGAAATGTGTTTAGGGGTTTTTTTAGGTTCAGAATGAGGCAAATGCCTCAATTCAGTTTCAGGGCTGTGAATGGGTTTGAGTAAAACCCTTTGAAGCTCCTCTTCAGGAAATGGGATTACCATTCCTTGTACAAAGTTGACTCAGGGCAGCCCACAAATCTGCCTGTCTTTGAGGTGAATTTGGCAGGCTGGGATAGATGGGGGGGGGGGATTCTAGTAGGAGTAGAAGTTGTACAGGTCTGCAATGCTAACACATTTTGAGGGACATGCCTTCTTCTTAAGAGGGCTCTGAAGATGAGATTGTGTCTCTCGAAACGCATTAGCCTTCCCGACCTGTACAATTCCTTACACCAGTGTTTCTCAACTCCAGTCCTCAAGGCGCCCCAAAAGGTCATGTTTTCAGGATTTCCCTCAGAGGAAACGGCTGTGGGAATTACGAAGGCAGTGAAACTGATCAAATCAAAAAAAGGAAAAAACAAGGGCGCACCAGCCTGGTGTGATATCGTTTAGGAAAATTTATTTAAAATGAAAGCAATGAAAAGGTACTCACAAAACTAGTACAAAAGTACGCATTGTACAAACAGTGCCTTGGAAGCTGCAGCATGTGAACCCAAACCACACTTCGACCGATCAAGGAGACCGTGATGGGGCGCACTATCGGCTTTAGCAGCTTCCAAGGCACTGTTTGTACAATGCGAACTTTTGTACTAGTTTTGTGAGTACCTTTTCATTGCTTTCATTTTAAATACATTTTCCTAAAGGATATCACACCAGGCTGGTGCACCCTTGTTTTTTCCTTTTTTTCATTTGCTACTAGGACACCCCTATCCACGAAGGGCAGCAAGGCCAGTGCTTTCGTTGTAGACTATTGAATGGTCGATGGTCATCTCGTGCGCAGGATTGTTTGTTGTTTTTCTGCCATTTTTAAACTGATCAAATCACCTGTGAAAAATAATGAAAAGCCTGAAAACATGACCTGTTGGGGGTGCCTTGAGGACTGGAGTTGAGAAACACTGTTCAGGATGTTTTCCATTGATGGTCAGAATAAACACCTTTATTACATTGGTGGTGATTGTGACTTTACAGCACTCTCTAATAGAATGAGGTGGAGTGGCAGCGTAGTGATGTCACAATCCCCACCTCATTCAAACAGAGAAAACTTTGCATTCATTCAAAAAATACAAAGCATCCCCTGCATAGCACCTGTGCCTAGCGAGTGACCACTTGTGTTTACTAAGCAGCAGGACAATTGCTAGGCACAGTACCCAGAAGCCAGCGGACAAACACTGTAGTCGGAGGAGGAGCCGGTGACATCACTTCCGGTCACAGCCGAGACTGGAAGTAGGGATTTTATCGATACTGCTTGCTTTTAACCTAGATGTAAGGCAGGGGTCTCAAACTGGTGGCCCTCCAGCTGTTGCAAAACTACAAGTCCCATCATGCCTGTGAGAGTCATGCTTGTAACTGTCAGCCTTGCAATGCCTCATGGGACTTGTAGTTTCGCAACAGCTGGAGGGCCGCCAGTTTGAGACCCCTGATGTAAGGTATAATGTTTTAATAAAACCATTTATTCCGTGAAATTACTACACTATGGAGTTCTTATTTGTCTTATATGGCATATGAATAGAGGAGAGGAGGAGATCTAATACAGCATAGGTATTTATCCTCGATTACTGAGCCATCAACCACATCCCTGGGTTTATGCTATAGGGAGAGGAGAGTGGAATGTGATTGTCCATAAAGGATCCATATATTAAAGCCTTGTCAGACCAGCTGTGGATTTCCATGCAGGAGGAGAGGTGAGTGGAACATGAACTGCCGTTAAGGATATTTATACTAAAGCGTCACTAGACCTGTTGTCAGTGGCGGTGCGCCCATAGTGGGCACAGGAGCGCCGCCCCCTCTCTCTCCTGCACCCGTCACTCACAACAATACATAGGTTCATGCATTGCATGAACCTATGTATTGTCGCCGCCGCTGCCGCCCACTATTCAGATGGCCGGCCCCCTGTTGAGCGCCGGCCATCTGAATAACAGCGGCTGGTTGGTTTTTGGAAGTGCCTATCAGAGCCAGTGGCTCTGATAGGCCTCCCGATTACAGCCTGAGGGCTGTAATCAGCTTCCAAATAGTTAACCAGGGGACGCACGGGGGGGGGGGGGGGTACGTTCCTTGGTTAACACTGACAGGCGTCTCAGCCAATCAGGTTCATCGGGTCTGGTTACCGGTAACTTGATTGGCTGAAGCGTCATCGAGGGCGGGAGAAGACATCGAGGACGGAAGAAGGACGGTGCTGACCTGAGGAAAGTAAGTGCAGGGCTGGGGACAAACTGGCTGTATTTGGGGTCAAACTGGCTGCATTTGGGGACAAACTGGCTGTATTTGGGGACAAACTGGCTGCATTTGGGGACAAACTGTCTGTATTTGGGGACAAACTGGCTGCATTTGGGGACAAACTGGCTGCATTTGGGGGGAACTGGCTGCATTTGGGGACAAACTGGCTGCATTTGGGGACAAACTGACTGCATTTGGGGACAAACTGGCTGCATTTGGGGACAAACTGGCTGTATTTGGGGACAAACTGGCTGCATTTGGGGGAAACTGGCTGCATTTGGGGACAAACTGGCTGCATTTGGGGGGAAACTGGCTACATTTGGGGGGAAACTGGCTGCATTTGGGGACAAACTGGCTGTATTTGGGGACAAACTGACTGCATTTGGGGACAAACTGGCTGTATTTGGGGGAAACTGGCTGCATTTGGGGACAAACTGTCTGCATTTGGGGACAAATTGGCTGCATTTGGGGGAAACTGGCTGCATTTGGGGACAAACTGGCTGCACTTGGGGGGAAACTGGCTGTATTTGGGGACAAACTGGCTGCATTTGGGGACAAACTGGCTGCATTTGGGGGAAACTGGCTGCATTTGGGGACAAACTGGCTGCACTTGGGGGGAAACTGGATGCATTTGGGTGGAAACTGGCTGCATTTGGGGACAAACTGGCTGCGTTTGGGGGAAATTGGCTGCATTTGGGGACAAACTGGCTACATTTGGGGGGAAACTGGCTGCATTTGGGGACAAACTGGCTTCATTTGGGAACAAACTGGCTGCATTTGGGGGGGAAACTGGCTGCATTTGGGGGGAAACTGGCTGCACTTGGGGGGAAACTGGCTGTATTTGGGGACAAACTGGCTGCATTTGGGGACAAACTGGCTACATTTGGGGACAAACTGGCTGTATTTGGGGACAAACTGGCTGCATTTGGGGACAAACTGGCTGTATTTGGGGACAAACTGGCTGCATTTGGGGGAAACTGGCTGCATTTGGGGACAAACTGGCTGCACTTGGGGGGAAACTGGATGCATTTGGGGGGAAACTGGCTGCATTTGGGGACAAACTGGCTGCGTTTGGGGGAAACTGGCTGCATTTGGGGACAAGCTGGCTGCATTTGGGGGGAAACTGGCTGCATTTGGGGACAAACTGGCTGCATTTGGGAGGAAACTGGCTGCATTTGGGGACAAACTGGCTGCATTTGGGAACAAACTGGCTGCATTTGGGGGGAAACTGGCTGCATTTGGGGGGAAACTGGCTGCATTTGGGGGGAAACTGGCTGCATTTGAGGGGGCAAACTGGTGGCGTTTGGGTACAGTGGCAGCGTTTAATGGGCACAGTGGCGGCAATTGATGATTTTCAGTTTGTTTGCGCCCCCCCAAAATTTTGAGCACCAGCCGCCACTGCCTGTTGTGGTCTTTGTTTAAGGTGAGCTGCTAGGGGCACACTCCTGGTGGATACCTGGATGTTGGGAGCAACTGTGTTCACAGCTTTCAAAAACTGTTTTTTTGAGCACTTGATCTTCACATCTCATAATTTTTTAAAGCACATGCACTTTATTATTTGGGACTTATCTTAATATTTTTTATGTAAAATCAGATAAATACCTGCTTTTGATCTGAGTACTTTATCAATGTTTCATATATTATTGTATTTATTGTATTTTAATACATTTTTTTCAATTAGGGGTAGTCATTCTCACAAATTATCCCCTTTTTTTTTTTGCTGCTTAGCCTTTTGAATTAGTGCACTTTTATCACTGTTTCACATATTATCGCATATTACTGCATTTTTATTTTTATTTTTAAATTAGGGATAGTCATTCATGCATATTTGTCTATTTTTTCTGCATATCTTCTTGTATTAGCTTGTAGTAACTTTATCACTGTTTCACTTAATATCGCATATTAGGACCGCTCCAAAAGTCCTGCTAGCCGCATCTTTGGAGCGGTAAAGGAGCGGTGTGTTTACCGATCCTCTACCGCTACTGCCCATTGAAATCAATGGGACACCGCGGCTATACCGCCGGCGATGCGCCTCTGCAAAGACGCTTTGCGGTGGTTTTTAACCCTTTTTTAACCCCCGCTAGCGGCCGAATACCGCCTAAATTCAGACGGTAAAGCGCCGCTAAAAATAGCGGCCCTTTACCGCCGCCCCAGTGTGAAAAGGGCCTTATTATCAATAAACACTGTAGTCACTTTCCACAGGAATCAGCCAGGTATGGCACTTACATAGTCACTATGGTTCAAGCTGGACCAATCTAATTATGCAAAGAAGCCACACCTGGAGTTCAGTTTTAGATACATATTTTGCATTCCCATACTTTTAATATATGAGCATAAACTTTTTTTGAATGTTGGGGTATGGGATTTTTGAAAGAATTTACAGGTGCTTTGGTCTAATGCCGCGTACACACGACCATTTTTCATGACGAGAAAACTGCCATTTTTTAGATTGGTCTTGAAAACCGGTCGTGTGTGTATGCTCCATAGCAGTTTTCTCGACGAGAAAACTGCCCGCAAAAAAATTAGAACCTGCTCTATTTTTTCTCGTCGTTTTTCCCGTCGCTCTTTTTCTCGTCGCAAAAACCGCTCGTATGTATGCTTTTCCGAGGGGAAAAAAAAGCGCATGCTCAGAATCAAGTATGAGACGGGAGGGCTCGTTCTGGTAAAACTAGCGTTTGTAATGGAGGTAGCACATTCGTCACGCTGTAAAGGACTGAAGAGAACGAGGCTGAAAAGCGTGAATCGTCTCTCACCAAACTTTATTAACACGAGATCAGCAAAAGCAGCTCAAAGGGTGGCGCCATTCGAATGGAACTTCCCCTTTATAGTGCCGTCGTACGTGTTGTACGTCACCGCGCTTTGCTCAAGCATTTTTTTTCCTGAACGTGTGTATGCAAGGCAGGCTTGAGAGGAATCACGACGAATCACGTTGAGAAAAACGTCGGGTTTTTGCATGACAGGAAAAACGGTCGTGTGTACGTGGCATAAGGCTGAAAATCATTGCTCTAGATCCCATCTATTTTTTTAGTACTTGGTCACAAATACCGTAAATTAGTCTTCAGTGCCCTCTAGTGTGCAAATAGTATATGACCTCCTAATATAAATCGTGAGCTGCATATCTGAGACTTAAAATACAACATACAGAATAGCATGTTATTTGAACAAACATGCAGCAATAAATAGTAAACTACATTTCTGTAAAAGAACAATAAACCATGCATTACAATAGGGGGTCATACAAAAGTTTTTAATAACAATTACAGATGGCATATGTAACGCTTTCAAACGTTTGTAAATTAAGATAATTCATATTTTCACAATTTTCCATTGAAGAATATTGTCAGGTACTGTTTTTTTTTAAATAATCCTTAGCCTTAAATAGTACTCTAACTCTTATAGTAGTGGCGGAATATGAGTCAAATTGCCCTGAGAGCTATTGTGGTAAAGTCATTAATATGGCCACCCATGCCAAAAAAAGATATCTGGTTACGAGTAATACAAATAAAGTTACCTTGGTCTAAATTGGGGATTTGCCATGGAGCTGCCAACCCAATTCTGTGAAAAAAGAGTCTTAAGCCCCGTACACACGGTCGGACTTTTTGCCAACAAACTTCATTTTGAGCAAGTTTGCCAAAAAATCCAACCATGTGTACGCTCCATCGGACAAACTTTTTTGGTTTTCATCGGACAAAAGTTCGGTCTGCAAACGGACAAACTTTTGGCCAACAAAAGTCAGATGGAGCAAAGTCCGACCGTGTGTACAGAAAACCATCGGACTTTTGTCCGATGGACAAAACAAATAATGTTAAAATCATTCAACAATAGCAGAAGTTGACCAAAGGGTGGCGGTAAAGAGCTGAAAAACCACGTGATGTTGGAAAAAGTTTTGGGAAAGTTTGCAGAAAAGTCCTGTGGTGTGTATGCTATGGGTGTGCCCGGCCAACTCCGTTCGGACAAAAATCCACGGAAAAGTCCGATGGAAGTCCGACCGTGTGTATGAGGCTTAAGACTTTATAGGTTATAGTTGTGGAGAAAGCATGTAAATATAAAATATCTTAATACAACTGGCTTCATAGCAAAGTTAAACATGTGAAATATTCTAATTTATGCATAGGTTTGGTCCTTTCCCATGCATATTTGTGAATCTTAGTTGTAGCTCTTTACATCTTATATTCCAGGCAGGATTGTGGATGGTGTGTAAACTTGTGCAATGCGTTTCGTAACAAATCGAAATTCGTCCGAATTTAGGAACTTTCGGACATTTGGAAGCATTCGAATTTCCGAACAAAGCAATTACGAATAAAACCGAATCCGAAATAAATTATATCGCAAATAGCAAATGCCCGAATGTCTTCGGCATAATTCATTATGAAAAAAGTTACGAATGTACGAATCCATTCGAAGCACAATAACACTCTGCTCTGCTCTCTGCTTCTCCCTCACTGTGCTGAACTCCCTCTCAAAATGGTGTACAGGGGCGGAGGCTATAGCCGCATGTAAAAAACGAAAGTAAAATACGAGATTTCGAATCGTTACAAATAACCGCTATGTATTTAGAAAAGTACAAATCCATTCGAAGCACATTAGGCATAATAGGCAGCGTCGTTGTGAGAGAGACACGGAAAATTACGAATCAACGAACCCAAAAAAAGTTACGAATGTAGGAGTTGTGTCCAGAATCAACGAAAAACAACGTACTCTCCCGAAAGTACGAATTATAAATCAACTAAAAATTCAACGAAAAATTACGCTTGCGAAAATACGAATGAGTCCGAACACGAAAAATCCCGTCTAGCAAAATTACGAATGATTACGAATCAACAGGACCGAAAAGAAACGAACCGAAACTAAACAAATTTTTCCGTTGTGTACAAGTCTAGTGTGTATATGTCACCTAGGTTTCTCACATACCCATGGTGAGGGAATCCAGTGTTCATGGCTGATGTGGAGAAATACACTTTTTGTTTTTTCAGAATCTTAAAGAGGAAGTAAACCCTCTCTAAAAAAAAAAAAAAAACACCCTGCAAGACAAAGGCATAATGAGCTAGTATGCATAGCATACTAGCTCATTATGAATTACTTACCTGAGATCGAAGCCCCCGTAGCGGTCCTCAGTCACCTCCTCCGTCGCCGCCATGACACCCAGAGTGACTTCCGGGTATCGCTGCTCTGGCGCTGTGACTGGCCGGAGCAGCAATGACGTCACTCCCGCGCATGCACGCGGGAGCCGGCAGTGACGGCATGATTGCCTTCACTAACGGCACGCTCAGTGCGCCTGAGCCGTTATCTACGACATGCTTGCAAATATCTCCTTAACTGTGTAGGTTTAGGAGATATTTCTTGCACCTACAGGTAAGCCTTAATCTAGGCTTACCTGTAGGTCAAAGTGGTCTGTAAAGCCCTGTACACACGATCGGATATCCTATGGATTCTAATCCGATGTTTTTTTCCATCGGAAATCCGATGAAACTGTTTTCCATCAGTCTTGCCTACACACCATCAGTCAAAAAACCGACCGTTTCAAACGCGGTGACGTAAAACACTCTGATGAGCCGAGAAAAATTAAGTTCAATGCTTCTGAGCATGCGTCGACTTGATTCTGAGCATGCGTGGGTTTTTTATCCGATGGAGTTCCACACAGACGATAGTAATTTGCTATCGGTTTTTTAACCATTGGATAAATTTAAAACATGTTCTATTTTTAAACACTGATGGAAAAAAGACCGATGGGGCCCATACACGATCGGTTTGTCCGATGAAAAAAGTCCATCGAACTGTTTTCATCGGTAAAACCTATCGTGTGTACAGGGCTTAAGGGTTTACAACCACTTTAATAGCTTGAGTTCTGAGTTCAGGAGCTTGGAGGCTTTGTAAAGCTTTGGGTGGGATACATCTCCATTCCTAGGTCCACATCTTACAAAATGTGAGGCATTAATCCTTTCTAAAGGAGCTTGCAGTTCAAAAGGAGGAAGGATACAGTGGAAAAGGGAGATTTGTCTACCAAACTTGTGTATAGAAATACAAATTCATGTGTTCAGATGTTGTGGATTAGGAAAATACACCACTTAGAAAAGGTATATTTGAAGGCTATATTTAAAGGGTAAGCCACTGGATAAAAAAATTATGGAATAGAGCTCCAGAGAAAAGGGATCAGATTGTCGGTGGGGCTAGTTGGCTGGTATCAGAGATGGAGAAAAGGCACATTGACACCAAGGAGAGTGGCATAGTTATTATTTGGTGAAGTGAAAGTAAAAAATAACAGGTAGAGAACAGCGGCAAAGTGCTTAACAGTCTCAAAGCAATTTGGTATCAGCGTCTCGTTGACACAGACATCAAAGGTGCAGAAACTCTCAGCAATGTTATTGGCACAGCGGCATAGTTCCAGCACTTAAAGCGGAAGTAAACCCATCGATTTAACAGTTTCAAAAAGCAGTTACATTCCCGGCATGCCGGAAATGTTAGCTGTCACATTGGTTGTGCTCTCAACCAAACTGTCAAACCATCCAATGGCTGGTGTCATAACTGATCACATGTGCAGCACCATGGCAGTTGAAGATTAAACACAGGCCAAGATGGCAGCTTCCTTGCCTGAAAATGATAGGAGGGTTTACTTCCACTTTAAAGTGTCACCAGGCTTACATTATCAGAGCAGCATCTGGTTAGAAAGAGGTGGCTTTTAGGCGGAGTAGCAGTGTAAGCAGCACTTGGCCGACCCAAGGCAAGATCCTTGTCGCGACTCTAAAATCCAGAGATGGTGGAGCCAGCAGAGAAGTCCCTATTCTGTCCCTCCTTGTCAGGAACCTTACCCTAGGGCTAGATGTGCTGTTCCTAACCAGCGTGGATCCTATCCTTACTCTATCCACTTCACTAGTGAGCGCCAATTGCAGTGGGACAGTGCTATTCATTAGCAATGCCCTCACCAAAGTTGGTCGCTGAAGTCATCCAGTTTTATAGCTTCCAATCAGACCACTGTTCCCCTGGAGACACCTACAGTAGGGTGACCAGACATCCCCAGTTTCTGGGGACAGTCCCCGGATTGAGGACACTGTCCCCGGACCAAGTCTGTCCCCAGTTTTGTCCCCGGATTGGATTTGAACAGGGGCTGGGGGGGCAATTTCAAAGACAAAGACAGTCAGTGCAGAAAAAAAAAAGCTGAATTACACCCCCCCCCCCCGCACTGCCGCTCCTACTAGCTTAGGGGGTGTATTTTTTCCATTATCTGTGCCCCTTTCTGATGATCATGTGCTGGTCGGAGTGGAGGGAATATTTCTTCAGTTTCGGGTGCCCATTCAGCTCCTCTCCCATGTTCTTCTCCCTTGGCTCAAGTCCCGGCCAGCCGCCTGCTTATCTCCTTCCCTGGCGGAGTGATCTTCCTCCTCACCACACCCAGTAGTATCCGGGGCCCGGAGAGTAATGCCGCGTACACACGAACGGTTTTTCTGATGAAAAAAGACCGACTGACTTTTTTCATCGGACAAACCGATCGTGTATGGGCCCCATCAGTCTTTTTTCCATCGGTATAAAAAATAGAACATGTTTTAAACTTTACAGATGGAAAAAAAAAAAAACGATAGCAAATTCCGATCGTCTGTGGAGAAAAAACCCACGCATGCTCAGAATCAAGTCGACGCATGCTCAGAAGTATTGAACTTCATTTTTCTCGGCTCGGAGTGTTTTACGTCACGGCGTTTGGGACGGTCGGATTTTTGACTGATGGTGTGTAGGCAAGACTGATGGAAGTCAGCTTCATCAGAATTCCGATGGAAAAATCCATGGGATTAGAATCCATAGGAAATCCAATCGTGTGTACAAGGCTTTAGACTTGACAGGCTGTGAGGCGGGCGGCGGCAACGGGCAGAGAGTCGCTGATTGCCGCCATTACTAATAAAAAAAAAATATGTTCCCGGATTTCATTTTAAAAATCTGGTCACCTTAACCTACAGAGGCTTTAGGGATAAGCAATTAGCGGACCTCCAGCTGTTGCAGAACTACAATTCCCATTAGGCATTGCAAGACTCTGACAGCCACAAGCATGACAGCCAGAGGCAGAGGCATGATGGGACTTGTAGTTTTGCAACAGCTGGAGGTCCACTAATTGCATATCCGAGGAACAAAGTTCCTCTCATCCTCCATTATCTCTGTACAGCAGTCAGCAACACAGTGCTACCTACAGAGGGGAGCATAAACTACACCTGCCTACAAGCTTGAGAGAGAGCAAGTTCTTAAGTGGTGTAATGGTGTCAGCTGAGTTACTGTGTTTCATGTGCTGGGCCTGGAAGTAGGAATAATAATTTTATCTTGTGCACTATGGGGGAGGGGATTGGTGGAGAGAGGGACAAGGACACAACTGATGAAACAGGAATAAAGGTCTAGGATTTATGTGGCAATTTGATAATAAATTAGAGGAGGGCTTACTTATTTCATGAAAAAATGCAGACATCCCACAAAGATACCTTGCAATTTGAATTTGGTAAAAACAGCTGTGCATACCATGTAAGCATTACTAATATGGTTTAATGAACCCCAAAAACAACAATCAGGGCAGTTACTCCAGTTATCATTGAGGATCTGCAGAGCATAGCCAGGGATGAGAGGTGGCTAGACAAAGCTTAAAGCCTGGTACACACTACTAATTTTTTTTTTCGTTCAACCCAGCTGGCTGAACTGGAAAAAAAAACAGAGGGCTCGGAAGGAGCAGCTGTACTAACAATCTGATGTTAGTACAGCGAACTCCCCCGCTGAGCTATTGTGTCCCCCTGGGACACCCGCCCCCCTGCCAGAACACATCAGTCAGCACTCTGTCATTGGCTTCTGCGGACAAACGGGCCGAATGTCGACCTGTTTCTATTGAACCAGCGTGCCGCCCGATATTTGGCCCTTTAAACCCTGTAAACATAGCTTGCCAGTGCAGGGGTTGTCAGATAGCAAGCCCCGCCCACCCACCTAGCTAGCATGAACATGGAGTTCTGAGTGAAAGCTCAGGAGGGAAGGGGGCATGACCGGCAGTGCACACAAAGCCCGCAGAGCCCCTGCCTCCCCTCCTCCTAAACTGCTAGACAGAACTGTGCTATGCTGTGCTGTCTCCCCATCTCTGCTGTTTGGTACACACAGGGTCTGGA
Source organism: Rana muscosa (assembly GCA_029206835.1). Classification (NCBI taxonomy): domain Eukaryota; kingdom Metazoa; phylum Chordata; class Amphibia; order Anura; family Ranidae; genus Rana; species Rana muscosa. The sequence continues at coordinate 809,390,717 of CM055116.1, forward strand.
GCTGCAGCCTGCTATTTAGGGGAATGGAGGGAGTTGATATTGTCAGCATGTGTTATGAATTATTGCAGCTGGAGAAAAGGGCTTTCATTCACAAAAACACAAGATAACGGTTTCCACTCAGGCTGCAGTTCTGGATTCTGTGTAAACTAAGCAGGAGAGATGAGCTGCAGAATGGAGAAGGAGCAGGGCACAGTGCTGGCTGTAACTCCCCCCCCCCCCCCCCCATGAGAATGCCTATATTTGTACGCTTCGGAGGTGGGGGGGTGCTAACTCTTTACGTGACAAACTACCAAACCCCCCTCCCCCGCGGCAACTCAAACCCCCCCCCCCCTGTGCTGTCTGCCGGTCGGTCCACCGGCACTTACCCCATCTAGATATCCGAGGAGCGGCGGGGATCGGGCATCCGAGGCGCAGCAGCAGGGATCAGGCATCCAAGGAGTAGTAGAAGGGACCGGGCATCCGAGGAGCAGTGGCTCTTCTCCTCCTCGCTTCCACCCTCTCCTCCCCTCCTCCTAGGCGTCCAATATGAGCGCCTATCCTTTCATCCAATTGGGTGATGGATATCAGACCCGCTACCTGGTTGGCCGGGAGGAGGATCAGTGTTGCAACAGCGAATATTCATTTGCTGTTGTAACACACCTAGGTGGGATCGGAGTGCACTCTCTGCGACCTGATCCCACTCTATTTTGAAGCTTATTAGAGCCTCTGGCTCTAATCAGGTGCTTAAAAAAAAAAACCTGGCTGCTCTAATTCATGCGACCGGTGACCTGAAAGGGACCAGACACATGAATAGGGGGCGGCCATGGCGGCAATGGATAGATTCATGCTGTGCATTGGACGGGCCGCAACTGCTTAGCTCTCTGCTGGTGATAGTTCTATTTAATACTACTTTAGGGTAACCAAGGACTGGGTCGTGTGGTATACCCACAGATAGTGACATGATGAGGAGGCATAAGAATAATGTTCAGTTAGAGAGAAATTAAGCAACTGAGGGCAGTGCAGATGTTGTACTCTGGTTTCCTCCCACCCTCCAAAGACATGCTGGTAGGTTAATTGGCTCCTGTCTAAATTGTCCCTAATATGTGTATGAATGTGAGTTAGGAACCTTAGGGTGTAAGCTCTTTGAGGGCAGGGACTGATGTAAATGTACAATGTATATGTAAAAGCATTGCATAAACTGACTGCGCTATATAAGTACCTGAAATAAATAAATAAATGTTAGCTTACATAAATTGTTTGGGGTAATAGAATGTGATCAATGTGATCACTAAGCCGTCAGTCAGATCTAGTTAGTTTGGTATGGAATGGTGACCTTTAGACTTTGAATTAAGTCACTAGTTGGACTGTTTATAAAACCGGAAGCCTAACTAGAGATACATTAGAGATAGAAAAAAAAAAATATGACTGTTTTATTGTATTACAATACATATGTAGGAGCCAGTGGAGAATGAAAAAAATAAAGTAGGAAAAAAACTTGGAGGAGCGGAGCTCTAAACATACAAAATATATAGGGAGAGAGTTACCGCTCAGATGTGACTGGTGACTCATTCACAAGATCCAGAGCCGTGGGTGCAGGCAATGCATACGACAATGCAAAAAATCTGAGGAAAACGCTTGGACAGCCACACTCCAAAAAAGGTTCTTTTATTTAAAACAAAGCACAAATAACATGCCACTGCAAAAAAACAGCAAGTAGGAGCTGACGTTTCGCACTGCGATTCAGTGCTTAATCATAGCTATGATTAAGCACTGAATCGCAGTGCGAAACGTCAGCTCATACTTGCTGTTTTTTTGCTGTGGCATGTTGTTTGTGCTTTTGTTTTAAATAAAAGAACCTTTTTTGGAGTGCGGCTGTCCAAGCGTTTTCCTCAGATTTTTTGCATACAAAATATATAAACATAACACAGCAGCACTAAATGAACAATGATGAGTATGTGTTATCCAAGCAGCATCAACAGAAGGGAATATACCAGGGTAGATCAGGAGATGTTTGAATGTTTTGCACTAAGGCCCATTTACACGGGCGAACGGACTGTTTGGGTCCGCCTGACAGTTTTTTAGGTGGACCCGATCAAACCCTCCATTATCCTCTATGTAGCGCTGGATGTAAACGAACATGTGTCCGTTTATGAAGAAAATTAATAATCCAATCACTACAGGATGGTACTGCGGATGCAAGATTAATAGAGATGTGCCGTGTAGACTTGTGCACAACGGAAAAATTCGTTCCGTTTCGGTTCGTTTCTTTCCGGTCCTGTTGATTCGTAATCATTCGTAATTTTGCTAGACGGGATTTTTCGTGTTCGGACTCATTCGTATTTTTGCAAGCAACATTTTTCGTTTAATTTTTTGTTGCTTTATAATTCGTACTTTCGGTAGAGTACGTTGTTTTTCGTTGATTCTGGACACAACTCCTACTTTCGTAACTTTTTTTGGGTTCGTTGATTCGTAATTTTCCGTGTCTCTCTCACAACGACGCTGCCTATTATGCCTAATGTGCTTCGAATGGATTTGTACTTTTCTAAATACATAGCGGTTATTTGTAACGATTCGAAATCTCGTATTTTACTTTTGTTTTTTACATGCGGCTATAGGCTCCGCCCCTGTACACCATTTTGAGAGGGTTCAGCACGGTGAGGGAGAAGCAGAGAGCAGAGCAGAGTGTTATTGTGCTTCGAATGGATTCGAAATCTCGTATTTTACTTTCGTTTTTTACATGCGGCTATAACCTCCGCCCCTGTACACCATTTTGAGAGGGAGTTCAGCACGGTGTGGGAGAAGCAGAGAGCAGAGCAGAGTGAGTGTTATTGTGCTTCGTATGGATTCGTACATTCGTAACTTTTTCATAACGAATTATGCCGAAGACATTCGGGCATTCGCTATTTGCGGTATAATTTATTTCGGATTCGGTCTTATTCGTAATTGCTTTGTTCGGAAATTCGAATGCTTCCGAATGTCCGAAAGTTGCTAAATTCGGACGAATTTCAATTCGTTACGAAACGAATTGCACAAGCCTAGTGCCGTGTCCTATTCAATTGGAATACTAAATAGAGCAAAAAACACTGGACTTTATAGGCACCAAAGTACACATTGTTAAAAGTTAATATCTTTTTTACAAAAAATAAGAATATAGACACGCATTATTAAACATTACAATTATATTTAATCGTTTCTTGGCGCCGGTAGCGCATTTTTTACAATCATTATAAAAAACTAGAATAAAATAGAACACGCCACCGGTTACACCAAAATAATATTGTTTCCTTAATGGTTAGGAGATCATCTTGAATCTGACGAATATCAGAAGTCCATCAGGCTTGGTGTAGGCTGGTTGGGGCATACTTTGGATGAGCTCTACATGTTCCTTTCAAAAGCGCTTCTTCAGGAGATAAGTATAACTTTTACATAAATAAAAACAGACAATAAATTTACAATACATAATAAAGATAGAAATATAATCATAATTCAGTAAAACGTGCTGGCTGTCGACCCCTCAGCGTACAGACGGGTGAATTGCTAGGGCCCCAGCACCATAGGGGCAGACCAAGGCTATGGGGACGTATGAAACATTGTCACAAAGAATATATAAAGATAGAAATGAGAATAAAACATAACTAATCACGCACCAGTTTCATATCAAAGAATTGGGTCAGTTCATAATGATGAATAAATTATAAATAGGGTGACCATATCTAGGTACAGTCAGGTACATAAATATTGGGACATCGACACAATTCTAATCTTTTTGGCTCTATACACCACCACAATGGATTTGAAATTAAACAAACAAGATGTGCTTTAACTGCAGAATTTCAGCTTTAATTTGAGGGTATTTACATCCAAATCAGGTGAACAGTGTAGGAATTACAACAGTTTGTATATGTGCCTCCCATCCTATGGACAGATGAGACCAAGATCAACTTGTACCAGAGTGATAGGAAGAGAAGAGTATGGAGAAGGAAAGGAACTGCTCATGATCCAAAGCATACCACCTCATCAGTGAAGCATGGTGGTGGTAGTGTCATGGCGTGGCCATATATGGCTGCCAATGGAACTGGTTCTCTTGTATTTATTGATGATGTGACTGCTGACAAAAGCAGCAGGATGAATTCTGAAGTGTTTCGGACAATATTATCTGCTCATATTCAGCCAAATGCTTCAGAACTCATTGGACGGCGCTTCACAGTGCAGATGGACAATGACCCGAAGCATACTGCGAAAGCAACCAAAGAGTTTTTTTAAGGGACAGAAGTGGAATGTTATGAAATGGCCAAGTCAATCACCTGACCTGAATCCGATTGAGCATGCATTTCACTTGCTGAAGACCAAACTGAAGTGAAAATGCCCCAAGAACAAGCAGGAACTGAAGACAGTTGCAGTAGAGGCCTGGCAGAGCATCACCAGGGATAAAACCCAGCGTCTGGTGATGTCATTGCGTTCCAGACTTCAGGCTGTAATTGACTGCAAAGGATTTGCAACCAAGTATTAAAAAGTGAAAGTTTGATTTATGATTGTTAATCTGTCCCATTACTTTTGGTCCCTTAAAAAGTAGGAGGCACATATACAAACTGTTGTAATTCCTACACCGTTCACCTGATTTGGATGTAAATACCCTCAAATTAAAGCTGAAAGTCTGCAGTTAAAGCACATCTTGTTCGTTTCATTTCAAATCCATTGTGGTGGTGTAGAGCCAAAAAGATTAGAATTGTGTTGATGTCCCAATATTTATGGACCTGACTGTACTACACATCAGTGCAGACCATAACTACACTGAAATTATTATGTAGTGAGGCTCAAAAAATATGAAAAAATATTTAGCTTACAAAATATTATTGTAGATAGATTTATTTGGCTTGATAGAAACGTAGAAAAATATCCAGGACAACTCCGGGGGCTGCAGTGGTATATCACCAGGTATGAGAAGTCCCAATAGAGGGTTAATATAGTGACCAATTAATACTAAAGGTAATATATCCTAAAAAATAAACTAAATTTAGGAGGTATTGATGTGATATAAAAGCAGAAAAACATACCCATGAAAGAGTTCAATTAAATTAGCTTGTCGATCATTATTGAACCTCGCCATATAGCAAACAGAGGGTAAACAATGACCACTGTTAAAAAAGATGGTTCCTATAGGGTAACTAGAGCCTTAGTGGTGCAGACATAAGGAATCATTATTGTCTATGGTAGTAGAGGCGCTGCAACAGGTTACCTATGGGAAGCAATAATAGTAATCCTGAATGGGTAAGTATATATACAACAGGTCCACATCCTAGACATTATAGAAGATCACGGTACAGAGGGAGAGACATAACATACCATGTAATGGAGATATCCACCCCAAACCTCCGCTGTTCACAACGTGTCCCTGGTGTAATGATAATGCCTGTATAAAGCGCATTCGCCCCTATTTGTAAATCCATCCCGGCTGGGGCGTCATGTTGGCAGTGCCGGATGTGACATCATACGGCCCGGCCGCCAGTCACTGCACATGCGTCCAAATCCCGAACAAGCGCCGTGATGGAAATGTGTCCATTTACACCCCCCGACATCCAATCTGATCTGCTAAACCCAGATGGATGGGTATCTGTTCCCCATCCATTTATCAGATCGGATGGCAGTTGAGTGTATACATACAGGTGGTCTGTTAACATCCGAGCACCCATAGAGGAGAGTGGGCTGTGTCTGTGTCCGCTCAGAATAAGCAGAGCGCACACGGAGCAGCTATCCGCCTGCTCAGTGGGGATCAGTGGACAGATTCTTTGCTGAACGTATGAAAGGGGCCTAAGTATAAGGGGAAAGTTGAGCAAGAAGTAAAGTAGGAGAGATGTATTTACAAAGTGGTATGGGCAAAGTGACAGATTCTTTTTAAGGGTCTGAAATATAATCTAATGATGAATAGTGGCCTTGTTGCCTTTTTCAGAAACCAGACCTAGGTAGGGGGGCAGAAAAGAATATATAGGAAAAAAAATAAAATCAAGGTACATATGAGAAAGTTTATTTTGATAACCAAGTCAAATGATTTATTTATATAGTAAAAGGCATAGCAAGCTATGGCAAGCTGAAATTAGTATTGTACTAGGTATAATGCCGTGTACACACGACCGTTTTTAATGACAAGAAAAATGCCATTTTTTAAAATGGTTATTATAAACGACCGTATGTGGGCTTCAGAGCATTTTTCACGATGTGAAAAATGGCCATGAAAAAATTTGGAACATGCTCTAATTTTTCTCGTCGTTTTTCACCTCGTCGTTTTTCTCGTCATGAAAAATGGCCGTGTGTAGGCTTTAACGACGTGAAAAAAAATGCGGATGCTCAGAATCAAGTATGAGAGGGAGCGCTCATTCTGGTAAAACTAGCATTCGTAATGGAAATAGCACATTCGTCACGCTGTAACGGACTGAAAAGCACGAGGCTGAAAAGCGTGAATCGCCTCTCAACAAACTTTATTAACATGAAGGGTGGCGCCATCCGAATGGAACTTCCCCTTTATAGTGCCGTCGTACGCGTTGTACGTCACCGCGCTTTACTCAAGCATTTTTTTCCACGATAGTGTGTAGGCAAGGCAGGCTTGAGAGGAATCACGTCGAGAAAAATGCATTTTTTTTCAATGACATTAAAGTGGAGCTCCACCCTAAATAGCAACTTTTGCTATTTGGAACCCTCCCCCCTCCGGTGTCACAATTGACACCTTTCAGGGGGGAGGGGGGTGAAGATACCTGTCTAAGACAGGTATTTTCACCCACATCCGGGAGTCCTGTCTCCGGGAATCTGCGGGAGTTACGTCACTTCCCGCAGACTTCCCTTGGTGTTCTGGGAGACACTCGGCTCCCAGAACACAGGAGCACCAATCAGAACGGCGCAGCGCGACTCGCGCATGCGCCGTAGGGAACCGGGCATGAAGCCGCAGGGCTTCACTTCCTGGTTCCCTCAGCGAGGATGGTGGAGGGAGCAGCGTCCTCTGCTGCGGACGTCGCTGGACTCCAGGACAGGTAAGTGTCCAAATATTAAAAGCCAGCAGCTGCTGTAGCTGTAGCTGCTGGCTTTAAAAAAAAAATTTCCGGTGGAGCAACCCCTTTAAAAACGGTCGTGTGTACGCGGCATTAGAGAACAACTGTGGCCTTGAACCATTTTATTTGGTTATATATATTTACAAAATTTATATATATTTTTTTCTTATTTTTCTTTTATCTTTTTTTTACTTTCCATACTTTTTTTTTTTTTTAAATCTCAATAAAACTTTATGAAACAAAATCAGTGACATGGTTCACCCTTTATTAAATATATTTTATAAAATATATTATATTATACAATCAATCCAAAAAAATATGCTAATCATTGTCTACAAGTGTAAAGCTTGCCTCTGAAAGAGCTGCTGGATGTATTGGGTCTCCTGTTCCTCTCCATGATTCTGCAAACAGCACCACACACTCTGACACACCTGGCTGGGTGGGGAATGTTTATTGCAGATGTAAATGCAGTAAAAAAAAATATGAAACAACAACAATGCTACAGAAAACATTTAAATTAGAGCAAGAATATGATGAAACATGTAGAAAGAAATATACTGTCTTAAATCAGCAATAGGTATATGAAGCAACTCCTCCTAAACCTTCTACTGGCACAATCCTAGCTAAAGAGAATTACACCACTCTAGCAGTTCGGCAGTCTGTAATATACTTTCTTCTGCTGGCCAGCTCGTTGGGGCCAAACTGTTATGTCAGAGCGCCCAGGATTGTGTCCCTTTAAAAACTGATACAGGTACTGACTCTGGTCCCTTTAAGCACTAATAATATTACTGGCTCTGGTAACTTTAAACATTGATAAAGTCAGTGGCTCTGGGATATTCACAGGCAACGCTGTCTCTCTTTTGTCAAAGTGTAATGTGGTATTTGGCAGCAGCCTCTCATCAACTTCTTGTGTTAGCAGATGGTCTCCCTCTGTAAACTGGGTGAAACACAGCCGGTCTTTGTCTACAATGCCCTACCTCATTGATAAGGCAGTGGGCTGTACCAGCACCCATGGCTCTCTCCAATGTTCTCAGATGTCTGCCGTTGTGCCTCTCTCCTCTCAGGTGCAGTGGTGACCAGTGTGTCATCAGTCAAAGGTGCACCGAGTCATCTTAGAAACAGCTTGTAAGGGATACAGGGAAACATGACAGTGAAGCAAATCCAAACCAACAACCTAATTATCATAAACTGTATACAAATGGGGGAAAGCTCACATAAACAAGGCATGGTCAGGACTAGGAACAAGGGGAGCAGAGCTGGGGTAGCAGGATACATGATACTGTATACAAGGTAGAGGATACTGGATGCAAGGTAGAGGATACAAGGCACACGATACAGGACGAGGGAAGAGGATCAGGCAGAACACTGAGGTCCATAAAAAAGTTAAGGGAGGGATTATATATCTTTCCAGCAGCCAGTATCAGGTGGAGCCTAAATACTTGAATTATCTGGCAGCTGGGAGACACCCGCCGGCTCTGGAAACCACAGTGCCACCAGCAGGTGATCCAAGTCCTGACACAGCCTCCACACTTCTCCTCAGCCCAGGAAAACAACAGGGGACCACTTCTCCTCCTTGCCCCAGTGCCCTGTGGGATTTACAGTCTGCTCCTTTCAAGGTCACCAAGCCAACATGTCAGAATTACACCTTCCACGACCCATGCAGTCCACATCCTGTGTGAATTCGGTATTTGGTAGAGGGCAGGCTTGACACTGGTTGCACAGTTACGCAATAACAGTCGTCGCCACCGTAAACTGTGTCTGTGTTAAAGTCTCCTCAGCAGCACAGAGACAAAGTTATTTTCCTGTCAGAGCTGCAGACTAGGCTATACGAGGTTAAGAAGCAAATATTTAAGGCCCCTTTACACAAATGTGTTTTCTTCTTTTGTGCTAAATAATATTTATGCAGGGCGTTGATGTGCATCAGTCAAAAAAGTGCTTATCTGTTTTTCATGGGTTACGTGTTAAAGGAACAATTGATGGGAATGCAGGATAACACAGACATTTAGATGTAAAGCCAGCTTATTACTCTTACACACAATCTACCTATGTCCCTCTGCATCAGAATTTTGGCATTCTTATGTTAATAACTATGGTCTAGTGTAAAAACATCAAATGTCCAAATGTCTGTTTGTTTTACTAGGAGTACAATATTCACTCACATCAATGACAGAAAGCAGAAATTGCCCTATGATAACAGGTGTAAACAGTTGAATAAATTCTGCCGTATTCAGCACTTAACTGAATAGGGGCCATAGGACAAAACCGTAGCACAATTACTATTAAGGTCATCCATTCAACCAGAAATAATTGCATATTACAACACTTCTGGGTAAAGTCTAACATGTATTTCAAACATTTTTTTATGTATTATTAACCAGTGGTGAGAGATGAATAAAACTTTATGCCAGATACAACTTTCGTGTCTCTTGTAATCATGTAGTAATAGTTTTAAGAGTCTCCTTTAGGGCTTGTATTATCCTAATGTGTTGTAATCAGTGGATGAAAGCTGACCTGTGATTCTAAAGACTTCCTATGGTGCCCAAGAAGATCCGGCGTGGTGATCGGGCCTTCTCCCACCAGGGTGCCGTATTATGGAATAGCCTCCCTGTCGAGCTCCAGGAGGCCCCTATGATTCCGGTCTTCCGCGAGCTACTGAAGACTTGGCTTTTCACGCAAGCCTTTCCTGCGTAGCCTCTCTCTCCCACTCTTTCTGCCGCTCTGTGCTACTTCTGGTTCCTGGGTTCTGTTTTCCCAGGAACTCTGCTATGCACGTCGGGACCCTTCGGGGTAAGACCGTGCTATATTAGGATACCTCTCAACTCAACTCAATGGAAGGCACTTCATTCATTTTCCAGATGCAAAAAATAAGCACATTGTTGCCTGCCAGACTTGTATTTAGCATGTCAGACCTCTAAAATGTAACAAGCTATTGTCTGAACCCTTACAAAAATCAGTGTAGACAACTCTAGATCCTGCTAGTTTAGTTCCCAGGAGATTTAGAATACTTTTATGCATTTACCAATATTTGTTTAAACTTTTTTTAATTGTTTATTATACATTGCAAATGATATTAGCTTACTATATATAATATTTGTAGCACCCTCTACCTTAGGTAGTAGGTGCTAGAGTAGTGGGTTTGTTTTTACTGTCAGCGCAGGTAAATTTAGGCAGGCCTATGTTGTGAGCTAGGCCTGTTTGTTTTGATCTGGTGGCAGGGGAGTGGTTTAGTATAGCAGCAGGTGACTGACATGTGCCTTAGCTCTTGGGCGCCTCCTCTGTTTCCAGGGAGAAGGTTCTGGAAAAGGGGCAGGGCCGAGGGCTGGAGTGACATGGGGTGTATGTGGGAGCCCTGACCAATCCCCAACTAGGATTGTCAGGGGGTGGGTCTCTGTTGTGTGAGGTGTTGTCGGGTGGATGATGGAGTGTTAGACTGTCATGGTCTGAGGGAACCCCCTTTCTAGGGGGGGTGTACCTCAGGCTGGAAGCTCGGGAGCTGGGAGGGAGCCTCCCATTACATGGTCATTGAGAGGTGTCCTGGAACAGGAGCAGTAAAGGGGATAGTTGGGAGCACGTCCGGAGAAAGTCATTCAGGAGGGATCCATGCTGGGGTCGGTGAGTGAAAAGCACAGTGGAAAGCTCTGGAAGAGACATGCCAGGAGTTGGATGTAGAGCCAGAGGGAGAGACAGTGGGGTTGTGAAGTCAAGTCGCTGCAGCCAGGAGGGCTGGCAGGATTTGTATCGGACATGCTGGGATCAGTAGTCCATCAAGTATCAATTAGCACATTTATTCTTCTCTTCTAAAATGGTTGCTACCTCAAAGGGGACTGAAGACCCTTGCCTGTAATGGGCTATCAGGAAAACGCTAGGACTTAGTCAGCGTGAGGCCTAGCCATGTGCTAATGTGACAGGAATCTAGATTTGGACAGTGAAGTGAAGCAAGTGATCTCAAGTAGTGTGCTGGAGAAGATGTGTAGAGGAAGAGACTGTCAGATCTAGACTCGACTACTTTTATTCTACTAAGAAGTATTCATTTTCTGGGCATCTCATGTCCCTTTTCCCCATCCAAGTTTAATCCCCTAATAAAAACAACAAAAACAAGCAAGAGACTATTCATTCTCTAGGAAAGTGTGCCAAAATGGATGTCTGACCAGCAGGGTGAAATGTGTGGATGTTGAAACACGCAGAGTGACCCCACGGGGCCATCCCTACATATTATAATTGTGTGCTTATATAGTTGTGCTCATATTTATGATTTCTTGGCCATTTTTCAGAGAAAATGAATGATAACACAAAAACTTTTCTTTCACTCATGGTAAGTGTTTGGCTGAAGCCATTTATTATCAATCAACTGTGTTTACTCTTTTTAAATCACTAGGAGCTGACATCGGAGGCACAGCTCTAGGAATAGGAGCACAGTAGTAGGCACAGCAGCTGACATTGGAGGAACAGCTCTAGGATTAGGAGCACAGTAGGAGGCACAGCAGCTGACTTTGGAGGCACATTACTAGGAATAGGAGCACAGTAGGAGCAGGGCCGTTTGAAGGAATTTGGGGGCCCCAAGCAAAATGGACACAAAGGGCCCCCCCAAGCCCCCCCCCCGCACTCACGCAAAGCCTACAGGAACCACAGCATAGCGATACAGTTTAAGCTCACCCACACTTTATATAAATAAAAAAGGTTTACAGTGCAAATACTGCTGTTGCATATAATCCAACATACTGTTTATGGACAGTGGGATGGACAGGAGGACAGTGGGAAGGACAGGGGGACCGTGGGATGGACAGGGGGACCGTAGGATGGACAGGGGGACTCCGCACTGTAATATCCACATCATCTCCCCCACTGTAATGTCCACATCTCCCCCCTGTAATGTCCACATCTCCCCACATCTCACCTCGGCCGCTGTTGCCGGGTCTACCAAGATCGCAGCCGCTCTGGAGCTAGGCTGAAGCCGCGGCCTTTCCTATGGCCGCAATCCGCGGATCGGCTCAGGGCGGAAATCCAGGACAGTGACAGGCAGCAGGCAGGCACCCTAGGCTGGGGCCCCAGGCCAGCTCGGGGCCCAAGCAATTGCTTGTTTTGCCTGTCCTGTTCCGACTGCCCTGAGTAGGAGACACAGCAGCTGACATCGGAGGCACATCACTAGGAATAGGAGCACAGTAGGAGGCACAGCAGCTGACATCGGAGGCACATCACTAGGAATAGGAGCACAGTAGGAGGCACAGCACTAGGAATAGGAGCACAGAAGAAGGCACAGCAGCTGACATCGGAGGCACATCACTAGGAATAGAAGCACAGTAGGAGGCACAGAAGCTGACATTGGAGGCACATCACTAGGAATAGGAGCACAGTAGGAGGCACAGCACTAGGAATAGGAGCACAGAAGAAGGCACAGCAGCTGACATCGGAGGCACATCACTAGGAATAGAAGCACAGTAGGAGGCACAGAAGCTGACATTGGAGGCACATCACTAGGAATAGGAGCACTGTAGGAGGCACAGCAGCTGACATCGGAGGCACATCACTAGGAATAGGAGCACTGTAGGAGGCACAGCAGCTGACATCGGAGGCACATCACTAGAACTAGAAGCACAGTAGGAGGCACAGCAGCTGACATCGGAGGCACATCACTAGAACTAGAAGCACAGTAGGAGGCACAGCAGCTGACGTCAGAGGCACATCACTAGGAATAGGAGCACAGTAGGAGGCACAGCAGCCGACATCGGAGGAACATCACTAGGAATAGTAGTAGCACAGTAGGAGGCACAGCAGCTGACATCGGAAGCACATCACTAGGAATAGGAGCACAGTAGGAGACACAGCAGCTGACATCGGAGGCACATAACTAGGAATAGGAGCACAGTAAGAGGCACAGCAGCTGACGTCGGAGGCACATCACTAGGAATAGGAGCACAGTAAGAGGCACAGCAGCTGACGTCGGAGGCACATCACTAGGAATAGGAGCACAGTAGGAGACACAGCAGCTGACATCGGAGGCACATCACTAGGAATAGGAGCACAGTAAGAGGCACAGCAGCTGACGTCGGAGGCACATCACTAGGAATAGGAGCACAGTAGGAGACACAGCAGCTGACATCGGAGGCACATCACTAGGAATAGGAGCACAGTAGGAGGCACAGCAGCTGACGTCGGAGGCACATCACTAGGAATAGGAGCACAGTAGGAGACACAGCAGCTGACATCGGAGGCACATCACTGGGAATAGGAGCACAGTAAGAGGCACAGCAGCTGACGTCAGAGGCACATCACTAGGAATAGGAGCACAGTAGGAGGCACAGCAGCTGACATCAGAAGAACATCACTAGGAATAGGAGCACAGTAGGAGGCACAGCAGCTGACGTCGGAGGCACATCACTAGGAATAGGAGCACAGTAAGAGGCACAGCAGCTGACGTCGGAGGCACATCACTAGGAATAGGAGCACAGTAAGAGGCACAGCAGCTGACGTCGGAGGCACATCACTAGGAATAGAAGCACAGTAAGAGGCACAGTAGCTGACGTCGGAGGCACATCACTAGGAATAGGAGCACAGTAAGAGGCACAGCAGCTGACGTCGGAGGCACATCACTAGGAATAGGAGCACAGTAAGAGGCACAGCAGCTGATGTCGGAGGCACATCACTAGGAATAGGAGCACAGTAGGAGACACAGCAGCTGACATCGGAGGCACATCACTAGGAATAGGAGCACAGTAGGAGGCACAGCAGCTGACATCAGAGGCACATCACTAGGAATAGGAGCACAGTAGGAGGCACAGCAGCTGACATCAGAAGAACATCACTAGGAATAGGAGCACAGTAGGAGGCACAGCAGCTGACGTCGGAGGCACATCACTAGGAATAGGAGCACAGTAGGAGGCACAGCAGCTGACATCAGAAGAACATCACTAGGAATAGGAGCACAGTAGGAGGCACAGCAGCTGACGTCGGAGGCACATCACTAGGAATAGGAGCACAGTAAAAGGCACAGCAGCTGACGTCGGAGGCACATCACTAGGAATAGGAGCACAGTAGGAGACACAGCAGCTGACGTCGGAGGCACATCACTAGGAATAGGAGCACAGTAGGAGGCACAGCAGCTGACGTCGGAGGCACATCACTAGGAATAGGAGCACAGTAAGAGGCACAGCAGCTGACGTCGGAGGCACATCACTAGGAATAGGAGCACAGTAAGAGGCACAGCAGCTGACGTCGGAGGCACATCACTAGGAATAGGAGCACAGTAAGAGGCACAGCAGCTGACGTCGGAGGCACATCACTAGGAATAGGAGCACAGTAAGAGGCACAGCAGCTGACGTCGGAGGCACATCACTAGGAATAGGAGCACAGTAGGAGACACAGCAGCTGACATCGGAGGCACATCACTAGGAATAGGAGCACAGTAAGAGGCACAGCAGCTGACGTCGGAGGCACATCACTAGGAATAGGAGCACAGTAAGAGGCACAGCAGCTGACGTCGGAGGCACATCACTAGGAATAGGAGCACAGTAGGAGACACAGCAGCTGACATCGGAGGCACATCACTAGGAATAGGAGCACAGTAGGAGGCACAGCAGCTGACGTCGGAGGCACATCACTAGGAATAGGAGCACAGTAGGAGACACAGCAGCTGACATCGGAGGCACATCACTAGGAATAGGAGCACAGTAAGAGGCACAGCAGCTGACGTCAGAGGCACATCACTAGGAATAGGAGCACAGTAGGAGGCACAGCAGCTGACATCAGAAGAACATCACTAGGAATAGGAGCACAGTAGGAGGCACAGCAGCTGACGTCGGAGGCACATCACTAGGAATAGGAGCACAGTAAGAGGCACAGCAGCTGACGTCGGAGGCACATCACTAGGAATAGGAGCACAGTAAGAGGCACAGCAGCTGACGTCGGAGGCACATCACTAGGAATAGAAGCACAGTAAGAGGCACAGTAGCTGACGTCGGAGGCACATCACTAGGAATAGGAGCACAGTAAGAGGCACAGCAGCTGACGTCGGAGGCACATCACTAGGAATAGGAGCACAGTAAGAGGCACAGCAGCTGATGTCGGAGGCACATCACTAGGAATAGGAGCACAGTAGGAGACACAGCAGCTGACATCGGAGGCACATCACTAGGAATAGGAGCACAGTAGGAGGCACAGCAGCTGACATCAGAGGCACATCACTAGGAATAGGAGCACAGTAGGAGGCACAGCAGCTGACATCAGAAGAACATCACTAGGAATAGGAGCACAGTAGGAGGCACAGCAGCTGACGTCGGAGGCACATCACTAGGAATAGGAGCACAGTAGGAGGCACAGCAGCTGACATCAGAAGAACATCACTAGGAATAGGAGCACAGTAGGAGGCACAGCAGCTGACGTCGGAGGCACATCACTAGGAATAGGAGCACAGTAAAAGGCACAGCAGCTGACGTCGGAGGCACATCACTAGGAATAGGAGCACAGTAGGAGACACAGCAGCTGACGTCGGAGGCACATCACTAGGAATAGGAGCACAGTAGGAGGCACAGCAGCTGACGTCGGAGGCACATCACTAGGAATAGGAGCACAGTAAGAGGCACAGCAGCTGACGTCGGAGGCACATCACTAGGAATAGGAGCACAGTAAGAGGCACAGCAGCTGACGTCGGAGGCACATCACTAGGAATAGGAGCACAGTAAGAGGCACAGCAGCTGACGTCGGAGGCACATCACTAGGAATAGGAGCACAGTAAGAGGCACAGCAGCTGACGTCGGAGGCACATCACTAGGAATAGGAGCACAGTAGGAGGCACAGCAGCTGACGTCGGAGGCACATCACTAGGAATAGGCGCACAGTAGGAGACACAGCAGCTGACATCGGAGGCACATCACTAGGAATAGGAGCACAGTAGGAGGCACAGCAGCTGACATCGGAGGCACATCACTAGGAATAGGAGCACAGTAGGAGGCACAGCAGCTGACATCAGAAGAACATCACTAGGAATAGGAGCACAGTAGGAGGCACAGCAGCTGACGTCGGAGGCACATCACTAGGAATAGGAGCACAGTAGGAGGCACAGCAGCTGACATCAGAAGAACATCACTAGGAATAGGAGCACAGTAGGAGGCACAGCAGCTGACGTCGGAGGCACATCACTAGGAATAGGAGCACAGTAGGAGGCACAGCAGCTGACATCAGAAGAACATCACTAGGAATAGGAGCACAGTAGGAGGCACAGCAGCTGACGTCGGAGGCACATCACTAGGAATAGGAGCACAGTAGGAGGCACAGCAGCTGACGTCAGAGGCACATCACTAGGAATAGGAGCACAGTAGGAGGCACAGCAGCTGACATCAGAAGAACATCACTAGGAATAGGAGCACAGTAAGAGGCACAGCAGCTGACATCAGAGGCACATCACTAGGAATAGGAGCACAGTAAGAGGCACAGCAGCTGACGTCGGAGGCACATCACTAGGAATAGGAGCACAGTAGGAGGCACAGCAGCTGACATCAGAAGAACATCACTAGGAATAGGAGCACAGTAAGAGGCACAGCAGCTGACATCAGAGGCACATCACTAGGAATAGGAGCACAGTAAGAGGCACAGCAGCTGACATCAGAGGCACATCACTAGGAATAGGAGCACAGTAAGAGGCACAGCAGCTGACGTCGGAGGCACATCACTAGGAATAGGAGCACAGTAGGAGGCACAGCAGCTGACGTCGGAGGCACATCACTAGGAATAGGAGCACAGTAGGAGGCACAGCAGCTGACGTCGGAGGCACATCACTAGGAATAGGAGCACAGTAGGAGACACAGCAGCTGACATCGGAGGCACATCACTAGGAATAGGAGCACAGTAGGAGGCACAGCAGCTGACATCAGAGGCACATCACTAGGAATAGGAGCACAGTAGGAGGCACAGCAGCTGACATCAGAAGAACATCACTAGGAATAGGAGCACAGTAGGAGGCACAGCAGCTGACGTCGGAGGCACATCACTAGGAATAGGAGCACAGTAGGAGGCACAGCAGCTGACATCAGAAGAACATCACTAGGAATAGGAGCACAGTAGGAGGCACAGCAGCTGACGTCGGAGGCACATCACTAGGAATAGGAGCACAGTAAAAGGCACAGCAGCTGACGTCGGAGGCACATCACTAGGAATAGGAGCACAGTAGGAGACACAGCAGCTGACGTCGGAGGCACATCACTAGGAATAGGAGCACAGTAGGAGGCACAGCAGCTGACGTCGGAGGCACATCACTAGGAATAGGAGCACAGTAAGAGGCACAGCAGCTGACGTCGGAGGCACATCACTAGGAATAGGAGCACAGTAAGAGGCACAGCAGCTGACGTCGGAGGCACATCACTAGGAATAGGAGCACAGTAAGAGGCACAGCAGCTGACGTCGGAGGCACATCACTAGGAATAGGAGCACAGTAAGAGGCACAGCAGCTGACGTCGGAGGCACATCACTAGGAATAGGAGCACAGTAGGAGGCACAGCAGCTGACGTCGGAGGCACATCACTAGGAATAGGCGCACAGTAGGAGACACAGCAGCTGACATCGGAGGCACATCACTAGGAATAGGAGCACAGTAGGAGGCACAGCAGCTGACATCAGAGGCACATCACTAGGAATAGGAGCACAGTAGGAGGCACAGCAGCTGACATCAGAAGAACATCACTAGGAATAGGAGCACAGTAGGAGGCACAGCAGCTGACGTCGGAGGCACATCACTAGGAATAGGAGCACAGTAGGAGGCACAGCAGCTGACATCAGAAGAACATCACTAGGAATAGGAGCACAGTAGGAGGCACAGCAGCTGACGTCGGAGGCACATCACTAGGAATAGGAGCACAGTAGGAGGCACAGCAGCTGACATCAGAAGAACATCACTAGGAATAGGAGCACAGTAGGAGGCACAGCAGCTGACGTCGGAGGCACATCACTAGGAATAGGAGCACAGTAGGAGGCACAGCAGCTGACGTCAGAGGCACATCACTAGGAATAGGAGCACAGTAGGAGGCACAGCAGCTGACATCAGAAGAACATCACTAGGAATAGGAGCACAGTAAGAGGCACAACAGCTGACATCAGAGGCACATCACTAGGAATAGGAGCACAGTAAGAGGCACAGCAGCTGACGTCGGAGGCACATCACTAGGAATAGGAGCACAGTAGGAGGCACAGCAGCTGACATCAGAAGAACATCACTAGGAATAGGAGCACAGTAAGAGGCACAGCAGCTGACATCAGAGGCACATCACTAGGAATAGGAGCACAGTAAGAGGCACAGCAGCTGACATCAGAGGCACATCACTAGGAATAGGAGCACAGTAAGAGGCACAGCAGCTGACGTCGGAGGCACATCACTAGGAATAGGAGCACAGTAGGAGGCACAGCAGCTGACGTCGGAGGCACATCACTAGGAATAGGAGCACAGTAGGAGGCACAGCAGCTGACGTCGGAGGCACATCACTAGGAATAGGAGCACAGTAAGAGGCACAGCAGCTGACGTCGGAGGCACATCACTAGGAATAGGAGCACAGTAGGAGGCACAGCAGCTGACATCAGAAGAACATCACTAGGAATAGGAGCACAGTAAGAGGCACAGCAGCTGACATCAGAGGCACATCACTAGGAATAGGAGCACAGTAAGAGGCACAGCAGCTGACATCAGAGGCACATCACTAGGAATAGGAGCACAGTAAGAGGCACAGCAGCTGACGTCGGAGGCACATCACTAGGAATAGGAGCACAGTAGGAGGCACAGCAGCTGACGTCGGAGGCACATCACTAGGAATAGGAGCACAGTAGGAGGCACAGCAGCTGACGTCGGAGGCACATCACTAGGAATAGGCGCACAGTAGGAGACACAGCAGCTGACATCGGAGGCACATCACTAGGAATAGGAGCACAGTAGGAGGCACAGCAGCTGACATCAGAGGCACATCACTAGGAATAGGAGCACAGTAGGAGGCACAGCAGCTGACATCAGAAGAACATCACTAGGAATAGGAGCACAGTAGGAGGCACAGCAGCTGACGTCGGAGGCACATCACTAGGAATAGGAGCACAGTAGGAGGCACAGCAGCTGACATCAGAAGAACATCACTAGGAATAGGAGCACAGTAGGAGGCACAGCAGCTGACGTCGGAGGCACATCACTAGGAATAGGAGCACAGTAGGAGGCACAGCAGCTGACATCAGAAGAACATCACTAGGAATAGGAGCACAGTAGGAGGCACAGCAGCTGACGTCGGAGGCACATCACTAGGAATAGGAGCACAGTAGGAGGCACAGCAGCTGACGTCAGAGGCACATCACTAGGAATAGGAGCACAGTAGGAGGCACAGCAGCTGACATCAGAAGAACATCACTAGGAATAGGAGCACAGTAAGAGGCACAACAGCTGACATCAGAGGCACATCACTAGGAATAGGAGCACAGTAAGAGGCACAGCAGCTGACGTCGGAGGCACATCACTAGGAATAGGAGCACAGTAGGAGGCACAGCAGCTGACATCAGAAGAACATCACTAGGAATAGGAGCACAGTAAGAGGCACAGCAGCTGACATCAGAGGCACATCACTAGGAATAGGAGCACAGTAAGAGGCACAGCAGCTGACATCAGAGGCACATCACTAGGAATAGGAGCACAGTAAGAGGCACAGCAGCTGACGTCGGAGGCACATCACTAGGAATAGGAGCACAGTAGGAGGCACAGCAGCTGACGTCGGAGGCACATCACTAGGAATAGGAGCACAGTAGGAGGCACAGCAGCTGACGTCGGAGGCACATCACTAGGAATAGGAGCACAGTAAGAGGCACAGCAGCTGACGTCGGAGGCACATCACTAGGAATAGGAGCACAGTAGGAGGCACAGCAGCTGACATCAGAAGAACATCACTAGGAATAGGAGCACAGTAAGAGGCACAGCAGCTGACATCAGAGGCACATCACTAGGAATAGGAGCACAGTAGGAGGCACAGCAGCTGACATCAGAAGAACATCACTAGGAATAGGAGCACAGTAGGAGGCACAGCAGCTGACGTCGGAGGCACATCACTAGGAATAGGAGCACAGTAGGAGGCACAGCAGCTGACATCAGAAGAACATCACTAGGAATAGGAGCACAGTAGGAGGCACAGCAGCTGACGTCGGAGGCACATCACTAGGAATAGGAGCACAGTAGGAGGCACAGCAGCTGACATCAGAAGAACATCACTAGGAATAGGAGCACAGTAGGAGGCACAGCAGCTGACGTCGGAGGCACATCACTAGGAATAGGAGCACAGTAGGAGGCACAGCAGCTGACATCAGAAGAACATCACTAGGAATAGGAGCACAGTAGGAGGCACAGCAGCTGACGTCGGAGGCACATCACTAGGAATAGGAGCACAGTAAAAGGCACAGCAGCTGACGTCGGAGGCACATCACTAGGAATAGGAGCACAGTAGGAGACACAGCAGCTGACGTCGGAGGCACATCACTAGGAATAGGAGCACAGTAGGAGGCACAGCAGCTGACGTCGGAGGCACATCACTAGGAATAGGAGCACAGTAAGAGGCACAGCAGCTGACGTCGGAGGCACATCACTAGGAATAGGAGCACAGTAAGAGGCACAGCAGCTGACGTCGGAGGCACATCACTAGGAATAGGAGCACAGTAAGAGGCACAGCAGCTGACGTCGGAGGCACATCACTAGGAATAGGAGCACAGTAAGAGGCACAGCAGCTGACGTCGGAGGCACATCACTAGGAATAGGAGCACAGTAGGAGGCACAGCAGCTGACGTCGGAGGCACATCACTAGGAATAGGCGCACAGTAGGAGACACAGCAGCTGACATCGGAGGCACATCACTAGGAATAGGAGCACAGTAGGAGGCACAGCAGCTGACATCAGAGGCACATCACTAGGAATAGGAGCACAGTAGGAGGCACAGCAGCTGACATCAGAAGAACATCACTAGGAATAGGAGCACAGTAGGAGGCACAGCAGCTGACGTCGGAGGCACATCACTAGGAATAGGAGCACAGTAGGAGGCACAGCAGCTGACATCAGAAGAACATCACTAGGAATAGGAGCACAGTAGGAGGCACAGCAGCTGACGTCGGAGGCACATCACTAGGAATAGGAGCACAGTAGGAGGCACAGCAGCTGACATCAGAAGAACATCACTAGGAATAGGAGCACAGTAGGAGGCACAGCAGCTGACGTCGGAGGCACATCACTAGGAATAGGAGCACAGTAGGAGGCACAGCAGCTGACGTCAGAGGCACATCACTAGGAATAGGAGCACAGTAGGAGGCACAGCAGCTGACATCAGAAGAACATCACTAGGAATAGGAGCACAGTAAGAGGCACAACAGCTGACATCAGAGGCACATCACTAGGAATAGGAGCACAGTAAGAGGCACAGCAGCTGACGTCGGAGGCACATCACTAGGAATAGGAGCACAGTAGGAGGCACAGCAGCTGACATCAGAAGAACATCACTAGGAATAGGAGCACAGTAAGAGGCACAGCAGCTGACATCAGAGGCACATCACTAGGAATAGGAGCACAGTAAGAGGCACAGCAGCTGACATCAGAGGCACATCACTAGGAATAGGAGCACAGTAAGAGGCACAGCAGCTGACGTCGGAGGCACATCACTAGGAATAGGAGCACAGTAGGAGGCACAGCAGCTGACGTCGGAGGCACATCACTAGGAATAGGAGCACAGTAGGAGGCACAGCAGCTGACGTCGGAGGCACATCACTAGGAATAGGAGCACAGTAGGAGACACAGCAGCTGACATCGGAGGCACATCACTAGGAATAGGAGCACAGTAGGAGGCACAGCAGCTGACATCAGAGGCACATCACTAGGAATAGGAGCACAGTGGGAGGCACAGCAGCTGACATCGGAAGTGCAGCAAAGGGATGGTGTGAAGGCGGGATCTGCCCCAATTAACTGATTGGTTGCTAAAATGCAGGGCGGTTTTAGCAACCAATCAGTTAACTGGGCCAGCCCCTGCCCTCCGTGCATCGCTGTGCTGCTCTTCTGATGTCAGCTCTGTAAAGACAACAGAGCTAGCGGGCAGCAGCAGCTGAGGGGAAAAAGCAGATCCTAAATGACACGACTGCGGCTGGACCAGATGGAACATTGACTCGGTCCGGACTTAGCCTGTGGTCTGCAATTTAGTGATGCCTGATTTAAACCTCGCAGTGGGGGGGGCGACTAGAACGGTATTCTTTTTTTAATCCCTTGTTTACATTGGAGCGACTTGTCATGCAATTTGACAGGTCAAATCACATGACAAGTCGCAGCCTATAGCCGGCAATTGCACTGTTCAAATCGGTGCGACACCGACTTTGCGGTGCCGTATTGATTTGAAAAAGTAGTTTCTGCACTACTTTTGGTGATTTCGGATGAAACTTGCATAGACATCTATGCATGCACTGCACAGATGTCTTCCAAGTAGCACTGACATGCCACTTTGAAATTGTGCGATTTCAAAGCCGCAGTCAATGTGAACGAGGGCTAAATCCTGAAGTTCAACTTTAAAGGTTTTAAAGGGGTTGTAAAGTCAGAAGGACATTCTATGCATTAAGATAAAAAATCTTCTGTGTGCAGCAGCCCCCTAATACTTACCTGAGCTCCATTTCTGTGCAGCAATGTCCACGAATGTCTTGGCCGTGTCTTGGCTTCTCCCTCCTGATTGGCTGAGACACAGCAGCGGCGCCATTGTCACCCACTGCTGTCAGTCAAAGTCATTTAGCCAATCAGGAGAGAGAGGGGGCTGGGCCGCAGCTCTGTGTCTGAATGGACACACGGAGTTGTGGCTCGGCTCGGGTGCCCCCATAGCAAGGAGGGAGGGGCCAGGAGCACAGAAGAGGGACCCGAGAAGAGGAGGATCTGGGCTGCTCTGTACAAAACCACTTCACAGAGCAGGTAAGTAAAACATGAGACTTTACAATCACTTTAAATTCCTGTACAAGTAACTTGTGCTATGATAAACATATTACCTCTTAGAAGGAACTTAATTTTTAATTATTTAATAGAGTTTGCATGTTGATGGGCGGCTGTAGGATGGGTTGTCTGCTAATGTTTTGCATGTTCTTTCTGTGCTTGCATTGATTTAGTGTTCCAATTGGCCCCAGTATGTGTGGACGTGCTTGTGCATGGGAGATAGAGACTTTGGATTGTAAGCTCTTGGAGGGCAGGGAATGATGTGCACATACAGTATTTAAAGTGCTATAGAAATATCTGTAACAAATAAATAAATACGTTTTAAATGTATTTAATAAATAACTGTAATCTCCTAGATTGTAAACTCTAACCAGCAGGGCCCTCTGATTCCTCCTGTATCAAAATGGTATTGTAATTGTACAGTCTGCCCTACTGTTATAAAGCGCTGCGCAAACTGTCGGTGCTATATAAATCCTGTATAATAATAATATAATAATAAATTGTATTCTCAGTGTCAGGGTGAGTACTATGTTGTACGGCCTTCCTACCTTCTCCCTGAGGTCAATGCTAAGAACAGACACTGTAAAGCAGTGCTGAAGATTGCTCGCCCCCTCCTACCTCCCACACATTCCTGGGCCAGTGAGGAAGGCCATCGCCCATGGCCATCATGAGCCAACTAGAATGTATATAGGTGGGAAAGAGCAGACAGGCTCTGACACTAGGAGGAAAAAGGTTGAAGAGTTGCCAGACCTTTCCGGCATTCAGGTAGGAGGGCCTGATCCTCATATTTGTCAGCTGCTTGTTTAAAGTTAACGTGACACAGTCCTTTTAAGGTGGATCTGTCACTATATATATATATATATATATATATATATATATACATACCTCCCAACTTTTCAAATGTCCACTGCGGGACATTCATTCCCATTTTTTCCCCTCCCACTAAAGTTGTTGAGCGGGGGAGAGGGGGGGTAGGGTGAGCGGGACAGGGGTAACTAACACCCGATCGCAGTTGTTGACATGGGGCTGCTGGGTGCTGCGGGCCGACAATAGATCATTTCACAAGGTGACTTACCACTGCCTGCCCGACATTAGGATGTCTTCTGATCCTCCTTCGATTGCGGGAAATTAGATCCTCTTGCGGGACTGCGGGAAATTAGTGTCTGTGCGGGAGGTTCCCGCAGAATCCGTGCGTGTTGGGAGGTATGATATATATATGTAGCGGGGTGTTCCCCTTTAATCACGAGAGACTACATCTTGCAGCACCCAGGGTGCATTGCCCCGTGCAAAGACTGCTGGGGCAGACTTTATAAAGGGGAAGCGGAGTTTGTTCTGTCTCTTTGGACACCCCCTCTCCTAGCAAGAGGATCCCTGTGCTGAACTGCTGTGTGCACAAGGCCTGAAGCCTGGGCCTTGTGCTCTTTTCCAAAGAGCCAGCCTAGCGGAACCTCAGAGACATCTTCTCATCCTTGCTGTACCACATCAGAAGGACCGGAGACCTGGATGTCGGTAGATTCCTGTTCCTAGACGAATCGGCAGAGAAAACGGACTTGGACTTGTCCGGGTGGTGAGAGAGCACTTGCTCATAGACAGATACTTTATCTTCACCAGAGACGGCTCTCTAATTAGGCAAATTAGGCGGTCGCCTTAGGCCCCGCACTCCCAGGGGCCTCGCGGCCGCCTAATTTGCCTGACGCGTGCGGGGGTTGGAGGGAATGTTCCCCCAGTCGGTGTCCCCAGGGCCGTCTCTCTGCCCGCTATTACTTTTATCCCTGCCAGGAGCGGACTGTTCACTTTAGCACAGCACTGCCGGAGGTGACGTCCCAGATTTAGTGGGTGGCTGACAGTCGCTCCATGTACTCCCCTCCCCCGACTCCTCCTCTTCTGCCGGGCTCTGCGGATCTCCTGCCATGTGCAGAGCCCGGATAATGCCAGCAGTGGCCGAGCAGCTTTCACAGGATGGACATCAGACTGCAATGGAGGACGGGACCTCACCTGCCACTGCCAGACCAGGCTCCTGGCGATACTGGGGAGTGGGGAGACTGTCTGCCACTGAAGCTGAAGTTCAAGGTACATCATGCCCAACGCCGCGGTCCTGCCCGATACTGACACATCCTGTGACCGTGCGACGTCACCCCTGACCGAAGGCGCTTCAATAATCACTGCTGCCAGCCGACCCAAACACAGCCCTGATGACATGTATGCCATCTGGCAAATAATGGCACCTACAGACCTGTCATCACCATTATCCTCCTAATCATCTCCCTGTGCCTGACATCCCACCACCCCATCCCTGTCATCTTCATCCCCCTGCACCCGTCTACCAGCTTCCCAAGTACCCATCCCTGTCATCATCAACCCATTCTGCACCCGTCTGCCAGCTTCCCACCACCCCATCCCTGTCATCTTCATCCCCCTGCATCTGTCTGCCAGCTTCCCACCTCCCCATCCCTGTCATCTTCATCCCCTGCACCCGTCTGCCAGCTTCCCAAGACCCCATCCCTGTCATCTTCACCCCCCTGCACACGTCTGCCAGCTTCCCAAGACCCCATCCCTGTCATCTTCACCCCCCTGCATCTGTCTGCCAGCTTCCCAAGACCCCATCCCTGTCATCTTCACCCCCCTGCATCTGTCTTCCAGCTTCCCACCACCCCATCCCTGTCATCTTCATCCCCCTGCATCTGTCTGCCAGCTTCCCTCCACCCCATCACTGTCATCTTCATCCCCCTGCACCCATCTGCCAGCTTCCCACCACCCCACCCCCATCATCTTCCTCCCCCTGCACCCGTCTGCCAGCTTCCCACCACCCCACCCCCTGTCATCTTCATCCCTCCTGCACCCGTCTGCCAGCTTCCTACCACCCCACCCCTGTCATCTTCATCCCCCTGCACCCGTCTGCCAGCTTACCACCACCCCACCCCATGTCATCCTTATCCCTCCTGCACCCGTCTGCCAGCTTCCCATCCCCTGTCATCTTCATCCCCTGCATCTGTCTGCCAGCTTCCCACCACCCCACCCCCTGTCATCTTCATCCCCCTGCACCCGTCTGCCAGTTTCCCACCACCCCATCCCTGTCATCTTCATCCCTCCTGCACACATCTGCCAGCTTCCCACCACCCGTCATCTTCATCCCCCTGCACCCGTCTGCCAGCTTCCCACCACCTATCATCTTAATCCCCCTGCACCTGTCTGCCAGCTTCCCACCACCCCATCCCTGTCATCTTCATCCCCCTGCACCCATCTGCCAGCTTCCTACCCCCTGTCATCTTCACCCCCTCTTCACCCCCCCGTCACCCGTCTGCCAGCTTCCCACCACCCCATCCCTGTCATCATCAACCCATTCTGCACCCGTCTGCCAGCTTCCCACCACCCAACCCCCTGTCATCTTCATCCCCCTGCACCCGTCTGCCAGCTTCCCTCCACCACATCACTGTCATCTTCATCCCCCTGCACCCATCTGCCAGCTTCCCACCACCCCACCCCCATCATCTTCCTCCCCCTGCACCCGTCTGCCAGCTTCCCACCACCCCACCCCCTGTCATCTTCATTCCTCCTGCACCCGTCTGCCAGCTTCCCACCACCCCACCCATCATCTTCATCCCCCTGCACCCGTCTGCCAGCTTACCACCACCCCACCCCCTGTCATCCTTATCCCTCCTGCACCCGTCTGCCAGCTTCCCGTCCCTATTGAGAGTTAGTCTACCCACGAGGGGAAGTGATTGAAAAGGGGCAGCGATAGAGCCGCATTGCATTATTTGAGTTATCCGATTGTTTGTTCATTTAAATACTGTTTATTCTTAAAATCTGCATTTTGTTATACTGTCAGTTTATTACTGGCCCATTTGCATTAGTAAAATATCTGGGTCAAGTAGAGTTGGTGTCAGCTTTCGTTACTTTCATAGGAGTTTAAAAGTATATTGCTGTGCATGCTTGCTATAAGACTGCGTCACCAACAGTTGCGGTCGCGCGGTCTTATCCCACTACTACTAGCTGTGCCACGGGAGGTTAGAGCCGATTGCCAGGGGTTGACAGCGGTGCATTACAGGGCCCAAATCAATACCAGCAGCCCTCTTAACTGAGGGTACCGCTATATATATATATATATATATATATATATATATATATATATATACACATATATATATATATATATATATATATACAGTGGTTACAGAAAGTATTCAGACCCCCTTAAAATGTTCACTCTTTGTTATATTGCAGCCATTTGCTAAAATCATTTAAGTTAATTTTGTTTCCTCATTAATGTACACACAGCACCCCATATTGACAGAAAAACACAGAATTGTTAACATTTTAGCAGATAAAAAAAAAAAGAAAAACTGAAATATCACATGGTCCTAAGTATTCAGACCCTTTGCTATGACACTCATATATTTAACTCAGGTGCTGTCCATTTCTTCTGATCATCCTTGAGATGGTTCTACACCTTCATTTGAGTCCAGCTGTGTTTGATTATACTGATTGGACTTGATTAGGAAAGCCACACACCTGTCTATATAAGACCTTACAGCTCACAGTGCATGTCAGAGCAAATGAGAATCATGAGGTCAAAGGAACTGCCTGAAGAGCTCAGAGACAGAATTGTGGCAAGGCACAGATCTGGCCAAGGTTACAAAAAAATTCTGCTGCACTTAAGGTTCCTAAGAGCACAGTGGCCTCCATAATCCTTCAATGGAAGACGTTTGGGACGACCAGAACCCTTTCTAGAACTGGCCGTCCGGTCAAACTGAGCTATCGGAGGAGCTCCAGAGATGCAGTCGGGAGATGGGAGAAAGTTGTAGAAAGTTGTAGAAAGTCAATCATCACTGCAGCCCTCCAGCAGTCGGGGCTTTATGGCAGAGTGGCCCAACAGAAGCCTCTCCTCAGTGCAAGACACATGAAAGCCTGCATGGAGTTTGCTAAAAAAACACCTGAAGGACTCCAAGATGGTGAGAAATAAGATTCTCTGGTCTGATGAGACCAAGATAGAACTTTTTGGCCTTAATTCGAAGCGGTATGTGTGGAGAAAACCAGGTACTGCTCATCACCTGTCCAATACAGTCCCAACAGTGAAGCATGGTGGTGGCAGCATCATGCTGTGGGGGTGTTTTTCAGCTGCAGGGACAGGACAACTGGTTGCAATCGAGGGAAAGATGAATGCGGCCAAGTACAGGGATATCCTGGATGAAAACCTTCTCCAGAGTGCTCAGGACCTCAGACTGGGCCGAAGGTTTACCTTCCAACAAGACAATGACCCTAAGCACACAGCTAAAATAACGAAGGAGTGGCTTCACAACAACTCTGTGACTGTTCTTGAATGGCCCAGCCAGAGCCCTGACTTAAACCCAATTGAGCATCTCTGGAGAGACCTAAAAATGGCCGTCCACCAACGTTTACCATCCAACCTGACAGAACTGGAGAGGATCTGCAAGGAGGAATGGCAGAGGATCCCCAAATACAGGTGTGAAAAACTTGTTGCATCTTTCCCAAAAAGACTCATGGCTGTATTAGATCAAAAGGGTGCAAATACTAAATACTGAGCAAAGGGTCTGAATACTTAGGACCATGTGATATTTCACTTTTTCTTTTTTAATAAATCTGCAAAAATGTCAACAATTCTGTGTTTTTCTGTCAATATGGGGTGCTGTGTGTACATTCTTGAGGAAAAAAAAATGAACTTAAATGATTTTAGCAAATGGCTGCAATATAACAAAGAGTGAAAAATTTAAGGGGGTCTGAATACTTTCAGTACCCACTGTATATATTATATAGAATAGCACAGTAAACCAAAGTCTGCATACATTACACTACTGTATACTATAGATCAGGGGTGTCCAAACTTTTTCAAAGAGGGCCAGATTTGATGAAGTGAACATGCGTGAGGGCCGACCATTTTGCCTGACATTCTGTGAACTATTAAAATTAGGTCCAAGTGTGTTCTTCCGAGCACTAATACACGGCCCAACAAGAATTCTCTTGCCTTTGTGGCTGTGTGTGGTGAAGAGATGAGCTCGGGCGTATTATTTGGATATACCGTATTTATCGGCGTATAACACGCACCTTCACTTTAAGAGGGAAGTTTCAGGAAAACATCTTAAATTTTAAATAACGAACTGTGAAGCAAAATAACGGTCAGTGCCCATCAATGCAGCCTCACAAGTGCCATAAATGCAGCCTCACCATTTCCCTGAATGCAGGACCCCCGTTGTCCCGAATGCAGCACCCCCCTTGTCCAGAATGCAGCACCCCCCTTGTCCCGAATGCAGCACCCCCTTGTCCCGAATGCAGCACCCCCCTTGTCCCGAATGCAGCACCCCCCTGTCCTGAATGCAGCACCCCCCCTTGCCCTGAATGCAGCACCCCCTTGCCCTGAATGCAGCACTCCCCTTGCCCTGAATGCAGCACCCTCCTTGCCCTGAATGCAGCACCCCCTTGTCATGAATGCAGACTCACCATTGCCATCAGTGCAGCCTGATTCATGCCCATCTGCAACCTTGGAGGAGACAGGGAGGGGGCGGGACGAGCGCCAACAGACATACAGGAGAAACTCCTGTTTTAATAGAAAGTCCCGCCTCCTATGATGGACAGAACAGTCATCCAATGGCAGCGCAGGAGACGGGACTTTCTTTTACAGAGGTCACCGTGTAAACAGGAAATACTCCTGTATTACGGCACTCGTCCTGCCCCCTCCCTGTCCCCTCCAAGGCAGCCAGCATGTATTTCTTTTGTGTGCCCCGGCGCTCTGGGATTCGTTGGGGGCCACAAAAGATATACATTTCAAAATGACCAGACGGACAGTCCGAAACCGGAACGCTGGCCGCGTTTGGCCCGCGGGCCCGACTTTGGACATGCCTGCTATAGATTTATAGATCCTTTGTTACTCACCTGCTTGCAAAAGAGAGTCAGGACTGGGCAAAGTGGTTTATGTGCCCTAGAGCTTAGACAATAACCCACCTAACATTAAACACTTATTTTATGAAGTGAATTTTATGGTTATCTCCGTTCTCTTATATTTACAACCCTATTATTGAACAGTTGGATACGCGACACAGTTTAACAACCACTTTTTATTAAAAGCACAATATGATTATTAATGTCAATTACCATGATAAAATGAAGACCTACAAGGATAATCAAATTAATTTAGAAAACAGAATTAAACAATCCATTCAATTAGTTCACTAATCAGCCATGAAGGTCTAATTAAAAAAAAAGGTAAGGTTATATGTCTCAGCACAGCTAAGTGCTTTATACATGTAGCGGCCTCACCCCGTCCTCTTTAGCTAGGTGTATGTCACGCGACAGAGTGAGGTGCGCTACGGCCCATGTCCTCCCCATAACTGTGGGTGAGGTGAAGGCCAATATCTGATGTTTCCTCGGGCCGGTGTGTCTTGGGCATGTACCGAGTCTGTTGTGCAGAAACCACCAAACCACCCTTTGCTCCCATTAACAGAGTCCATACACCGATCACAGTCCAACTGTTGGTTTTATTTCGTATCTCCACATACAGGCAATGCGATGGCAGGATACGGTGGGATGAGCAGGTCGAGGCACTATACTGATCTGGGTCCCTACACCCCCTGTGCTATGACCAAGGGTTGCAGGAGTCTTAATTCGAATACCTCCGCTGCGTTGCAGCCCCTATCAGGGGAAGATGTCCTCCAAGAGAGTTACCGGAGGCCCATCCGTCACCGGGTTGACGCTGCACCGGAATCTTCGGACGGGTGACCTCCCCAGCCTCCTCACCTCAGATGCGGGTCCCCTCGCAAGGGGCACCCTGGAATCACTTCACCCTTGCTGGACCCAGTCGGAGTCACTGGGTCCCAGGCCTCCTCAATAGTACCTCATCCCAGGCTGAAGGTGCCTGGGATGGAATCCCAGCTTCATTCCGGCCAGGCCTAGGGTGCCTAGGCCGGAACCTTGAACCGCCCGCACCCAGGCCGAAGGTGCCTGGGTGCGTGACGAGATGATCCCCGAAGACCTCGTGGCGAGGGCGTCTCCCCCTTTTATCTCCTCCCATCAACACCACGGCGGGTTCCCCGCCCCAGCTGTACCATCTCCAGGAAGGGACAAAAAGGGTAGCACTGTGGTGATGATTCTACCTGAAGCCTGTAGGTACTCCGCCACCCACAGGCAAAGGAGAATATTACATCCCCCAATCCTCCACGAATAACAAAAAGGGGTCTAAACCCTGACATAATTACACACCTGGGTCACACTACCCCCAGGTGTATCCCACTAAATCTGAAGACCCCGCTACACACTCCCCCCTGTGATTTGACGCTGGTCCCCAGCGTCAGGTGCACACCCATGTCTCCCAAGGAGTGGTGACATGGAGCAAGCCCCAGAGGCTGTCCCCAAATTTGTGAATACTAAGTGTGCCAAGACCTGCTCAAAAGGGAAAGGAAAAATATAAAACAATAAACTTTTGCATAAAACATCTATTCTGTACACATGTACAATCCCTCCCATCACTGTCTAAGAACCACCCCATACTCAGTAGTCTTGACCGATGAATCTCCTGCAGAAGGGAAACAAAAACAACATCCTAACAATCTGTGTTAACTTGGAATGAATAGGTCTGTCAGCCGAGAGACCCACTCACTCCAATAAGCAAAGTGATGCATGTGTAAAATTTTCAAACAGTCGTTGCACAACACTGCCACCTGGTGACAGCGCCGCGGTCATGACACTTGCCGAGATCTTCCTTCTTCCTGCTTTTCTACGCTAACTTTTACCCCCAGAGTCTCTGCAATCTGGCTAGAGGTGGCATCACATCTCGCTCGCCTTCTCCTGGCTGTACGATGGCCTCCGGGTTCCGAGGTACCTTCACCATCTCGAGTTGCTTTGCCTTTGGTGCCCGCAACGAAGCACGCTGCGTCCCCACTATCGGAGCGGGTGATGTGGTTGAAAGTGGAAGGTCGGTCGGAGGACTAGATTTCCTCGGGAACTCCGGGGCCTGCGCCCGGAGCGTACTGTCTTCTATGGACATGGGGGAATCCTGCGGTTTACACAGCACAGGTAGTGGGCGTCTGTCCCAGCCCTTCCGGTGAAACAGTTCGTCTATTTCTCCGTCATCACCACAGTCTGACAACGACTCTAGGTCGGAGGTGTCATACATCTCGGCGGGAAGGTAGTCTCTAGTAGACGGAAGGCTACCCTCCCTTGCGGGCTCCACCGGCTGTGGACTCCCGACACCTCCAACCAACACCACAGTCCCAGCCCCTAGCTCACCTGGACCTTCTGAAGAACTGGGATGTCCGGGACTCTCTTCTCTACCGGCGCCATCTAGGCCAGGCAAGCGGTGGGTTGAACGTCGACCACGACCATAGGATGCCTGTACCAGGCCGACTTTCCTCTTCGGAGGTGGCAGCAGGGAATCTGTGGTGACCGAAGCAGTGTCCTCGGATTTCTCTCTTTCCGTCTCTGGTTGGGCAGTCACGTCGCCCTGGTCAGCGTGTACGGGGACCTCCGCAAAGGCCTGGATCTCTCCCTCCGGAGTGGCGGTTCCGGTGATGCAGTTGAGGCGAAGGGCCCGGGGCCTTACTGTGGATGATTCGACCTCAAAAAGAAACTCTTTGCACGCTTCACATCGCCCGAACGGCTTTAGTTGGACCACCAGTCCTGAGCATCCGGGACAGATCACACCGAGGGCCTCCGTGTCTCTGCATGAATACAGAGCCAACTGTCCTCGGGGCCTGAGCCTTATCCCCGTGTCTGTCAGGGGAGCAGCAAATGCAGTCATCTTCATAGGGTAAGATACCGGCATCCACGGAGAGCTTGAATTCATTCCGACCACTTGCTGCTCCATCACGCGCTGACCACGCGCTGGAGTCTCCACGTGTATCTCCACACGTGGCCAGACTCCTCCCACGACTTGCACGTTTTCGCGGGCTTCCGCCAGCCTCCGCCCACAAATTGTGCAGTCATGGGGTGCCACGTGGCGCAGTGCATTAACAGTCCCCACATGTAGTACTTCACACGGCTGGACCTCTCGCAACTCCTCCGGGCAGCAAAGTTCAAACACAGACGTTCTCAGTTCCATCGTTGAGACACACACAATCCCGGACGAGCCCCCACGTGTAGCGGCCTCACCCCGTCCTCTTTAGCTAGGGGTATGTCACGCGACAGAATGAGGTGCGCTACGGCCCATGTCCTCCCCATAACTGTGGGTGAGGTGAAGGCCAATATCTGATGTTTCCTCGGGCCGGTGTGTCTTGGGCATGTACCGAGTCTGTTGTGCAGAAACCACCAAACCACCCTTTGCTCCCATTAACAGAGTCCATACACCGATCACAGTCCAACTGTTGGTTTTATTTCGTATCTCCACATACAGGCAATGCGATGGCAGGATACGGTGGGATGAGCAGGTCGAGGCACTATACTGATCTGGGTCCCTACACCCCCTGTGCTATGACCAAGGGTTGCAGGAGTCTTAATTCGAATACCTCCGCTGCGTTGCAGCCCCTATCAGGGGAAGATGTCCTCCAAGAGAGTTACCGGAGGCCCATCCGTCACCGGGTTGACGCTGCACCGGAATCTTCGGACGGGTGACCTCCCCAGCCTCCTCACCTCCTCGCAAGGGGCACCCTCGAATCACTTCACCCTTGCGGGACCCAGTCGGAGTCACTGGGTCCCAGGCCTCCTCAATAGTACCTCATCCCAGGCTGAAGGTGCCTGGGATGGAATCCCAGCTTCATTCCGGCCAGGCCTAGGGCGCCTAGGCCGGAACCTTGAACCACCCGCACCCAGGCCGAAGGTGCCTGGGTGCGTGACATGATGATCCCGAAGACCTCGTGGCGAGGGCATCTCCCCCTTTTATCTCCTCCCATCAACACCACGGCGGGTTCCCCGCCCCAGCCGTACCATCTCCAGGAAGGGACAAAAAGGGTAGCACTGTGGTGATGATTCTACCTGAAGCCTGTAGGTACTCTGCCACCCACAGGCAAAGGAGAATATTACATCCCCCAATCCTCCACGAATAACAAAAAGGGGTCTAAACCCTGACATAATTACACACCTGGGTCACACTACCCCCAGGTGTATCCCACTAAATCTGAAGACCCCGCTACATACATATTTAATGAACTATAGCCATGGAGCTAATATCTGTAAAA
Organism: Rana muscosa; assembly: GCA_029206835.1. Lineage (NCBI taxonomy): Eukaryota > Metazoa > Chordata > Amphibia > Anura > Ranidae > Rana > Rana muscosa. The sequence continues at coordinate 809,424,793 of CM055116.1, forward strand.
AAAAAAAAAAAACATTTAACGTCTTTGCAGTCACCAAGCCAAATTACAAAATAATGCTTATAGATAACATCCTAGGTTGGACTGAGTCATATGTTATAACCATGAAATGTTCCAACTGCTAAGATTTAAATGTTACTAATCCCACAACAGTAAAATCAGTGTGTATAGGCACTGTGGAATCTAAAGGGTTAATCCTGTGCATTGTGTAAACAAGCAATTTTTATCCTGTCTTTTCTGATTCTCCCCTTCTTCCACAGTCCCCAATCCATCTCCAAATTGTACAGAGCCTTGGGGGCACTCTGCACATTCTCAGCACTGTCCAGACAGAAAGTCAGGGGTCATGCAGTCTCATAGGACTGTCAGAGGAAAATGAAAACTCCTCTTATAAGCTTTAACCAGTGCTCAGCCAGACAATGATAGAAGTCACAGCTGCTATATACTGCTGATGACAAAAGTATTTAGCAGTTTATATTTACTAAAATTATAGCATTTCCATGTACTTAGGGATCAGGCTGGCAAAGGAGTCTGTACTGCGGTGGCGGTCTGGGAGGGGGTATTCAGGGACGTGGGGGGAAGATTTGTACTGGGGGTAGGCTGGGGCTGTTGGTAGAGATTTGTACTGTGTGGGATATGGGCTTTGGGGGGTATAAGTATAAGGCTACATTCACACCTGAGTTCGTTTTCATGTGCGATTTTGGCACGTTTTTATGTGGGGCTTGCACGCGTTTTTGAGCTTTGGCATTTTTTTATTATTCAGTAGAGAAAACTATCATCTTTTGCATCATTTGTTTCTAGGTATTTCAGCTTTTTTAGCTTTTCCCTTAGCTTTTATTTCTTTTTTAATTATTATTATAATTTTTTTATTATTTTTTTTTGTTAGGGTAAGGGGTTAGAGTAGGGGTCTCAAACTGGCGGCCCTCAAGTTGTTGCAAAACTACAAGTTCCATCATGCCTGTGGGAGTCATGCTTGTAACTGTCAGCCTTGCAATGCCTCATGGGACTTGTAGTTTTGCAACAGCTGGAGGGCCGCCAGTTAGAGACCCCTGGGTTAGAGTTGAGGTTAGGTTAGGGTTAGGAGTTGGGGTTAGGGTTAGGAGTTGGGGTTAGGATTAGGGGTTAGGGTGTCATATACCTTAGTTGCAGGCCGAGTTGACAAGAGGACTTCCCTTGCGGCTCTGGTGCGAGCACCCCTGAATGTGGTGACAGAGGTACAAGGCTCAAAGAAGCACAGGTGCCAGTAACTTGATAGCAGGTGACTGCCACAGTCATGGACGTAGCCAAGGTACGTTGAGGGCATACATGGTAAGACAGCAGGGTGGTCAGGAGGCGCCTACGCTGTATGCAAATGAGCAGTAGCTGCAGAAGAATTTGCATTAGCTGTATGAGAGTTAATAATAGCTGTACTAGCTTCCTAACATATTTTTATTTTTTTTAATTTGTTAGGGTTATATATAGCTAATCAATGCTTTATCACCTGATATTATCAGCAGCAGGCACTTCTCACACTCCCATACTCTCATACTCTATCACTCTAAGCCCTGGTTCACACTGGTGCGATTTGACATGCGATTTGACATGTCAAATCGCATGTGAAATCTGCGATATTTGACGCAAATTGCGGGCAATGGCACCGTCCTAATCGGTGCGACGCCGCATCTGCGGCGCTGCACCGATTTCAAAAAGTAGTTTCTGTACTACTTTTTGCGATTTCGGGCCGCGATTTACATTGACATCTGTGCAGAAACCTGCAAAGATGTCCCTGTAATCGCGGCCGAAATCGGGACTGACAGGCAGGAGTGAAATCGTGCGAGTTCAGCTGAACTCGGACAGCTTCACTCCCGCAGCCCCAATGTGAACCTGGGCTAATACTAATTCAATCAATGTGCTAAACCAACCTTCTTCTAAACAGATACTAAGTATAACTCTATAATGCAGATATAACATTAAGTGCTCATGTAATAAATCTGTGAGTGCAAATTACAAAATACAGTATATATATATATATATATATATATATATGTATATATATATATGTGTGTATATATATATATATATATATATATATATATATATATATATATATATATATACTGTATATATATACACTATTGTCATCTTCTTATCTCACATTAAATCACAACAATCTCAATATCAGTGTTCATAAATATAGTGACAAGTGAGTATATATTAATGATACAGTCCTTGTTACATGGTATATCCTCAAAAGAAAAGAAAAAGAAAAAATAAAAAAAACTTCATTTCAGGTTTTGGTGCGTAATGACGTCACCCAGCTCTGTCCAACGCGTTGCATACCTTATGTAGTCTGGTGAAAACTGTTATTGTATTCATATGAGAGGAAAGTCTGCCAAAAAGTCACCACAGGTGAGTGAAATTAGGTAGTTCTATTTGGTATTTTGGGCATGTGAATAACCATGTACTCAAGGGGGGTTTAGGGTTGATATTGATTTTAATGTGTGACATTAAATTGGATCTCTCTCCAACTCTTGCTCTGAATTGCTCTGAATTGCCTTTAGAGTATGCATCCAGCCATTCAGGATAGGAGGCCAGGTTTCCTCTGGCAGTAGATTTAAAAAGGTTGCCCATATGCCCTTATAAAACCTCTTGTTAGTGGGGGATCTGAAAGCCACCAAGAAGCCAAACAAACAGCGTTGTCCACTTATCTGTTCAACTGATGATATACAGTTTTTGTGGTTGATTACATTCTATTGGTGTCTTACTAGTGTGGGCAGGGGTACCTTTCACGTGAAGCGCACTCATCAAAGCCCAGGACCAGGTGGGGGTCACATTCATGTGAGAATCAAACATTAAGGCAGTTCCCTAACTTATCCATACCACTGTGTGCATTAATAAAAGTACAATGTTCCTCTCCACCAGTCCAGCGTACCTCTGCCACCTCACTCCCAGTGACATAATGGTACCCCGCCGTGCACCTAACGTGGACCTCATGCGTGCTCTGTTTAATTCCTTCCTTCCTGTACCTTGTGATCAGGATATTGGTCTATGTAATGTGGGTTTGGTCCGAGTCCCTCTGGGAAACTGACCTTCTCGCTACCGGAGGACCCAAAACCTACATCAGGTACCACGTTAATGACCAACTGAAATATACCTTGCTCTAGTTACTGGTTACCCATGGCAACTACATTACTCCTACAACTTGTCCTGCTGAGTTAACTTTGTAGTAGTGGCTTTGCTTCATACCCCATATCTGCTTTACTGGCCCTTGTTCTTTCATACGCCAGGAACCCTCATACACCCCAATAAATTACTTCAGACCAGGCTTAGAACAGTTGATGCAACTTCTACTTAAAGCGGTTGTAAACCATGGATGTTACAAAAAAACAACCTGCAAGGCAATGGCATAATGTGCTAGTATGCATCGCATAATGAAATACTCACCTTGGCACTGTAATGTCACCGCTGGGAGGACTGACATGCCCCCCCCGTCTTTCTTCCAGGTTCGCACGCTCAGGCTATGTGATTGGTCAGAGCAGCAATGACATCACTGCGCGGGAGCTCTCGGTTCCAGTAAGGTATGCCGGACCTTCAGAGCGCATGCACCAGTGAGGTCATTGGCTGCATGCAGGGTAAATATCTCCTAAATAGTGCACGTTTAGGAGAGATGAATTTCACCTACAAGTAAGCCTTATTATAGGCTTACCTGTAGGTAAAAATGACCAAGCGGGGTTTACAACCGCTTTAAACATCTTGGTGATACAGTTCAACATGAACATTTAGTAAAAGAACATCCCTAATGATCTCTACTAGGCTGCCCAGACATACCTCAACAAGGTAGTAGTCCATGCTTGGTGTTCTCCAGAAACTGGTAGATCTCCGGACTCCCAGTGCCTTCCGATGGATTGCAAGGTGCAGCAGTCCTCCTCTCTCCTCTGGTCTCTCCAGCGATCACGGCATTTCTTCATGAGCAGGATATCCAGGAACCCAACCTTCCCCAAACAAAAAAAAAATATGCAAGGTAATGGCATAATGTGCTAGTATGCATCGTATACTAGCTCATTATGAAATACTCACCTTGAAACGAAGCCCTCCAGCACTGTAAGGTCACTGCTGAAAGGGCTGACATGCCCCCTCCCTGTCTTTCTTCCGGATTCGCTCAGGCGTTGTGATTGGCTGGAGCAGGCGATGACGTCACTCCCGCACACGGGAGCTCTCGGTTCCGGCAAGGTATGCCAGACCTTCAGAGCGCATGCACCAGTGAGGTCCCTGGCTGCATGCAAGGTGAATATCTCCCAAACTGTGCATGTTTAGGAGATATTCATTTTATTATAGGCTTACCTGTAGGTAAAAATGACCAAGCACAGTTTACAACCCCTTTAAACATCTTGGTGATACAGTTCAACATGAACATTAGCAAAAGAATGTCCCTAACGATCTGGTAGATCTCCGGACTCCCAGTGCCTTCCGACAGATTGCAAGGTGCAGCAGTTCTCCTCTCTCCTCTGGTCTCTTCAGCAATCACATTTTTATAATAGAGGGCGGATAAGATGGGCCCAAAAAGCTTGGGAACAGAGGACACAACATTAATCCTTCCCCAGCCTGGGTCAGTCACTGTCCAATTAACAAATCGTAAGCAGGCTGCCTACACCAGCATTTAATCAATCACAAAGGTAAATGACCAATTTCCACTATCCAGTTTTCCTCAATTTAGAAAAGACTAAACTGCAGAAAAACAACAATGATTTTTTGGGGGGTTGCAGTTTAGAAAAATGCAGACTGCAGTATCGTACTGTTTCTGTGACCCAGCATGCAAAATGCATGCAGATCCCAAGAGTGCAAATGGGCCTCAATTCATTAAACAGAATTACCGTAAACCTCTTCTGTCATAAAAATACTACCTTCCAGTATTTTTTGTTTCCTTTAATCGGGTTGATCCACAGATCCCACTGCAAAATCCTCACCCTAACAAATATTGAGATTAAGATTAAAAAAAAAAAAACGTAAAAATTACAGTAATCAAACAGTGTAAACAACAGTATATATATATATATATATATATATATATATATATATATATATCCTTAAGGTGTATGTATAATAAAATCTTTTCTTCTACTTTTTTTAGATAGAGGAGGGAAGGTTTTTTTTTTGTTGTCTGCATACCATTCGGGAAATTTCCCGTTAATTCCTGTCCCAGAGAAGATTGAAAGATTTCTAATGCCCTTTACACACGAGCGGAATTTCTGTTGGAAAAAGTCTCATGTGAGCTTTTCATCGGAAATTCCAACCGTGTGTATGCTCCATCAGACTTTTTCTGTCGGAATTTCCGACGGACTTAGATAGAGAGCAGGTACTCTATTTTTCCGACGGAAAAAATTCCTATCGGAAAATCCGTTCGTCTGTATGGAATTCCAACGGAAAAAAACCCATCCATGCTCGGAAACAATTCGACGCATGCTCGAAAGCATTGAACTTCTTTTTCTCGCCACATCGTAGTGTTGTACGTCACCGCATTCTTAACGCTCGAAAGTTCAGAGAACTTTTGTATGATCGTGTGTTTTGCAAGCCGAATTCCGTCGGGAAAAACCATCCAACTTTTTTCCGATGGAAATTTTGCTCCTGTGTGCAGGGCATCAGACTTCTTTTTCTTTTTTTTTTGCAGACAATTCAAAAATTTAGAATTTTCTCTGAGGCCTCGTACACACGGCCGAGATTCTCGTTGAAAAAAACATGTCGTTTTTTTTGACGAGATTCTTGGACAAGAAACTTGTCCCGGCCGAGTGTACACACGCTCGTTTCAAAGAACCCGCGGTTCTTTGAATGGAGCGTACGCGGTGACGTCATCGACTACGACGAGCATGCGCTCGTCACAATCGATGCCGTCGCCGCCATCTTGGTATACCCTACGTATGCCTAGGAAGCTACCGCGCATGCGTTGAATTCATTTCGAACATGCGCGGGCTTCCGGGAGGACAGGTAAGTGTACACACACTCACTTTTCTCGTCGAGAAACATGCCGAGGAGAATCTCGACGAGAAAATAGAGAGCAGGTTCTCTATTTTCTCGTCGAGGTTTCTTGTCGGTTTTCTCGACGAGAAACCCGATAGCCGCGTACACACGACCGATTTACTCGGCAAGACCTCTCTGCCAGCAAGTTTCTTGCTGGTTCTTGCCGAGAAAATCGGTCGTGTGTACGAGGCCTCACTTTCATTCTTGGTGACAATGGTTACCAGTACAAAGAGAGGCTTTAATCTCCCCAACAGGGATAAAAACAATACAGAGAGTCTGACCCTTCCCTACTCTATGTAGCATTACCCCTTAGAGGGCCGCTGGTTAATTTTGGGTTTTGCACGTTACCTCTTCAGCTGCGTTGTCCGGGTAGGAAAGTCTGTTAGTAATGCAATGTCCACACAGATGTAAAACCTCAAACAGTTATGCCGCGTACACACGATCGATTTTTTCGACGGTGAAAACACAGTCGAGAAAATCGACGTTAAAAACGAGGAACAGCTTGTTCCCCCCACACACGGCCGTTTTAAATGTCATTTTTTTTTTTGGTCGAAAAAAACGACCGTGTGTGGGCTCCGCGGCAGTGTTTCCCTATGGGAAACACTGCCGCGGAAAACATGTCGAAAAAAAACGACGAGAAAAATTAGAACATGTTCTAATTTTTCTCGTCGTTTTTAATGCCGTTTTTCTCGTCGAAAAAAACGACAGAAAGCCCACAGACTATCGTTTTTCTCGTCGAATGGGAAAAATTTCGTTTTTTTTCGACGGGAAAAACGGCCGTGTGTACGCGGCATAAGGCTTATTTTTCTTATGCAGTAAACGTTGAGAAGTAGAAGGTATAGAAGAGTAGGGGAAGGTTCAGGCACTTGCCACAACATATAACAGCCTCAGATCAAAATCACTCACCACTCTCAGTGTTTAGAATGGGTATTGGTCACCCGGATAGTCCCCTCTCACATGGCCTAGCAGCCGGGATGACTCACGAACCAGCAACAGGGCCGTCTCTGCCACAGACTGCCCAGATGAAGTAGGTCTCTGCCACAGACCTTTTAAAGTTGAGAAAAATGGATAGTCCAGGAATCCTCTGCCACAGGATTTCAAAGTCCCAAACTTCCAGCCGTACAGTCAAAGAGCCTTTAAGCCAATCCGGCGAACTGCAGGGCTTGTAGTATAGCGGGTCCCTCCTTGATAAAGTCGCCAGGCCTCACCCGAGACAGCAGTACTTTGCCGGTCTCCTCCAGAAAAGGTCCTCCCCTGGTCTCCTTCATCACGATAGCTTCCTCCCCATTTGGATGGACAGCTTGGGATCCCCTCTCCGAACGTAGGCCCCAGCCAGACTAGCTGGGCCTACAGGAGAGCGATACAGCCTCGGGCCAACGTGGCCCCAAGACCAGGACCACACACCTCGCGCCCGGAGGGCTGCGGGGCGAGAACGGGCCCCAATCAATGGCGTCTGCCCCTTAAGTTTCCCCTCCCAGCAGGCACAGATGCACAGCGGGTCGACCACTCCCACCGTACCACTGTCGAGAAAGGCCACTCGATGCACCATGGTTTGCCCGTGTTCCAACAGGTGCCTGAAGTGGTAACGCCACCTACAGGCGATAAGGGAAAATGCTATCGGGCAAACCACAGCTAGAGCAGAGGTAAAATTATGTGCAATTCAACTGTCCAAGCCCAACAACTGGCTTCAGACATCCCTCTAAATTTAAATAGCGTCCCAACCTTTTGGGGTTCTTGGCGCTACATCTATTTAAAACGTAACAAAAAAATATAAAGATTTTAACTAAAGATACACTTTTTATGTTTTGTTTTATGCGATAGAAAACCTGACAAAAAGCGCAAATGTGTGAAGTGATGGAGCTATTCTACAGACGTCCCCTATTTTACTAATTGGGAAAAATAGGATAATGGAATATGGTGTTCCCTCTGTCTGTGTGTGTCTCCCCCTGCCTCCCCCAGTGTTCTGCCTGTCTTAGCTGGTTTGAAATGGGCTGTGTCTGATGGTCATGTGAATACCATAGCCCAGTATATACCAGTACATGAGATGGTTCTTGTATTCTAGGCATAGATAAATTATTGCAAAGTATGAAGGAACACCCACAAGTATGAGGAAATATAAGATAAGATTGTACAAATATGAGAAAGGTAGCAGGAAAAAGAACAGTATTGGTGTAAAGAGTACATGAACAGGAATGTATGCTGTAGAGCCAAACATATTATGTCCATCCTGCATGGGAAGATTCAGTGCTGGCTGGGAGCATGTAGGCAGGTGCAGTCTGTACTCCCCTTTGCAGGTGGCGCTCGACCGAAGCAGCAATGCAGAAGGGGAAAGAAGTTGTGAGGAACTTGGTCCCTCTATGACTTCCTGCAGTCACCATGAGACAGTCCGATTGGACGGTGGCACCCCATGTGACTCCAGTGTCCATCTTTGGTCAGGCAGGGTCTATTTAAGACTCTGGCTCCTGGGTTTGGCGCGCTTTATGCAAGTGGCTAGCTTAGGGACAGGTTCTCCATCTGGCAGGGACAGTACTTAGAGGTAGAGAAAGGTTCCGGAGGAGTAGGGACAGTGCAGGGACTACATCTACCTTGCTCTAGGAAGCCCTCTATTTTGGGTGTGGACCGGTCAAGCTGCATTCTGCTCCTCATTCGTAAGTTGCTCCAGACAAGTGTGCCTACCCACCGGGCCTGACTGAGTTGTGTTGAGCCTTTCTACAATATACCACTATTGCCTAATTTGGACTCTGAGTGTTCACTACCAGCGACAACATGCTACACGTGGCTCACAAGCATGCAAGTCAGGGTGGCTCCAGGGAGACCCTGCAAGGCAAAAGAGCACCCTAGATGGATGCACCACACACCAAACTTTTAAAACGACATTATGCTGTAAAGACTGCACAAACTGGAGACATGAAAGAATGAGGATGCTACAGTTTTTCTTTCAGGCTATTCTCGAACCACCTGCTTTGTAACATAAATCCTGCCAGTTTACTGTCTTGCAATCCCCTGTTCCAATTCACTTAATATTATGTATGTGTAGCGGGGTATTCCCCTTTAATACAGAGAGACTACATCTCCCAGTACATCTTGCAGCACCCAGGGTGCATTGCTCCGGAACAGGGACTGCTGGGGCAGACTTTATAAAGGGAAGGTGGGGTTTGTTCTGCCTCTTTTGGACACCCCTCTCCTAGCAAGAGGATCTCTGTGCTGAACTGCTGTATGCACAAGGCCTGAAGCCTGGGCCCTGTGCTCTTTTCCAAAGAGCCCCTCTGCCAGCCTAGCAGAGCCTTAGAGACATCTTCTCCTCCTTGCTGCAGTACACCAGAAGGATTGAAGACGTGGATGTCGGTGGATTCCTGTTCCTAGACGAATCGGCGGAGGAAACGGACTTGGACTTGTCCGGGTGGTGAGAGCTGTTTAAAGACAGATACGTTATCTTTACTATTCGTTGGAATTACAAAGTTGTTCTTCAAGTGCACCACCGAAAAGACTGCTAGCGAATATTGTTTCACTGAACTTCCATTTAGATCAGTCAGGCCTGACTGCATAGGTAGACATTGCTGGGTGTTAAGCCCTGTACACACGATCGGATTTCCTATGGTTTTTTAACCAATGGATTTCTCCATCAGAAAACCGATGAAGCTGACTTCCTTCAGTCTTGCCTACACACCATCAGTCAAAAAACCGACCGTTCCAAACGCGGTGACGTAAAACACTCCGATGAGCCGAGAAAAATGAAGTTCAATGCTTCTGAGCATGCGTCGACTTGATTCTGAGCATGCGTGGGTTTTTTATCCGATGAAGTTCCCCACAGACGATAGTAATTTGCTATCGTTTTTTTTAACCATCGGATAAATTTAAAACATGTTCTATTTTTAAACACCGATGGAAAAAAGACCGATGGGGCCCATACACGATCGGTTTGTCCGATGAAAAAAGTCCATCGGACTGTTTTCATCGGTTAAACCTATTGTGTGTACAGGGCTTCAGTCTACCCATGAGGGGAAGTAGCTGTAAAAGGGCAGCGCTAGAGTTGCATAGCAATACTTTATTATTCTCATTACTCTGTTTATCTTTATTACTGTTTATTGCAGGGATCTGCAACTTGTTATACTGTTGTTTATTACTTGCCCATTAGCCTCAGTAAAATATCTGGGTCAAGTACATTGGTGTCAGTTTCACTTACCGTATTTATCGGCGTATAACACGCGCCCCAAGTTTAGCAGGGAATTTTAGGGAAAAAAACTTTTAGGAGGGAAGTTTAAGAAAAAAAAAAAATTACATTTAAATGCAGCCTTACCAGTGTCATTTGCAGCCTTGTCACAGTGCAGCCTTGCCAGTGTCCATTGCAGCCTTGCCCAGTGTCCAGTGCAGCCTTGCCAGTGTCCAGTGCAGCCTTGCCAGTGTCCAGTGCAGCCTTGCCAGTATCCATTGCAGCATTGCCCAGTGTCCAGTGCAGCATTGCCAGTGTCCAGTGCAGCCTTGCCAGTGTCCATTGCAGCATTGCCCAGTGTCCAGTGCAGCATTGTCAGTGTCCAGTGCAGCCTTGCCAGTGTCCAGTGCAGCCTTGAATTTTAATTTGGCGCCGCCGAGATCGCCGCTGATACAGAGCGGAGCGGGGCGAACGCCGCTGAGAACGCAGGGACTGGGCGGAGCCGAGATACACATAGCCGAGTGTATTCGGCTATACTCGGCTTTTCTCGGCTTCGCTCACAGTCACGCCGAGTCCCGCCCTATGATGGACATATCACAGGTCCAATGGCGGGACTGGGCGTGACTGTGAGCGGAGCCGAGAAAAGCCGAGTATAGCCGAATACACTCGGCTATGTGTATCTCGGCGGCGATCGCTCCGCTCCGCTCACAGTCAGCGGAGATCGCCGGGCATAGGTGAGTATCGGCGTATAACACGCACCCACGATTTTCCCCTGATTTTAAGGGGAAAAAAGTGCGTGTTATACGCCGATAAATACGGTACTTTAATAGAAGTTTTAAAGTATATCACTGTGTGTGTTTGCCATAGGACTGCGTCACCTAGAGTTGCGGTCACACGGTCCTATCTCCCCTTACTAGCTGTGCCACGGGAGGTTAGAGCCGATTGCCAGGGGTTGACAGCGGTGCACTACAGGGCCCAAAACAAAACCAGCGGCTCTCTTAACTGGGGGTAGCGCTACACGTGGGGGCTCGAGTCCGGGATCCTTGTACGTTGCACGCTGCAATCAAGCCGGTCAGAAGTACCAGCATGGACCCGCTAGCAATGTCAGAGTGGTGCGCAGCGATCGGCGTCGATCCAACCGCGGCGGTAGTCATTGTACTCCCAGGGGGAAAGTTGGAAGGAAGAGGAGATAAAACAGCTCGTATTGTTACTGTCTCCGAGCCACAAAGCATGGGTGATGGATTTTAGGCCAGATCCAGTGATCTCATTTACATACGCACTGGTAGAATGGAAAAACGAAATCCCAGAGCATTTTAAAAGTCAGAGTATACAAGCGATAGATAATCAGACCTATCACTTGATACATACGCTGCCAGTGAAGGAAGAATGGTTTCAGACACCAAAGCCATCACCCCCGCGATTATCTCCACCACTATCCCCTAAAGCAGAAAAGCCTAAGGAACTATTAAGCCCGGGATCACCGCTGGCCGCTATAGGGCCTGAATTGTTGAATGCTCTAGGAGACCTTGTAATTAAGTGCCAGAAAAGCAGTACGGTGCATGTAGAGGCTGGTTACCGGAAGCTTAGCACCTTCTCAGGGAAGCAACCAGTGCCTGCCGGAGAAGAAGAATTTGACACCTGGATTGAACAGGCCATGCAAGCGGTTGAAGGATGGGAGGTACCAGAGGCGCAGAAGAAGCAGCGCATCAGCGAAAGTCTAAAGGGCGCTGCTGCTGAAGCTGTAAAGAACCTCAGGCTTAGCAACGCTACCTGTACCGCAAACGATTATCTGGCTATGCTGGAGGAGGAATTTGGCCAGCTGGAAAAAGCGACTGAACTGATATACCAGTTCGAACATACCCTCCAACAGCCGGGAGAGAAGTTATCCGAATATGTGCGGAGGCTAAACCGGAAGCTGTGCCAAATTGTCCTAAAGAAGGGAATACTACCGCAGGTCATAGACGCAACCCGAATGAAGCAGATCCTGAGGGGAGCCCTGCGTTCAGATCCAGTTTGGCTCTACTTGAAGACCTCTGAAGGAGTGATGACTTTGAGTTACCCAGATCTTGTACGGATCATAAGAGATGAAGAAGCCCTCTTAAATGAACAGCAAGGGGCTGAGAAGACCACTACCCTCCCCGCGGTGGGAGTCAGATCAGTTATGGCTACGGAACGGGACTCAGAGGTGGAGATCCTGAAGACTCAGATGTCCAAAATAATGGAGATGGTGACCGGGTCACTGGATGTCAGGTCTGAGATAGACACACTGAGGCTGGGTTCACACTTGTACGACACAAGTCATACAACTTTCATCCTACTTTGCTCTGCGACATCAGTCCTACATTGGTCCGACATCATCCGACATTCATGAACAGGATACTACTTTGATCCGACTTTGTGATAGTCTGACTTGTCCTTTGACCAATCAAAACAATCCCAGAGTGAGATAAATTCCATTTACTGCTGCTGTAATCACCATGTCGGATGTCAAAAGTCGGATGGTTAGGACAAGGATCCGACTTTGATCCGAATTCAATGATATTCAATGGGCTGAAGTCGGATCAAAGTCGGACCAAAGTAGTACAGGGAGCATTTTCAAAGTCGGACCGACTTGTGTCGGACCAGTTAAGACGGCTCTCATAGGGAAACATTGATTTTCACATGTAATGCGACATGAGCTCCCAATGTCGGAGCGTTTGTCGGACCAGTGTGAACCCAGCCTGAAGGTGCAAGTGTCCCAGCTGGCAGAGATGATGAACAAATTGATGGCAGAAAGTACTGGATTGTCCGCCCAAAAGCCCACGAAGCCCACGAAGCAAGACATCTGTCGAAACTGTGGAGGTGTAGGTCACTACCAGCAAGTATGTCCAAGTCCAAGAATGGAGGGAAGATCCGGGCCTTCAAAAATAACTCTGAATCTGCGAGGGAGCGGTGGAGGACACCTGCAGTTTATGCCGTCTCAGTGAACAACGCTTATCAGCCTTCCAAACAATGCCAGAAACGGCATTCCCAGCGCCGGAAGCTGAAGAGAGCACAAGTCCAAGTATGCCAGTCTGCTGTTACAGGTGTTTCCAAAAGGACTGCTGCCTAATTGGTAGGTCCTCTACCTGTAGTGCCTGTTCTGATCGAAGGGATCTACACCAGAGCCATCCTTAATACAGGTGCTCAGGTTACCCTGATGACCAGAGACTTTTACAAGAAGTACCTGTCATACCTGCCCCTGGAAGAGTTGGGAGACACCAAGATGCAGGGTATTCAAGCAGAAGAGTACTCTTGCGATGGATGTCTGCGGATCAAATTGTCGTGTGATCCATTGAGGGCTGGGGAGCCCCAGAACTTTGAGACACTGGCCATTGTCTGTCCATGGCTGCCAGGGCCCTCAAGATGCTCTCTCATCGTTGGGACCAATACCGATCTGGTGAAACGGCTTTTAGCCCCTGCTGTCCCCAGATGTGATCCCTTACCCTCACTGCCAGAAGAAGGATCCATAGCAGTAGTGGAAGAAACCAATCTGCAGGAGGCAGAGGTACTCAAAGAGGCTAGTGAGCATACCATGTCTGAGCCAGTGGAACAGAGAAAGCGAAGAGTTAAGTATCCTCTCAAGAGACCGACTTGTGAAGTGATGGGTGAGAGCACCGAAGAAGTTAACCTCACCCCTCAAGGGTTGCCAAGAGAGCCTGACCTTCTCACCATGGATTTGGTGGAGGGCAACCCCAGCTCACTTCCTGGCACAGTTAGACAGGTCGCCCCCACTGAAGTGACCTGTGGACAGGACAGCTTCCCATCATATGATGATTGGTGGGAGGCTCCTCTGTCAATTCTATGCAACCGCATTGAAGCTAAAATGTTTTGCAGATCTAGAAATGTTAGATGTCTTTGGGGACCAAAGATTCAAAGTGGGGGGAGTGTGTAGCGGGGTATTCCCCTTTAATACAGAGAGACTACATCTCCCAGTACATCTTGCAGCACCCAGGGTGCATTGCTCCGGAACAGAGACTGCTGGGGCAGACTTTATAAAGGGAAGGTGGGGTTTGTTCTGCCTCTTTTGGACACCCCCTCTCCTAGCAAGAGGATCTCTGTGCTGAACTGCTGTATGCACAAGGCCTGAAGCCTGGGCCTTGTGCTCTTTTCCAAAGAGCCCCTCTGCCAGCCTAGCAGAGCCTTAGAGACATCTTCTCCTCCTTGCTGCAGTACACCAGAAGGATTGAAGACTTGGATGTCGGTGGATTCCTGTTCCCAGACGAATCGGCGGAGGAAACGGACTTGGACTTGTCCGGGTGGTGAGAGCTGTTTAAAGACAGATACTTTATCTTTACTATTCGTTGGAATTACAAAGTTGTTCTTCAAGTGCACCACCGAAAGATTGCTAGCGAATATTGTTTCACTGAACTTCCATTTAGATCAGTCAGGCCTGACTGCATAGGTAGACATTGCTGGGTGTTAGTCTACCCATGAGGGGAAGTAGCTGTAAAAGGGCAGCGCTAGAGTTGCATAGCAATACTTTATTATTCTGATTACTCTGTTTATCTTTATTACTGTTTATTGCAGGGATCTGCAACGTGTTATACTGTTGTTTATTACTTGCCCATTAGCCTCAGTAAAATATCTGGGTCAAGTACATTGGTGTCAGTTTCACATACTTTAAAACTTCTATTAAAGTAAATCACTGTGTGTGTTTGCCATAGGACTGCGTCACCTAGAGTTGCGGTCACGCGGTCCTATCTCCCCTTACTAGCTGTGCCACGGGAGGTTAGAGCCGATTGCCAGGGGTTGACAGCGGTGCACTACAGGGCCCAAAACAAAACCAGCGGCTCTCTTAACTGGGGGTAGTGCTACATATGTTCAAATCATGTGTAAATAAATAAACACATGCCACAGAGCTGCAAGGGAAGCCTGGCATAGACTTTCTCAGTGTGCTCTGAGATGCCACGATGGTCGGAGGTCTAAAAGGGTTGTGGAGTGGGGAAGGGTGAGTCCGTGGGGGCTGATCTGGGGTCTGAATGTTAAGGAGGGACTGATCTGAGGTATGAATGTTAAACAAGGTGGGCCAAACTGGTCACTGGCTGTTAAGGGGGCTAAACCAGGGTATGAATGTTAGGTGGGGACTGATACAGGGTTTCAATGAAGAGGGGCTGATCTGAGGTCTGAATGTTAAGGTGACTGTTTCGGGTTCCAAATGCCAAGGTGGGCTAAACTGCAGTCTGAATATAAGGGGGGGGGGGGGTCCGGGGTATGAATGTTAAGGGAGTACTGATCTGAGATTTCAATGTCAGAGGATTGATATGGAGTCTGAATGGTAAGGGGCCTAAACTGGGGTCTGAATGTTAAGCAGGTACTGATCTGGGGTCTGAATGTTAAGAGGAGCTGACCTGGGGTTTGACTGTTAAAGGGGGACTTATCTGGGGTCTGAATTTTAAGGGGGGATAACCCGGGTCTGAATGTTAAGGGGGGACTGATCTGGGATTTTCATGTCAAAGAAGACTGATCTGGAGTCTGAATGGTAAGGGGAGCTAAACTTGGGTCTGAATGTTAAGGAGGTACTGATTTGCAGTCTGAATGTTAAGGAAGTACTGATCTGGAGCCTGAATGTTAAGGGGGACTGATCTCGGGTTTGAACGTTAAGGGGGGACTGATCTGGTGTTTGAATGTTAACGGGGGACTTATCTGGGGTCTAAATTTTGGGGGGGATAAACCGGGGTCTGAATGTTAAGGGGGACTGATCTGGGGTTTGAATGTTAACAGGGGACTTATCTGGGGTCTGAATTTTAGGGGGGGGGATAAACTGGAGTCTGAATGTTAAGGGGGACTGATCCGGGATTTACATTTTAAAGTAAAATTCCACCAAAACCTAACTAATCTTAAAACTGTCCCCTCCCCCCTCTTAACACTTCTTACTAACCTGTGTAGCAAAAAGCTGTATACTCACCTGTTTTCAGGCCTCTCTGACTCAGTCACGTAATCTCCCCTGTGTCAGCCAGAGCCATTTACAGGGGAGAGGGGAGAAGAGGGAGTCCTCATAGAGGGAGTCCTAACAAGGCTTAACTGGGGTCTGAGTGTTAAGAGGGGACTGATCTGAGGACTGAATGTTAAGGGGGGCCTGGCTTGGGGTCTGCATGTTAAAAGGGATCTGATGCTGCATCTGTCCCTTGCCACCTCTGCACTGAGAATTGAATGCATAGAGGTTGAGTCACGTGATCGTGACACACTTCGACCTAGACGGAACAGAGCGTGGTGGGCATTGTAGTACAAGAGACAGGGACTCTATTGCCATGGGTTGGATTGAGACTACAATACCCACAAATCCCACTGCGCTACCAAACTGCTGTGCACCACGCACAGACTGCTGGGAGAACTGATTTAAGGCAGAGGCAGGGCCTCAGCCCGATCTGTCGGGACACCATCTTCAACAGGCAAGAGGCCTAATGTGAGCGCGCCTAGGCCGGAGAAGCCTAGGCCTAAAGTTACTGAGAGAAAGGATCGCCTGACGAGGGATCCTTGTGGACAGCCTCGCTGATCGAGGCAGAGAGGGATCGGTCTACACTTCACAGCACCTGGAGTCATCTATCCACCGGCACCTTGTGAACGGCTGCGCAGAGGACCAGAGACCTTGTGTTACAGAGAGACTGAGAACAAAGAGAGGTTCCAGGCGGAGTGTACCGGCGAGGCGAGGCCTCATTTGGTGAGAAGGCACTTGCCTACCGACATAGTTAACTGGGTCCCAGGAAGGGGGTTTCCATAGCTCCTCGTGTACTTGCTGGCGTCTGTAGTGTCGCAAGCAGGGATACCTTACACCTGAGAGTGATAAAACGGCTGGGAGGGACTAGTGTTTGTTCTACCAACACGCTATAGACAACAAGTTATTATCATTTCTCCTCACCCTGTTTATTGGATTACAAATAGATAAGTGCACCAACGAGGCTAGCAGAAGACTAACTGACATTTAAAGGAACAGCCACCAGCCTACTTTGTTGCAGAAGTTTCCGGAACGGGACACTTGCCAGTTGAACAGTCCATTAGGGGGAGCCCTATAGCTTGGGAACCTATGTGTTTATTATAATCTGTTTGGCCTTGCTTTATTATTTGCTATTTTGGTTGAGCTGTGTGTGACTTGGTGGAGAGGTGTCCCAGTGCTGGTATAATTGCATTGGGAGATTCCTCCACCCTGCATTCGCTCATATCTGGCCCCAGGTTGGGTTTATTTGGGTCTACTAACAAATAAATTCTGTATCAGTGGTGTCACATTGACTGTAACAGGGAGCTGTGAGTAGTCAATATTAAATTAGTCAATTATTATCTTTGGGACATTTTTGAACCGAAAAAACGAAGGACAAGTTTGGAAATTTTCTGCCGAACGAACGATAAATCGGAAGGTTAATGTGTTTCCCGTCCAAACTTTCTGCACTAGGTATATGTAAAAAAAAAAAAATTTTTTTTATTTATGTCCCACTGAACGATTTATCGGTCAATACATGATGGCACTATCGTTTGCGCTCACGAACGAACTTTCATTTTTCGAAAGTTCGTTCGGACAATTTTTCGTATAGTGTATGACCAGCATAACCAGCAGCTCCTACGGGGGTAGTGCTACACTTACATGTGAGTTAAAGGGGTTGTAAAGGTTTGTTTTTTATTTTCTAAATAGGTTCCCTTAAGCTAGTGCATTGTTGGTTCACTTACCTTTTCCTTTGATTTCCTTCTAAATGTTTTTTCCTGGTGCCTCCATGGCAGCATACCTGGGACAAGCTCCGCCTTGGCTCCTCCCTCAGGACTAGTGAATATTATAAAAGAGTTGGTTAGTACAGCCCCAGCATTCTCCTTTTTTTCCTCATACCTCATGACAGTGAATTCTGGTAAACGAACGTCCTTACCTTCTGCATTCGGCAGCTTCCGTCCGGGTTCAAGCCTCTCCCGGACGCGGTCCCTTCTCTTGGGCAGCTAAACGCGCTTATAAGGTTGGGAGTCCCTTCTGTAGGATCTTTTGCGACAAGCAGTTTGTCTCTTAACTAAGAGCTCTACCTGCAGCACATCTTCCAGGCATTAGCTCACACATGGCAACAGAGACAGCAGCTATTTCTGCATTTATTTTTATTTTTTCTCCCCTTTAGACCTTTTAGCTGTTTTTTTCCCTCTCCCTCTCTCCCCTCTGGCCGTTTTTCTATTGCTTCCTCTATGTCCCCTGTCTCCCCCTCTATTACCTCCTCATTCCCCTTAGGGGTCGCGCGCGCTCACCCCAGCCTTTCTTATTTACCTTCGGCGTCTTTTGCCGCGTTCTGCACATGCGCCGACGCCCGGGACGTCCGAGTCCTAGAGCCGCCGGTTCGCGCATGCGTGGTAAGCGCGGAAGCCTCGACGACCATTTTAAGTAAGGGAAAAATGTCATTTTCTTGCCCTTAACCCTAAATTACAGGGCAGAGGCGTTCCCTTCATTCACCTGATCCCTATTTAGCTCCCTGGCGGCCTCAGTGGGATGCCTGAAACTGCACAGGGAGATCTTCTGATCAGAGCTCCAGGAAGGAATACCTGTCGTTTCAGGTAAGTAAAAAAAAAAAAAAAAGGGAGGGGGAAATAGTTTAGAATTATAATGTATTATAGTATAGTATAGGCATACGTGCAAGAAACCCCCCCCCCCCCCCCCCCCAAAAAAATTTTTTTTTTTTTAATTAAAATAAAATAATAATAATATATAATAATATTTTATATAAATAAATATATATATATATATATATATATATATATATATATATATATATATATTTTATATAATAATAAAAAAAAAAAACAAAAAAAAAAACACATACGCAGGCATGTTGTTCCTCTTAAGCCAGATTAGGACACGGCCGTTAACCCTTTCCCGTTCTTTTCTTAGCTGCTTCCTCTGCTAAGCCGCCTAACATGAGCCATTCACCGCCCATACAAGATCCTACTCTACACTTAACCACTTCAATACAGGGCTTTTTGTACCTATTCAATACCGGGCCTATTTTGGCACTTCTCTCCTACATGTACAAATCATCATTCTTTTGCTAGAAAATTACTCAGAACCCCCAAACATTATATATGTTTTTTTAGCAGACACCCTAGGGAATAAAATGACGGTCATTGCAACATTTTTTCTTGCACAATATTTGCGCAATCATTTTTCAAACGCCTTTTTTTTTAAAAAAAATGGTTTCATGAATTAAAAAATAACAAAACAGTAAAGTTAGCCCAATTTTTTGGGAACATATGAAAGATAATATTACGCTGAGTAAATAGATACCTAACATGTCACGCTTTAAAATTGCGCACACTCATGGAATGGCGCCAAACTTCGGTACTTAAAAATCTCCATAGGCAACGCTTTAATTTTTTTTACAGGTTACCAGGTTAGAATTACAGAGGAGGTCTAGTGCTAGAATTGTTGCACGCGCTCTAACGCACGATACCTCACATGCGTGGTTTGAACTGCGTTTACATATGTGGGCGACTTGCGTGTGCATTCGCTTCTGATCGCGAGCTACCGGGGACAGGGGCGTTTTAATTTTTATTTTTTTATTTTTTTTATTTTACTTATTTATTTATTTTTTTGATCTTACTTTTTTTTTTTTTTATCACTTTTATTCCTATTACAAGGAATGTAAACATCCCTTGTAATAGGAATGTGTGTGACAGGTTCTCTTTATTGAGAGATGTGGGGTCAATAAGACCCCACATCTCTCCTCCAGGCTGGAAAGCATGAGATCAGTGAAAAATTTTTCACTGATTTCATACTTACAGCCGCAATGGCAGCTTTGTTTACATTTGAGACCCGGGCGTGACGTCATCACATCGCGCCCGGGCCTCCGACGATCATAGAGTCATCTCTATGCTCATCACGTGACTCCACCAACGATGTCGGAAGATTCGCTCCGGGTCCCCGATCGCACGGGGGAGCCCGGAGAAGCACCGGATGGTGGCGGGAGGGGGGGTGTCCCCTCCCGCCGCCTATAAGAACGATCAAGCGGCGGAACCGCCGCTATGATCATTCTTATGGTGCACAGAATCGCCGGCACTTCAAAAGGATATCTGAATGATGCCTCTAGCTGCAGGCATCATTCAGATATCCCCCTACAAAGCCGAGGACGTCATATGACGTCCACCCAGGATGGGAGATCCCATCTGTGGACGTCATTTGTCTATGGCTGGGTAGGGAAGTGGTTAAGGTAAGGACCTACGTCAAGGTAAGTTTACGCATGTTACAAAAAAAAAAAAAAAAGAGTGCACTGAGGCTGGTACTCTTATGTATTTCAGCCCTGTACGCCAGAAGACGTCTAAGAAGACCTCGAGGCGACATGAGGACTCTGATGACTCTAGTCCCAGCAGAGACAGGTCTTCCAGGCGTGGAGAACATGGGAGTGGCAGGAAGTCATCGGCCAAAAAACGCCGTCACTCACGCTCCCCAAGACCTAGATCTCCAAAATGTCAGGCCTGTGGAGCCACTCCACTTCCACACAAGCTAATCTGTCGTGATTGCCTAAGGGACTATGCAGCGGACAGAGAGTCCGAAGGCCTGCAAGTGGCGGACTTACTTAAGAAAGTAGTAAAGGATTCCTTTGTGGAATTGGTAGCCACAATGCCATCACAACAACCGGCATCTCCTTCCCAGGAGCAAACGGCTGAGGAGGCCATTCCTGGGCCGTCCACAAGCGGAATTTCTCGCCCGACGCCTGCTTGTTCCTCTAAGCATCAGGAGGAGAATGCCATCTCAGGGGACTCCTCTGATGATCTAGATGCCTCTGGCTTTGCTTTTGCCATGGTCCAGCCCTATGTACAGGCAGTAAAACAAGCGATTGGCTGGGAAGAGACTGAGACAGAAGTCAAGAAGTCTAAGGCGTTCTTCCCCTTTCTCAAACGCCAGGTTTCCTTTTTTCCCCTCATGGACGAGATTAAAGGTGTGATTGAGGAAGAGTGGGAAAAGACAGAGAAAAGATTCTCCCTTAATCGCCTGGGAAAACTATACCCCCTCTCAGAGGCCGACTCAGCAATGCTTGAGGGCCCTCCAGCAGTCGATGCAGTCGTGATAAGGTTAGCGAAGAACGTCACACTGCCTATGGAAGACTCAACTTCGTTTAAGGATCCACTCGACAGAAGGATGGATCTCGATCTCAAGAAAGCTTACCAGATGGCAGGCAATGCCTGTAAATCTGCGATAGCCCTGACATCCATGCCCAGCGCCCTACATAGATAATATAGAGTCGGCAATCCAACAGGATATCCCAAAGGAGGACATCATTAAGGCCTTAGATGAATTAAAGCTCTCAGCAGACTTTGTTGGTGAGGCCGCTATAGATTCAGTTCGATGCTCCGCAAGGTCAATGCTCCACACAGTTATGGCCAAACGGGCCTTGTGGCTGAAGCCATGGTCGGCAGATATTGCCTCAAAGCAGAATTGGTGCAAAATACCTTTTGATGGGAAAGCCCTGTTTGGGGAGAAACTAGATAAAGCCATCTCCCACGTCACTGGCGGGAAATCGGGCCTGTTACCCCAAGACAGGCGACCCAGGCGCGCCAGGACATTCGCATCCAGATTCCAATATTCCAAAAACAAGGACTACAGACAGTCCAAGCAGGGGAGAGGCTTCAGGCCAAATTGGAGGAGCACGCAGTCCACCTTCCTCAAGAACCGTAGACAGAGACCTGTGCCTACCCCACAGGATCCTGCTAAATCTTTTTGACGCCAAGCCATCCCAAGTGATCCCTGTAGGGGCCAGACTCAAACACTTCTCGAAGATCTGGGAACAGAAGTGCAGGGATCCTTGGGTAGTCTCCACAGTCAAATACGGGCACTTCTGGACGTTTCTAGACAAACCCCCCAAAGACTTCTTCTCTCCGACAAGGGTATCAAAGTCCCCTCAAAAAGTGGAAGCACTACAGCGATTTCTTCTCTCTTTACAGGAACAGCAAGCGGTAGTTCCAGTACCTCCATCAGAAGAATTTTCGCGTTTTTACTCCACCCTGATTCTGGTCCCCAAGAAAAACGGAGGTTGGAGACCTGTCATAGACCTGAAAAGACTAAATCGCTACATTTTCCTAGAAAAATTCAAAATGGAGTCGCTACAAACGATCATTCATGTTATCCAACCAGGGGACTGGATGTTGTCAATAGACTTACAGGATGCTTACCTGCATATACCTATACTTCCTCCGTTCCAGAAATATCTGAGGTTTGCAGTAGGCCAGGTACATCTTCAATTTCGGAGTCTCCCGTTTGGCCTTTGCACATCACCAAGGGTCTTCACTAGGGATGGGCCCGGTGCTCGATTCGAACCCATGTTCGAATCGAGCACCGGGCGTTCGCTCGCTCGTCGAGCCCAGAACTATTTGGGCCGTTCGCATCACATTCGTGTGATGCGAGCGGCCCCGCAATGCATTGCGGCCGGCGCGGCCGGCGCCGGCCGCAATGCATTGCGGGGCCGCTCGCATCACACGAATGTGATGCGAACGGCCCAAATAGTTCTGGGCTCGACGAGCGAGCGAACGCCCGGTGCTCGATTCGAACATGGGTTCATGGGTTGCTGGCTGATGATTGGCCAAGCATGCACTGTGACCCCGCATGCTTGGCCAATCACAGCGCCCGAAACTCGGAGAGCAATAATTGGCTACAGGCAGGACGCCTGTAGCCAATTACAGCTCAGGGGCTTTAGTACATGCCCCACCATTTAAAAGGCCGCCACGCCATCGGCCCCGGTCACATGAGTTCCGGCTTTAGGAGAGATCAGTCTGCTGATTCTGTCTTTGCTTGATACTGAAAGATTTGCTCTTCTTTGCTAAACCATTGGCTATTTCTTTGCTAAACCATTGCTACCTAAGTCATTGATCGTTCATTGCTGCTGATTGCACAGTTAGCGTGTTATTAGCTGCTGCTGGGGATTAGTCTGGTGCGTGCTTACTGTTAGTACAGTATTGCAGTAGTACCAACCGCAGTGCTGTTAGCACAGCATTGCACCCCAACAGCACCCATAGGACTTCTAGTGTGTTAGTGGCAGCAAACAGAGCTCCTATATTTTCTTCTCAGCAGCACCCATAGGACTTCTAGTGTGTTAGTGGCAGCAAACAGAGCTCCTATATTTTCTTCTCAGCACCACCCATAGGACTTCTAGTGTGTTAGTGGCATCACACAGAGCTCCTATATTTTCTTCTCAGCAGCACCCATAGGACTTCTAGTGTGTTAGTGGCATCACACAGAGCTCCTATATTTTCTTCTCAGAAGCACCCATAGGACTTCTAGTGTGTTAGTGGCAGCAAACAGAGCTCCTATATTTTCTTCTCAGCAGCACCCATAGGACTTCTAGTGTGTTAGTGGCATCACACAGAGCTCCTATATTTTCTTCTCAGCAGCACCCATAGGACTTCTAGTGTGTTAGTGGCATCACACAGAGTTCCTATATTTTCATCTCAGCAGCACCCATAGGACTTCTAGTGTGTTAGTGGCAGCAAACAGAGCTCCTATATTTTCTTCTCAGCAGCACCCATAGGACTTCTAGTGTGTTAGTGGCAGCAAACAGAGCTCCTATATTTTCTTCTCAGCAGCACCCATAGGACTTCTAGTGTGTTAGTGGCATCACACAGAGCTCCTATATTTTCTTCTCAGCAGCACCCATAGGACTTCTAGTGTGTTAGTGGCATCACACAGAGCTCCTATATTTTCTTCTCAGCAGCACCCATAGGACTTCTAGTGTGTTAGTGGCAGCAAACAGAGCTCCTATATTTTCATCTCAGAAGCACCCATAGGACTTCTAGTGTGTTAGTGGCATCACACAGAGCTCCTATATTTTCATCTCAGAAGCACCCATAGGACTTCTAGTGTGTTAGTGGCAGCAAACAGAGCTCCTATATTTTCTTCTCAGCAGCACCCATAGGACTTCTAGTGTGTTAGTGGCATCACACAGAGCTCCTATATTTTCATCTCAGAAGCACCCATAGGACTTCTAGTGTGTTAGTGGCATCACACAGAGCTCCTATATTTTCTTCTCAGCAGCACCCATAGGACTTCTAGTGTGTTAGTGGCATCACACAGAGCTCCTATATTTTCATCTCAGAAGCACCCATAGGACTTCTAGTGTGTTAGTGGCATCACACATAGCTCCTATATTTTCTTCTCAGCAGCACCCATAGGACTTCTAGTGTGTTAGTGGCATCACACAGAGCTCCTATATTTTCATCTCAGAAGCACCCATAGGACTTCTAGTGTGTTAGTGGCATCACACAGAGCTCCTATATTTTCTTCTCAGCAGCACCCATAGGACTTCTAATGTGTTAGTGGCATCACACAGAGTTCCTATATTTTCTTCTCAGCAGCACCCATAGGACTTCTAGTGTGTTAGTGGCAGCAAACAGAGCTCCTATATTTTCTTCTCAGCAGCACCCATAGGACTTCTAGTGTGTTAGTGGCATCACACAGAGCTCCTATATTTTCTTCTCAGCAGCACCCATAGGACTTCTAGTGTGTTAGTGGCAGCAAACAGAGCTCCTATATTTTCTTCTCAGCAGCACCCATAGGACTTCTAGTGTGTTAGTGGCATCACACAGAGTTCCTATATTTTCATCTCAGAAGCACCCATAGGACTTCTAGTGTGTTAGTGGCATCACACAGAGCTCCTATATTTTCTTCTCAGCAGCACCCATAGGACTTCTAGTGTGTTAGTGGCAGCAAACAGAGCTCCTATATTTTCTTCTCAGCAGCACCCATAGGACTTCTAGTGTGTTAGTGGCATCACACAGAGTTCCTATATTTTCATCTCAGAAGCACCCATAGGACTTCTAGTGTGTTAGTGGCATCACACAGAGCTCCTATATTTTCTTCTCAGCAGCACCCATAGGACTTCTAGTGTGTTAGTGGCAGCAAACAGAGCTCCTATATTTTCTTCTCAGCAGCACCCATAGGACTTCTAGTGTGTTAGTGGCATCACACAGAGTTCCTATATTTTCATCTCAGAAGCACCCATAGGACTTCTAGTGTGTTAGTGGCATCACACAGAGCTCCTATTTTTTCTTCTCAGCAGCACCCATAGGACTTCTAGTGTGTTAGTGGCAGCAAACAGAGCTCCTATATTTTCTTCTCAGCAGCACCCATAGGACTTCTAGTGTGTTAGTGGCATCACACAGAGCTCCTATATTTTCTTCTCAGAAGCACCCATAGGACTTCTAGTGTGTTAGTGGCAGCAAACAGAGCTCCTATATTTTCTTCTCAGCAGCACCCATAGGACTTCTAGTGTGTTAGTGGCATCACACAGAGTTCCTATATTTTCATCTCAGAAGCACCCATAGGACTTCTAGTGTGTTAGTGGCATCACACAGAGCTCCTATATTTTCTTCTCAGCAGCACCCATAGGACTTCTAGTGTGTTAGTGGCATCACACAGAGCTCCTATATTTTCATCTCAGAAGCACCCATAGGACTTCTAGTGTGTTAGTGGCATCACACAGAGCTCCTATATTTTCTTCTCAGCAGCACCCATAGGACTTCTAGTGTGTTAGTGGCAGCAAACAGAGCTCCTATATTTTCTTCTCAGCAGCACCCATAGGACTTCTAGTGTGTTAGTGGCATCACACAGAGCTCCTATATTTTCATCTCAGAAGCACCCATAGGACTTCTAGTGTGTTAGTGGCATCACACATAGCTCCTATATTTTCTTCTCAGCAGCACCCATAGGACTTCTAGTGTGTTAGTGGCATCACACAGAGCTCCTATATTTTCATCTCAGAAGCACCCATAGGACTTCTAGTGTGTTAGTGGCATCACACAGAGGTCCTATATTTTCTTCTCAGCAGCACCCATAGGACTTCTAGTGTGTTAGTGGCAGCAAACAGAGCTCCTATATTTTCTTCTCAGCAGCACCCATAGGACTTCTAGTGTGTTAGTGGCAGCAAACAGAGCTCCTATATTTTCTTCTCAGCAGCACCCATAGGACTTCTAGTGTGTTAGTGGCAGCAAACAGAGCTCCTATATTTTCTTCTCAGCAGCACCCATAGGACTTCTAGTGTGTTAGTGGCAGCAAACAGAGCTCCTATATTTTCATCTCAGCAGCACCCATAGGACTTCTAGTGTGTTAGTGGCAGCAAACAGAGCTCCTATATTTTCTTCTCAGCAGCACCCATAGGACTTCTAGTGTGTTAGTGGCATCACACAGAGTTCCTATATTTTCATCTCAGAAGCACCCATAGGACTTCTAGTGTGTTAGTGGCATCACACAGAGCTCCTATATTTTCTTCTCAGCAGCACCCATAGGACTTCTAGTGTGTTAGTGGCAGCAAACAGAGCTCCTATATTTTCTTCTCAGCAGCACCCATAGGACTTCTAGTGTGTTAGTGGCATCACACAGAGTTCCTATATTTTCATCTCAGAAGCACCCATAGGACTTCTAGTGTGTTAGTGGCATCACACAGAGCTCCTATATTTTCTTCTCAGCAGCACCCATAGGACTTCTAGTGTGTTAGTGGCAGCAAACAGAGCTCCTATATTTTCTTCTCAGCAGCACCCATAGGACTTCTAGTGTGTTAGTGGCATCACACAGAGCTCCTATATTTTCTTCTCAGAAGCACCCATAGGACTTCTAGTGTGTTAGTGGCAGCAAACAGAGCTCCTATATTTTCTTCTCAGCAGCACCCATAGGACTTCTAGTGTGTTAGTGGCATCACACAGAGTTCCTATATTTTCATCTCAGAAGCACCCATAGGACTTCTAGTGTGTTAGTGGCATCACACAGAGCTCCTATATTTTCTTCTCAGCAGCACCCATAGGACTTCTAGTGTGTTAGTGGCAGCAAACAGAGCTCCTATATTTTCTTCTCAGCAGCACCCATAGGACTTCTAGTGTGTTAGTGGCATCACACAGAGTTCCTATATTTTCATCTCAGAAGCACCCATAGGACTTCTAGTGTGTTAGTGGCATCACACAGAGCTCCTATATTTTCTTCTCAGCAGCACCCATAGGACTTCTAGTGTGTTAGTGGCAGCAAACAGAGCTCCTATATTTTCTTCTCAGAAGCACCCATAGGACTTCTAGTGTGTTAGTGGTATCACACAGAGTTCCTATATTTTCATCTCAGAAGCACCCATAGGACTTCTAGTGTGTTAGTGGCATCACACAGAGCTCCTATATTTTCTTCTCAGCAGCACCCATAGGACTTCTAGTGTGTTAGTGGCATCACACAGAGCTCCTATATTTTCATCTCAGAAGCACCAATAGGACTTCTAGTGTGTTAGTGGCAGCAAACAGAGCTCCTATATTTTCTTGTCAGCAGCACACATAGTACCTATAGTGTGTTAGTGTCAGCACCCATAGGACCTACAGTGTGTTGTGAGCACACATAGGAGTTCTATTTTTTATACTATATACACTACCGACTACAATGGCTGGAAGACCGCCAAGGAGAGGCAGAGCGTGCCGAGGCAAGAACACAGGGCAGGCAGGCTCTGTTTCTAGAGACAACAGTGCTGGCCGTGGACGTGGTCGTGCATCGTCATCAGCACGTGGCCATGGGACACGCTTGTCTTTGTTTTCGGCAGCTGGACATGTGGAGCCGCATCATGCCGAAGGCTTGGTAGAATGGATGACCAAGCCCTCCTCATCCTCCTCATCCTCTCTCACCCAGGCTCAGGGTACTGGCAGAGCAGCTGCCAACGCGTACTCAATGGCATCATCAGCCACCCCTTCCCTAGACCCACCATGTCCTCCTGAGGAGTCCCCCGAACTGTTTGAGCACAGTGTTGGGTACATGCTCCAGGAGGATGCCCAACGATTCGAAGGCTCGGATGATGATACCCAGCTTGAGGAAGTCAGTAGTGTGCGCGCAGAGAGAGGGGATGCTGAAGGACAGCAATCTGGCAGTAGTGTTCCACCAGCTGCAGCTTACTGCCAGGTTTGCTCTAGTGGTGAAGAGGGAGGGGATGATGAGGTCACTGACTCCACGTGGGTGCCTGAAGGGAGAGAGGAGGAGGAGGAGGAGGATGCAGCGTCACATGTCCAACGAGGCAGGATGCCCCCTGGAGGCCAGCTAGAGGCCAGCACAGCAACTGTACCACACCGCAGAGCTCCGCCTGTGCAGGGCGCTGCCTCTGCACGTTATCACAAAAGTTCTTTGGTGTGGGCCTTTTTTGAGACGAGTGCATCAGATCGCACCACTGCTATTTGCAATATTTGTCTCAAGCGTATCTCGCGTGGCCAAAACATCAGCCGCTTGGGCACCACAAGCATGAGCAGACATATGTCGACCTGCCATGCAGCTCGTTGGCAAGCACACATAAAAGACCCACACCAAAGAACAAAGCGGACCTCTCCTTGCTCCTCATCAGCTGGGATCTCCATCCCCACTATATCTTCAGTCCTCTCTGAAAGCTGCTCTGAGAGGACTGAAGGTGTAGAATTAGGTGTGTCACAACCAAGTACTTGCAGTACACCGACGTCCGATTGTAGCAGGCAAATTTCCCTGCCCCAGCTGCTGGACCGTCGAAAGAAGTATACTCCCAGCCATCCACATGCCCAGCGGTTGAATGCTAGCTTGGCTAAATTGCTAGCACTTCAACTGCTGCCTTTTCAGTTGATAGACTCGGCCCCCTTCCGTGAGTTTGTTCAATGTGCGGTTCCTCAGTGGCAGGTTCCCAAACGCCACTTTTTCTCACGGAAGGCGATTCCGTCTCTCTACTGGCATGTGGAAGGCAATGTCCATGCCTCGCTGGACAGGGCGGTCAGCGGTAAGGTGCATATTACCGCTGACTCATGGTCCAGCAGGCATGGACAGGGACGTTATCTTTCTTTCACGGCCCATTGGGTCACTCTATTGGCAGCTGGGAGGGATGCAGGACAAGGTGCAGTAGTGTTGGAGGTTGTTCCGCCACCACGCCTCCAAAATGCTACTACTGGTTGTGACACACCTCTCTCCTCCACCCCCTCCTCTTCTTCTTCCTCCATGTCCTCTTCGAGTGCTCTGTCCTCGGAACCAGCGGTGCTCCGTAGGCGTACAAGGGGCTACGCGAGTACGCAGGCAAAAAGATGCCATGCCGTGCTTGCGCTGGTGTGTTTGGGGGACAGGAGCCACACTGGGCCAGAGGTTCTGGCGGCTCTGCAGGGGCAGGCCGAGAGGTGGTTGACGCCACGCCAGCTTAAGCCAGGAATGGTCGTTTCTGATAATGGCACCAACCTCCTCTCCGCCCTGCGACAGGGGCAGCTCACCCATGTGCCCTGTATGGCTCACGTCCTCAACCTGGTGGTGCAGCGGTTCTTGGGCAGGTTCCCAGGCTTACAGGATGTCCTGAGGCAGGCCAGGAAAGTCTGTGTGCATTTCCGCCGATCTTATAATGCCAGTGCTCGGCTGACTGAGCTGCAAAAGGAGCTGAACCTGCCCAAGAACCGCCTAATATGTGACATGCCCACCAGGTGGAACTCAACGTTGGCCATGCTGCAGCGACTGCACACGCAGCAGAGGGCCATCAATGAGTACCTTTGCGACTACGGCACCAGGACAGGGTCAGGGGAGCTTGGCTTTTTTTCCCCACGCCAGTGGAGCATGATCAGGGATGCATGCACTGTCCTCTCACCATTTGAGGAGGCCACGAGGATGGTGAGCAGTGACAGTGCATGCATCAGTGACACTGTACCTCTTGTCCACCTGTTGGAGCATACGCTGCGTGGGATAATGGACAGGGCACTTGAGGCAGAACAGAGGCAGGAAGAGGAGGACTTCCTTGTCTCTCAAGGCCCCCTTTATCCAGACAATGTTCCTTCTGTCCCACCCATCACACAGGAAGAGGAGGAGGAGGAGGAGGAGGAGGATTGTGTGAGCATGGAGGTGGAGCCTGGCACTCAGCATCAGCAGCAGCAGTCTTTTAGGGATGATGTACAGTCCCAACAAACCAGTGGACTTGTACGTGGCTGGGAGGAGGTGGCTGGCGATCATGTCATCCTCAGTGACCCAGAAGACTCCGGACCGAATGCCTCAGCTAACCTACGCTGCATGGCCTCCCTGATCCTGCAAAGCCTGCGGAAGGATCCTCGTGTTCTTCGGATCAAGGAGAGTGACCATTACTGGCTGGCCACTCTCCTTGATCCACGGTACAAGGGTAAGGTTGCGGACCTTATCTTGCCGTCGCAGAGGGAGCAGAGGATGAGACATCTCAGGGAGGCCTTGCAGAAAGGTCTGTGCAACGCGTTCCCAGAAACTGGGAGGTTACAAACTCCTGGTCCTGGACGACGAGTTGCTGAGGCTTCGGTCAGTAGCAGAAGGAGCGGTGGGGAAGGTGGACGTCTGACCGATGCGTTCAGACAATTTTTTAGTCCGCAGCCCCAAGGTATGATCGGTTCCAGCAACCATCGCCAGCGTCTGATATACATGGTGCAGGAATACCTAGGGGCAAGGTCAGACTTGGACACCTTTCCCACCGAAAATCCTCTGGCTTACTGGGTCCTGAGGATGGATCACTGGCCAGAGCTTGCACAGTATGCAATTGAGCTACTGGCCTGTCCTGCATCCAGCGTTCTTTCCGAACGCACATTCAGTGCTGCTGGAGGATTTGTCACCGATCATAGGGTGCGCCTGTCCACCGACTCGGTTGATCGACTGACCTTCATAAAAATGAATCAGTCTTGGATCACCACCAGCTACCAGACACCTGAAGCGGATATAACGGAATAATTTATAATGTCACATCCCTTCAAGACTGCCTATGCTGATGCTGAGTGACTGTCCTGTTATGTTCACTGACTATCCTCTTCCTCCTCCTCAATGATCCATGCCACCACACCAGTGCCTAAGGCACAATTTTTCAGCCCCTGTATAACAGGGGCGTGTAATTACAATTTTTTAAAAAGATGCTTCGCAACAGGTCTGACTGCTGTGCTCAGAGTACAGTATCTGTGAGGGGTTGCAGTGTTGTGGCACCAGCACCAGTGCCTAAGGCACAATTTTTCAGCCCCTGTTGGGGTGTGTAATTACAATTTTTAGGCAATGCTTTGCAACAGGTCTCATTGCTGTGCTCAGAGTACAGTATCTGTGAGGGGTTGCAGTGTTGTGGCACCAGCACCAGTGCCTAAGGCACAATTTTTCAGCCCCTGTATAACAGGGGCGTGTAATTACAATTTTTTAAAAAGATGCTTCGCAACAGGTGTGACTGCTGTGCTCCAAGTACAGTATCTGTGAGGGGTTGCAGTGTTGTGGCACCAGCACCAATGCCTAAGGCACAATTTTTCAGCCCCTGTTTAACAGGGGCGTGTAATTACAAATCTTGATCTAATAGTTCACAGCAGGGCCCATTCCTGCGCCCACCAAGAGTAACTATGAGGGCCTACAGTCTTGTGGCAACACCGTCCACCACCACCACCACCACCAAAGGCCCAATTTTTCTGCCCGGTTCAACAGGTGCATGCAATTACAAATCTTGATCTAATAACTCACAGCAGGGCCCATTCCTGCACCCACCAAGAGTAACTGTGAGGGCTTACAGTCTTGTGGCAACACCGTCCACCACCACCACCACCACCACCAAAGGCCCAATTTTTCTGCCCGGTTCAACAGGTGCATGCAAGTACAAATCTTGATCTATTAACTCACAGCAGGGCCCATTCCTGTGCCCACCAGTCTTGTGGCTACACCAACATCTAATAGGGCAAATTTCTGCAGAGTATATACGGCAGGCCCCTACTTTCAAACATCCAACTTACAAACGACTCCTACTTGCAAACGGCAAGAGAAAACAGGAAGTGAGAGGAAATCTACCCCTAGGAAGGAAAATTCTATCCTGTTAGATTTAATTTGGGAAAAAGGTATCTCCTCTCTACTGATGCTTTATCACCAATCCTTGTTTCAATTAAAACCCCACTTTTCCAAAAACATTTGTCATTGGGACGGAAAGTGAGGTGACATGTTCTGAACAGATGTGCAAAGACAGCAAATGTTACAGGGGTGATAACCCCTCCCTATGTTCTCCAAAAAGCTTAAAAATTGATTTTTTTGGGATGTAGCTACACTTCATAATGTACCTGTTCAGATTCTACTTAAGAACAAACCTACAGTCCATGTCTTGTTTGCACCACCTATATACTGCTGTTCAGAGTATATAGGGTTGTAGGTATAGGGTTTTATTTTGGGTGCGGGGTCCCCCTTAGTATCCATACAAGACCCAAAGGGGCTGGGGTGGGGGGGGGGGGTGATGGGGTAGCCATGCCATTTTTCTCAAGGATTTTCAGCCATATGGCGGCCAGGACAAGACATGACATTAAAGCCGCAAGTGGTTTTAAATGGCTTCTTTTTTTCCTTTACAAATGTCATTTTGTGCAAGGACAGTTCTAAACACGGGAAACACATGCCACTTCACAGGCATACTTTAGACACCCCCCAGGTACCATATTTAAAGGAAAATTTCACTTTTTTTTTTTTCACTTTATGCATCATTAAAATGACTGCTCCCGAAAAAACTTTAGTTTTTAAAATTTCTTTTTGCATTGATATATGTCCCCTGGGGCAGGACCCGGGTCCCCAAACCTGTTTTATGACATTAACATGCATATTGGCCGTTGTAATTAGCAATTTTGATTTCGAACGTTCGCGTCCATTATAACGAATATGGTTCGAAAATTCGCGCAAACTTTCGGTCCGTTCGAAGGTTCTGGTGCGAACCGAACCCGGGGGTGTTCGGCTCATCCCTAGTCTTCACGAAGACCCTGATTGCCATCATAGCCCCTCTAAGAGAGCGGGGGCTTCGAATATACCATTACTTGGACGACCTTCTTCTCCTGGCCAAGGATCCAGCCCAATTAGTGGAACACAGGAAAGTTCTTTTGGCAACGCTTGCAGAATTTGGATGGAAGATAAATCAGGAGAAGTCACCTTTCTCCAACCCAGGAGATGGTTTATCTGGGCGCACTGTTCAACACAGAGAATGGTACAGTATCGCTCCCGCCTCAGAAGGTAACATCCATTATTCGGCATATGAAGAATGTGAGTGCGAGATCCTACCTGACCGCCTCGAACTGTCTGAGCCTGATAGGCCGGATGTCGTCATGTATCCCTATGGTCCCTTGGGCCCATTGGCATATGAGACATTTCCAGCTGGAGTTTTTGAGGCTGTGGAACAAACGGTATTTATCCCAACCCATACACCTGACAACCCTGATGCTCAGGAGTCTACATTGGTGGATGAAGAAGCACACGCTGATGAAATCACGTCCATTAGGGCATATCAATTGGATCACAATTACCACCGATGCCAGTTTGGCAGGCTGGGGAGCACACTGCAACCAGATCTCAGTGCAGGGAAGATGGTCCTCCCATGCGACAGGCCTGGTATCAAATATCCTGGAGATTCGGGCAGCCTACCTTGCATTACTAGCCCTAGAATTCAAGATTACAGGGAAACCCGTTCTTCTCCGAATGGACAACAAAGCCGCGGTATCTTATATACACCGACAAGGAGGGACGCACAGCAGGTCCCTGCTGAGAGAAGTGGAACCCATAATCCTTTGGGCAGAAAGGAATCTAAAAGACCTAAGGGCAGTCTACCTGCCCGGCCATCTCAACTCAAGGGCCGACCTCCTATCCCGCAAGTTCGTAGATGCCAACGAATGGTCTTTGCACCCAAAGATTTTCAACTGGATAGTGGACCAGTGGGGTCCCCTCGAGATGGACCTATTTGCAACAGCAGTCAACACCAAGCTTCCAAGGTTCATCTCGTGACTTCCTCATCCCCAGGTGGAGGCAGTAGACGCCCTCTCAGCCCCCTGGGCATGCAATCTGGCCTATGCCTTCCCTCCACGGCCTCTCATTCCAAAACTCCTGTCGAGGATCATGATAGAAACTACAACGGTAATAGCGGTCCTACCATACTGGCCAAGACGTCCTTGGTTTCCCACAGCAATGTACCTGAGTACCCAGCCTCCGGCCAAGATTCCGCTGATACCTTTCCTCCTGTCACAGGGACGTTACACTCATCCAGAACCTGGCAGGTTGAACCTTAACATCTGGTGGCTGAAAGGCAAAGGTTCAAATCCCTAGGGTGTTCCAACAAGGTTATCGCAACCCTTCTCAGGGCAAGAAAGCCATCCACAAACAGTGTATACGATAAGGTGTGGTTCAAGTTCAGGGC
Organism: Rana muscosa; assembly: GCA_029206835.1. Taxonomy (NCBI): domain Eukaryota; kingdom Metazoa; phylum Chordata; class Amphibia; order Anura; family Ranidae; genus Rana; species Rana muscosa. The sequence goes on from CM055116.1 coordinate 809,459,020, forward strand.
CTTCATGATTGGCATTTGGCAGAAGCTGCAATCCGGATTCTCCATCATTCTCTCAGATTCTTGAGTTTTTGCAGGCAGGCCTGGATATAGGTCTTGCCCTAAGTACGCTAAAGGTACAGGTAGCAGCAATTTCAGCAGCAACCAGTAGAAGGTGGGCCGAGGATCCATTAATAATCCAATTTTTCAAAGCCGTCAAAAAGATCCGACCGCCAACTAAACAGCCTTTTCCCACCTGGGACCTTGTTATCATTCTAGAGTCCTTAACCAATCCACCTTTTGCTCCTTCGGACTCAGCATCGCTTTTGAATCTAACCTTGAAGCTAACCTTCTTGATAGCCATAACCTCCAGCAGACGGGTTTCAGAGCTCCAAGCTTTCGGAGCGGATGATAATCATGTCATATTCTATCCTGACAGAGTGGAACTCCGAACAGTACGAGGATTTATCCCCAAAGTCGCATCATCCTTGAACATGTCGGAACCTTGGGCACTCCCAACATTTTCAGAACAAGACTCAGGTTCTCTTCACGAGCTGGGCATAGCCTCCACTTTAAAATGCTATCTCCAGGCCACAGCGTCATTCAGGGTCTCTAATAAGTGGTTCATAATCCCTTGGGGTAAAAGCAAAGGCAAGGAGGCTTCAGCAAGAACAATTGCCTCATGGATCGTTAAACTCATCCACAAGGTGTACAGGGCAAAAGGACTGGGCACCCCTTCGATGGTCAGGGTGCACTCCACTAGGGCGGTTTCTGCCTCTTGGGCGGCAAGAGCAAATGTGTCAATTGAAACTATCTGTAGGGCAGCAACTTGGTCGTCCCAACATACGTTTCTGAAACATTACCGAGTAGACCCAGGAGCTCTCTCATCGGTGGAGTTTGGCAGACAGGCGATCAAATCGGCCTTTGCTTCCTCTAAATAATAATAATTTCTTTAAAATAAACTTCTAAGCATCCTCCCACCCATCTCAGCTAGTTATTTGTCACAGGTATGCTGCCATGGAGGCACCAGGAAAATGGAAAATTGTATCATACTTACCAGTAATTTTCCTTTCCTGGTGCCTATCCATGGCAGCATACAATCCCACCCTCTGTATTCTATATTACGGAGAATGCTGGGGCTGTACTAACCAACTCTTTTATAATATTCACTAGTCCTGAGGGAGGAGCCAAGGCGGAGCATGTCACAGGTATGCTGCCATGGATAGGCACCAGGAAAGGAAAATTACTGGTAAATATGATACAATTTTCCATTTTTTCTTTGCCTGAATTTCTCACTTCCTGTTTCTCCTCACTAAACTTCACACCATCATCTGAGTGGTGGTTAGTCAGCCAGAACAGCTTACTGAACAGCTTACTGAGGAGGAACAGGAAGTGAGAAATTCAGACAAAGAAAACAAAGAAAAAAAATATTTAGAAGGGAAATCTAAGGAAAAGGTAAGTGAACCAACAATGCACTAGCTTAAAGGAACCTATTTAGAAAATAGAAAACGAACCTTTACAACCCCTTTAAATAGGTGGAAACAAGAAGGGAGAGGGGGGGACGGGAGATTGGGACAACCCAATAGACGGTTATAGGGTGAATCAACCACAATACATTTGGTAATAGAAAAATAGAAAAGACTTTATTGGTCGAATGCTATCTAAATAATCACATTTCAACCTAACAGTATGGATATACTCATGTAGGGGAAAGGGTTTCTCCTGAATATATGCACATTAGAATAAAAACATGAAAAAACACACATACACAGTGCACTGTTGGAAAAAGTAAAAATGATGGCCTGGGTGGACTTCAGCCGCCCGCTCTACTTCTCCTAAGTGTCCTTACTAAGAATGAACCCTGAATGACCGGGTAGATATGGTATCAATAACCGGAGCTTGCAGCATTTGTTGAATGAAAGGACTGTTCAAACCAAACCAATGTAGGGTTTAGGCTGTAGAATGAACGATAACTCAAATCTAAATCCAGACTGGAGTGTTAGAATCAAGCCGTGTTGGCAAATATACCTGCTGATACAATGTTCATGCAGTGCAGCTCCATATATCAATAGATAAACCTGTATAAGCTGGTAAGGCTATTGATGCAGTGTAATGAGCACTGGATTGCACTCAGCAATATGGCATGGAACTTATTCTGAGTATGATCTATTGCAGACAGTCCATGGAGGGACAAAGGCTTGAGCCCAGTCCTGGCCGAGTATGGTGAGGTGATATTAGATAGAGGGGAGGAAGGGGGGCACGATAACCATATGGTAATATACTTGCTTACCCATCCATAACATCCATCCCGTGATTCACCTGACACCAGAGTCTCTTTTAAGCCGTTGCTCGTGGATATATAGTGATGTCCTTGAGCTCTATAGCTCTCGCTGTGCTGCTGCTCAGAAAGGTGATCCTTCCGGCTTGAAGGAGGCTGCTGCGTAGAGTACGTCCCTCCGTGGAGTCGCGTGCGGCTCCTGTGATCCGCTGGCTCTGTTTCAACGCATCAGCACTGACCGTATGACTGGAGCCGTCGCGCCGTAAGATCTGAGGATACACAAGCCTGTGTAATAGCAGGTTTAGGCCTCTGGGGGCAAGATCTGACTGTCCTTATCTTATCCTCTGTTGGCTGGCAGTGAATTCATTCAATGGTGTTCATTGCGAGGAGAGGAGAGGAGCGAGTGGGGTTTAGTCAACAACCCAGAATTACAACGTTGGACATGACGCGTTTCGTGACGAATATGTCACTTCATCTTGATGTCGTGACATATTCGTCACGAAACGCGTCATGTCCGACGTTGTAATTCTGGGTTGTTGACTAAACCCCACTCGCTCCTCTCCTCTCCTCGCAATGAACACCATTGAATGAATTCACTGCCAGCCAACAGAGGATAAGATAAGGACAGTCAGATCTTGCCCCCAGAGGCCTAAACCTGCTATTACACAGGCTTGTGTATCCTCAGATCTTACGGCGCGACGGCTCCAGTCATACGGTCAGTGCTGATGCGTTGAAACAGAGCCAGCGGATCACAGGAGCCGCACGCGACTCCACGGAGGGACGTACTCTACGCAGCAGCCTCCTTCAAGCCGGAAGGATCACCTTTCTGAGCAGCAGCACAGCGAGAGCTATAGAGCTCAAGGACATCACTATATATCCACGAGCAACGGCTTAAAAGAGACTCTGGTGTCAGGTGAATCACGGGATGGATGTTATGGATGGGTAAGCAAGTATATTACCATATGGTTATCGTGCCCCCCTTCCTCCCCTCTATCTAATATCACCTCACCATACTCGGCCAGGACTGGGCTCAAGCCTTTGTCCCTCCATGGACTGTCTGCAATAGATCATACTCAGAATAAGTTCCATGCCATATTGCTGAGTGCAATCCAGTGCTCATTACACTGCATCAATAGCCTTACCAGCTTATACAGGTTTATCTATTGATATATGGAGCTGCACTGCATGAACATTGTATCAGCAGGTATATTTGCCAACACGGCTTGATTCTAACACTCCAGTCTGGATTTAGATTTGAGTTATCGTTCATTCTACAGCCTAAACCCTACATTGGTTTGGTTTGAACAGTCCTTTCATTCAACAAATGCTGCAAGCTCCGGTTATTGATACAATATCTACCCGGTCATTCAGGGTTCATTCTTAGTAAGGACACTTAGGAGAAGTAGAGCGGGCGGCTGAAGTCCACCCAGGCCATCATTTTTACTTTTTCCAACAGTGCACTGTGTATGTGTGTTTTTTCATGTTTTTATTCTAATGTGCATATATTCAGGAGAAACCCTTTCCCCTACATGAGTATATCCATACTGTTAGGTTGAAATGTGATTATTTAGATAGCATTCGACCAATAAAGTCTTTTCTATTTTTCTATTACCAAATGTATTGTGGTTGATTCACCCTATAACCGTCTATTGGGTTGTCCCAATCTCCCGTCCCCCCTCTCCCTTCTTGTTTCCACGTGCGTTTTGGTTAGGAGGATCCCGTTTTCACATAAACGTATCTCTCGTTTGGTATTTTTTATAATTGGCTCTATGTGAATCAGGCATCCCTCCCTTCCTAACCCCTTTTAAATACCTTCTTTTAATCTTTTGGAATAACGTTTTTTAAACGGTACTGCGCAATGAGGCTTATTATATTTATCCACATGAGGATTATTTACCATATCCAACCACCGGTCCAGAGGATACCTACAGGGGTCGCCCCACAAACGCATTTGACCTAACTAGCGATAGTTGGTCCAATCCCAAAGGTGAGTGCACATCTACTAGGGGGGCACCCTATTTAAGCACATAAGGAGCACGGAATTTTTCATTCATATTTCAAGTCACAGCACTGTGTATGAGACCTTCAACACTGTTCCAACAGCACGAGCATTTTTCACTGGGGACTTTTTCCAGCTATTGTTTTTTAATGTTTTTTTAGTGTTTTTTATTATTCATTTTAGTGTTTCATTATTTACTTTGTTGTATGTAGCATTTAGCGCTGTTTATTCTTTATTATTTATTATTGAGAATTGAGCAATCAAACAACCACTGATCGCTCAGTTCTCCCCTTCGCTCTGAACAGAGAGCCATGACCGTCAGTGACTGTCAGTCACTGTCTCTCTGTTCTAACCCTCCAGCACCAGAAGCACTGGGAGCTCCCTGAAAGGTCAAGCCAGTTGCACGTCCAGGCTTTTGGGAGGATGTCAACTGCAAATTCAGGATCTTTCACCAGCATGGACCAGCTGAGTGACGTCAGCCGACAGCAGGCTTTAGTCTGATGTTGGCTAAAAATGGGTTACTGGAGTGCAGAACAAACTGCACTCCTGTGACCCATAGAAGTAAGGCAAAAAAAGCTTTGGCCATACTTCTCCTTTAACTGGAGCAAAACGGGGGTCTAAATGTTAAGGGAGACAGATCTGGGGTCTGAATGTTAAGGGAGACAGATCTGGGGTCTGACTACAAAGAGGGGCAGATCTGGGGTCTGAATACTAAGGAGGGCAGATCTGGGGTCTGAATGCTAATGAGGACTGATTTGGGGTATGAATGTTAGGGTGGGCTAAATTGGGGTACGAATGTTAAGGCAGGACTCATCTGGGGTTTCAGTGTTGAGGAGGACTGATCTGGGGTCTAAATGTTAAGGGGCACTATGCTATATAATTTAAACTGATTTAGTCTTTAGACTGAACTAAAGCCCTGTACACACGATCAGTTTGACTGATGAAAACTGTCTGATGGATTGTTTTCATCAGACAAACCGATCGTGTATGGGACCCATCAGTCTTTTTTCCATCGGTTTTAAAAAATAGAACATGTTTTAAAATTATCTGATGGATAAAAAACTGATGGCAATTTCCGATCGTCTGTGGGGAAATCCATCAGATAAAAAACCCAAGCATGCTCAGAATCAAGTCGACACATGCTCAGTAGCATTGAATTTCATTTTTCTCAGCTCATCGGAGTGTTTTACGTCACCACGTTTGGAACGGTCGGTTTTTTGACTGATGGTGTGTGGGCAAGACTGATGGAAAACAGTTTCATCAGATTTCTGATGGACAAATCCATCAGACGAAAATCCATAGGATATCTGATCGTGTGTACAGGGCTTAAATGTTACATACTCCTGTCTAAATTATTTGTTGTTTCATCGGTTGCTGGTTACTAGGGATGAGCTCGGTGTTCGAGTCGAACATACGTTCGACTCGAACATCGGCTGTTCGATCGTTCGACGAAGATCGAACGATTTGGGCCGTTCGCGCCTAATTCGAGTGACGTGAACGGCCCACAATGCACTACGCCATCGCAGTGTCATCCAGGCGCTGTGATTGGCCAAGCATGCACTGTGACCCCGCATGCTTGGCCAATCACAGCGCCGGCAGCGAGGAGAGCAATGATTGGCCACAGGCAGGATGCCTGTGGCCAATTATTGCTGAGGGTGTTTAGTACACGCCCCACACTATAAAAGGCCGCCAGCACGGCGGCCTAGTGTAGTGTGTTCCGGAGCAGGGAAAGAGAAGCATAGGCAGGGACAGTGACATTTTTTTTTCTTGCTTAACCTGGATTCCTTTAGTTTAGGGAAAGAGAAGGATAGGTAGGGAGAGTGTCAGTCTGTTTTACTGTGCGAATCCTTGTTTCTAGGGACAGGGAAGGACAGTGAGGGAAATTCTCCTTGTGCTATAGTGTGCTAAAGCATTGATCATCAACCATCTTTAAAAAATCATTTTTTCTAGGGACAGAAAACTATAGGTAGGAAGAGTGTCAGTTTCTTTCACTGTGATAATCCTTGTTTCTAGGGACAGGGAAGGACAGTGAGGGAAATTCTCCTTGTGCTATAGTGTGCTAAAGCATTGATCATCAACCATCTTTAAAAAAACATTTTTTCTAGGGACAGAAAACTATAGGTAGGAAGAGTGTCAGTTTCTTTCACTGTGATAATCCTTATTTCTAGGGACAGGGAAGGACAGTGAGGGAAATTCTCCTTGTGCTATAGTGTGCTAAAGCATTGATCATCAACCATCTTTAAAAAAACATTTTTTCTAGGGACAGAAAACTATAGGTAGGGAGAGTGTCAGTTTCTTTCACTGTGATAATCCTTGTTTCTAGGGACAGGGAAGGACAGTGAGGGAAATTCTCCTTGTGCTATAGTGTGCTAAAGCATTGATCATCAACCATCTTTAAAAAAACATTTTTTCTAGGGACAGAAAACTATAGGTAGGAAGAGTGTCAGTTTCTTTCACTGTGATAATCCTTGTTTCTAGGGACAGGGAAGGACAGTGAGGGAAATTCTCCTTGTGCTATAGTGTGCTAAAGCATTGATCATCAACCATCTTTAAAAAAACATTTTTTCTAGGGACAGAAAACTATAGGTAGGAAGAGTGTCAGTTTCTTTCACTGTGATAATCCTTGTTTCTAGGGACAGGGAAGGACAGTGAGGGAAATTCTCCTTGTGCTATAGTGTGCTAAAGCATTGATCATCAACCATCTTTAAAAAAACATTTTTTCTAGGGACAGAAAACTATAGGTAGGAAGAGTGTCAGTTTCTTTCACTGTGATAATCCTTGTTTCTAGGGACAGGGAAGGACAGTGAGGGAAATTCTCCTTGTGCTATAGTGTGCTAAAGCATTGATCATCAACCATCTTTAAAAAAACATTTTTTCTAGGGACAGAAAACTATAGGTAGGAAGAGTGTCAGTTTCTTTCACTGTGATAATCCTTGTTTCTAGGGACAGGGAAGGACAGTGAGGGAAATTCTCCTTGTGCTATACTGTGCTAAAGCATTCCTCATCAACCATCTTTGAAATCCTTGTTTTTTGGACAGTCAGGGAAATTGTCGTTGTGCTATTCTGTGCGAAAGCAATCATCCTCAACCATATTTAGAAATCCTTAAGTAAAGGGACAGAGAAGGACACCTGAAGGTAGCCCTTATTGCTTTTTTCCCATCTCCCTGCAGGCCATCTATTAGAATGTCTGGAAGGCAAACAAGGAGAGGCAGACAGTCAGGCGGCAATAAAAGAGGGCAAGCAGGCTCTGTGTCTGGGGGCAACAGTGCTGGTCGTGGACGCGGTGCATTGTCATCAGCACATGGCCATGGGACACGCTTGTCCTTCTTTTCGGCAGCTGGACATGTTGAGCCACATCATGCCGAAGACTTGGTAGAGTGGATGACCAAGCCCTCCTCCTCCTCCTCATCCTCTCTCACCCAGGCTCAGGGTACTGGCAAAGAAGCTGCCAAAGCGTCCTCTTCCCTGGTATCAATGTCAGACTCATCATCAGTCACTCCTTCCCTAGACCCACCATGTCCTCCTCCTGAGGAGTCCCCCGAACTGTTTGAGCACAGTGTTGGGTACATGCTCCAGGAGGATGCCCAGCGTTTCGAAGGGTCTGATGATGAAACCCAGCTACAGGAAGGCAGTAGCGTGAAAGCAGACAGAGGGGATGCTCAAGAAGGACACCAATCTGGCAGTCATGTTCCAGCAGCTGCAGCATACTGCCAGATTGGCTCCAGTGATGAGGAGGGAGGGGATGATGAGGTCACTGACTCCACGTGGGTGCCTAATAGGAGAGAGGAGGAGGAGGAGGATGAGGAGGAGGCACATCTCCAACGAGGCAGGATGCCCTTTGGTGGCCAGCGTAAGGGCAGTACACCGACGGAATCACACCGCAGAGCTCCGCCTGTGCAGGGCGCTTCCTCTGCCCGTCATTCAAAAAGTTCTTTGGTGTGGGCCTTTTTTGAGGCTAGTGCATCAGATCGCACAGCTGCTGTTTGCAACATATGTCTCAAGCGTATATCGCGTGGCCAAAACATCAGCCGCTTGGGTACCACATGCCTGACCAGACATATGTTGACCTGCCATGCAGCTCGTTGGCAAGCCTACCTCAAAGACCCACACCAAAGAACAAAGCGGACCTCTCCTTGCACCGCATCAGCTGGGATCTCCAACCCCACTATAACTTCAGTCCTCTCTGAAACATGCACTGAGAGGAATGAAGGTGTAGAATTAGGTGTGTCACAGCCAAGTACTTGCGGCCACTCTGCTAGCAGTACACCGACGTCCGATTCTAGCAGGCAAATTTCCCTGCCCCAGCTGCTGGACCGTCGAAAGAAGTTCACTCCCAGCCATCCACATGCCCAGCGGTTGAATGCTAGCTTGGCTAAATTGCTAGCGCTTCAACTGCTGCCTTTTCAGTTGGTAGACTCGGCCCCCTTCCGTGAGTTTGTGCAATGTGCGGTTCCTCAGTGGCAGGTTCCCAAACGCCACTTTTTCTCACGGAAGGCTATTCCGGCTCTCTACCGGCATGTGGAAGGCAATGTCTTGGCCTCGCTGGACAGGGCGGTCAGCGGTAAGGTGCATATTACCGCTGACTCATGGTCCAGCACGCATGGACAGGGACGTTACCTTTCTTTCACGGCCCATTGGGTCACTCTTTTGGCAGCTGGGAAGGATGCAGGACAAGGTGCAGTAGTGTTGGAGGTTGTTCCACCGCCACGCCTCCAAAATGCTACTACTGGTTGTGACACACCTCTCTCTCCTCCACCCCCTCCTCTTCTTCTTCCTCCATGGCCTCTTCCTGTGCTTTGTCCTCTGAACCAGCGGTGCTCCGTAGCCGTTCAAGGGGCTACGCAAGTACGCAGGCAAAAAGATGCCATGCCGTGCTTGCGCTGGTGTGTTTGGGGGACAGAAGCCACACTGGGGCAGAGGTCCTGTCTGCTCTGCAGGGCCAGGCCGAGAGGTGGTTGACGCCACGCCAGCTTAAGCCAGGAATGGTGGTTTGCGACAATGGCACCAACCTCCTCTCCGCCCTCCGACAGGGACAACTGACCCATGTGCCCTGTGTGGCTCACGTCCTTAACCTGGTGGTGCAGCGGTTCTTGGGCAGGTACCCGGGCTTACAGGATGTCCTGAGGCAGGCCAGGAAAGTCTGTGTGCATTTCCGCAGATCTTATAATGCCAGTGCTCGCCTGGCTGAGCTGCAAAAGGAGTTGAACCTGCCCAAGAACCGCCTTATATGTGACATGCCCACCAGGTGGAACTCAACGTTGGCCATGCTGCAGCGGCTGCACACGCAGCAGAGGGCCATCAATGAGTACCTGTGCGACTACGGCACCAGGACAGGGTCAGGGGAGCTTGGTTTTTTTTCTCCATGCCAGTGGGGCATGATCAGGGATGCATGCACTGTCCTGGCACCATTTGAGGAGGCCACGAGGATGGTGAGCAGTGACAGTGCATGCATCAGTGACACTGTACCTCTTGTCCACCTGTTGGAGCACACGCTGCGTGGAATAATGGACAGGGCACTTGAGGCAGAAAAGAGGCAGGAAGAGGAGGACTTCCTTGCCTCTCAAGGCCCCCTTTACCCAGACAGTGTTCCTTCTGTCCCACCCATCGCACAGGAAGAGGAGGAGGAGGAGGAGGAGGAGGATTGTGTCAGCATGGAGGTGGAGGCTGGCACTCAGCATCATCAGCAGCAGTCTTTTAGGGATGATTTACAGTCCCAAGAAACCAGTGGACTTGTACGTGGCTGGGAGGAGGTGGCTGCGGATCATGTCGTCCTTAGTGACCCAGAGGACTCCGGACCGAATGCCTCAGCAAACCTACGCTGCATGGCCTCCCTGATCCTGCAAAGTCTGCGGAAGGATCCTCGTATTCTTCGGATCAAGGAGAGGGACCATTACTGGCTGGCCACTCTCCTTGATCCACGGTACAAGGGTAAGGTTGCGGACCTTATGTTACCGTCGCAGAGGGAGCAGAGGATGAGACAACTCCGGGAGGCCTTGCAGAAAGGTCTGTGCAACGCGTTCCCAGAGACTGGGAGGTTACAAACTCCTGGTCCTGGACAACGAGTTGCTGAGGCTTCGGCCAGTCAAAGAAGGAGCGGTGGGGAAGGTGGCCGTCTGACCGATGCGTTCAGACAATTCTTTAGTCCGCAGCCCCAAAGTATGATCGGTTCCAGCAACCATCGCCAGCATCTGATAAACATGGTGCAGGAATATCTAGGGGCAAGGTCAGACTTGGACACCTTCCCCACCGAAAATCCTCTGGCTTACTGGGTCTTGAGGATGGATCACTGGCCAGAGCTTGCACAGTATGCAATTGAGCTACTGGCCTGTCCTGCATCCAGCGTTCTTTCGGAACGCACATTCAGTGCTGCTGGAGGATTTGTCACGGATCACAGGGTGCGCCTGTCCACCGACTCGGTTGATCGACTGACTTTCATCAAGATGAACCAGTCTTGGATCACCACCAGCTACCACACACCTGATGCTGATATAACAGACTAATTGATTTTAACATGTCACATCCCTTCAAGACTGATGCTGATGCTGAGTGCCTGTGCTGTTATGTTGACTGGCTATCCTCCTCCTCCGAGTCCTCAATGATACGATTGATGATGATAGCTTGGAAGATCATTTTTGTTTATGGGTGCCGCCACCAGTGGCTAAGGCCCAATTTTTCAGCCCCTGTTTAACAGGGGCGTGTAGTTACAATTTTTGAAGCAATACTTTGCAACAGGGCTCATTGCTGTGCTCCAAGTACAGTATCTGTGAGGGGTTGGAGTGTTGTGCCACCAGTGCCTAAGGCCCAATTTTTCAGCCCCTGTTTAACAGGGGCGTGTCATTACAATTTTTGAAGCAATACTTTGCAACAGGGCTCATTGCTGTGCTCCAAGTACAGTATCTGTGAGGGGTTGCAGTGTTGTGCCACCAGTGCCTAAGGCCCAATTTTTCAGCCCCTGTTCAACAGGGGCATGTAATTACAATTCTTGATCTAATAATTCACAGCAGGGCCCATTGCTGCACCCACCAAGAGTAACTCTGAGGGCTTACAGTGTTGTGGCAACGCCACCACCACCACCACCACGAAAGGCCCAATTTTTCAGCCCCTGTTCAAAAGGGGCATGTAATTACAATTCTTGATCTAATAATTCACAGCAGGGCCCATTCCTGCACCCACCAAGAGTAACTCTGAAGGCTTACAGTGTTGTGGCAACACCACCACCACCACCACCACCACGAAAGGCCCAATTTTTCAGCCCCTGTTCAACAGGGGCATGCAATTACAATTCTTGATCTAATAATTCACAGCAGGGCCCATTGCTGCACCCACCAAGAGTAACTGTCAGGGCTTACAGTGTTGTGGCACCAGCACCACCATCAAAGGCCCAATTTTTACTACCACTGTTCAACAATTATATGTAATTAAAATTCCTGATATAATAGTTGACAGCAGGGCGTTCCAGCACCCACCAAGAGTAACTGTGAGTGCTTACAGTGTTGTGCCAACACCAACAACTAAGGGGCCTATTTCTGCAGAGTATATACGGCAGGTCCCTACTTTCAAACATCCAACTTAAAAACGACTCCTACTTGCAAACGCAAGAAGACAACAGGAAGTGAGAGGAAATCTACCCCTAGGAAGGAAAATTCTCTCCTGTAAGAATTAATATGGGAGAAAGGTGTCTCCTCTGTACTAATGCTTTATCACCAATCCTTGTTTCAAGAAAAACACCACATTTCAAAAAGAGTTGTCATTGGGACGGAAAGTGAGGTGAAATGTTCTGAACAGGGGCACAGACAGCAAAACAAATGTTACAGGGGTGATAACCCTTACCTATGTTTTCCAAAAAGTTTAAAAATAGATTTTTGGGCTGGAGCTACACTTAAACAATGTACCTGTTCAAAATTACAAACACATTCTACATAAGAACAAACCTACAGTCCCTGTCTTGTATGCACCGCCTGTATACGGCTGTTCAGAGTATATAGGGCCTTTTTTATTTTGTGTGCGGTGTTCTCCTTAATATCCATACAAGACCCAAAGGGGCTGGTAATGGGCTGGGGTAGGGGGGGGGGGGGGGTCATGGGGTAGCTATGCCATTTTTCTTAAAGATTTTCATCCATATTACGGGGACCAGACATTACATTAAAGCCGCAAGCAGTTTTAAATGGCTTTTTTTTCCTTTAGAAGTGTCATTTTGTGCAGGGACAGTTCTAAACACGGGAAACACGTGGCACTTCACAGGCATACGTTAGACCCCCCCCAGGTACGATATTTAAAGGAATATTTGACTTTTTTTTTTTCACTTTATGCATCATTAAAATGACTGCTCCCGAAAAACGACCGTTTTTAAAACTTCTTTTTGCATTGATACATGTCCCCTGGTGCAGAACCCGGGTTCCCAAACCCTTTTTAGGACAATAACATGCATAATAGTCGTTATAATTAGCACTTTAGAATTTGAACGTTCGCATCCATTGTATTTAATAGGGTTCTAATGTTCGTACGAACTTTCGGTCCGTTCGCGGGTTCTGGTGCGAACCGAACCCGGGGGTGTTCGGCTTCATCACTACTGGTTACTAAGTAGCCCTCAAGTGTTTTAAGGAAGTTTTTTGTTTTTTGTTTTTTTTTTCTTTTTTTAAGACAGAAAGAATGTCTTGAGATAGAAAGCATATAGAATGAGTTTTTAAAGCGAACCCCCCTCCCCCCCAACTGAACCATCTTGAATACTCAAACAATGTTACCAGCTCTACCAGCTATCTTTGGTGCACTACACATCACCCCCTAACTTATGTAATAGAGATAAGGAGAGGGAGGGTGTTTGTAGCCCACATCAAAGAAGAGAAAGCCTTGGGGGAAATTTTTGCTCCTCCAAAGATACAGCACAGTGAGCGAGGGCTGTCATTCTAGGACAGGAAGAGTGTTAGGGCTCATTCACATTTAATGCCCATTTAATGCATTGTATTCCTTTAGTTGTGGGCAGAAAGGGCATCGTATACGCTGAACTTGGCAGTGTATGTGCAAGAACGGCAGTGTAAATGTGCCCTTATGGGCAGCCACCACAGCTAATGATTGGTAATCTGTTCTCTAATAGGGATGAGCTTCGTGTTCGAGTCGAACATACGTTCGACTCGAACATCGGCTGTTCGATCGTTCGACGAAGATCGAACGATTTGGGCCGTTCGCGCCAAATTCGAGTGACGCGAACGGCCCACAATGCACTACGCCATCGCAGTGTCATCCAGGCGCTGTGATTGGCCAAGCATGCACTGTGACCCCGCATGCTTGGCCAATCACAGCGCCGGCAGCGAGGAGAGCAATGATTGGCCACAGGCAGGATGCCTGTGGCCAATTATTGCTGAGGGTGTTTAGTACACGCCCCACACTATAAAAGGCCGCCAGCACGGCGGCCTAGTGTAGTGTGTTCCGGAGCAGGGAAAGAGAAGCATAGGCAGGGACAGTGACTTTTATTTCTTTCTTGCTTAACCTGGATTCCTTTAGTTTAGGGAAAGAGAAGGATAGGTAGGGAGAGTGTCAGTGTGTTTTGTGCTTGTGCTATATTGTGCTTAAAAAAAACATTTTTTCTAGGGACAGAAAACTGTAGGTAGGGAGAGTGTGTCAGTTTCTTTCACTGTCAAAGTCCTTGTTTCCAGGGACCTGGAAGGACAGTGAGTGAATTCTCCTTGTGCTAAATTGTGCTTAAAAAAAACATTTTTTCTAGGGACAGAAAACTGTAGGTAGGGAGAGTGTGTCAGTTTCTTTCACTGTCAAAGTCCTTGTTTCCAGGGACCTGGAAGGACAGTGAGTGAATTCTCCTTGTGCTAAATTGTGCTTAAAAAAAACATTTTTTCTAGGGACAGAAAACTGTAGGTAGGGAGAGTGTGTCAGTTTCTTTCACTGTCAAAGTCCTTGTTTCCAGGGACCTGGAAGGACAGTGAGTGAATTCTCCTTGTGCTAAATTGTGCTTAAAAAAAACATTTTTTCTAGGGACAGAAAACTGTAGGTAGGGAGAGTGTGTCAGTTTCTTTCACTGTCAAAGTCCTTGTTTCCAGGGACCTGGAAGGACAGTGAGTGAATTCTCCTTGTGCTAAATTGTGCTTAAAAAAAAACATTTCTTTTTCGTACATCACGGGACACAGAGCGACATAGTCATTACTAATGGGTTATATAGATACCGTCAGGTGCTGGCACTGGCAACTTCCAAAACCGGAAGTACCCTCCCCTATATAAGCCCCTCCCATCCGGGAGCACCTCAGTTTTTTGCCAGTGTCTAAGGTGTTGGCCAAGAAGAAACATGTGTTTTTCACTGAGCTTGCGTACAGGTTCTTTTGGGCCTCAGTAAGCTATTCCGGATCCGACCAAAAAAGCTTCATAGCTAAACGGTCGGTACCCGGGCCTTGCAGAGAAGAGCAAGGTTTTGCCTGTAATGCTTCTCTTAGGAGAGCTGGACCCTGGGATCCAGAGCTCTGGTCATACCCACGACCAAGATGTTTTCTGTGCAGGGTGCTATACAGGTCCAGGGGAGTGGAATCCTTGGGAACCCGGTCCCTGAAGGTTTGATTACAATGCCTGCCGTGATAGGTGAAGTTTGGGCTTTTGTGGACCAAACAAAGTCCTGCGGCGGGGAACAGGTAAGTGGGGGCCCCCAGGAACTTGGTTCTATTGGGGACCCCCAAGCCTAATTTGTCTTTCTGTCTGTTACCTAATGGTATTCCCGCAAAATTCTGTGCATGCCTGTAACTACTAAAAAAATGTAATAATTTTTAATGGTGGTCAAGAAAAAAAAAAAAAAAAATGTTTTTATATATATTTAATATATTAGACTGCGGTACCTGTGTTTGTCCACTAGAGGCCGCTGTGGAATGTTTTCTTGTCATGTGGACTAGCTTCTTCTCAGCAGAGCAAAGTCCAGGCAGATGGTGAGTTCTCTTATAGGAAACTGCTTCCTCTGCCATGTTGCAGTGTTTGTCCATCCCCCGGCCTGCGGCAAAGAGGGGCCCTGGCTCCTGTCCCTTGTTACCATATTTGAAATTAGCGCCGAAGGCGCACGTGCCCGCGCGCGTGCGCGTGCACGCGCCTCTATATATAGAGGTGAGCCGGGAAAGGGGGCGGAGCCTGGGGGATGACGCTCTGTGCGCGCCGCAGCGCTTCTGCGCATGTGCGGGCGTCCCAGCAGTTTTAAAAAAAACACAATATTGTAGTGAGCTGGCTATGAAGTACAGAGACAGAGCTGGCAACATTTAAAGGCATACAGCAAGCGGTTGATACAGGCATCCCCTAGAAAGGCACATTAGTAGACACCAACTGTGATATAGCAGCAATTGTGCTAGACTATTCTCAGTAAAAGTGGTGTATTACGGCTGGAATACCTCAGCTTTAGGCTTAGGAATATGCCGTCCAGAAGCTCCGGAACTGAATCTTCCAGGAAGCGAAGGGGGTCTCATCGGGCTCTGAGGATCTTGGGCATACTTCTGCTGCACCAGTCTCCCCTGAAGTTCAGAGGTAAGTGACCGTAGAGACCCCGCAGGGGTACTTGGTACTGCGGCTGTCCTCAGTCACCTGCTCCTGTGTATGTAACAGAGGAGGTTTTTTTCCTCAGTTCTGGGAGGATTAGAGAGAGATTGTCAACATTTATCGCTGCCTCCCTGTCAGGGAAAGCACGCCCGATCTCCGTCTCCTCCTTCAGAGTGCCTGTTAGCAGAGCAACAGTCCCATACAGGGATCGACCTGCCTGAAGGGGATCAGGATGAGGTTGATTCTGTTATAGAGGAATCAACAGTGGGGGAACCTTTTCTCAGCATCTCAAGCTGAAAGATTATGGGTTCAGTCTCTGACTAACATGGTCCGATCAGCATTTAAAAATGCACCTTGCGGAACCATCAACCACTACTGTATCCTCGTTGGGGTCGCTAGAAGCCCCCAGACTGTTTGTTCTTTTCCACTTCACCCTTTACTGAAAGGGCTCATTTTCCAGGATTGGGAACGTCCTGAGAAAATATTTATTCCCCCAAGAGATTTCCGGTGGTCTATCCCATGGAGGATAAGTTCATCAAAAAAAAAAAAAAAAAAAAATTGGAAGGTCCCTACAGTGGACGCAGCCATCTCTTGTATGTATAAATCACTGACATGTCCAGTGGATAATGTCCAAATGTTCAAGAACCCAATAAATAAAAGATTGGAGTCCTTATGAAAATCTGCTTGGTGATACAACCAGCAGTAGCAGCTATTGGGGTCTGCTAAGCAGTGAAGGATCAGTTGAAACAGGTCTTGAGGGACTTGACAGATCAGCAGGCTTTGCCCTAGCTGATCTACCTAGAGCCTTAGGCTTTGCGGTTGACGCCATAGAGGATTCAGTCCATCAGGCCTCCCGCCTTACGCTGTCTATAGTACATACGCGTAGGCTCCTATGGCTCAAAAACTGGTCTGCTGAAGCTCCCTGTAAAGAATGGCTGGTTAGCGTCCCATTTCATGGTGAACGCTTATTCAGGGAAAACCTGGACAAATATATCCAGAAAATTTCCAGCGGTAAAAATACGCTCTTGCCGGTTAAAAGCAGAGTTAGAGGTCCCTCTTTAAGAGGCCTGCTTCTCCAGTCCCTGGGGCATCGGCTGTGTAACAGTTCCGACGGCCTCCTCGGTCAAATCCCGGGGGTAAAAAACAGGGACAGTAGCAGGGTAATGAGAAACCCTGGGTCAGGGGAGGTACAAAACCTCCCCCAAAGTTAAATTCATTGAAGCCCCCACTCAGTCGGGTGGGGGGAGGACTCCAGTTGTTCGCAAGAGACCTGGCGGGACACGATCAAGACAGATAGGTGCTCTCCGCAGTAGGTTTGGGATACAGTTTGGAGTTAAAAGACTCTCCTCCTTCCCATTTTTGAGGTCAAACGTGCCAAGGGATCCCCGGAAGAGAGAGTCCCTCCTGTTGGCACTAGAACAACTATTGCTCCAAGGAGTAATTATGGAGGTTCCCCTGGAAGAATGAGGGTTCGGGTTTTACTCAAACCTCTTTACAGTCCCGAAGCTAACGCGGACGGGAGGCCCATATTAATTCTAAAAGGGCCATACAAATTCCTGTATATCAGGTCTTTCCGATGGAGTCGATCCGATCGGTGGCCACTGCCCTACAAGGGGAGGATTGGTTAGCCACGATCGACATCAAAGATGCTTATTTGCACATTCCCATCTTTCCAGTCCACCAAAAATTTCTACGCTTTGCAGTAGAAGGGCGCCATTTTCAGTTCAGAGCCTTACCCTTCGGTTTGGCCACAGCACCACGAGTGTTTACAAAAATTCTGGCCCTTTATTGGCCAATCTAAGAACACAAGGTGTAATGATAATGGCATATCTGGATGACTTGTTGCTGATAGACCACTTAGTGAAAAAACTAGACGTGGTCGTTCACAAGACAATCAAGTATCTGGAATCTCACGGTTGGATTATCAACCGAGACAAGTCAGCCCCAAAAACCAGTCAAAAGTCTGGAATACTTGGGGCTAAGGTTGGATTCAGGCCAGAGAAAAATATTCTTGCCTCGAGGAAAGGTGTTGTCTTTGAAAGATTTGATCCACTTAGTGGGTACAAAAAAGACAGCCGTCCATACGCCTGTATATGAGGCTGCTGGGAAAAATGGTGGCATCATTCGAAGCAGTACCCTACGGTCAATTCCATTCAAGGAATTTGCAAGGGGCCATACTGTCAGCCTGGAAAAAAAAAAAAAAAAATTCAGGCCTAGACTTACAATGTCCTTGTCCCCTTCCGTTCGCAAGAGCCTCCGTTGGTGGTTGGTTTCCCAGAATCTGGAAAAAAGGAAATCCTTCAGTCCGATTTCTTGGGAGGTGGTCACTACAGATGCCAGCCTTATAGGCTGGGGAGCAGTACTGGAGCAATAGTCTCTCCAGGGCAGATGGTCGGATGCAGAAAAGGCCCTGCCCATCAATCTCTTAGAGATACGAGCAGCCCGGTATGCCCTAGTAGCATGGACATCCAAACTCCAAGGGTCCCCTGTCAGAATTCAATCAGACAATGCCACAGCAGTGGCATATATCAATCATCAGGGGGGCACCAGGAGTCGTGCAGCCCAGAGGGAAGTAAATTACATCCTGAAATGGGCAGAAAAAATATGTCCCAGCCATATCTGCGGTATTCATTCCAGGAGTGGAGAATTGGAAGGCGGACTTTCTAAGTCGCCAGCAATTAGGCCCAGAGGAAGGGTCCCTTCACCCCGAGGTTTTCTGGACAATATGTCAGCGGTGGGGAACATCGGATGTAGATCTTCTAGCATCCAGATTCAACGCAAAGGGGGACAGGTTTGTCTCTCGGACAAGGGATCCCCTAGCTTGCGGCTCGGATGCCCTAGTGTTCCCTTGGGATCAGTTCAAGCTGATATATGCATTCACACCGCCACAATGGTTACCTCGATTACTCCGCAGAATCAGGGTAGAAAAGAAACCAGTGATTCTGGTGGCTCCAGCGTGGCCCCGAAGAGCGTGGTACGTGGAGATTGTAAAATGTCAGTGGGGAGTCCTTGGACTCTCCCACATCGTCCGGACCTGCTTTCGCAAGGACCGATATACCACCCTTCCTTACCAGCCCTAGGTTTGACGGCCTGGCTATTGAAGCCCACATTCTAAAAAAGAGAGGGCTCTCTAATTCTGTGGTATCTACCATGATCAATGCCAGGAAGCCGGTATCCAGGCAGATCTACTATAGAATCTGGAAGGCGTACATCGCCTGGTGTGAAGCCAAGAAATGGCATCCACGTAAGTACGTAATAGGTAGGAGTCTGGACTCCCTACAATGGGCTGTAGATAGGAAGCTTGCCTTGAGTACTATCAAGGGTCAGATTTCGGCCTTGTCAATATTTTTTCAAAGGCCCTTGGCTTCGCATTCACTAGTCAAAGCCTTTATACAAGGAGTGATGCGTATTAGTCCTCCGGTTAATATTCCCATATGTCCATGGGATCTAAACTTGGTTCTGTCGGTTCTACAGAAACAACCATTTGAACCATTACAGCATATTTCCTTGGTGCTTCTCACCAGGAAATTGATTTTTCTAGTAGCCATTTGTTCGGCTAAAAGAGTATCGGAATTAGCAGCTATGTCCTGTAAGGAGCCATATCTGGTTATCCATAAGGACAGAGTAGTGTTACGTCCTCATCCAGCCTTTCTTCCTAAGGTGGTATCGAGGTTTCATTTGAACCAAGATGTGGTTCTTCCTTCTTTTTTCCCCAAACCTACTTCGGTAGAGGAAAAGTTATTGCATTCTTTGGATGTAGTAAGAGCAGTTAAAGCTTATCTAAAAGCCACTGCTCAGATTCGCAGAACGGATACTTTGTTTATTCTGCCGGAAGGCCCCAGAAGGGGTCAGGCAGCGTCAAAATCTACTTTAGCCAAGTGGATTCGACAGGTCATAATACAAGCCTATGGCTTGAGAAATAGACCGCCTCCGTTCAAAGTTAGGGCGCACTCCACGAGAGCAGTTGGAACTTCATGGGCAGTGCATCACCAGGCCTCCCTGGCTCAAATCTGTAAGGCCGCAACATGGTCTTCAGTACACACGTTTACTAGGTTCTACCAGGTGGACGTTAGAAGTCAGGAGGATGTCGCCTTTGGGCGCAGTGTGTTGCAGGCCGCAAAAGATCCTCATGTCTGATAGTGCTCAGCTTATATATGGTGTATCCCCCCCCTCATTTGGCATTGCTTTAGGACATCCCATTAGTAATGACTATGTCGCTCTGTGTCCCGTGATGTACGAAAAAGAAAATAGGATTTTTATAACAGCTTACCTGTAAAATCCTTTTCTTGGAGTACATCACGGGACACAGAGCTCCCACCCCTCTTTGGGGACACTTATTGCTTTGCTACAAAACTGAGGTGCTCCCGGATGGGAGGGGCTTATATAGGGGAGGGTACTTCCGGTTTTGGAAGTTGCCAGTGCCAGCACCTGACGGTATCTATATAACCCATTAGTAATGACTATGTCGCTCTGTGTCCCGTGATGTACTCCAAGAAAAGGATTTTACAGGTAAGCTGTTATAAAAATCCTATTTTTTTCTAGGGACAGAAAACTGTAGGTAGGGAGAGTGTGTCAGTTTCTTTCACTGTCAAAGTCCTTGTTTCCAGGGACCTGGAAGGACAGTGAGTGAATTCTCCTTGTGCTAAATTGTGCTTAAAAAAAACATTTTTTCTAGGGACAGAAAACTGTAGGTAGGGAGAGTGTGTCAGTTTCTTTCACTGTCAAAGTCCTTGTTTCCAGGGACCTGGAAGGACAGTGAGTGAATTCTCCTTGTGCTAAATTGTGCTTAAAAAAAACATTGTTTCTAGGGACAGAAAACTGTAGGTAGGGAGAGTGTGTCAGTTTCTTTCACTGTCAAAGTCCTTGTTTCAAGGGACAGAGAAGGACACCTGAAGGTAGCCCTTATTGCTTTTTTCCCATCTCCCTGCAGGCCATCTATTAGAATGTCTGGAAGGCAAACAAGGAGAGGCAGACAGTCAGGAGGCAATAAAAGAGGGCAAGCAGGCTCTGTGTCTGGGGGCAACAGTGCTGGTCGTGGACGCGGTGCATTGTCATCAGCACATGGCCATGGGACACGCTTGTCCTTCTTTTCGGCAGCTGGACATGTTGAGCCACATCATGCCGAAGACTTGGTAGAGTGGATGACCAAGCCCTCCTCCTCCTCCTCATCCTCTCTCACCCAGGCTCAGGGTACTGGAAAAGCAGCTGCCAAAGCGTCCTCTTCCCTGGTATCAATGTCAGACTCATCATCAGTCACTCCTTCCCTAGACCCACCATGTCCTCCTCCTGAGGAGTCCCCCGAACTGTTTGAGCACAGTGTTGGGTACATGCTCCAGGAGGATGCCCAGCGTTTCGAAGGGTCTGATGATGAAACCCAGCTAGAGGAAGGCAGTAGCGTGAGAGCAGACAGAGGGGATGCTCAAGAAGGACACCAATCTGGCAGTCATGTTCCAGCAGCTGCAGCATACTGCCAGATTGGCTCCAGTGATGAGGAGGGAGGTGATGATGAGGTCACTGACTCCACGTGGGTGCCTAATAGGAGAGAGGAGGAGGAGGAGGATGAGGAGGAGGCACATCTCCAACGAGGCAGGATGCCCTTTGGTGGCCAGCGTAAGGGCAGTACACCGACGGAATCACACCGCAGAGCTCCGCCTGTGCAGGGCGCTGCCTCTGCCCGTCATTCAAAAAGTTCTTTGGTGTGGGCCTTTTTTGAGGCTAGTGCATCAGATCGCACAGCTGCTGTTTGCAACATATGTCTCAAGCGTATATCGCGTGGCCAAAACATCAGCCGCTTGGGTACCACATGCCTGACCAGACATATGTTGACCTGCCATGCAGCTCGTTGGCAAGCCTACCTCAAAGACCCACACCAAAGAACAAAGCGGACCTCTCCTTGCACCGCATCAGCTGGGATCTCCAACCCCACTATAACTTCAGTCCTCTCTGAAACATGCACTGAGAGGAATGAAGGTGTAGAATTAGGTGTGTCACAGCCAAGTACTTGCGGCCACTCTGCTAGCAGTACACCGACGTCCGATTCTAGCAGGCAAATTTCCCTGCCCCAGCTGCTGGACCGTCGAAAGAAGTTCACTCCCAGCCATCCACATGCCCAGCGGTTGAATGCTAGCTTGGCTAAATTGCTAGCGCTTCAACTGCTGCCTTTTCAGTTGGTAGACTCGGCCCCCTTCCGTGAGTTTGTGCAATGTGCGGTTCCTCAGTGGCAGGTTCCCAAACGCCACTTTTTCTCACGGAAGGCTATTCCGGCTCTCTACCGGCATGTGGAAGGCAATGTCTTGGCCTCGCTGGACAGGGCGGTCAGCGGTAAGGTGCATATTACCGCTGACTCATGGTCCAGCAGGCATGGACAGGGACGTTACCTTTCTTTCACGGCCCATTGGGTCACTCTTTTGGCAGCTGGGAAGGATGCAGGACAAGGTGCAGTAGTGTTGGAGGTTGTCCCACCGCCACGCCTCCAAAATGCTACTACTGGTTGTGACACACCTCTCTCCTCCACCCCCTCCTCTTCTTCTTCCTCCATGGCCTCTTCCTGTGGTTTGTCCTATGAACCAGCGGTGCTCCGTAGCCGTTCACGGGGCTACGCAAGTACGCAGGCAAAAAGATGCCATGCCGTGCTTGCGCTGGTGTGTTTGGGGGACAGAAGCCACACTGGGGCAGAGGTCCTGTCTGCTCTGCAGGGCCAGGCCGAGAGGTGGTTGACGCCACGCCAGCTTAAGCCAGGAATGGTGGTTTGCGACAATGGCACCAACCTCCTCTCCGCCCTCCGACAGGGACAACTGACCCATGTGCCCTGTGTGGCTCACGTCCTTAACCTGGTGGTGCAGCGGTTCTTGGGCAGGTACCCGGGCTTACAGGATGTCCTGAGGCAGGCCAGGAAAGTCTGTGTGCATTTCCGCAGATCTTATAATGCCAGTGCTCGCCTGGCTGAGCTGCAAAAGGAGTTGAACCTGCCCAAGAACCGCCTTATATGTGACATGCCCACCAGGTGGAACTCAACGTTGGCCATGCTGCAGCGGCTGCACACGCAGCAGAGGGCCATCAATGAGTACCTGTGCGACTACGGCACCAGGACAGGGTCAGGGGAGCTTGGTTTTTTTTCTCCACGCCAGTGGGGCATGATCAGGGATGCATGCACTGTCCTGGCACCATTTGAGGAGGCCACGAGGATGGTGAGCAGTGACAGTGCATGCATCAGTGACACTGTACCTCTTGTCCACCTGTTGGAGCACACGCTGCGTGGAATAATGGACAGGGCACTTGAGGCAGAACAGAGGCAGGAAGAGGAGGACTTCCTTGCCTCTCAAGGCCCCCTTTACCCAGACAGTGTTCCTTCTGTCCCACCCATCGCACAGGAAGAGGAGGAGGAGGAGGAGGAGGAGGAGGATTGTGTCAGCATGGAGGTGGAGGCTGGCACTCAGCATCATCAGCAGCAGTCTTTTAGGGATGATTTACAGTCCCAAGAAACCAGTGGACTTGTACGTGGCTGGGAGGAGGTGGCTGCGGATCATGTCGTCCTTAGTGACCCAGAGGACTCCGGAGCGAATGCCTCAGCAAACCTACGCTGCATGGCCTCCCTGATCCTGCAAAGTCTGCGGAAGGATCCTCGTATTCTTCGGATCAAGGAGAGGGACCATTACTGGCTGGCCACTCTCCTTGATCCACGGTACAAGGGTAAGGTTGCGGACCTTATGTTACCGTCGCAGAGGGAGCAGAGGATGAGACAACTCCGGGAGGCCTTGCAGAAAGGTCTGTGCAACGCGTTCCCAGAGACTGGGAGGTTACAAACTCCTGGTCCTGGACAACGAGTTGCTGAGGCTTCGGCCAGTCAAAGAAGGAGCGGTGGGGAAGGTGGCCGTCTGACCGATGCGTTCAGACAATTCTTTAGTCCGCAGCCCCAAAGTATGATCGGTTCCAGCAACCATCGCCAGCGTCTGATAAACATGGTGCAGGAATATCTAGGGGCAAGGTCAGACTTGGACACCTTCCCCACCGAAAATCCTCTGGCTTACTGGGTCTTGAGGATGGATCACTGGCCAGAGCTTGCACAGTATGCAATTGAGCTACTGGCCTGTCCTGCATCCAGCGTTCTTTCGGAACGCACATTCAGTGCTGCTGGAGGATTTGTCACGGATCACAGGGTGCGCCTGTCCACCGACTCGGTTGATCGACTGACTTTCATCAAGATGAACCAGTCTTGGATCACCACCAGCTACCACACACCTGATGCTGATATAACAGACTAATTGATTTTAACATGTCACATCCCTTCAAGACTGATGCTGATGCTGAGTGCCTGTGCTGTTATGTTGACTGGCTATCCTCCTCCTCCGAGTCCTCAATGATACGATTGATGATGATAGCTTGGAAGATCATTTTTGTTTATGGGTGCCGCCACCAGTGGCTAAGGCCCAATTTTTCAGCCCCTGTTTTACAGGGGCGTGTAATTACAATTTTTTTAGCAATAATTTGCCATAGGGCTCATTGCTGTGCTCCAAGTACAGTATCTGTGAGGGGTTGGAGTGTTGTGGCACCAGTGCCTAAGGCCCAATTTTTCAGCCCCTGTTTAACAGGGGCGTGTCATTACAATTTTTGAAGCAATACTTTGCAACAGGGCTCATTGCTGTGCTCCAAGTACAGTATCTGTGAGGGGTTGTAGTGTTGTGCCACCAGTGCCTAAGGCCCAATTTTTCAGCCCCTGTTCAACAGGGGCATGCAATTACAATTCTTGATCTAATAATTCACAGCAGGGTCCATTGCTGCACCCACCAAGAGTAACTCTGAGGGCTTACAGTCTTGTGGCAACGCCACCACCACCACCACCACGAAAGGCCCAATTTTTCAGCCCCTGTTCAAAAGGGGCATGTAATTACAATTCTTGATCTAATAATTCACAGCAGGGCCCATTGCTGCACCCACCAAGAGTAACTGTCAGGGCTTACAGTGTTGTGGCACCAGCACCACCATCAAAGCCCCAATTTTTACTACCACTGTTCAACAATTATATGTAATTAAAATTCCTGATATAATAGTTGACAGCAGGGCGTTCCAGCACCAACCAAGTGTAACTGAGTGCTTACAGTGTTGTGCCAACACCAACAACTAAGGGGCCTATTTCTGCAGAGTATATACGGCAGGTCCCTACTTTCAAACATCCAACTTACAAACGACTCCTACTTGCAAACGAAAGAAGACAACAGGAAGTGAGAGGAAATCTACCCCTAGAAAGGAAAATTCTCTCCTGTAAGAATAAATATGGGAGAAAGGGGTCTCATCTGTACTGATGCTTTATCAGCAATCCTTGTTTCAAGAAAAACACCACATTTCAAAAACAGTTGTCATTGGGACGGAAAGTGAGGTGAAATGTTCTGAACAGGGGCACAGACAGCAAAACAAATGTTACAGGGGTGATAACCCTTACCTATGTTTCCCAAAAAGTTTAAAAATAGATTTTTGGGCTGGAGCTACACTTCAACAATGTACCTGTTCAAAATTACAAACAGATTCTACATAAGAACAAACCTACAGTCCCTGTCTTGTATGCACCGCCTGTATACGGCTGTTCAGAGTATATAGGGCCTTTTTTATTTTATGTGCGGGGTTCCCCTTAATATCCATACAAGACCCAAAGGGGCTGGTAATGGGCTGGGGTAGGGGGGGGGGGGGGTCATGGGGTAGCTATGCCATTTTTCTTAAAGAATTTCATCCATATTACCGGGACCAGACATTACATTAAAGCCGCAAGCAGTTTTAAATGGCTTTTTTTTCCTTTAGAAGTGTCATTTTGTGCAGGGACAGTTCTAAACACGGGAAACACGTGGCACTTCACAGGCATACTTTAGACACCCCCCAGGTACGATATTTAAAGGAATATTTGACTTTTTTTTTTTCACTTTATGCATCATTAAAATGACTGCTCCCGAAAAACGACCGTTTTTAAAACTTCTTTTTGCATTGATACATGTCCCCTGGTGCAGAACCCGGGTTCCCAAACCCTATTTATGACAATAACATGCATAATAGTTGTTATAATTAGCACTTTAGAATTCGAACGTTCGCATCCATTGTATTTAATAGGGTTCTAATGTTCGTTCGAACTTTCGGTCCGTTCGCGGGTTCTGGTGCGAACCGAACCCGGGGGTGTTCGGCTCATCACTATTCTCTAATACATGACATTTTTGGTTTTGGGTTTAATACTGCTTTAAAGCTGACGTTCAGGATAAGCATATACTGTCTAAATATAAGAGGCATGTGTACTCTTCCATGAATCTTGGTGTGATCCATGGATTTCTTCCAAATCTGTGCAGTAATCCAGTGTGAAACTATGCCTCTGTACAGGCCCTACCTGTAATAAAGACCAGTTAATGTGGCTCTCTAATTGTGCAGGGTGACTGGTCTTGTATCCGCCCCTGCTGTAATTTTATGCTGGCAGCCTGTAGTGGGTGGGCTTGTTGGGCCTCTCCCATAGCTCTGCTGTCTGTGCAGGCTAGTTACAGCACAGAAAGGACTGGGACAGGGTCATCCAGCACCCAGGGCAAGAATGCAGAATTGTGCCCCCTCCCCCACTATTTACCACTTTCTGCCTGCACTATTGCCAAAGGACGGATACAGCATGGGCTTCCGGTGCCGGGAGGGCATCAATAGACGTCATCCTGTAATTGTGGTGCGTGGCCGGCACGCTCTGTGATCATTGAGTCCTTCGGACTTGGCTGATCACAGAACAGGGCAAAGGGCCAATCACAGCGGCCCTTTTACACGTGATCAGCTGTCAGCTAATGACAGCTGATCACAGAGGTATACAGAAGCCGGTTATCAGCTTTTTTTCTTCTCACGATCAGCGGCATCAGCCGGTAACTGGCTTCTATTACAGGGACATTGGTCCCAATCTGTGCCCGCCATTGCTGCAGTGCCACTTATCAGTGCCTATCAGTGATCACCAGTGCCACCTATTAGTGCCTCATCATCAGTGCTGCCTATCAGTGCTACCTATCAATGCCCATCGTTGCCGCTTATCAGTGCCCATCAGTGCCATCTATCAGTGCCCACCAGTGCCGCCTCATCAGTGTCCATCGGTGCCGCCTCATCAGTGCCTATCAGTGCTCATCAGTGCAGCCCCATCAGCGCACATCAGTAAAGGAGAAAAATTACCTGTTTGCAAAATTTTATGTAGCACTACCCCCGTAGGAGCTGCTGGTTTAAGTTTTGGGTTTACATGTTACCTCTTTAGCATCGTTGTCAGGGTGAGAATGTCTGTAGTAAATGCAATGTCCACACAAGATGTAAAACCTTCAACTGTTGGTTTTATTTTTGCTGCAGTATCTCGTATAGAAAGTAGAAGGTATGAGAAGAGAGGGGAAGGTTCAGGTACACGCCGTATAACACACAAAATGTCTAAAGTCATCCACCACTCTCACTGTTGAGTGGGTATTGCTCACCCGGATAGACTCCTCTCACCTGGCCTAGCAGCCGGGATGATGCACGAACCAGTATCAGGACAGTCTCTGCCACAGACCGTTTGAGAACAAATGTGGATAGCCAGGAATCCTCTGCCACAGGATTTGAGTCCCGAACTTCCAGCCGTGCAGTTAAAGAACCTTTAAGCCAGTCCGGCGAACTGCTTGGCTTTTAAAGTAATGGATCCCCTCTTAACAAGGTCACCAGGCCTCTCCCGAGACATTAGCACTTTGCTGGTCTCCTCCAGGGCAGGTCCTCCCCCGGTTTCCTTTATTAAGCAGCTTCCTCCCTCATGGTGGACAGCTTTAGAATTGTAGGCCCCAGCCAGACTAGCTGGGCCCACCAAATAGCGATGCAGCCTCGGGCCAATGTGGCACCGAGGCCAGAATCACACACACATACCTCGCGCCAGGAGGGCAGCGAGGCAAACACCGACCCCAAACAATGGCGTCTGCCCCTTAAGTATCCCTACCCAGGATGCACATCGGGGCACCACTCCCACTTTACCGCTGCCGAGAAAGGACACCCAATACACCATGGTCTGCCTGTATTCCAACATGGGCCTGAGGTGGCACCGCCACCTTCAGGCAACAAGGGAAAACACTACCAGGCATCACCATAGCCAGAACAGAGGCAATTTAGATCTGAGCCCAACTGTTGGCTCAGACACCCCCTACATTTACAATAGCGCCCCGATCATTGGGGGCAGGGCGCTACATACACTGTCCGCAGTGTCTGAAAAAAAAATGAAAACCTCAAGCCTCAGGTTTTGGTACCTGAACCAAAAAACTGGGAAGGGAAAAGAAAAAGAGGAAAATTAACAAAGTACAATAAAAAGGAATGGCATAAATCTCCAAATATGACATTTGTATATTACACACTATATATGTACACTACCACCCATCTCTATCGGTCTAATCCCACCCCATTATCCGATGGTCTTGACAGCAGATCTGGTACCTAAAAGAAACACAAAACAAAATATACATAGCAATAATGTAATTGTAAGGTATATGATATACTGTGTGTATAGAGAAGCAGAGCTGCATCTTCGAGAAGATGAAACTGTCCTTCTTTCAGTTTTAATCAGTTTCAAACATTACGTTGTATAAAAGTCTTTTTCCTATATTTGGGCAAACTACTGCCACCTAGTGTCCAAGGTAACACAGAAATGTCCTTTTAAGCAGGGGCTGAAACACAAAACTACAAAAGAACCAGTGTTGAACACGGCGTTTCTCAGCAACACTATTCTGTCTGGCTAACTCCCCCAGAGTTCAATAGCACAGCAAAGAAAGTTCCTTTGGCAATGAAATGTTTTTTTTTCTTAGACTTTTAAGAAAAACCAAAGGGTGGCGGCAGAAATAAAGTCATTCGAATCTGCAAACACCCTTCTCCTCTTGTGGGAGAATTCAAAGGTAAAACAAGAACAGAAATTAGTTTGTTGGCTCTGGGTAGATAGAATCTAGGATCGGGAAGTGTTACCGGCTTCCCCTGTTTGTCCAGGGTGGTGATGAAGTACACCACATCGTCTTTCCCTGGCCTGCAGATAACAACCCGGTCGACGTAGATGTGTCGGCCGTAACCCCACTCCAACCGGCAACCCTTGAATCGATCCGCCATGATAAATGAGTGATCTAAGTTCCTGAATGGCTTGGGTACTTTCAGATAGTCCCAGATGGCTTCCCCGTACCGAGCTTCAATTTCTATCATGAGTTCCTTAGGCACATATGGGAATTCCAAGCCGTACTCGGTAGCTACTCTCTTCATCAATACCCACTGCAAATGGGCGAGATTAGGCAAAGACTGGGAATTCCCCTGCCCGGGCAGTACATAAGCTTTATGGGATTTCCGAACCAAGGGTAAAGCAGATTTAGACAGGTTTTCCTCATTCAGTAAAACCCCCTCTAGTTCCGGGGTTTCCACCCAGGGTGTTGTGTCCCCAGAGTCCACGGGCGACCCCTCCTTGGAGGCTGCGTATCGGGGTGACACATTTCCTATTGTCCCATCCCCTCTCCTGAAACAAAGTCTCAACCAGATCGCCATATCCGACATCCGATGAGGAGTCCAACTCCAAGGAGTCCCACTCCTCGGCAGGCAGACAACTGCGGGTAGCTACAGTCAGTTTGTCCCCAGCCCTCTTACCGGTTCCTATCGTAGACTTCCCGGAGACTTCACCGCTCACGAGGTCCGGTTCCGGCAGGCGCTCGGGTAGGCCTTGTCCGCGGCCGCGGGAGGCCTTAACGTAGCCCACCTTCCGTTTCACAGGCGGGATGGGAGCACAGGTGGTGGCGTTGGCAGCATCCACTGCGATGTCCGCTGGTGGCACCATAGTGGTAGCGACATCTACTCCGGACTCACTTGCTGCAGCAGATGCAAGGTGCGCGGGCTGTACCGCGGGGGCAAAGACGACCTCCTCCGGAGTAACAGTGCCTGTGATCCAGTTTACCCGATAAGCGTGGGGTGGCCCAGTGGGTTGCTCCACCTCAAAGAGATACTCCCTGCAGGATGCACAACGGCAGAACGGGCGCAATTGTATAGCCAGTCCATTGCATCCAGGGCAGAGCATGCCCAGGGCCTCCACATCTCTGCTCGTATAGAGCGCGAAGCGTCCTCTTGGCTTCAGCCGGATCCCCGTATCTGTAAGCAGGGCTCCGGATTGCGTGGTACCCACAGCATTAGGCATGGAGACCATCCTAGGCCCCCGATATGGCAGGTGTCCATGAAGAGGAAGACATGCTGCTTAATCTGGCAACTTCTGATCTTTGGCACCAAACACACTCATGTGTCTCACGCAGGTGGCGGGAACTTCTCCCAGTTTTAGTTCCTTTTGCACATAGTTCGCAGGCTTTCTTATTTCTGGCTCGGCCCATGAACTACGCAGCTAGCAAAGCGATCTGTACCCCTCGACCCCTTCTTCTCTTGTAAAAAGCACAGTCCAACACTTTCTCAATGGCAGACTTTCCAAAAAGCATAAAAACAGTAATACGGTTGTCAGAGGCAATAGCAAATATCCCGGACGAGCCCCCATGTGTAGCACTACCCCCGTAAGAGCTGCTGGTTTAAGTTTTGGGTTTGCAAGTTACCTCTTTAGCTTCGTTGTCAGGGTGAGAAAGTCTGTAGTAAATACAATGTCCACACAAGATGTAAAACCTTCAACTGTTGGTTTTATTTTTGCTGCAGTAACTCGTATAGAAAGTAGAAGGTATGGGAAGGTTCAGGTACACGCCGTAGAACACACAAAATGTCTAAAGTCATCCACCACTCTCACTGTTGAGTGGGTATTGCTCACCCGGATAGACCCCTCTCACCTGGCCTAACAGCCAGGATGATGCATGAACCAGTATCAGGACAGTCTCTGCCACAGACCGTTTGAGAACAAATGTGGATAACCAGGAATCCTCTGCAACAGGATTTCAGCCCCAAACTTCCAGCCGTGCAGTTAAAGAACCTTTAAGCCGATCCGGCGAACTGCTTGGCTTTTAAAGTTATGGATCCCCTCTTAACAAGGTCACCAGGCCTCTCCCGAGACATTAATACTTTGCTGGTCTCCTCCAGGGCAGGTCCTCCCCCGGTTTCCTTCATTAAGCAGCTTCCTCCCTCATGGTGGACAGCTTGGGATCCCCTTTAGAATTGTATGCCCCAGCCAGACTAGCTGGGCCCACCAAATAGCGATGCAGCCTCGGGCCAACGTGGCACTGAGGCCAGAATCACACACACATACCTCGCGCCAGGAGGGCAGCGAGGCGAACGCCGACCTCAAACAATGGCGTCTACCCCTTAAGTATCCCTCCCAGCATGCACAGTGGGGACCCACTCCCACTGTACCGCTGCCAAGAAAGGACACCCAATACACCATGGTCTGCCTGTATTCCAACATGGGCCTGAGGTGGCACCGCCACCTTCAGGCAACAAGGGATAACACTACCAGGCATCACCATAGCCAGAACAGAGGCAATTTAGTTATAATCTTATAGATCTGAGCCCAACTATTGGCTCAGACACCCCCTAAATTTACAATAGCGCCCGATCATTGGGGGCAGGGCGCTACATTTATAACATACTATGAAAAATGTTTGTTTGTTTTTTCAAAATTTTCTGTCTTTTTTTTTGTTTCTTTAGCAAAAAATAAAAAACCCAGTGGTGATTAAATACCACCAAAAAGCTCTATTTGTGTGAAAAAAATATACAAATTTCATATGGGTACAGTGTTGTATGACCACGCAATTGTCATTCAAAGTGCAATACTTATTAGCAGATCTTTATCCTGTACGGTGGAAGATGTATTCTCTGACCCACAGGGTAAATATGTTTTGGCTGTGTTTCTGCTATGGGGTCAGAGATATATAATTGTTAGTGTGTATATTCCGCCTCCTTTTTTGGTGACCCACTTATATAGTCTTGCGGAAAAAAATTCTCTGTATGGTCCAGCTAAGTTACTGATAATGGACGACTTTAATGCTATACTTGATCCTGTTTTGGATAGACCAACTCCTTCGAAAAATTTCTCTGCAGGGCTCCTTAATTGGGCCCAGATGGTAGATTTGGTAGAAGTTTGGTAATGGAAAAATCCACTAACTAGATCATACTCATGTTTCTCAACCTCTTTTAAGACTGCCTCACGCATAGACTTAGCCTTTGTTAATTCAGCTATATTAGCAGATATATTAGATGCTAAATATTTGCCGAGTGGGTTGTCCGATCATGCTCCGCTCATGCTTACACTCTGCATGCATCACCTTTGAGATGCAGCGCAGTGGAGACTGGGCACGCATTGGATTTCACACTCAGACATAGTTGATAAAATCCCGCCCCTTCTAGTAGAGTATTGGGAGTTTAATGCAGGATCATCCACCTCTGCAATATTATGGGATGCTTTTAAGGCATATGCAAGAGGACAATATATATCCGCTATCAAAGAAGTTAATAAGTCCCAACGAGCAAAAAATGATGCTTTAAAATGTATAGTAGAGGAACAAACAGCTCAATATACTGCGGATCCCTCAGAATCTAATTTTAATGTCTTATTGCAGAGTAAACGGGCCTTACATTTGCATATGACTGAGGCTACGAGGATAGATCTATATAAAAATAAACAGAAATCTTTTGAGCAGGGGGACCGTAATGGACGTTTTTTGGCCATGATGGCTAAACATGAACAATCTAGTATCCAGATCTCAGAAATACATACCTCTTCGGGAGATACGGTCCGCACACAGCCTAAAATCTTAGAGACGTTTCGTCAATTCTATCAGACATTATATACATCTCAGTTGCCCTCTAGTTTTCAGCCAACTGCGTTAGCGGAGCTGCTGGACTCAGTCGCATTGGCATGGCTAACCGATAATGAGAGAGAGATGCTAGTGCGTCCTATAACATCGGAGGAGGTCCTTTCTGTCATTGGCTCCTTTTCATTGGGAAAATCACCAGGACCGGATGGTCTCCCTATTGAATTTTATAGGGCACATGGAGAGCTTTTATCTCCTGTACTGGCCTCTCTTTACTCAGATTGTCTGAAGGAGGGATCCATGCCGGATTCAATGAGCCAAGCTCATATAGTCCTAATTTACAAGCATCCAAAAGATCCATCCTCCTGTGCTTCATACAGGCCTATTGCACTTTTGAATGTAGATTTCAAGATTTTTACTAAGTTAATCTCCCGACGATTGCAACCGTTGATGTCTAATATCATTGATTCAGATCAGACGGCCTTTATGCCAGGCAGATCCACTTTGCTGTGTGTACTTAGGTCTGAGTGTCTGGATAAGCCTACTTCAAGACTCTTCTCAACTTAATTTAACTTCTATCCTGCCATTAGAGAGTCTTCGAGCTAGGTGGATTCGAGATATACCAGATTTGAGTATGGAGGACTCTATCGCTTCTGCTCCTTTACCGTTTTCAATGTTAGTCTGTTTGCTGGGCTTAGTAGAGGATATTACTCCTATAGAGACTGAACGAATATTTATTAATACAACATTATTCTATGCAAGAAAATCTATTGCATTATATTGGAAAAAACCTCATCCTCCTCCGCTGATATACTGGAAACAATTGATTAATAATAATCTTCAATTGTATAGAGATACTTATAGGAATAGGGGTCGCCCTAGTAAGTATGATGAGGTTTGGGCAAAGTGGCTGGATAAGCCATATACGGCATCTAACATAGAGGGAGGTAACAATTCATAGAAGGGATGTTCCCTATATGGGATATTTGTGTTTAGAAATGATTGGAAATGTTAGTGATAATCATAATTTTTCTTTATTTCTTGTTTTTGCTATGCAAGGTGATGGGATCGTGTTATTTTACTAATATATTTTAGATTTAATATGTATGATGTGTTGTCATGTTATGTTTTGTTTGTTTAAGAAATTAAATAAAAAGATTTATAAAAAAAAAAAAAAAAAGTGCGACAGCGCTAAAAGCTAAAAATTGGCTAGCGCCGGAAAGTGCCCAGTAAGCAAGTGGTTAATACATGCCGTAGAATGAGTGTACCTCCCTGTGTCCATGTTTTGCCCATTTGCTTTACTTCTCCCAGGGCAACTGCCCCACCTGCCCACCCTGAGCACAGCATTGATGTCACAGCTTATTTTATATGGCAATATCTGGATTTGTAAAGGCATTTAAACCTGGATACACAATATATACATATTTGTTTTTTGTTTTCCTGTAGATTTACCAAACCCATATAATATGAGGTCAAACCTAAACACTTTCAATTTGTATGCAATCAGACAGGCCCATGCACTACAGAGTTGAAGGTAAATCTAAAGGAAATCAAACAACAAAAGTTGTATAGTATCCAGCTTAATGCCCACAAAGTGGATTTCTATCCTTTGTGGTGATTGACAGATACAGTATACTGTATTTAAACTCAATATATTGTGCCTGGAGTTCAGCTTTAATGCATGTGAATGTAGAAACGGGAACAATCCTTTCTAGTTTGAAGGTGAAATTCCCCATCAGATTTGCTGGTAATATAAAATATCCTCCAGATATAAGAGGCTTTCCTTAGCTGGAGGAGAGATGTAAGTGGCTTGTGAAGCCTTGACTACAGAATGGAAAGTCCCTATACACAGGACAAAGCCTGCCCCCCCTGTACATAACACAGTGCAGCCTATCACTCTCATATACAGGGCAGCCTGTCCCCCCTGTACATAACACAGTGCAGCCTATCACTCTCATATACAGGGCAGCCTGTCCCCCCTGTACATAACACAGTGCAGCCTATCACTCCCATATACAGGGCAGCCTGTCCCCCCTGTACATAACACAGTGCAGCCTATCACTCCCATATACAGGGCAGCCTGTCCCCCCTGTACATAACACAGTGCAGCCTATCACTCTCATATACAGGGCAGCCTGTCCCCCTGTACATAACACAGTGCAGCCTATCACTCCCATATACAGGGCAGCCTGTCCCCCTGTACATAACACAGTGCAGCCTATCACTCTCATATACAGGGCAGCCTGTCCCCCCTGTACATAACACAGTGCAGCCTATCACTCTCATATACAGGGCAGCCTGTCCCCCCTGTACATAACACAGTGCAGCCTATCACTCCCATATACAGGGCAGCCTGTCCCTCCTGTACATAACACAGTGCAGCCTATCACTCTCATATACAGGGCAGCCTGTCCCCCCTGTACATAACACAGTGCAGCCTATCACTCCCATATACAGGGCAGCCTGTCCCCCCTGTACATAACACAGTGCAGCCTATCACTCCCATATACAGGGCAGCCTGTCCCCCCTGTACATAACACAGTGCAGCCTATCACTCTCATATACAGGGCAGCCTGTCCCCCCTGTACATAACACAGTGCAGCCTATCACTCCCATATACAGGGCAGCCTGTCCCCCCTGTACATAACACAGTGCAGCCTATCACTCCCATATACAGGGCAGCCTGTCCCCCTGTACATAACACAGTGCAGCCTATCACTCCCATATACAGGGCAGCCTGTCCCCCTGTACATAACACAGTGCAGCCTATCACTCCCATATACAGGGCAGCCTGTCCTCCTGTACATAACACAGTGCAGCCTATCACTCTCATATACAGGGAAGCCTGTCCCCCCTGTACATAACACAGTGCAGCCTATCACTCTCATATACAGGGCAGCCTGTCCCCCCTGTACATAACACAGTGCAGCCTATCACTCCCATATACAGGGCAGCCTGCCCCCCTGTACATAACACAGTGCAGCCTATCACTCCCATATACAGGGCAGCCTGTCCCTCCTGTACATAACACAGTGCAGCCTATCACTCCTGTATACAGGGCAGCCTGCCCCCCCCCTACATAACACAGTGCAGCCTATCACTCCCATATACAGGGCAGCCTGTCCCTCCTGTACATAACACAGTGCAGCCTATCACTCTCATATACAGGGCAGCCTGTCCCCCCTGTACATAACACAGTGCAGCCCATCACTCCCATATACAGGGCAGCCTGCCCCCCCTGTACATAACACAGTGTAGCCTATCACTCTCATATACAGGGCAGCCTGTCCCCCCTGTACATAACACAGTGCAGCCCATCACTCCCATATACAGGGCAGCCTGTCCCCCCGTACATAACACAGTGCAGCCTATCACTCCTGTATACAGGGCAGCCTGTCCTCCTGTACATAACACAGTGCAGCCTATCACTCTCATATACAGGGCAGCCTGTCCCCCCTGTACATAACACAGTGCAGCCTATCACTCCCATATACAGGGCAGCCTGCCCCCCCCCTACATAACACAGTGCAGCCTATCACTCCCATATACAGGGCAGCCTGTCCCTCCTGTACATAACACAGTGCAGCCTATCACTCCCATATACAGGGCAGCCTGTCCCTCCTGTACATAACACAGTGCAGCCTATCACTCTCATATACAGGGCAGCCTGTCCCCCCTGTACATAACACAGTGCAGCCTATCACTCCTGTATACAGGGCAGCCTGTCCTACTGTACATAACACAGTGCAGCCTATCACTCCTGTATACAGGGCAGCCTGTCCCCCCTGTACATGACACAGTGCAGCCCATCACTCCCATATACAGGGCAGCCTGCCCCCCCCTACATAACACAGTGCAGCCTATCACTCCTGTATACAGGGCAGCCTGTCCCCTCTGTACATAACACAGTGCAGCCTATCACTCCCATATACAGGGCAGCCTGTCCCTCCTGTACATGACACAGTGCAGCCCATCACTCCCATATACAGGGCAGCCTGTCCCCCCTGTACATAACACAGTGCAGCCTAT
Source organism: Rana muscosa (assembly GCA_029206835.1). Taxonomy (NCBI): domain Eukaryota; kingdom Metazoa; phylum Chordata; class Amphibia; order Anura; family Ranidae; genus Rana; species Rana muscosa. The sequence continues at coordinate 809,495,507 of CM055116.1, forward strand.
CACTCCTGTATACAGGGCAGCCTGTCCTCCTGTACATAACACAGTGCAGCCTATCACTCCTGTATACAGGGCAGCCTGTCCCCTCTGTACATAACACAGTGCAGCCTATCACTCCTGTATACAGGGCAGCCTGTCCCCTCTGTACATAACACAGTGCAGCCTATCACTCCTGTATACAGGGCAGCCTGTCCCTCCTGTACATGACACAGTGCAGCCTATCACTCCCATATACAGGGCAGCCTGTCCCTCCTGTACATAACACAGTGCAGCCTATCACTCCCATATACAGGGCAGCCTGTCCCCTCTGTACATAACACAGTGCAGCCTATCACTCCCATATACAGGGCAGCCTGCCCCCCCTACATAACACAGTGCAGCCTATCACTCCTGTATACAGGGCAGCCTGTCCCCTCTGTACATAACACAGTGCAGCCTATCACTCCTGTATACAGGGCAGCCTGTCCCCTTTGTACATAACACAGTGCAGCCTATCACTCCTGTATACAGGGCAGCCTGTCCCTCCTGTACATGACACAGTGCAGCCTATCACTCCCATATACAGGGCAGCCTGTCCCTCCTGTACATAACACAGTGCAGCCTATCACTCCTGTATACAGGGCAGCCTGTCCCTCCTGTACATAACACAGTGCAGCCTATCACTCCTGTATACAGGGCAGCCTGTCCCCTCTGTACATAACACAGTGCAGCCTATCACTCCTGTATACAGGGAAGCCTGTCCCCTCTGTACATAACACAGTGCAGCCTATCACTCCTGTATACAGGGCAGCCTGTCCGTCCTGTACATGACACAGTGCAGCCTATCACTCCCATATACAGGGCAGCCTGTCCCTCCTGTACATAACACAGTGCAGCCTATCACTCCCATATACAGGGCAGCCTGTCCCCTCTGTACATAACACAGTGCAGCCTATCACTCCCATATACAGGGCAGCCTGCCCCCCCCCCCTACATAACACAGTGCAGCCTATCACTCCTGTATACAGGGCAGCCTGTCCCCTCCTGTACATGACACAGTGCAGCCCATCACTCCCATATACAGGGCAGCCTGTCCCCCCTGTACATAACACAGTGCAGCCTATCACTCCTGTATACAGGGCAGCCTGTCCTCCTGTACATAACACAGTGCAGCCTATCACTCCTGTATACAGGGCAGCCTGTCCCCTCTGTACATAACACAGTGCAGCCTATCACTCCTGTATACAGGGCAGCCTGTCCCCTCTGTACATAACACAGTGCAGCCTATCACTCCTGTATACAGGGCAGCCTGTCCCTCCTGTACATGACACAGTGCAGCCTATCACTCCCATATACAGGGCAGCCTGTCCCTCCTGTACATAACACAGTGCAGCCTATCACTCCCATATACAGGGCAGCCTGTCCCCTCTGTACATAACACAGTGCAGCCTATCACTCCCATATACAGGGCAGCCTGCCCCCCCCTACATAACACAGTGCAGCCTATCACTCCTGTATACAGGGCAGCCTGTCCCCTCTGTACATAACACAGTGCAGCCTATCACTCCTGTATACAGGGCAGCCTGTCCCCTTTGTACATAACACAGTGCAGCCTATCACTCCTGTATACAGGGCAGCCTGTCCCTCCTGTACATGACACAGTGCAGCCTATCACTCCCATATACAGGGCAGCCTGTCCCTCCTGTACATAACACAGTGCAGCCTATCACTCCTGTATACAGGGCAGCCTGTCCCTCCTGTACATAACACAGTGCAGCCTATCACTCCTGTATACAGGGCAGCCTGTCCCCTCTGTACATAACACAGTGCAGCCTATCACTCCTGTATACAGGGCAGCCTGTCCCCTCTGTACATAACACAGTGCAGCCTATCACTCCTGTATACAGGGCAGCCTGTCCCTCCTGTACATGACACAGTGCAGCCTATCACTCCCATATACAGGGCAGCCTGTCCCTCCTGTACATAACACAGTGCAGCCTATCACTCCCATATACAGGGCAGCCTGTCCCCTCTGTACATAACACAGTGCAGCCTATCACTCCCATATACAGGGCAGCCTGCCCCCCCCCCCCTCTACATAACACAGTGCAGCCTATCACTCCTGTATACAGGGCAGCCTGTCCCCTCCTGTACATGACACAGTGCAGCCCATTACTCCCATATACAGGGCAGCCTGTCCCCCCTGTACATAACACAGTGCAGCCTATCACTCCTGTATACAGGGCAGCCTGTCCTCCTGTACATAACACAGTGCAGCCTATCACTCCTGTATACAGGGCAGCCTGTCCCCTCTGTACATAACACAGTGCAGCCTATCACTCCTGTATACAGGGCAGCCTGTCCCCTCTGTACATAACACAGTGCAGCCTATCACTCCTGTATACAGGGCAGCCTGTCCCTCCTGTACATGACACAGTGCAGCCTATCACTCCCATATACAGGGCAGCCTGTCCCTCCTGTACATAACACAGTGCAGCCTATCACTCCCATATACAGGGCAGCCTGTCCCCTCTGTACATAACACAGTGCAGCCTATCACTCCCATATACAGGGCAGCCTGCCCCCCCCTACATAACACAGTGCAGCCTATCACTCCTGTATACAGGGCAGCCTGTCCCCTCTGTACATAACACAGTGCAGCCTATCACTCCTGTATACAGGGCAGCCTGTCCCCTTTGTACATAACACAGTGCAGCCTATCACTCCTGTATACAGGGCAGCCTGTCCCTCCTGTACATGACACAGTGCAGCCTATCACTCCTGTATACAGGGCAGCCTGTCCCTCCTGTACATGACACAGTGCAGCCTATCACTCCCATATACAGGGCAGCCTGTCCCCCCTGTACATAACACAGTGCAGCCTATCACTCTCATATACAGGGCAGCCTGTCCCTCCTGTACATAACACAGTGCAGCCTATCACTCCCATATACAGGGCAGCCTGTCCCCTCTGTACATAACACAGTGCAGCCTATCACTCCCATATACAGGGCAGCCTGTCCCCTTTGTACATAACACAGTGCAGCCTATCACTCCTGTATACAGGGCAGCCTGTCCCCTCTGTACATAACACAGTGCAGCCTATCACTCCCATATACAGGGCAGCCTGCCACCCCCCCCCCCCTACATAACACAGTGCAGCCTATCACTCCTGTATACAGGGCAGCCTGTCCCTCCTGTACATGACACAGTGCAGCCTATCACTCCCATATACAGGGCAGCCTGTCCCTCCTGTACATAACACAGTGCAGCCTATCACTCCCATATACAGGGCAGCCTGTCCCCCCTGTACATAACACAGTGCAGCCTATCACTCTCATATACAGGGCAGCCTGTCCCTCCTGTACATAACACAGTGCAGCCTATCACTCCCATATACAGGGCAGCCTGTCCCCTCTGTACATAACACAGTGCAGCCTATCACTCCCATATACAGGGCAGCCTGTCCCCCCCCCCTACATAACACAGTGCAGCCTATCACTCCTGTATACAGGGCAGCCTGTCCCTCCTGTACATGACACAGTGCAGCCTATCACTCCCATATACAGGGCAGCCTGTCCCTCCTGTACATAACACAGTGCAGCCTATCACTCCCATATACAGGGCAGCCTGTCCCCCCTGTACATAACACAGTGCAGCCTATCACTCTCATATACAGGGCAGCCTGTCCCTCCTGTACATAACACAGTGCAGCCTATCACTCCCATATACAGGGCAGCCTGTCCCCTCTGTACATAACACAGTGCAGCCTATCACTCCTGTATACAGGGCAGCCTGTCCCCTTTGTACATAACACAGTGCAGCCTATCACTCCCATATACAGGGCAGCCTGTCCCTCCTGTACATGACACAGTGCAGCCTATCACTCCCATATACAGGGCAGCCTGTCCCTCCTGTACATAACACAGTGCAGCCTATCACTCCCATATACAGGGCAGCCTGTCCCTCCTGTACATAACACAGTGCAGCCTATCACTCTCATATACAGGGCAGCCTGTCCCCCCTGTACATAACACAGTGCAGCCTATCACTCCTGTATACAGGGCAGCCTGTCCTCCTGTACATAACACAGTGCAGCCTATCACTCCTGTATACAGGGCAGCCTGTCCCCCCTGTACATGACACAGTGCAGCCCATCACTCCCATATACAGGGCAGCCTGCCCCCCCCCCTACATAACACAGTGCAGCCTATCACTCCTGTATACAGGGCAGCCTGTCCCCTCTGTACATAACACATTGCAGCCTATCACTCCCATATACAGGGCAGCCTGTCCCTCCTGTACATGACACAGTGCAGCCCATCACTCCCATATACAGGGCAGCCTGTCCCCCCTGTACATAACACAGTGCAGCCTATCACTCCTGTATACAGGGCAGCCTGTCCTCCTGTACATAACACAGTGCAGCCTATCACTCCTGTATACAGGGCAGCCTGTCCCCTCTGTACATAACACAGTGCAGCCTATCACTCCTGTATACAGGGCAGCCTGTCCCCTCTGTACATAACACAGTGCAGCCTATCACTCCTGTATACAGGGCAGCCTGTCCCTCCTGTACATGACACAGTGCAGCCTATCACTCCCATATACAGGGCAGCCTGTCCCTCCTGTACATAACACAGTGCAGCCTATCACTCCCATATACAGGGCAGCCTGTCCCCTCTGTACATAACACAGTGCAGCCTATCACTCCCATATACAGGGCAGCCTGCCCCCCCCCCCCTACATAACACAGTGCAGCCTATCACTCCTGTATACAGGGCAGCCTGTCCCCTCTGTACATAACACAGTGCAGCCTATCACTCCTGTATACAGGGCAGCCTGCCCCCCCCCCTACATAACACAGTGCAGCCTATCACTCCTGTATACAGGGCAGCCTGTCCCTCCTGTACATGACACAGTGCAGCCTATCACTCCCATATACAGGGCAGCCTGTCCCTCCTGTACATAACACAGTGCAGCCTATCACTCCTGTATACAGGGCAGCCTGTCCCTCCTGTACATAACACAGTGCAGCCTATCACTCCTGTATACAGGGCAGCCTGTCCCCTCTGTACATAACACAGTGCAGCCTATCACTCCTGTATACAGGGCAGCCTGTCCCCTCTGTACATAACACAGTGCAGCCTATCACTCCTGTATACAGGGCAGCCTGTCCGTCCTGTACATGACACAGTGCAGCCTATCACTCCCATATACAGGGCAGCCTGTCCCTCCTGTACATAACACAGTGCAGCCTATCACTCCCATATACAGGGCAGCCTGTCCCCTCTGTACATAACACAGTGCAGCCTATCACTCCCATATACAGGGCAGCCTGCCCCCCCCCTACATAACACAGTGCAGCCTATCACTCCTGTATACAGGGCAGCCTGTCCCCTCCTGTACATGACACAGTGCAGCCCATCACTCCCATATACAGGGCAGCCTGTCCCCCCTGTACATAACACAGTGCAGCCTATCACTCCTGTATACAGGGCAGCCTGTCCTCCTGTACATAACACAGTGCAGCCTATCACTCCTGTATACAGGGCAGCCTGTCCCCTCTGTACATAACACAGTGCAGCCTATCACTCCTGTATACAGGGCAGCCTGTCCCCTCTGTACATAACACAGTGCAGCCTATCACTCCTGTATACAGGGCAGCCTGTCCCTCCTGTACATGACACAGTGCAGCCTATCACTCCCATATACAGGGCAGCCTGTCCCTCCTGTACATAACACAGTGCAGCCTATCACTCCCATATACAGGGCAGCCTGTCCCCTCTGTACATAACACAGTGCAGCCTATCACTCCCATATACAGGGCAGCCTGCCCCCCCCTACATAACACAGTGCAGCCTATCACTCCTGTATACAGGGCAGCCTGTCCCCTCTGTACATAACACAGTGCAGCCTATCACTCCTGTATACAGGGCAGCCTGTCCCCTTTGTACATAACACAGTGCAGCCTATCACTCCTGTATACAGGGCAGCCTGTCCCTCCTGTACATGACACAGTGCAGCCTATCACTCCCATATACAGGGCAGCCTGTCCCTCCTGTACATAACACAGTGCAGCCTATCACTCCTGTATACAGGGCAGCCTGTCCCTCCTGTACATAACACAGTGCAGCCTATCACTCCTGTATACAGGGCAGCCTGTCCCCTCTGTACATAACACAGTGCAGCCTATCACTCCTGTATACAGGGCAGCCTGTCCCCTCTGTACATAACACAGTGCAGCCTATCACTCCTGTATACAGGGCAGCCTGTCCCTCCTGTACATGACACAGTGCAGCCTAACACTCCCATATACAGGGCAGCCTGTCCCTCCTGTACATAACACAGTGCAGCCTATCACTCCCATATACAGGGCAGCCTGTCCCCTCTGTACATAACACAGTGCAGCCTATCACTCCCATATACAGGGCAGCCTGCCCCCCCCCTACATAACACAGTGCAGCCTATCACTCCTGTATACAGGGCAGCCTGTCCCCTCCTGTACATGACACAGTGCAGCCCATTACTCCCATATACAGGGCAGCCTGTCCCCCCTGTACATAACACAGTGCAGCCTATCACTCCTGTATACAGGGCAGCCTGTCCTCCTGTACATAACACAGTGCAGCCTATCACTCCTGTATACAGGGCAGCCTGTCCCCTCTGTACATAACACAGTGCAGCCTATCACTCCTGTATACAGGGCAGCCTGTCCCCTCTGTACATAACACAGTGCAGCCTATCACTCCTGTATACAGGGCAGCCTGTCCCTCCTGTACATGACACAGTGCAGCCTATCACTCCCATATACAGGGCAGCCTGTCCCTCCTGTACATAACACAGTGAAGCCTATCACTCCCATATACAGGGCAGCCTGTCCCCTCTGTACATAACACAGTGCAGCCTATCACTCCCATATACAGGGCAGCCTGCCCCCCCCTACATAACACAGTGCAGCCTATCACTCCTGTATACAGGGCAGCCTGTCCCCTCTGTACATAACACAGTGCAGCCTATCACTCCTGTATACAGGGCAGCCTGTCCCCTTTGTACATAACACAGTGCAGCCTATCACTCCTGTATACAGGGCAGCCTGTCCCTCCTGTACATGACACAGTGCAGCCTATCACTCCTGTATACAGGGCAGCCTGTCCCTCCTGTACATGACACAGTGCAGCCTATCACTCCCATATACAGGGCAGCCTGTCCCCCCTGTACATAACACAGTGCAGCCTATCACTCTCATATACAGGGCAGCCTGTCCCTCCTGTACATAACACAGTGCAGCCTATCACTCCCATATACAGGGCAGCCTGTCCCCTCTGTACATAACACAGTGCAGCCTATCACTCCTGTATACAGGGCAGCCTGTCCCCTTTGTACATAACACAGTGCAGCCTATCACTCCTGTATACAGGGCAGCCTGTCCCCTCTGTACATAACACAGTGCAGCCTATCACTCCCATATACAGGGCAGCCTGCCCCCCCCCCTACATAACACAGTGCAGCCTATCACTCCTGTATACAGGGCAGCCTGTCCCTCCTGTACATGACACAGTGCAGCCTATCACTCCCATATACAGGGCAGCCTGTCCCTCCTGTACATAACACAGTGCAGCCTATCACTCCCATATACAGGGCAGCCTGTCCCCCCTGTACATAACACAGTGCAGCCTATCACTCTCATATACAGGGCAGCCTGTCCCTCCTGTACATAACACAGTGCAGCCTATCACTCCCATATACAGGGCAGCCTGTCCCCTCTGTACATAACACAGTGCAGCCTATCACTCCCATATACAGGGCAGCCTGCCCCCCCCTACATAACACAGTGCAGCCTATCACTCCTGTATACAGGGCAGCCTGTCCCTCCTGTACATGACACAGTGCAGCCTATCACTCCCATATACAGGGCAGCCTGTCCCTCCTGTACATAACACAGTGCAGCCTATCACTCCCATATACAGGGCAGCCTGTCCCCCCTGTACATAACACAGTGCAGCCTATCACTCTCATATACAGGGCAGCCTGTCCCTCCTGTACATAACACAGTGCAGCCTATCACTCCCATATACAGGGCAGCCTGTCCCCTCTGTACATAACACAGTGCAGCCTATCACTCCTGTATACAGGGCAGCCTGTCCCCTTTGTACATAACACAGTGCAGCCTATCACTCCCATATACAGGGCAGCCTGTCCCTCCTGTACATGACACAGTGCAGCCTATCACTCCCATATACAGGGCAGCCTGTCCCTCCTGTACATAACACAGTGCAGCCTATCACTCCCATATACAGGGCAGCCTGTCCCCCTGTACATAACACAGTGCAGCCTATCACTCCCATATACAGGGCAGCCTGTCTCCAATCTACACAGGACACCATGGGGTATATTTACTAAAACTGGAGAGTGCAAAATCTGGTGCAGCTCTGCATAGAAACCAATCAGTTTCTAACTTCATCTTCTTCAATTAAGCTTTGACAATAAAACCTGGAAGCTGATTGGTTACTATGTAGAGCTGCACCAGATTTTGCACTCTCTGGTTTTAGTAGATAGCCCCCAGCCTGTCACTCCCATACATAGGACACAGCCTGTCCCTCTGTTCCAGTGTCATCTCTGTCATCCCTACTCCTAGCTGTGATGATGGGGGTCCTTATCAGGCGTCAGCCTGTGTCCATCACCTTTCCTCTGCCTCCCTCCTCCCTCTGCTCCCTCCTGCTTCCCTCCTCCTCCCCCAGCTGATAACAAATGCTTTCTCCACAACTCTCAGAATTTGCTGAGTGATCTTGTCTTCTTTCGAAATCGCAGAGCTTCTGTACCTTGCACCCTCCCTCCCTGGCACCCAGCTATTATATGTCTTGTTTTTTCTTGCCTAACCTTCTTCAATCTCAGGGACAGCCAGAGGCAACACAAGTAAGTGTGACCCCCAATAAGTACCCCAGCCCAGTACTCTACACTACCTGCTCAGCACAAGGGATGGGTCTGTCATTGTCATACAACACTCAGATGTTTGTTTATTACTGAAACTTGCATAGTGCAGGAGTGAGCCAAGGATAAATCCATTGTGCAAACACCAAGTAATACTGATGTACCTAACAAAGGGATTGCTAGCATTTAATGGGGCTGTACTATTGTCAGGACTGCTTTATGTGATGTATTAGCCTTTATTGTAGGAGAAGTCCTAAATAACTTGGACACGTTGTATACACACTTGTTGGATGTTTGTATACAACAGGATGCTGGCCATATACACAGACATTTATTTATTATTTTTGTTATGTATTTTGTAGTATATTGCCTGAACAAGCAACCAGCACGTTTTGAAAACGTATGTTACCACTTATTTCGTTTAGCCAATAAATGGTATTAACTTAGTACTAAACTTCTACTTAATACTTTTTTTTTATTACAGGTATTTATATAGCACTGACCATTTACATATTGTACACCCACATCTCAATATCAATCAGCTTTGAAATCTATATATATATATATAGATATATATATAGATATATAGATATATCTATCTATCTATCTCTCTCTCTCTCTCTCTCTCTCTCTCTCTCTCTCTCTCTCTCTCTCTCTCTCTCTCTCTCTCTCTATCTATCTATCTATCTATACACTATATTACCAAAAGTATTGGGACACCTGCCTTTACAAGCTCATGAACTGTAATGGCATCCCAGTCTTAGTCTGTAGGGTTCAATATTGGGTTGGCCCACCTTTTGCAGCTATAACAGCTTCAACTCTTCTGGGAAGGCTGTCCACAAGGTGTAGGAGTGTGTCTATGGGAATGTTTTACCATTCTTCCAGAAACACATTTGTGAGGTCAGGCCCTGATGTTGGGATGAGATGACCTGCCTTGCAGTCTCCACTCATTTCAATTCATCCCAAAGGTGTTCTATCGGGTTGTGGTCAGGACTCAAGTTCCTCCACCCAAAACTCGCTCATCCATGTCTTTATGGACCTTGCTTTGTGCACTGGTGTGCAGTCATGTTGGAACAAGAAGGGGCCACCCCCAAACTGTTCCCACAGAGTTGAGAGCATGAAATTGTCCAAAATGTCTTGGTTGCTGACGCCTTAAGAGTTCCGTTCACTGGAACTAAGGGGCCAAGCCCAACCCCTGAAAAACAACCCCCACACCATAATACCCCTCCACCAAAATGATTTGGACCAGTGCACAAAGCAAGTCCAAAAACACACGCATGAGTGAGTTTGGGGTGGAGGAATTTGACTGGCCTGCACAGAGTGCTGACCTCAACCCAATAGAACACCTTTGGGATGAATTAGAGTAGACTGCGATCTGTGATTGCTACTCCTCTCTGCCAATCCCTTCACTGGCTTCCCCTACCCCACTGTATAAAATTCAAAAATGCTAACCACAGCATACAAGGCCATTCACAACATCGCCCCCATCTACATCACCAACCTCATCTGCAGATATCGCCCAAATCATCCCCTCCGCTCTTCCCAGGACCTCTTGCTCTCTAGCTCCCTTGTTACCTCCTCCCATGCTCGCCTTCAGGACTTCTCCAGAGCCTCTCCCATCCTCTGGAACTCCCTGCCCCGGTATGTCCGATCAGCCCCTACCCTGTCCACCTTTAGGAGATCCCTGAAAACTCATTAATCAGGGAAGCCTATCCCACACCCACCTAATAACTGTCCCCGAGCCACCCCCATCAAATCATTCTCTGCAGCTATTACCTTTAGAATGTAAGCTCTGTGAGCAGGACCCTCCTGTACCTTTTGTATTGAACTGTACTGTAATTGTGCTGTCCCCCCTCTACATTGTAAAGCGCTGCGTAAACTGTTGGCGTTATATAAATCGTGTATAATAATAATATCTGCCAGAATAGTTGTTAGGAGCAAAACAGATGCTAAAATACTTGTGCCGCACAAGTTTCAGGCACTTCCATTATAGTCACTTGGGTCAAAAATGCACGATTGTGCCTTAAAAGCTCATGTACGCTTTCATGTAGCAAGCGTCATAACGCTTAGGTGTAAACAAGCAACATTAAAAATAAAGGGGTTCAAGAAACGCATGGCAAAATACTCAGGACCTGTTCACATCTGAGCATTTCGGGATCACTGGCAGAACCATGCAATTCTGCCTGCGATTCCAGAATTGCAGAAAACCGTGGGACACACTTGCAGTGTTATTTTATCTTAATGGCACCTGAAACGTGGTGTGATTTTGCCGCGCGGCAAAACGTATGAAAATCGTGGCAAATAACGCAATGCGAAACGCGCCAGTCTCAGTGCCAAAGTTTGATACCTGAGCTTCTTTGGCATGTTTTTGTAGTAGAGGAAGGCCCATTCAAAATGAATGGTGGTACTCCAAAAAACGCACCACAAAGTCGCCCCAAAAAAAAAAGCTACACTGCTGCCGTGTCGCTCAGGTGTGAACAGGACCTCAAGTATGACTAGGGGCTAAAATCGCTTGCTAGAGAGTTGTTCTTTGTATGGCAAGTTTTAGATTATAATGCACACTTATGCCGCGTACAGACGATCGGACATTCCGAGAACAAAACCGTGGATTTTTTCGAACATTTGTTGTCGGAAATTCCGACCGTGTGTACGCGGCATTAGGTGGTTATTTACGAAAGGCAAATCCACTTTGCACTACAAGTGCAAAGTGCACTTGAAATTGCACTGAAAGTACACTTGGAAGTGCAGTCGCTGTAGATCCGAGGGGGACATGCAAGGAAAATAAAAAACAGCATTTTAGCTTGCACATGATTGGATAATAAAATCAGCAGAGCTTCCCCTCATTTCAGATCTACCCCTCAGATCTACAGCGCCTGCACTTCTAAGTGCAATTTCAAGTGCACTTTGCACTTGTAGTTTGCACTTTTTTTGTAAATAACCCCCTTAGTGTCGCAGTTCACATTAAAGACATGTACAGGGCAGACCTGTGACTTTTTTAGGCGTTTCTCCCCCTTCCCATTGGTGGAAATGTGTGTTCCTTGGTTTTTAAAGGACTGTTTTTGCTGCTACATCGCAGTGGATGACTTCTATGCGCTATAAAACTGTGGTCACCCTTAAACAAAACACTATTTGGTTATACAAACACTAAAACCATAGGGGAAGAGATGAAAAACCTGTGGGACAGGTAAGAGGGACATGGCTCTTGCCTATGGTATATAATAGTAAGGATTAGCGAGGAAAGGGATTCCTTGTGACTTTATTTTTCAGGGAAAAAATCTGGAATGATAGAAGAGGAATTGTGTTGTGCTTAGTGTTTGTGAATGGTACAGGATGCTGAGCTCCTGGCACTGGGACAAGGTAGGAAGTGTTTGCAGCTCCAGAATCACAGTGTACTTAGCTTAGGGCAAAGTCGTATTAGTAGCCAATATAACAGTAACGGAAAAACAACTCCAGCGCTGCAAGAATGGGCTGAAAGTTTAGAGTTAAATTATAAATGCTGTTTATAGCCCTGAGAATGATTATCAGGACATTGCTCTTCAATCCTACTCATTAATGACTAACTTCCTAGAATCCCCTTCGCTTATCATTGACTATAGGTGAAGCTGCTGGTTCAGGCTTCTTTTATCAGACAAGCTGTAAACACATTGCTCTAATGATGTGAAAGTTTTATCACTTTATTCCACCAGGAATTGTAAGATATTAATCTCTCAGTTTTTGTTCAGCAGCTGATTTAATCTTCTATATGAGTATACGGCTTCTTTATATTTAAATCCTTGCCCATGCACTGCGAGGGGGCGAGGGGGCGCAACGCAGGGGAAGCAGACACCGTACCCAGGCAATAGGGGAAATCAGCACCGGACGCAGTGATTAGGGTGTGCCCAGGCACACCTGGCAAACCCCCTGTGCGCTTGCAGGACTAGAGTTGTGTCCCCCTACACCGTGTGCATGAGTAGAAACACACAGCCGTGTAGTAGGGTTGCCACCTCATCCCTTTAAACCTGAACACATATGAATTATGGGTTCTGAGGCTAATTTAATGCTGATAAGGCACCAAGTGAGTTTAAGTACCACCTTAATCAGCCACAGAACCTGTGTAATTAATATGTGTTTGGTTTTAAAGGGATGAGGTGGCAACCCCGTGTAGCCTAGGATGGCAAGGCATCTCTCACAGAGCTTGTATTGAAAATGAAGCACAATGGCTGAGTGGTTAGCACTTCTGCCTAGCAGCACTAGGGTTGTCAGTTCAAATCCCAACCATGGCACTACCTGCCTGGAGTTTGCATGCTCTCCCTGTGTGGGTTTCCTCCCACACTCCAAAGACATGTCAGTAGGTAAATTGGCCCTAGTATGTGTAGCGGGTGGTTACAATTAGGGGAGGCATCTGAGTGATAAAAGGCTCAGATGCGGCAATTGTTAGGGTTCATGGACCAATTTATGCCAGTGGAGGATATCAGTGGTGTCTAGTTCCCTGCGGCCTATAGGTGGCGCTGTCGCCATAGGCCTGGGTTGAACCACCATTGCGAGTCTGTACCCTTTTTGTCCTCTCTCGGCAGTGCTACAGCGGGGCAGGGAACCTGCTATGCATGCTGGGAGAGGGGATAAAAGGGGCGGACATCTTCCGCTCGGGGTCCACGCCCAGGCACCTTCAGCCTGGGTGTGAGTGCTGGTGGTCTCCGGGTGCCCTCGGCCCGGAGACGGAGCTGCGGTTCCGCCCCAGTCACCTTTGGTCTGGGGTGAGGTACTCTCTGGAGGCCTGGGGCCCAGTATCTTCGACTGTGTCCCGCAAGGGATGGAGGATTCCTAGGGTGTCCTCCGGTATTGGACACCCGATTCTAGGGCGAGGGGGACCAGAGAGGTGACCTTCCCGGAGATCCAGCATTGGCTGGTGACGTTGGAGGCCTCTAGTGACTGTCCGGATGGATGACTCCCCTGACAGGGGCCACATCTCAAGAAGGTAGTCCACGTTCTCATGGTCGGTGGCAGCGACCCAACTCAAACCCAGGTCGGTGGCAGAGACCTCAAGTTAAATTCACCCGGTCGGTGGCAGCGACCACCCTCACGGTCGGTGGCAGCGACCGTGCGCCAAGCCTGTTTGAGCACACCGAAACAGGAGAGCAACAAGTTCATGTTTGTGCCTGGACCTTCCTTTTCACCTTGTCTGTTCGTTGTCTAACCAGTCTGCTCTAAAAGGACTATTTATTGCTCTAAAAGAATAAATAAGTGTTGGACTTTCAATGGTGTGGAACTTGGCTTTCTGGGAGTTAAAGGTCATTCTCAAGGGAATTTTTGGCTCTGGACAGGGGCACAGGCCCGAAGGTAATTGGTTATAGCTCACACCTCTACACACTGGAGGATGTGAGTTGGTGGTGCATCACACTCTCCTCCCTGGTTCCCTAGACGAGAGCCATTGACATTGACAGAGAAGGAGGGCGTGAGAGGTGAGGTCGCTACATATGTATGAATGTGAGGTAGGGACCTTAGACCCCATACACACTATTTGATTTTCTTCAAATTTACCAAAACCATATAGTGCAAGGGCCTGCCTGATTGCATACAAATTGAAACTCCTAAGGTTTGACCTTGTATAATATGGTTTTGGTAAATCTGAAGACAAAAATCTGCTGAAAATCTAACAGTGTGTATGGGGTCTTAAGGCCTGTCCACACGATCGGATTGTCCGACAACAATTGTGTAATGGCAGGGTTTTTGTCGGATAATCCGACCGTTTGTACGCTCCATCAGATTACAAATAATCTTTCATCTTTACGAAGGTGTAGAGTAGCAGAAATGTAGGACTTTAAGGCTCTTGCTACATCCAATTCGTGCAGTTTTGATGAATTCTGTTCTTCTGGGAATGCTGGCAGGACCCATTCCTGATTGGGGTGATATGTGGTGGAAGGGACCTTAGGTACGAAATGAAGGATAGACTGAAGGACTACCCTGTCTGGATAGAAAATTATATAGGGATCTCGAGAGCCTACGGCTTGAAATTCTGAGACTCTGCACCCTGATGTAACAGCTACCAGTAAGGTCCCCTTCAGTATGTTGTCTTCCAAAGAACAGCCTTCCGTAGGCGCAAAGGGAGGTGCTGCAAGAAAATTTTGTACTATCGGTAAGTCCCAAGGGAGTCTGGCAGTAGGATAAGGCAGGACAGAGCCGCTGTGGGGAGCAAATGGTGAGTCTCACATACACTGCCCCAAAAAGATCCACAGAAACACGGCCTCCCGACTACTCAGCACATTTAGCAGCCCAAGTGGCGGGACCTCATCTGAGGAGAGCATGAACCTGAATGACGGCACCAATTTCTTTGGGTGAGGCAGGGGCTGACGTATCCATGATCCTGTGTGGCCTTGAGGACAGAAAAGAGAATGAGGGCGGGGGGGCATTTATAGGACCATTATAACTCTTTTATAGAGTTATAATGGTCCTGTGGGTTGGCCGGGGGTGGATCAACCAACCATGCGTATGCTGCCAAATCTTGTTGTCTCCCTCACTGAGGATCTACCTAAAGATGATGGGTGGCAGACAGCTTCTAGGACACTGTGAGTCAAGACCTTGCTGTGGACTACTAGTTGTGGGAGTGTCAAAAGGGAAATAAGTGGCAGAAGTGTCTATATGGATTGCTGATGTGTGGTTCCAGATATACTGCCCATTCCCTGTTACCTTCAGAAAAGTTGGCTAAAGAGAAGATTGGTGAGAAGTTTGTCCTCCCGTTATTGCTGTTGATCATTGTGGAATATCCTGTGAGCCTAACCTCCTCTTCTGTTGAAATTCTTCAGCAATAAATGCTGAAAAGATGTCCCCTAGACCTTTGATGGTCCACGAGAAAATGTTGGTGGTCCCTGGCTGTGGTGGTCCCCGGTTGTTCTCAATGCGCGCTGACAGTCAATACTGTCAGCGCACATTCATACACAATGCATTCTCTGTAGTTCTGGCTCCTGTGAACTCAGAGGAAGGTGCCAGGAGCAGTGCAATTTGGACATTTTCACTTAGGGGTATACTCACGTTTGTTGCCAGCAGTTTAGACATTAATGGCTGTGTGTTGAGTTACTTTGTAGCAAAGTGTAATTTCTTCAGTGTTGTCACATGAAAAGATAATAAAATATTTCCAAAAATGTGAGGGGTGTACTCACTTTTGTGAGGTACTGTGTGTGTGTGTGTGTG
Source organism: Rana muscosa (assembly GCA_029206835.1). Classification (NCBI taxonomy): domain Eukaryota; kingdom Metazoa; phylum Chordata; class Amphibia; order Anura; family Ranidae; genus Rana; species Rana muscosa. The sequence goes on from CM055116.1 coordinate 809,511,578, forward strand.
TATATATATATATATATATATATATATATATATATATATATATATATATATATATATATATATATGGGTTAGTGTCAAAGCTTTGTGAAAAATAAATTTGGTGGATAACAAGAGACAAGCAAGAAATTACATTTTCACGTTGAGTTCCCTTAAAGGGGTTGTAAAGGTTCGTTTTTTATTTTCTAAATAGGTTCCTTTAAGCTAGTGCATTGTTGGTTCACTTACCTTTTCCTTCGATTTACCTTCTAAATGTTTTTTTTTCTTTGTCTGAATTTCTCACTTCCTGTTTCTCCTCAGTAAGCTTGCCCCCATCATCCGAGCGGGGGTTAGTCAGCCAGAACAGCTTACTGAACAGCTTACTGAGGAGGAACAGTAAGTGAGAAATTCAGACAAAGAAAACAAAGAAAAAAACATTTAGAAGGGAAATCTAAGGAAAAGGAAAGTGAACCAACAATGCACTAGCTTAAAGGAACCTATTTATAAAATAAAAAACGAACCTTTACAACCCCTTTAATGGTTTGCTGTTGTATGAAATTTTAAAGGAAACCTGTACTAGGAAAATATAAAGGTTGCCATGGTTTAGCTCTACTACTGGAAAAGCCGGTCGACCCGCTGACCATTGGCTTTAGTGCTGTGAGCACAGACTGGATATGGATGTCTGACATTGTAATCTGCATGTTTGTTCCAGGTGAAACACCCTGACAAGTAGTATTCTTTTAAGAAAGTCCATACCCGCAACCTCCGTATTTCTCTTAGTGCAGGTCAGTATTATAATTGTTATATATATATATATATATTGTGAGGGGGTTAGCTCGGCAGCGGGTGTGTGTGACCCCCGGGATGGGCTCCCCACACAAAACAGGCCCAGCAAACGGAGGTTGTGGTTTTCAAAATCAAAAAGGTGCGGTTTATTTTCTATTTACAGTGACAAAACACAGCAAAGCAAAAGAAACATAAACAAAATAAATCCTGGTCAAGTTGACCTCTGACTAAACATACAGGTTTCCTAACTAACAACTGGGATCAGCCTAGTGCTGTCCTAGTCCCTAAGTCCCTGGTTTTAAATGTCCAAGCAAATAGCCACACAGGCTTTGTCTCACCGCACAGGGGTTCACTCTCCCTAGACAGTCCACACAGGTCTGGTTCCAGGCATGAGCTAACATCTAATGAAGCTGGGAGTTCTTATAGAGGCCTAAATGAGCTGACAAGCTTCAGCTGGTCTCATCAACTCCCTGTCTGCACGACGCCCCACACTCTCCCTAGACATATGAGTCATCCATGAGCCCACTAGCCTTAGCTGGGCTTATACAACTCTCCACCTAGTTGTATAAGTCGGCGTAAAGCCTGAATATGGGCGAAATATATCTACCCCCCTGGATGCAACCAGGTGACTTTACCTTCCTGCTGTCACATACCCCCCCCTCTTGTTTTAACCTCGGGGTTGGAACACCAGAAATCAGGCATTCATGTACTCGAGACAAAGCATCCACATTCCCCATTTGAACGCCAGGGCGATGCTTTACTGTGAAGTTGAATTCCTGGAGGGCCAGGAACCACCTATTCACTCTTCTATTTGTTTCCTTGTTTTGAGCCATCCACTTTAACGGAGCGTGATCCGTAACCATGTCAAAGTGCCTACCTAGCAGGTAGTACCGAAGGGAATCTAGAGCCCACTTCACCGCTAAACACTCCTTTTCAACGGTGGCGTAATTTACCTCATGGGACTTCAACTTCCTGCTGAGGTAAATGACTGGGTGCTCTTCCCCGTTCCAGACCTGGGACAATACTGCTCCTAACCCCACATCTGACGCATCACTTTGTACGACAAAGTCTTTAGAGAAGTCGGGTGAGTACAACACTGGCTGGCTACATAAGGCTTGTTTCAAGAATTGGAATGCTGCCTCAGCCTCGGGGGTCCATTTAATCATGACCGACCCTTTCCCCTTCGTCAGGTTGGTTAGGGGCACAGCCTTAGAAGCAAAGTGGGGAATGAATCGCCGATAATACCCAGCGATTCCCAGAAAGGCTCGTACCTGCTTCTTGCTGTTGGGACGTGGCCAACTCTGGATGGCCTCGACTTTGTTGAGTTGGGGTTTTATTACTCCCCTCCCAATGGTGTACCCAAGATATTTGGCCTCCTCCTGCCCAATGGTACACTTCTTGGGGTTAGCCGTAAACCCCGCTTCCCGAACAGAGTCCAGGACTGCTTGCACTTTTGGCAGATGTGAGGCCCAATCTGTGCTATGGACAATTACGTCATCCAGGTAAGCCGCAGCATACTTCCGATGGGGCCTCAGCATCTGGTCCATTTTCCGCTGGAATGTGGCCGGCGCATTCTGTAACCCGAACGGCATTCTTTTATATTGGAACGCCCCGTCTGGGGTTACAAATGCGGTTTTCTCTTTGGCCGACTTGGCCAGGGGGATTTGCCAATACCCTTTTGTGAGGTCAAGAGTCGTCATGTATCGGGCTGTTCCCAGCCGGTCGATCAACTCATCTATACGTGGCATGGGGTAGGTGTCAAATTTTGTAACTTTGTTCAACTGACGAAAATCGTTACAAAATCGCCAGCTCCCATCCGGTTTAGGCACCAACACGATGGGACTAGACCAATCACTTTGGGACTCCTCTATCACCCCTAAGTTCAGCATTTTCTGTACTTCCTCCCGTATTGCCTCCCGTCGGGCCTCTGGGATCCGATAGGGTTTTAACTTCACCCTTTCACCGGGCGGGGTAATGATGTCATGCTCTACCCCAGATGTTTGTCCCGGCAGCTCAGAGAATACCTCCTTGTTGCGAAGCACAAACTCCTTAACCTCCTGTTGTTGGGGTTGTGACAAGGTGGCTGCTATTCGAACCTCAGGAATCACGCAACCAGTTTGAGCTGGTGACCAAGTGTCTGCGACTAGGGACTCTCTATCCCTCCAGGCTTTCAACAGATTAACGTGATAGATCTGTTCGGGCTTTCGCCTTCCTGGTTGTCTGACCTTGTAATTCACTTCGCTCACTTTTTCCATTATCTCGTAGGGGCCTTGCCATTTGGCAAGGAATTTACTTTCAACCGTAGGGACAAGTACCAGTATCCTATCCCCCGGGGAAAAGGTACGGGTCTTGGCTCCACGGTTGTACACTCTCTGCTGTGCTAACTGCGCTTGGGCCAAATGTTCCTTCACGATGGGCATTACCTGTGCAATTCGGTCTTGCATCAGGGCGACATGCTCAATCACACTCCTGTGGGGAGAACTCTCACTTTCCCAAGTTTCCTTGGCAATATCCAACAGCCCTCTTGGGTGTCTCCCATACAGTAACTCAAAGGGGGAGAATCCCGTAGAGGATTGGGGCACCTCCCTAATAGCAAACATCAGATAAGGAAGTAGACAGTCCCAATCCTTTCCATCTCTATCCACCACTTTCTTCAACATTTGTTTTAGGGTTTTGTTGAATCTTTCAACCAGCCCATCGGTTTGGGGGTGATACACAGATGTACGTAATTGCGTCACTTTGAATAATTTACACAGCTCCTTCATAACCCGGGACATAAAGGGTGTACCTTGGTCCGTAAGCAGTTCTTTACAAATACCCACCCGGCTAAACACAAGAGATAGCTCTTTGGCTATGGTTTTGGCCGAGGTATTTCGGAGAGGGATCGCTTCTGGATAACGGGTGGCATAGTCCATTATAACTAATATGTACTGGTGCCCCCTAGCGGACTTGATTATAGGACCTACCAAATCCATGGCGATCCTCTCAAACGGGACCTCAATGATGGGTAGAGGGACCAGCGGGCTACGGAAATGTGGCATCGGGGCCGACCTCTGACACACAGGGCAGGAGGAACAATAATTTTCTACGTCCTTCATCACCCCCGGCCAATAGAATCTCTGTAATACCCTCTCTCGGGTTTTCTCTGTCCCCAGATGACCTCCAAGAATGTGCCCATGGGCCAACTCCAACACCAACTTCCTGTAAGGTTTGGGCACCACAAGCTGCTCAACGGTTTCTTCTGCCCTTTTTGCCACCCGATACAGTAGGTCCTTCTCTACGCTGAAGTATGGGTAAGTGCAGGTATTATCTGGGTTCACTAACTCGCCATCTATTTTCACTACGTTTTCCCGTGCCTTTATTAGGGCGGGGTCTTTCAACTGTTCTGTGGCAAAGTTTTCCCTGTGAACCTCAAGATCAGAAAACTCCACAGACGGTAGGTTTTCGTCTGAGGAGGTGGGCTCCTCTCCAGTTTCTTGAGTCCCCCCTGCCAATACTGATAAGGGAAATTCCGGAGAGTCCTCACCACTCTCAGGGGAGTTCTGGCTATCACATTCCTGGTACATAGGGGCACCAGTGAGGGGCTCAGGATCATCCCACAGTTCCCAGAACTTCGGAAAATCCCTTCCCACAATGGCGTCATGCGGTAACTGAGATACTAAGCCCACTGGATGAGAGAGGGTACCTTTGGGGGTCTCGAAACACACTGTAGTCACTGGATACTCTCGGGTGTCCCCATGCACACAAATAACAGCTACCTTGCTATTCCCAGAGACCTCTGTTTTAACTAACTCAGCCTTTATCAGGGTCACAAGGCTACCTGAATCCAGCAATACCACAACATTTCTACCATTAACACACATTTTGCATAAATGTTTCTCAGTTCCTCGAATGGCAGTGCATGCGACTGTCGCACACAGCGACTGACGTCTGCCCGTCAGAAAGTCACACTGCATGGGTTCCTCCACAACCGGGCAATTGGCTGCAATATGTCCCGCTTGCCGGCAGCGGTAGCAAACGATCCTTCTTGCCGCCTCTTGAGCCGCTGATTTCCCAGGCTGTTCTCGCCAAACTTGGGGTAGAGCTCCCACCCTCTCACTCTCTCCACCCTCACCCCTTGGAATCCTCTTATCCGCCCCTGGGGATGGTCTGGTCTTAGGGTGGAAAGTCCGAGTGTCTCTGGAAGAGGCCGTCAGGTTCTCTGTAGCCAAGTATTTCTCCACACGATCCACAAGACCATCGGCCGTCTCTGGGTCTCCATGGCTTACCCACTTTTGGATGGCAGTAGGAAGAGCTCTCAAAAACCGATCCATTACAACACGTTCCACAATCTTTGGTGCGGACAAAGTCTCTGGCTGTAGCCACTTTCTGCTCAGGTGAATGAGATCATACATTTGAGACCTGGGGGGTTTTCCAAGCTGGAAAGTCCAGTTATGCACACGCTGAGCCCGGACAGCCTGGGTGACACCCAGCCTTGCCAATATTTCAGCTTTTAGCATCACATAGTCTTTTGCTTGGTTAGGCTCTAGGTCATAGTAAGCTTTCTGCGATTCACCAGTTAACAGAGGAGCCACCAGTCCAGCCCACTGCTCCTCAGGCCACTTTTCTCTTTCAGCGGTCCTTTCAAATGTGGTCAAAAATACCTCTGGATCATCCTCTCCAGTCATTTTTGTCAATAAACGACTCACCCCAAAGGACGCGGTATTAGTGGGACGGCTTTCCTCACTGGTCTGCGGACGTTGCTGCATTACTGCTTCCATCTGTTGTTGTAGTCTCTGCTCTTGCTTCTGCAACAGGTCTATGAAGCGGGCCTCAGATTGCTGCTGGGCTCGTTGCTGAGCCTCCAGACTCTGTTGCAAAGTTGCGTTTGTCTGCTGCTGGGCTGCAAGGCTCTGTTGATGAGCTTGCTGCTGGGCTGCGAAGTTCTGTTGTTGAGCTGCAAGGCTCTGTTGATGAGCTGCAAGGCTCTTTTGCAAACCTGCATTTGTCTGCTGTTGATTGGCATTTGCTAGAGCCAGCTGCTTCAGTATCTCCTCCATGCTGGCTTAAAAAAAAACTGCCCGCATTCTCCACCAACTGTGAGGGGGTTAGCTCGGCAGCGGGTGTGTGTGACCCCCGGGATGGGCTCCCCACACAAAACAGGCCCAGCAAACGGAGGTTGTGGTTTTCAAAATCAAAAAGGTGCGGTTTATTTTCTATTTACAGTGACAAAACACAGCAAAGCAAAAGAAACATAAACAAAATAAATCCTGGTCAAGTTGACCTCTGACTAAACATACAGGTTTCCTAACTAACAACTGGGATCAGCCTAGTGCTGTCCTAGTCCCTAAGTCCCTGGTTTTAAATGTCCAAGCAAATAGCCACACAGGCTTTGTCTCACCGCACAGGGGTTCACTCTCCCTAGACAGTCCACACAGGTCTGGTTCCAGGCATGAGCTAACATCTAATGAAGCTGGGAGTTCTTATAGAGGCCTAAATGAGCTGACAAGCTTCAGCTGGTCTCATCAACTCCCTGTCTGCACGACGCCCCACACTCTCCCTAGACATATGAGTCATCCATGAGCCCACTAGCCTTAGCTGGGCTTATACAACTCTCCACCTAGTTGTATAAGTCGGCGTAAAGCCTGAATCTGGGCGAAATATATCTACCCCCCTGGATGCAACCAGGTGACTTTACCTTCCTGCTGTCACAATATATATATATATATATATATATATATAATAGTGTGTGATTTGTATGATATAGTGTGTGATTTTTCTCAAGATATCTAACCATTAAGGAGAGTATTTGAATAGAGCTTGTGTATGAAAAATATTTGTTCTTCATGTGCAGATGAAGACTGGATCAAGTATACCTTTGAGTGCCTTAGATAAGAGAACCTTTGAATACATATTATCTGGTATAGTTTTGGTATGACACTACCCATGTGGTCTCTGAGGTCAATAGATAAGGGCAGTAAGGATCTCTGGGAATGACAGATAAGTTTTCTAAGGATTACTTGACACTAAGTTATATAGATACAAAATATTCTTCCAATAATCCTGTTTGTCATACACCTTGTATAAGGCTGCACATACTTGCACAGATCTTTCCTGAGTGTAGATAGATAACCTTAAAGGGGTTGTAAACCCTCAAGGTTTTTCACCTTAATGCATTCAATGCATTAAGGTGAAAAACTTTCTGTAGTGCAGCAGCCCCCCAGAGCCCCCCTTTTTCTTACCTGAACCCGATCGTTCCAGCGACGAGCACTAACCCAGCAGCTCCAGCCACTGTCTCAGATCCTCATTGGATAGATTGATAGCAGTAGGAGCCATTGCAAGGGTTTTGCACAGAGCGGCTTCGCTCCTCCTCTTCTGGGGTCCCTCAGTGGCGCTCCTGGCTCCTCCTCTTCTCGAGTGTCCCCGTAGAAAGCGGCTTTCCGTGGGGGCACCTTAAGAAGAGGAGGAGCCAGGAGCATCACTTAAGGACCCCAGAAGAGGAGGATCGGGGGCCACAACACCATATCAGTTAGGCTCACACTGGCATTAAAAGCAGGAGTTTGAGAGGTGGTAAAAACATCCCTCAAACGCCTATGCAAATGATACAATGGACAGCACACATTGCTGCTCATTCTATCAAAACATGAAGCGTTAGTGTCGAATCACTTCAAAATTGTAGCCTCATGTCGAGTCAGGAGACGTTTGAAGCCTTTTAACGCCTCCCATTCAAGTCTGTGGTAACGATTCGCAAACGCTGTGGCAGGCAGTTGCGGTGCGTTTGCGGGACGTTAAGATTAGCTTATTAATTGTAATGGAATAGGCATTTGTGGAGGAGTTCTAACACGCATTAGCACTTGTCAAACACTTCAAAACTGCCCATAGGGTGTTTGGGGAGCATTTTTAACTTGTCATTAACGCTTGTAAAACGCCAGTCTAATGCCCATACTAAAGCTCATTAAAGTGAGTCTAATGCCCATACTAAAGTTCATTAAAGTGAGTCTAATGCCCATACTAAAGTTCATTAAAGTGAGTCTAATGCCCATACTAAAGTTCATTAAAGTGAGTCTAATGCCCATACTAATGCTATAGGAGCATTTGTTAGGCGTTAGAAATTTAGTCAAGTGTGAACAAGCCCTAGATATTTGGTGGAGCTCACCACACACGAAGTGATATTAAAGGCAGAATTAAAAAAAAATTATTAAATTAAATGAACATATCATACTAACCTGCTCTGTGTAATAGAACAGCACTTATTCTCCTCTTCTCGGGTCGCCGGCCGACACCTTTGGCCCCTTCCTACTGCCAATTGCTCCCAGAGCTAGCAGCTTGCTATGGGGGCACCCGAGCAGGGAGGCTCCATGTGTCCACTCACACTGAGGCTCTCATGCATTTTACTGGGTCTATATGGGGCTCAGGTAAGTATTGGGGGACTGCTGCACACAGAAGGTTTTTTACCTTCACGTATAGAATGCATGAAGGAAAAAAAACCTTGAGCCTTTAGAACCACTTTAAGCTGGCCATACACTTAAAGTGGTTGTAAACCTTCTCTGACAACTTTTACCTGCAAGTAAGCCTAGATTAAGGCTTACCTGTAGGCGTTTGCAATACCTCCTAAACCTACACGGTTTAGGAGATATTTGCCAAAAAGAATGCACCGATGTCTACGGCGCATGCGTGCCGTAGACAACGGCGCAGGTGCACTGAGCATGCCGGGTCTTGAATGGGATCTGCCGGGAATCTGCCGGTCCCGCACGCATGCAGGCACTCGGAGGAGACATGGCGGCGGCGGAGGAGGGGAACGAGGAGCGCTTCGGGGGCTTCGATCTCAGGTAAGTCATTCATAATGAGCTAGTATGCTATGCATACTAGCTCATTATGCCTATCTCTTGCAGGTTTTTTTTTTTAGGAATATTTCTAGAGGATTTACTTCCTCTTTAAATATTTTATCACTCAACCTGTGTGGTGAATGAAGGAAATCTGGTTCCTCAATCCATGCTAAACAGCGCATATTGAGGAATCTCCACTGCTGGTTATTGTATTTTGACAGCCAGCGACATCCTGAACAGTGCCAGCACAGTGTTTGGTCAACAACTATATTCTACCTAGCTCCTTCCACAAAAGTCAGTCGACTTTTGTCAAGCTAGGTGGTGTCAAGCCAACAGGGTAGCTTTACAATGTAAGTTCACCTTTTCTGAAAGAATGAAAAGGTGAACTAACACCGTACTACCTTCCCACCCCCACCCCGTGGTCCCTGCTGTACATACCTCTGTGGGTGATGAGTGGTCAGTGCCAATCAGTGGGTGTAGCTGTCCAGGGATTTAAAATCCTGTTCTTCTGCCTCTTATTTCTTCAGGGCTTCCAGGACCGATCAGAGCGATTCTGATTGGTCAGCGCCAGCACAGACACTGGTCACACTAGCTGCGTGGGCACTGACAACTCATCACTCATAGAGGTAAGTACAGTGGGGACCGGGGGGTGGGGAAGGTGTAGGGTGTTAATTCATCTTTTTTATTTTTTATGAAAAGGTGAACTAACCCTTTTAGGAAAGATCGAACATATTAAAATTCTTTCCACTAATAGAAACCAACCTGTCAAAATGATCAATCACAAAAAACGATGTTGCTGGACAGTATCAAAATGAAGCTTTCAAGCACAGTAAATTCACATGTGTACCATGATTTGATTATATTAAGTATAACTGCAGGCAAAACTTTTTTGGTTTAGTTTTGGATAGAGTGGAGAGGGATTAGAACACCTGTAAATTTTTATTACTGTCTGTACCCGCTAGGAAGATTCACCCTCTTCATTTGTCCTGTTTACCATTATCATTGAAAGTGAAAGTGAAGGAAAATCCCAAATTTTGGGTTGTCCCCAGAAAAGTAATAGAGGGCAAATCTTCCAAATGGGACACTTGTCCTGGTGACCTGGGGGTTCCCAATGAATTCCTTTAATTTGCAGGCATTTCCTCTCACTTCCTGGGTAGCTATGGGACAGGAAGTCATGGAAAATCTCCACAATGGGACACAGATGGTGGGAAAAAATCTGACAGGGGTTATAACCCTCCCGTACTCTATACAAAATGAAAAAAAAAAGGTTATGCCTATAGTTCTACTTTATATGAACACTAAACCATATCCTTATGCCGCATACACACGATCGTAATTTCCGACCAAAAGCTCACATTGGACTTTTCTTGTCGTGTGTACGCGGCATAAGTCTCCAAAAAACTATCCATATACATCCACTACTTAATGGCCCTGTTTTCTATTTTTCATGTAATTGGTCCTTACTGTTTTTTCTGCTCCCTTGTAATGTCCTCCATGAGCCTCTCCTTTTCCTTCTTGCTTCCATTTGTTTGGAATGAGCAGTGCACATTAGTTGCCATCGCGTGTACTGCACTATGCACACTACAAATCCCATAGTTCACAGTCCCTAGTCTATCTTAGGAGTGAGCAAAGAGAAGGTGACTTTGTTCCTGCATACAGTGGGACCATGGAGAACAAATAAGGTAGCCACCCTCTAAAACAGGGGTCTCAAACTGGTGGCCCTCCAGCTGTTGCGGAACTACAAGTCCCATCATGCCTCTGCCTTTTGGAGTCATGCTTGTAACTGTCAGCCTTGAAATGCCTCATGAGACTTGTAGTTTCGCAACAGCTGAAGGGCTACCAGTTTGAGACCCCTGCAATAAAAGAAAGTCAGATCACAGCAGCAAAAAAAAGAAAGAAAAAGGAATATAGAGATTTTAGGGAGTTTGCAAAAAGTGATTAAAAGCCTTTTTTTTTTCTTTTTTAAAAATAACAAACATGCTTATCCGCTCTGTGCAGTGGTTTCTGATCAATCCTCCTCTTCTTGAGTCTCTCATCTGTGCTCCTGGCCCTGCCCTCCTGCCTAGTGCCTCCAGAACAAGCAGCTTGCAATGGGGTCATCCAAGTAGGCTTGCTCCTGAGCCGCAGCGGAGCCGGCCCTGCCCCTTCTCTCTCCTCATTGGCTCACTCGCTGTGAATGACAGCAGCAGGAGCCAATAAGGAGTGAGATTCCCCAGAGAGCTGAGGCTCTCATGCATATCACTGGATTGCGATGGGGCTCAGGTATGTATTGGAAGGGGGAGGGGGCTGCTGCACAGAGAAGGTTTTTTTTACCTTAGAATGCATGAAGGTAAAAAACCTTGGGAACAAGGAAGGTAGCCACCCTTTACAACCACTTTTAAGTTAAGAATACATGCTTAAATAGAATTAGCTTTTTTTAAATCAGAGTTTAGTGTCACTTAAAAAAAACACACACACACAGAAAATAGAAATGCTCAAAAATTAGAGCTTTGTTAATACATTTTATTATTATATTATTACAAAAGATCTTTCCAAAATTGAATCAGAAGACCGTGATTATTTACAGGTCTGACCAATGGCGAGTCCGAACTCCACTGTCTTCATGCAGTACATCCTTGTGTAAAGCCTTTGGCATTCAACACTTCTGGGAGTGTTGAAGGCCTTCACCCCCCCACTGCACAGGTGGTTCCTTCTGCCATCCCCTATGTCTGTCACTACAGAATACACTAGTCAGAGGAAGGTACCATAGGGTGTACAGGGGACACAGACATTTGACACTCCTGGAAGGGTTAAAAGCCAAAGATTTTGCAGAGGAGAAAAAACTCCAGAATAGACTAAAACATAAGGCCCATTGCTGCCTGTTAAGTAGCAAAAACATTGACCAGTTATATTATCATTATACAGGATTTATATAGCGCCAACAGTTTACGCAGCGCTTTACAATAAAAAAGGGAGACAATACAGTTACAATACAATAAAATACAAGAGGATTAAGAGGGCCCTGCTCAGAAGAGCTTACAATCTAATAATGAGTCATGACTGGCAAAAAGTGCATCGTACATGGATGACTTTATAAACAGTTGAAAGAGAAGAGAAGAGAAGAGCCCAGATCTTTGGGTCTGTTTTCTTGTTATGTAAATGAAGCCAACAATCCAATCAATAATCTTCCATTATTTACTGCCTAGCTGTATCATTTTGCACAGATGGCTGATTCACAGTTAACTTTTCCAGACATCTGAATGCCAAAAGTAAGCAGATCTGGCTATTCATCAAGTGGATCACTTGCATAAATCCCTATGGCAGATGACCTGTGTAGGCCCTTTTGTACAGACATCTGCTGTCTATACTTACAGACAAGGGTGAAGATGATCCTGTCTTTAAATGGCATTATTCAGAGCATTGTACTTGTTTTACAACCTCACATCTGGCATTGTACTACCAGATTGTTTGCATGGGCTTAAAGCAAACCTGTCACAGTGTTGTAGAGCAGACAGAAACAATGTATTAATGTCTTTTGTTTTTACATTAATATTCCGTAAAAAGTGATAGTAGCTGAAAAAAATGAAAGTTGAGCACTGTGCTTGATTCTTTTTATTTACTCCAAGACCTCCATTTATTTATTTGTGCCCCAAAACCTGGAAGTGAGAGTTAGGCCCCTTTCACACATACGGACCACTCAGGTCCGCTTGTCAGTTTTGTAGGCGGACCTAAATGGACGCTCTGTGAATCTCTATGGAGCGACAGACGTCAGCGGTGACATGTCCGCTGACATCCGATCCGATCCACTAAATCCAGACGGATTGAAACCCTATTTTCTATCCATCTGGCGGATCGGATGAAAATGGATAGGCGGTCCGTTTTCATCCGATCCCCCATAGAGGAGAGCGGGTCTGACAGGTCCGTCCCTGCACAGTAAGCAAAGACAGACCTGTCATCCGCCTGCTCAGCAGGGATCAACAGGTCGATCCCTGCTGAGCAAACAGAGTTTGTAAAAATGGACATTAATGTCTGAAAGGGGCCTTAGTCCTTCCAAAGTGAGTCAATCCCTGGTTGTCACCAGACCATGGTTTTGTATTTTTATTGAGGGATTTGAACTTGGATTGAGAAGGGATGCCCAGTAGAATTTCAGAACAGTCAATTTAGGACAGAACTATGTGCACTCTTTGTACAAGACACTTCTCCAAACTCCTCCTGAACAACACTTGCTTGCAGACTAGGCTTGTAAATTGGAGACATCCTGTAAGGTCGTTATTCCACTGCATAGTTTGGTCTCATCTGCAAAGACAGAAATGTTACCTTTAATCCCAGACCCAATATCATTTATAAAGATATTAAAAAGTAAGGGTCCCAGCACTGAACCTTGGAGTACACAACTAATAACCTTAGACCATTCAGAGTAAGAATCATTAACCACTACTCTGAATATGGTCTTTTATCCATTTACAAACTGATCTTTCCAAGCCTGTAGACTTTATCTTCCACATTAGCCATGTGTGGGGAACTGTGTCAAACACTTTAGCAAAATCCAAGTATACCACAGCCACCCCTCTGTCCAAGTATACTACATCCACAGCCACCCCTCTGTCCAAGTATACTACATCCACAGCCACCCCTCTGTCCAAGTATACTACATCCACAGCCACCCCTCTGTCCAAGTATACTACATCCACAGCCACACCTCTGTCCAAGTATACTACATCCACAGCCACCCCTCTGTCCAAGTATACTACATCCACAGCCACCCCTCTGTCCAAGTATACTACATCCACAGCCACCCCTCTGTCCAAGTATACTACATCCACAGCCACCCCTCTGTCCAAGTATACTACATCCACAGCCACCCCATCATGGCCATGATGCTTTGCTTTGCAGCCACGGTGAATATAACTCGGGTTGCAGAGTTTGATAGGCAGTACCCATAGAGTTTAATGGGGCCAAGCCGCAACCCTGTGTAATGCACCAATCGCAGAAGTGTGGCATTATAGGGTTAAATGAGGCAGTGAAGAGGCAGTATAACTGCTATAAACTTTGCATGTCACACCTCCAAACAGAATGACTAGAAAATCAACCCTAACAAGGAAAACCTGTCTAAAAATAGGCATATAAATCTGAAATGACACAGTGGTTGTTTTCCTGAAAATCCAGATTGTGCTAATGGGGGGGGGGGGGGGGGGTTCAGCCAGAACCTCTTGAGATGAGATTACCAGTGCCAGTAAAGAAAAGCCCGGAGCAAGGAATGCAATGAATGGGTGGAGGGCGAACATGACTAGGGAAACAGGGACTTATGTGAAGGATTAGGGGATTGGTGGGGTAAGGCTGAGGAAGAGGGGATAAGATTGGTGGGTTAATTTGGGTGGGAGGGGGCATTGAGTGTATAAAGGAAGACTCCGCCCCCTCCCCGGATAACATGCGGCGCTGAGAAAGTTTGAGATGGCAGACTTGGAGCAGCTCCTGGCCCAATTGCGGGCAGAAACAGCAGCGCGAGGCCCACAGTGGGCCCAGGAACATTTAGGGCCTTTGCTCGGGCGTCCGGTGGAGGAAGAGGTTAATGGGGGGAGAGTGTCAGCGCGAGCTCGGCAGTCAAAACCGCCGGAGCGCTTCTCTCCTGACCTCTCCTCCGGAGCTCACAGACACATTGGGAATCCCCATTCGCGGGCCCCTTCGGGTCCTCCCGCGAAGCGAGCTGCTGTCGCCGGGTTGGACGCCGGAAGGAATCCCCGGCAGAGTCGGAGCTCCGCGGGCGGCCGTTCCGGGAGTTCCGGAGCGGCCACCAGGCCCGCACGGCGATGGGAGTCAGAAGCAGCGGGCGCCGCCCCCAGAGTGATGTCACCGGGGACGGCGCCTCGGCGGGGGAGATCCAGTGTGGCGGTGGCTGGGCCTTCCACTGCGGCGGCCGGGGACCTTGCAGCGGAGGAGCAGAGGAAAGAGGCAGCGGACGTAGGCGACAGGGCTGGACGGAGCCCCCCCGGCCTGTGCAAGGCGACGAAAAAATCGGTGGGCGGGTCCGGAACACGAAGAAGGAGTCGGTGTGGAGCGGGACCCTCGGTATCCAGGGATCCTTCCCCTGGAGGGCTTGCATCGGGAGCTGAAGGGGGGGGAGGAGCAACGGTCGGACGGTGCAGGGTCGGAATCGGAGGCGGAACGTGAGCCTCTCGGAAGGTCAGCATCGATGGAGGCGGGACGGTCGGCTGGTGGGTCGCTTCCTAGGCAGCCCGGTAAGTTTGTTTTTCCTTTATCTTCACTGGGTCAGTCACAGGTGTTGGGTGCTGGGGGCTGCAGTGGTAGGGGTGATGCTGGGACGTCTGGGTGGGGGTGCTCGGCTGGGGATGGTGATTTGGCAGACCGGGGTCAGAGGTCGGTAGTAGGGATGGATACAAGTATGAGGGGGTTTTTAGCAGGGATCAAGGAATTGGTGGACAGGTTTGAAAATTCAGCAGGTGGGGCGCCATGCCCGGCTGAGGCATGGGTTTCCCCGGTGGGGGGGGGGTGGCAGGAACGGGGTCGCAGGGGCAGCGGTGGTGGTGCCACAGCAGGGGGGGACGGATAGTCCTCCGCTAAGGAAGGAGGGGGTTGATACGCCCGCGGCAGTGGGGGAGACAGGCAGGCAGGACCTGGTAAGGTTGGCTGACGCGGCGATGTGCGAGGTCTATATCTGTTTTGAGGGACCGTTGGGAGCGCATTTAAAGGTGGAGGTACGGGACAAGATTTGGAAAGGTGAGTATGTGGAGATATTTTCACTGCTGCCGTTGGGGAAGTTCAACTTGGACAGAGTCAAGCCGGATGACTCTAAGAAGGAAGATGAGGAGAAGCGTAGATATCGACTTATACCTCGGACATTTACAAATTGGCTGCAGGCATTTGGCATTTTGGCAAGTGTGATAGGGGTAAAGAAGCCGGAGTTCTGCTCTGCTCTGTTTTGCTACCAGGATGCGATAGGGGAGGCATACAGCTCCTTCGGGGGCACGGCTTGGTTGAGGTACGATGAGCAGTTTCGCCAGAGGATGGCGATGCGGCCGGAGTTGAGATGGGACCACAAAGACATTAGTTTGTGGATGCGATTGATGACTTCGGCGAGGGCCCCGAACCAGTTTTTTCAGGGGGGGGGCCGGTGGATCGTCTTCCCCTGGACAACCGGCCGGTAAGGCAAAAGGGGTTTGTTGGCAGTTTAATTCGGGTACATGCAAGTTTGGAGGAACGTGCCGTTTCAAACATGAGTGTTCCGGATGCGGGGGTTCCCACCCCTCGTCTAGATGCTTTAAGCAAGGGAAGAACCGTTCCGGAGAACTTACGAATAAGAGGGAAGACGCCGGTGATGGTGGAAAGGATGCGGCCGTTTCTAGGTAGGTATCCGGACAGGGAGGCTGCGCGGTTGTTGGAAAGGGGGTTTGCGGAGGGTTTTCGTATTCCATGCTCGTTGAGGGAGGTTCCCCCTGTGCCGCGCAATTTGCGATCGGCGTTGCTACATTGCGACGTAGTTTCGGAGAAACTGCGAAAGGAAGTGGCGTTGGGTCGCATGAGCGGCCCATTTACAGTTCCCCCTTTAAAGGATTTGGTGGTCTCTCCGCTGGGTGTGGTGCCAAAAAAGGAGCCGAATAAATTTCGGCTCATTCACCACCTTTCTTTTCCTAAAGGGGGGTCGGTTAATGATGCCATTGAGCCGGATGCTTGCACGGTGAGTTACACATCATTCGATGCAGCCGTGGTTTGGGTCCGGCATTATGGAAAGGGGGCTCTCATGGCAAAATCAGATGTGGAGGCGGCCTTTCGGCTTCTTCCGGTTCACCCGGATAGTTTTCGATTATTGGGGTGTCACTGGAACGGGGAGTTTTATGTGGACCAGTGCCTGCCTATGGGCTGTTCCATATCGTGTGCATTATTTGAGGAGTTTAGCTCCTTTCTGGAATGGGTGGTCAGGGACGTGGCAGGGGTAAATTCGGTCATACACTATCTGGATGACTTCCTCTGCGTGGCCCCGGCTTCATCCAGGGATTGTGCGATTCTGTTAGCAACGCTGGAGCATATGGCGGATCGTTTTGGCGTCCCATTGGCGCCTGACAAGACGGAGGGGCCAAGAACGGTCATTACGTTTTTGGGGATAACGCTGGATTCTGAAGCCATGGAATGCCGTTTACCGGAAGATAAGCTTGCTGCTCTGAAAGAAGAAATTAAACTGATGTTGGGTTTGCGTAAGGTACAGCTGCGAACGCTGCAATCTTTATTGGGGAAGCTGAATTTCGCCTGTCGCATTTTGCCGATGGGGAGAGCGTTTTGCCGACGGTTGTCGGCAAGTACGGCGGGGGTGCAGTCGCCGCGACATTTTGTTAGGCTGGTACGTTCCCACAGGTCTGATCTGCAGGTCTGGCATACATTCTTGGAGTCCTTCAATGGTAGGGCACTATGGATGTCGGGCCCGGTCAGCAACTTTGATATGGATTTGTTCACAGACGCTGCGGGCTCAGCAGGTTTTAGGGCTTTTTTCCAAGGCCGATGGAGTGCGGGTTCGTGGCCACAGAGTTGGGTGGAGGCAGGCTTCATAAAGAATATGTTGCTGCTGGAACTGTTTCCAGTTGTACTGGCAGTGGAACTATGGGGCGAGGCTTTCCGGGATCGGAAGGTGCGTTTCCACATCGACAACATGGGCGTAGTGCAGGTGATTAACAGAGCATCGGCGGCATCGCCGCCGGTGGTTCGCCTGCTACAACAGCTGGTGTTGAGATGCCTACAGTTAAACATCTTCATGTATGCAGTTCACCTTCCGGGAGTGGACAATGTGGTGGCTGACGCTTTATCTCGCTTTCAGTGGGACAGGTTCCGAGAGTTGGCACCGGACGCGGAGCAACGAGGGGTACCTTGTCCAGACTGGCTGTGGAAGATTGCGTTAGATTAGTCGCCGGATGGATCAGCAAGTCGGTGAGTGAGACGACGTGGGCTGCATATCAGAAAGTTTGGTTGGAATGGGCAGATCTGGGTAGAATGACGGGAGTGGAGATTGAGGGTTCGGAGGTGAGGTTGCTAGTCTTGTACTTTATCTCCAGGAGCATGGAAGCAGGGGTGTCGGGATCCGCGCTGGATAAAAAGGTTGCTGGATTGGCATTTTTGTTTAAATGGCAAGGTTTGCCTGATTACACGAAAGACTTCTGGGTTCGACAAGCGCTCAAAGGTTATAGGCGGGTTAGGCCGTTAAAAGACACCAGACGCCCGGTGTCCTTTGGGGTCCTGAAGGGGGTGTTGGCTAAGCTACGGGAGGTTTGCACCTCGGAATACGAAGCTGCCTTGTTCCGAGTGGCATTTTCCTTGGCATTTTTTGGGGCGTTCAGGATTGGCGAGCTGGTTAGCCCGTCTAAGAAAGTGCACGGGGGGATTGGGGCTAATGAAGTGCGTTGCCAGGAGGATAGAGTGTCCTTGTGGTTACGTAGATCAAAAACGGATCAAAAAGGGAGGGGCAAGAGAGTTCAGATTTTTTCGTTGCCGGGCTCACCGCTTTGTCCGGTTGGGGCCGTTCGGGGCTTTCTGGCGGTACGCCCAGGGAACGTGGGGTCCTTTCTGATACATGCGGATGGGTGTCCGTTGTCCAGGTTTCAGTTCATATCGGTTTTCCGAAAATGTTTGGGGTGCCTGGGTTTAGAGGCGAAAGAATTTTCGTCACATTCGTTCAGAATTGGGGCGGCTACGGAAGCGGCTCGGAGTGGGTTGGATAGTGAGTCGGTCAAGCGCATTGGGAGATGGGAATCAAGGAGATTTCGATCTTACATTCGCCCTCACTTAGTGGTAGGGGTGTGAGGAGAATAGGAGGAAGGGTATGAGGAGAGAAGGAGTGGGGCTGATTGGAGTTTAAAAAAAAAAAAAAAAAGGAAATAAAAATAATGAGGTTAAGTTGACAGGCTTGGCTGTGGTTACGGTGGATACATGTTTTTCTCTCTTTCAGGTGTGGCGCCGGCGTTGGTCTGGATACTGGGGCACTCTTACGTGTACAGGGGGGGTAAGAGGGCTGAGGCAAGACCGGAAGGTCGGCAATTGGGGTTTCCAAGGCAGGAGGCCCGGATTCGCTGGCTGGGAATTCCGGGAATGTTATGGAGTAGGACGGTTCCAGAAGTGCATCGTTATGCGCGACTGGACCACCCACCTGACGTTTTAATTTTGCACGTAGGTGGGAATGACTTAGGTGTTAGATCTATGCTGGATGTGACGAAGGATATCAAATTTGATATTCTTCGTCTTCGTATGGCATTCCCGGAAATGGTGATAGTGTGGTCCGACATGGTGGCTCGTACTTCATGGCGGACGGCTAGATCCATAGATGGCATCAATAGGGCGCGGAGGAAAGTTAATCGGGATGTGGCCAGGTTCATGGTTAGGAATGGGGGTTTGGTGATACGCCATTTTGAGCTGGAGTTGGAGACATGGCGGTACCTTCAGGGTGATGGGGTACACCTCAGTGATGTGGGTATAGACCTATGGGCGTTAGGGTTACAGGATGGTATACAGAGGGCTCTCAGGGTGTGGAGGGGCACCCAATTGTAAAGGTTTTTACATTTGGGTGCTGTGGCGGGTGTCTGTTCTTTGCAGGGGAAGGATGATACCTCGGAAAGAAGGGTTCAGGACCTGTCGTTGGTATGGGTCCTGACGGTGGGCTTACAGTTAACGGAGGTTTAGCTTGAAGCATTGGGATGGTGCACTGCGGTCATGGTTGTCTCTGAGCCAGCATGTCGGCTTGAGGCCTATTAGCGGATTTTGAGAAGTACCGCAGTGCAATAATAGACACAAAAGTTAATAGAGGTTCCTGCAGAGAGCGACACCAGTAATTTACTGAGGGTCCTTTAGGACAGAGTTTATGGTTACTGTTAAAAAAGTTATACAGCGTTTTTTAATAAATAAGGCTGCTACGGCCTATATATATTTCTCCAACTCCTGGTGTGGTCTCGTTTACTTAGTCATAAGTAAGATAGTAAATAAGGGGTATATAATAAGGACATCTGTTATACGATAGTCAAGAAAAGCCCGGAGCAAGGAATGCAATGAATGGGTGGAGGGTGAACATGACTAGGGAAACAGGGACTTATGTGAAGGATTAGGGGATTGGTGGGGTAAGGCTGAGGAAGAGGGGATAAGATTGGTGGGTTAATTTGGGTGGGAGGGGGCATTGAGTGTATAAAGGAAGACTCCGCCCCCTCCCCGGATAACATGCGGCGCTGAGAAAGTTCCCGCCCACCCTCCCCAGAATTTGGACGGAGTTGGGGATGTTGTCTCTACATTTTGTTTTACAGGTACAAGTGGGGTCATTGCAGATGTCGTGGCAGTGGCGGGTGTCTGTTCTTTGCAGGGGAAGGATGATACCTCGGAAAGAAGGGTTCAGGACCGGTCGTTGGTATGGGTCCTGACGGTGGGCTTACAGTTAACGGAGGTTTAGCTTGAAGCATTGGGATGGTGCACTGCGGTCATGGTTGTCTCTGAGCCAGCATGTCGGCTTGAGGCCTATTAGCGGATTTTGAGAAGTACCGCAGTGCAATAATAGACACAAAAGTTAATAGAGGTTCCTGCAGAGAGCGACACCAGTAATTTACTGAGGGTCCTTTAGGACAGAGTTTATGGTTACTGTTAAAAAAGTTATACAGCGTTTTTTAATAAATAAGGCTGCTACGGCCTATATATATTTCTCCAACTCCTGGTGTGGTCTCGTTTACTTAGTCATAAGTAAGATAGTAAATAAGGGGTATATAATAAGGACATCTGTTATACGATAGTCATGGGTAAGATGATGCAACCACATCTCCTTCTTTGATGATGAGCAGATGCTTCTGCTGATAGTACAGCTTCCAGTGCTGATTCAAATCACTCAATCTCAATGGCATTACCGGACAGCGGTGCCAAGCAAGAAAACAGAAAATCACTTGATCAGTGGTAACTATTCTTTATTACTATCATTACTGTCCTCTCCAAAAAGCTGCAGTGATCGCACCATTGTATGAACATTTTGCACGATCGCTAGTAAATTTTTTTTAAATGGCGCATGAGAAGAAGGAAAAAGCTGATGACACACAGGCAACGCCTCCTCTTTGTCAAAATTGCGTAAGGGTCGCTAAGAGGCTACCTGTTTGTCCATATGGAATCTCTACCCTGTAACTAGGGCAGCGTGATGTCGCTCTCATTGCTAGTGTTCACGTATGGCTACAGAGGGAGCAATTTTACACATCAACTCTACCAATTTCATAGGGATCCTGCCACTAGTGATTTCTCTAGCAGCAGAACTACTTATACTGTATTTGAACGTCAATTTAAAACAGTTTATTGATATAAATTATTTATTTTTACTTTGCAAAGGCTGTTTTTTTTATTTTTTATTTTGAACATGTGACCAGCAGCAGAGGACTAGAAGCTCCTCCTGCTTATGTTTCCCTCCAGACAGGATAGGAGAGAGCTGGGTCACGTGACAACTGTATATCAATTAGGAAAAAAAGGTACTTGGATTTTTTTTTTTTTTTTATTAAAATAATTACAGTGCCACCATACACATACAGTAATAGAAGAGATAATGCAAATTAAACATTGTATGTTTAGTATCACTTTAAAGTAAAAAGTTACTTCATGTGAAAGGGCCACTAATATGTTTTTGAATGTCTGTAAGCTCCCATCAGCAAATAAACTGGAAAATGTAACATCTCTATCTATCAATGAACGCTATTAAAATGCCAAAATTCTTTTACATAATCCAGCATGTATGTTATCTTAAGTGGCCTTTTAAATAGATATGTTTCATTTTCCAGTGGATTGGCTGTGATTACAGTTCAGTATACCTGACTATTTCTGTACCATACATTGTGTATTTAGAGTTAATATTGTTTTAGCCAGCACTGAAGAGGTAAAATTCCTCTCCTGTTCCAATTTATTGTGCATGGCTGCTCCACTCACCCTGTGACCTCTTGCTTTCTCCTAGCTGGACATGCTGCTGTGTTGCTGACTCTTTCATTCCACCATGGGTATCTCCGGTAAATACATACCTGCCTCCACAGAGGAGCCAGCTCCCAATGGCACAAATGAATCTCCACTGGACACTAACTCTCAGGAATCCATGAAACTCAAGAAGGAAATTTCCCTGCTGAATGGGGTTTGTCTGATTGTGGGCAACATGATCGGCTCTGGGATCTTTGTGTCACCCAAGGGTGTCCTTATGTATAGTGCTTCTTATGGCCTTTCATTAGTCATCTGGGCGGTTGGAGGAGTTTTTTCAATATTTGGTGCTTTATGCTATGCTGAACTAGGTACAACCATTACCAAATCAGGAGCAAGCTATGCCTATATTCTGGAGGCCTTTGGTGGCTTCATAGCCTTCATCAGACTGTGGACATCCCTCCTTATTATTGAGCCTACTAGTCAAGCTGTCATTGCCATCACCTTTTCCAACTACATGGTGCAGCCCATCTTCCCATCCTGTGAATCGCCGTACTCTGCTAATAGGCTCCTCGCAGCAGTGTGCATTGGTAAGCCTGGTAGATAAGAAAACAAAACATGAAAATTTAGATTGGTTTAACCAAAAATTGTACCTTTTAGGGTTGCTTATTTTGTAACGAAAAGGTCATCTGGTAATCCCTTGTCCCTCCCTTATCATATTTACTTGTTTAAGTCTGGGTTCACACTAGTACGGATTGGATCCGAGTTTTCCCCGCATTCCAATTTGCATGACAGGAGATTGTGACCAGCACTGTATGGAGTCGGTTCACATATCTCCGTTGCGGCTCTGGAGCGAATTGCACAGGAGTCCTGTGCGTCTTTGGCTCAGTTTCAGGGCCGAATTCAGGTAAAAATTTGCCCCTGATTCGACCCTGAAATGGAGAACAGGGATGCACCGGACCCCCTGCCGTGAGCCGCATGTGAAGATAGTGTGAACACAGCCTTAAACTTATTTCTTTTGTTTACATTTTTTCAGTTATTTCCTGGTTTCTTGCCTAGGAAAATGATGTCATACATCCCAGGAGTCTTTAGGAGGGGAGGAAAGAAGGAGCACACTCTACTGCATGCATGCATGCTTGAGCTAAGGGCATATGGATTCAAGGAAGTAAATACTACATGAATCATTTGCCCCTACTCAAGATGTCCACAGCCACAAATGCTAGGAGGTTATTTTTCAAAGTGATTTCTCAACAAAATAAAGCATGGAGATATAGATGGATGGGGGAGTTTGCTTTGAATTTTAAAAATTAAATAAATCGTGTTTTCAGTTTGTGGTGCTCAGCTGCAGTGAAGATCCGGGGTTGTAAAGGTACAATTTTTTTCACCTTAATGCATGCTATGCATTAAGGTGAAAAAACTTCAGAGTATTAGCGGCCCCCTCGAGCCCCTGTTTACTTACCTGACCCCTCGAAAGTCCCGCGCTGTGAACGCGCAGGCTTCTCGGTCGGCTTCTCGGGTCATTCATTGGTTGATTGAAAGCAGCGCAGCCATTGGCTCGCGCTGCTGTCAATCACATCCAATGACACAGTGCGCCGGGGGGCGGGGCGGAGTGATACAGTGAGCGGCTATGGCCACCGGCTGTATCACGGGAGCACGCCCGCAAGAACTAACCACCATGCGAGAGAGCTTGCATGAAGGAGGAAAGTTCTTGCGGGGAGGAGCCGATACAGCCGCCGAGGGACCCCAGAAGACCAGGTTTGGGGCCACTCTGTGCAAAACGAGCTGCACAGTGGAGGTAAGTATAATATGTTTGTTATTTAAAAATAAATAAAAAATTGTGCCTTTTGTGTTCCTTTAAGTATTGATCACTGGAGATGTGGCACTAAGGCTAGAAATGTAAAAAGCTTATTACAGACAGTCTGTCCCCATGATCTTCATTAAAAAAAAAAAGCTAACAGTTTTGGGTTGAGGCCTTTAAATAAGAACATGTTTTCTAGTACAGAGAATATGTTTTCAGTTTATCACAATGGGGTTTCTTTATTCTGTAACAAAGTTTTTTTGCAGCAATTACCTTACAGCATTCTATGTATTCGTGTTAGTAAAATTATTTATATTTCTCTTCCAAAATTAAACAAAAATGTGATTCACAGCCAACAACAGAGTAGGGCCTCCTCCTTGAGGATCCGCCCTGTGAACCTCCGCTTGTCCCCGCTGAGCCGGCAGATGACAGGGCAGTCCCCACACACTATAGGGAAACACTGCTAGGGAGCCTACACACGGCCGGTTTACTCGACCAAGAGAAAACATGTCGTGAAAAACCGCCTTGTGTAGACTGGGAAAAGGGGACCAAGCCGATCCTCGTTTTTCCCGTCGGGTTTCACGGCAGTGTTTTCACCGCCGAGAAACTCGGTCATGTGTATGCGGCATTAGACATGTCAGATTTCACTGTTTATTCTAGATCAGCAACCCACTAGATTGTCCTTTCTCAACCAGAATCCCTTGAGAGGTTGCTAGGGGTGCCTTGAGCAGAGAATCATTTCTGCCTCTCAGTTAAGTCAGCACTGACACTGATCTTTATAGTTATTTGTAATGCCCCGTACACACGATCGGAAATTCCGACGGAATTCTGGCTCAAACTCGTGTTGCATACACACAGTCACACAAATGTCGTCTGAAATTCTGACCGTCAAGAACGCGGTGACGTACAACACTACGACGAGCCGGGAAAAATTAAGTTCAATGATTCCAAGCATGCATCAAATTGATTCAGAGCATGCGTGTTTTTTTTTGCACGTCGGAATTGCATACAGACGAATGGAATTTCCTCCATGAACTTTTCTTGTCGGAAAAATTGAGAACCAGCTCTCAACTTTTTCTTGGCGGAAATTCCGACAGAAAAATTCCAATGGAGCCTACACACTGTCGGAATTTCCGACCAAAAGCTCACATCAGACTTTTCTTGTCGGAATTTCCGACCGTGTGTACGCGGCATTAGGGGGAGATTCTTTCCAATGACCACAAACATACGGGGCATTTTTCCCCAATGCCTATCATGCTAATGTACCATGAGCTGTAGATCTATTTTTTTTTAACAGTCTGAAAAGTTTTTTCAAGGCTGAGAAAGGCTGCACTAGACCTGCACTGCCAGAAACAGCATGACGTCCTAAAGCCTGTACTTGTAAAAACAACTAGGCAGTTTCAAATTTTTTATACTAACCGGTTTTATTTGTCAACCCAACTGACAGTGATGTTTGATTATTATTATTATACAGTATTTAAAGAGTGCCAACAGTTTGTACAGCGCTTTTCATCATAAAGGGAGACAGTACAGTTACAATACAGTTCAATACAAGAGGGTAAATAGGGCCCTGAGAGCTTACAATCTAATAGGAAGGTGCAAGTGAAACAAAAGGTGATAACTGTGAGGGAAGAGCTGATAGGAGAAATAAAAGATTCAGTTGTTAGCTGAAGGTAGGTTAGGCTTCTCTAAAGAGATGAGTTTTCAGGGATCTCCTAAAAGTGGACAGAGTAGGAGATAGCCAGACAGAATGAGGTAGGGAGTTCCAGAGGTTAGGACAGGCTTTGGAAGAGTCCTGGAAACAAGTGTAGCGGGTATGTACTTTCCCGGGTGTAATTTAAACCTGGCAGAGACACCAGTGATGTGTAGTTCCCTGCGGCCCAGCAGGTGGCGCTGTCGCCATGGGCTGGGGTTGAACCATTGCTGTGTGCCGGGCCTCCTTTTTGTCCTCCCTCGGCAGCGGAATGGTGGGGCGGGGAACCCGCCGTGCTTGCTGGGAGAGGGTATAAAGGGGCCGGCCATCTTTGTCACGGGGTCGAGTCTCAGGCAACTTCAGCCTGAGGGCGGTGGTTCGTGACGGTCCGCTAGGCGGCCTAGGCCTAGAGGACGTCCGGAGGTCATGTTCCATCCCAGGCACCTTTAGCCTGGGGTGAGGTACTCGAATGGAGGTCTGGAGCTCAGTGCCCAACACTGAGTTCCACGAGGGACGGAGGTCCTAGGGAACCCAAGGATTGGGTACCCGAATCCAGAAGGCGTAATGGACCGGGGGGAGCTCCTCACTTGAAGACCGGGTGCAGCAGATTACCAGTGACAGGTTTGCCTCCCATCGGAGACCGCCTGGAAGGAAATTCCCCCCTCGCTCGGAGACCGCAACCCACTTTCAGGAAGGAAAGTGGAGAGTTCATTGTGTCTGGGCCTACTCGCATCCACACCTCCTTTTCTGTTCTGTTTTCCAAGGGAGTTCAACTGATTGTGTTCATTTAGGAAGAATAAAGGAGTGTTGGACTTTAATGGTGTGGGGCTCATTTTCTGGCAGACATTGTTCAAGGTAACTCTCAGTGGAGACTCCAGGTGCACAACACTGACCCGAAGGTAAAGAAAGAACTTTGCTCACACTGCACTAACATCTGCGGTGAAGGCTTGGCGTGGTGTCCCCGCTCTTTCTCCTCTAAGGTACCCCTAGACAAGAGACAGACGAGCTGATAGCAGAGAGGGGAGTGAGGAGGCCACTACACGTGGGGGCTCGTCCGGGATAGTGTTTGTGTACCACGGAATTGAACGTGTCTGCTGGAAGAGTTACGCGAGTAGGCAGGCCTTCATTGGCTGAAGTGCATCCCTGCTCGAAGTCGTGGACATGACCGAATGAAGGGAAAGGCCCGCGCAGAAGAGCGAGGAAAGGGGGAAGCTCAGCCGTGTGAAGGACTACACGTGGGGGTTTCTATTTGCACTGCGCCACCAGGCACACCCCCATCGCTTAGTTCGTGGGCGTGACTCAGAAAGGAAAAAGAAGAAAAGCCCGCGAACTGGAGCAAAGGGGAGGAGTCCAATACGTGTGAAGGACTACACGTGGGACGTTGGCGAAAAAACCTTGCAGTGTGCGATGGATCAGCAACAGGTCACGATGTTTGGACATACCTCGTGGATTCCGGTTCATCCTTCTACCACGACACTGACTGCTGCTGCTCCGGTAACAGATACGGGGATCCGGCTAAAGCCAAGGGGTCGATTCGCCCTGTATTCATGCATGGACGTTGAGGCCCTGGGTGTGATTTGTCCCGGCTGTTCGGGACTGGTGTGCCAACTGAAGCCATTCGGGCGATGTGAGGCCTGTGGGGAGTTCCTTTTTGAAGTGGATCCAGCGGTTGAGAAGCCGAGAACCATTTACCCTGGCCGTGGTGCAGGCAACACCACTCAGAGAGGAGGAATCACTGCTTTGACAGCCATCCCTGCGCACACTGCAGCGTCCGCGGAGGAGGTCGTGAAAACTCAACGGGAGAAATCCGAGGATGCTGACTCGGTCACCACTGTCTCGCAGCGTCCACCACCGAAGAGAAAGACCGGTATGGTAGCCCCGACCAGCGGTTGTGGTGGACCATCTCGCCCGCTTACGCCCGGCCTGGATGGATCCGTTAGTAAGAGTACCGGATGTCCCGCTTCAAGTATAGGCCGAGGTAAGCCAGGCGGAGAGATTTGGTGTGTGGGAAGAGGTGAAAACTCAGTCTCCACTACAGGGTACCTGCCCGCGGAGGAGTGTGACACCTCTGACCTGGAGTCGCTCTCGGACATGGGAGATGATGTTGCCATAGACGAACTGTTTGCAGAAAAGGGCTGGGACAAAGTACCTCTCGCTTCATCCCGCAGAACCAGGGATCCACCCATGTCTACAGGGGATAGTACACCCCGGGTGGAGGCACCAGTGCCTGAAGAGGGGTCCCGTCCTCAGCCTGCTTCTACATCCCCGGTACGATCTGTACCGAAGACCGGGGAAAAGAGACTGCTGCTGCGGGCACCAATGCCCAGACCAGATGTAATCAAGGTCCCTCGCCATCCGGACTCAATAGTTTTACCTGGCGAAGGGGACAAAGCCACCATGCCTCCTCTAGTGAGACTACAACACCTATTTGGCCAGAAGGTTGCTGCAGAGTATGAATGGGAGTATCCATACTTGTCCAAGGAGTTGCTCTACGAGGTGGAAGTGTGCCGGGAGCGCTGATACAATGACTTTGTGTGGACCCACCTTCAGGTTCCACACGCCCGCAGGTACCTGGCATGCTCTCCCAAGGCCTCTCAGCGTTTTAAGGACTGCAAGGCAAAGTAGATGTTGGGACCGCACATCCATGCAGACAAAGTGTTGATCCGGCGCAAGGAAGGAGAAGATGTAGAATATCATCTGGAGACCATGGACCAACACTTGAAGCCACTCGTTCTGCCGCATCCCCGCTTCTATTTGTAGGAGAGAATAGACTCCATTCTTGTTATGCTGCTGACATTTCTGGGGCCCATTGTCCTTGTTACCCAGAGGAATGAAGAACTGTTCCTGTTTTGTTCTTCACTTTTCCAGCAAGTGATCATTGACTCTGGGGTAGATAGGGCTCAGGAGAAGAGGAAAAGTTCCACGAGTGCAGTTACCGTGATGCTGTCACCAGGTGGCAGTGTTGCGCAACATTAACACTTTTCACACACACACTCTTTGGAGAAAATAGGATTTTTATAACAGCTTACCTGTAAAATCCTTTTCTTAGGAGTACATCACGGGACACAGAGCGACATAGTCATTACTAATGGGTTATATAGATACCGTCAGGTGCTGGCACTGGCAACTTCCAAAACCGGAAGTACCCTCCCCTATATAAGCCCCTCCCATCCGGGAGCACCTCAGTTTTGTAGCAAAGCAATAAGTGTCCCCAAAGAGGGGCGGGAGCTCTGTGTCCCGTGATGTACTCCTAAGAAAAGGATTTTACAGGTAAGCTGTTATAAAAATCCTATTTTCTTTCTCGTACATCACGGGACACAGAGCGACATAGTCATTACTAATGGGATGTCCTAAAGCAATGCCCAATGAGGGGGGGGATACACCATATATAAGCTGAGCGCTATCAGACATGAGGATCTTTTGCGGCCTGCAACACACTGCGCCCAAAGGCGACATCCTCCTGACTTCTAACGTCCACCTGGTAGAACCTAGTAAACGTGTGAACTGAAGACCACGTTGCGGCCTTACAGATTTGAGCCAGGGAGGCCTGGTGATGCACTGCCCATGAAGTTCCAACTGCTCTCGTGGAGTGCGCTCTAACTTTGAACGGAGGCGGTCTCCTTCTCAAGCCATAAGCTTGCATAATGACCTGTCGAATCCACTTGGCTAAAGTAGATTTTGACGCTGCCTGACCCTTTCTGGGGCCTTCCGGCAGAATAAACAAAGTATCCGTTCTGCGAATCTGAGCAGTGGCTTTTAGATAAGCTTTAACTGCTCTTACTACATCCAAAGAATGCAATAACTTTTCCTCTACCGAAGTAGGTTTGGGGAAAAAAGAAGGAAGAACCACATCTTGGTTCAAATGAAACCTCGATACCACCATAGGAAGAAAGGCTGGATGAGGACGTAACACTACTCTGTCCTTATGGATAACCAGATATGGCTCCTTACAGGACATAGCTGCTAATTCCGATACTCTTTTAGCCGAACAAATGGCTACTAGAAAAATCAATTTCCTGGTGAGAAGCACCAAGGAAATATGCTGTAATGGTTCAAATGGTTGTTTCTGTAGAACCGACAGAACCAAGTTTAGATCCCATAGACATATGGGAATATTAACCGGAGGACTAATACGCATCACTCCTTGTATAAAGGCTTTGACTAGTGAATGCGAAGCCAAGGGCCTTTGAAAAAATATTGACAAGGCCGAAATCTGACCCTTGATAGTACTCAAGGCAAGCTTCCTATCTACAGCCCACTGTAGGAAGTCCAGAATCCTACCTATTACGTACTTATGTGGATGCCATTTCATGGCCTCACACCACGCGATGTACGCCTTCCAGATTCTATAGTAGATCTGCCTGGATACCGGCTTCCTGGCATTGATCATGGTAGATACCACAGCATTAGAGAGCCCTCTCTTTTTTAGAATGTGGGCTTCAATAGCCAGGCCGTCAAACCTAGGGCTGGTAAGGAAGGGTGGTATATCGGTCCTTGCGAAAGCCGGACGACGTGGGAGAGTCCAAGGACTCCCCACTGAAATTTTACAATCTCCGCGTACCACGCTCTTCGGGGCCACGCTGGAGCCACCGGAATCACCGGTTTCTTTTCTACCCTGATTCTGCGGAGTAATCGAGGTAACCATTGTGGCGGTGTGAATGCATATATCAGCTTGAACTGATCCCAAGGGAACACTAGGGCATCCGAGCCGCAAGCTAGGGGATCCCTTGTCCGAGAGACAAACCTGTCCCCCTTTGCGTTGAATCTGGATGCTAGAAGATCTACATCCGATGTTCCCCACCGCTGACATATTGTCCAGAAAACCTCGGGGTGAAGGGACCCTTCCTCTGGGCCTAATTGCTGGCGACTTAGAAAGTCCGCCTTCCAATTCTCCACTCCTGGAATGAATACCGCAGATATGGCTGGGACATATTTTTCTGCCCATTTCAGGATGTAATTTACTTCCCTCTGGGCTGCACGACTCCTGGTGCCCCCCTGATGATTGATATATGCCACTGCTGTGGCATTGTCTGATTGCATTCTGACAGGGGACCCTTGGAGTTTGGATGTCCATGCTACTAGGGCATACCGGGCTGCTCGTATCTCTAAGAGATTGATGGGCAGGGCCTTTTCCGCATCCGACCATCTGCCCTGGAGAGACCATTGCTCCAGTACTGCTCCCCAGCCTATAAGGCTGGCATCTGTAGTGACCACCTTCCAGGAAATCGGACTGAAGGATTTCCCTCTTTCCAGATTCTGGGGAACCAACCACCAGCGGAGGCTCCTGCGAACGGAAGGGGACAAGGACATTGGTAAGTCCAGAGCCTGAACTTTTTTGTTCCAGGCTGACAGTATGGCCCTTTGCAACTTCCTTGAATGGAATTGACCGTAGGGTACTGCTTCGAATGATGCCACCATTTTTCCCAGCAGCCTCATGCACAGGCGTATGGATGGCTGTCTTTTTGAACCCACTAAGTGGATCAAATCTCTCAAAGACGACCCCTTTTCTTGAGGCAAGAAAATCTTTCTCTGGTCTGAATCCAGCCTTAGCCCCAAGTATTCCAGACTTTTGACTGGTTTTAGGGCTGACTTGTCTCGGTTGATAATCCAACCGTGATATTCCAGATACTTGATTGTCTCGTGAACAACCACTTCTAGTTTTTCCACTGAGTGGTCTATCAGCAACAAGTCGTCTAGATATGCCATTATCGTTACACCTCGTGTTCTTAGATTGGCCAATAATGGGGCCAGAATTTTTGTGAACACTCTTGGTGCTGTGGCCAGACCGAAGGGTAAGGCTCTGAACTGAAAATGGCGCCCTTCTACCGCAAAGCGTAGAAATTTTTGGTGGACTGGAAAGATGGGAATGTGCAAATAAGCATCTTTGATGTCGATCGCGGCTAACCAATCCTCCCCTTGTAGGGCAGTGGCCACCGATCGGATCGACTCCATCGGAAAGTCCTGATATACAGGAATTTGTATAGCCCTTTTAGAATTAATATGGGCCTCCCGTCCGCGTTTGCTTCGGGACTGTAAAGAGGTTTGAGTAAAACCCGAACCCTCATTCTTCCAGGGGAACCTCCATAATTACTCCTTGGAGCAATAGTTGTTCTAGTGCCAACAGGAGGGACTCTCTCTTCCGGGGATCCCTTGGCACGTTTGACCTCAAAAATGGGAAGGAGGAGAGTCTTTTAACTCCAAACTGTATCCCAAACCTACTGCGGAGAGCACCTATCTGTCTTGATCGTGTCCCGCCAGGTCTCTTGCGAACAACTGGAGTCCTCCCCCCACCCGACTGAGTGGGGGCTTCATGAATTTAACTTTGGGGGAGGTTTTGTACCTCCCCTGACCCAGGGTTTCTCATTACCCTGCTACTGTCCCTGTTTTTTACCCCCGGGATTTGACCGAGGAGGCCGTCGGAACTGTTACACAGCCGATGCCCCAGGGACTGGAGAAGCAGGCCTCTTAAAGAGGGACCTCTAACTCTGCTTTTAACCGGCAAGAGCGTATTTTTACCGCTGGAAATTTTCTGGATATATTTGTCCAGGTTTTCCCTGAATAAGCGTTCACCATGAAATGGGACGCTAACCAGCCATTCTTTACAGGGAGCTTCAGCAGACCAGTTTTTGAGCCATAGGAGCCTACGCATATGTACTATAGACAGCGTAAGGCGGGAGGCCTGATGGACTGAATCCTCTATGGCGTCAACCGCAAAGCCTAAGGCTCTAGGTAGATCAGCTAGGGCAAAGCCTGCTGATCTGTCAAGTCCCTCAAGACCTGTTTCAACTGATCCTTCACTGCTTAGCAGACCCCAATAGCTGCTACTGCTGGTTGTATCACCAAGCAGATTTTCATAAGGACTCCAATCTTTTATCTATTGGGTTCTTGAACATTTGGACATTATCCACTGGACATGTCAGTGATTTATACATACAAGAGATGGCTGCGTCCATTGTAGGGACCTTCCATTTTTTTTTTGATGAACTTATCCTCCATGGGATAGACCACCGGAAATCTCTTGGGGGAATAAATATTTTCTCAGGACGTTCCCAATCCTGGTAAATGAGCCCTTTCAGTAAAGGGTGAAGTGGAAAAGAACAAACAGTCTGGGGGCTTCTAGCGACCCCAACGAGGATACAGTAGTGGTTGATGGTTCCGCAAGGTGCATTTTTAAATGCTGATCGGACCATGTTAGTCAGAGACTGAACCCATAATCTTTCAGCTTGAGATGCTGAGAAAAGGTTCCCCCACTATTGATTCCTCTATAACAGAATCAACCTTATCCTGATCCCCTTCAGGCAGGTCGATCCCTGTATGGGACTGTTGCTCTGCTAACAGGCACTCTGAAGGAGGAGACGGAGATCGGGCGTGCTTTCCCTGACAGGGAGGCAGCGATAAATGTTGACAATCTCTCTCTAATCCTCCCAGAGCTGAGGAAAAAACCTCCTCTGTTACATACACAGGAGCAGGTGACTGAGGACAGCCACAGTACCAAGTACCCCTGCGGGGTCTCTACGGTCACTTACCTCTGAACTTCAGGGGAGACTGGTGCAGCAGGAGTATGCCCAAGATCCTCCGAGCCCGATGAGACCCCCTTCGCTTCCTGGAAGATTCAGTTCCGGAGCTTCTGGACGGCATATTCCTAAGCCTAAAGCTGAGGTATTCCAGCCGTAATACACCACTTTTACTGAGAATAGTCTAGCACAATTGCTGCTATATCACAGTTGGTGTCTACTAATGTGCCTTTCTAGGGGATGCCTGTATCAACCGCTTGCTGTATGCCTTTAAATGTTGCCAGCTCTGTCTCTGTACTTCATAGCCAGCTCACTACAATATTGTGTTTTTTTTTTTTTTTTTAAACTGCTGGGACGCCCGCACATGCGCAGAAGCGCTGCGGCGCGCACAGAGCGTCATCCCCAGGCTCCGCCCCCTTTCCCGCTCACCTCTATATATAGAGGCGCGTGCACGCGCACGCGCGCGGGTACGTGCGCCTTTGGCGCTAATTTCAAATATGGTAACAAGGGACAGGAGCCAGGGCCCCTCTTTGCCGCAGGCCGGGGGATGGACGAGCACTGCAACATGGCAGAGGAAGCAGTTTCCTATAAGAGAACTCACCATCTGCCTGGACTTTGCTCTGCTGAGAAGAAGCTAGTCCACATGACAAGAAAACATTCCACAGCGGCCTCTAGTGGACAAACACAGGTACCGCAGTCTAATATATTAAATATATATATATAAAAAAAAATTTTTTTTTTTTTTTCTTGACCACCATTAAAAATTATTACATTTTTTTAGTAGTTACAGGCATGCACAGAATTTTGCGGGAATACCATTAGGTAACAGACAGAAAGACAAATTAGGCTTGGGGGTCCCCCAATAGAACCAAGTTCCTGGGGGCCCCCACTTACCTGTTCCCCGCCGCAGGACTTTGTTTGGTCCACAAAAGCCCAAACTTCACCTATCACGGCAGGCATTGTAATCAAACCTTCAGGGACCGGGTTCCCAAGGATTCCACTCCCCTGGACCTGTATAGCACCCTGCACAGAAAACATCTTGGTCGTGGGTATGACCAGAGCTCTGGATCCCAGGGTCCAGCTCTCCTAAGAGAAGCATTACAGGCAAAACCTTGCTCTTCTCTGCAAGGCCCGGGTACCGACCGTTTAGCTATGAAGCTTTTTTGGTCGGATCCGGAATAGCTTACTGAGGCCCAAAAGAACCTGTACGCAAGCTCAGTGAAAAACACATGTTTCTTCTTGGCCAACACCTTAGACACTGGCAAAAAACTGAGGTGCTCCCGGATGGGAGGGGCTTATATAGGGGAGGGTACTTCCGGTTTTGGAAGTTGCCAGTGCCAGCACCTGACGGTATCTATATAACCCATTAGTAATGACTATGTCGCTCTGTGTCCCGTGATGTACGAGAAAGAAAAGGGATTTCTTCACAAAGAAGTTTCTTTCCTCTCACACGAATATACTGTATGTGTCAGGGTTTATGTGTGATAATTTTCTTTTTTTCCCCTGCAGGAAAGCATCCCATCAAGACCACTGAGCATGGGGTGGGTCTTAGTCAGGATGGGTGGGAAAAGTATATGTGAATATGTGATTTTAAGAGTTGTGTTAAATGTTGTCGTTTCCCTTCACCTTTTAAAGGGCCCAGACACAATTGCTTCCGTTGCCCAAGTTTTTTCCAAAAGTTTTATATTTTTGTACAATTGTTAGTCGGTCTCTGGATTGGATTATGCCAGCCCTTGAGGGTATGATTTGTTCCAGACACTGGGGACCAGTGTCAAATCACCAGGGGGAGTGTAGCGGGTATGTACTTTCCCGGGTGTAATTTAAACCTGGCAGAGACACCAGTGATGTGTAGTTCCCTGCGGCCCAGCAGGTGGCGCTGTCGCCATGGGCTGGGGTTGAACCATTGCTGTGTGCCGGGCCTCCTTTTTGTCCTCCCTCGGCAGCGGTATGGTGGGACGGGGAACCCGCCGTGCTTGCTGGGAGAGGGTATAAAGGGGCCGGCCATCTTTGTCACGGGGTCGAGTCCCAGGCACCTTCAGCCTGAGGGCGGTGGTTCGTGTCGGTCCGCTAGGCGGCCTAGGCCTAGAGGACGTCCGGAGGTCGTGTTCCATCCCAGGCACCTTTAGCCTGGGGTGAGGTACTCGAATGGAGGTCTGGAGCTCAGTGCTCAACACTGAGTTCCGCGAGGGACGAAGGTCCTAGGGAACCCAGGGATTGGGTACCCGAATCCGGAAGGCATAATGGACCGGGAGGAGCTCCTCACTTGAAGACCG
This sequence comes from Rana muscosa, assembly GCA_029206835.1. NCBI lineage: Eukaryota > Metazoa > Chordata > Amphibia > Anura > Ranidae > Rana > Rana muscosa. The sequence goes on from CM055116.1 coordinate 809,546,308, forward strand.
GGTGCAGCAGATTGCCAGTGACAGGTGAGCCTCCCATCGGAGACCGCCTGGAAGGAAATTCCCCCCTTGCTAGGAGACCTCAGCCCACTTTCAGGAAGGAAAGTGGAGAGTTCATTGTGTCTGGGCCTACTCGCATCCACACCTCCTTTTCTGTTCTGTTTTCCAAGGGAGTTCAACTGATTGTGTTCATTTAAGAAGAATAAAGGAGTGTTGGACTTTAATGGTGTGGGGCTCATTTTCTGGCAGACATTGTTCAAGGTAACTCTCAGGGGAGACTCCAGGTGCACAACACTGACCCGAAGGTAAAGAAAGAACTTTGTCCACACTGCACTAACATCTGCGGTGAAGGCTTGGCGTGGTGTCCCCGCTCTTTCTCCTCTAAGGTACCCCTAGACAAGAGACAGATGAGCTGATAGCAGAGAGGGGAGTGAGGAGGCCGCTACACAAGCATGGAAGGAGGAGACAAGAGAGCTAGAGCGAGTAGGAGGTCTTGGGAGGTGCAGAGAGGATGGTTTGGATGATATTTCGAGACAAGATTGGTGATGTAGCTCGGGACAGATTTGTAAATGGTTTTGTAAGTTGTTGTTAGTATTTTGAATTTTATTCATTAGGCAATCTGAAGCCAATAGAGGAATTGGCAGAGAGGGGCAGCTGACACTGAGCGGTTGGTAAAGTCGATTAGTCTGGCAGCAGCATTCATGATGGACTGAAGGGGGGAAGCCTGTGCAGAGGTAGACCTATGGGGAGGGAGTTGCAATAGTCAAGGTGGCGATAACAAGGGAGTGAATAAATTTTTTGATTTATGTGAATGTAAAGAAATGAAAGCCCCAGCTCAAGATACAAGATTTACTTGTAATGGCTAAGTTGGGATCACATGGGAGCACTTAAAGTGGTTGTAAACCCACTTTTTCAACTTGCACCTACAGGTAAGCCTAGATTAAGGCTTACCTGTAGGTGCAAGAAATATCTCCTAAACCTACACGGTTTAGGAGATATTTAGTTAAATGACAGGCGCCGCTGTCTACGGTGCATGCGCGCCGTAGACAACGGTGCATTCATGGGGTTAATCCCATTCACAAATTTGGCTACTTCCCAGCAATCGCTGGGCGTAGCCGAATGTGAAGGCTCCCGCGCATGCACAGAGTGACGTCTCCGCCGCTCCGACCAATCACAGCGCCGGAGCTGTGCACTTGCCTCCTTTTTGGCAAGTGCACTTGCCTCCTTTTTGGCAAGTGCACCCAAAGCAACTGCTTCCTATGGGGGCACTCCTGTGGGCTCAATCCTTAGCCGCACTGCCTGCATCCATAGACATAGCCAGCGCGGCAGGGCCCCTGCCCCTGCTTCCTCGTCACAGGATTTGATTTGATTGACAGCAGCGGGAACCAATGGCTACTGCCTTTCTGCCCTCTGAGGTGGGTGAGAGTGAATAGAGCTGTTGCTCTCAGGCACAGCGCTTGATCAAGATCGGGCTTAGGTAAGATTGGGGGGGAACCTGGTCACAGAAGGTTTTTTACCTTAAAGGTGTTGTAAATGCTCATAGATTTTCATCTTAATGCATATCCATGCATTAGGGTGAAAAACCTTCCGTGCTTCATCTGCCTCCCTACACCCCCCTTTTTCTTACCGTAACCCTATTGTTCCAGCGATGAGCATGAGCCCAGCGGCCCCAGCCGCTGTCTCGGGTCCTCATTGGATAGATTGATAGCAGCGGGAACCATTGGCGTCAATCAAATCCAGTGACATGGGAGCCGGGGGCGGGGGTCGAGTCCTGCTGTCTGTGTCAATGAATGCAGCAGCGGGACTCGGGAGCGCGCTGCATGGGTGCCCTCATGGAAAGTGTCTCTCCATGGGGGCAGAAGAAGAGGAGGAGCCAGGAGCACCTCCAGGGCACCCCAGAAAAGGAAAGGATGATCGGGGCTGCTCTATGCAAAACCCTTGCACAGAGCAGGTTAGTATGGCATGTTTATTATTAAAAAAAAAATGAACCTTTACAATCACTTTAATGCAGAGAATACATTAAAGTAAAAAAAAAATAAAAGCAGTAGCAAACCGCACCAATTTTTTTTTTTTTTTTAAATCCTGCAAGATAAAGGCATAATGTGCTAATATGCATCGCATACTAGCACATTATGAAATACTTACCTTAGACGAAGCCCTCTGCCGACAGGCGCTTCCATCTTTACCCGGTCTTCCTTTCCAGTTCGTGTCCTCTGGCCATCTGATTGGCCGCACCATGATGACGTCACTCCCGCGCGTGGCAGTCTCGGACCGCGGCCCAGAGCTCTGCGGGGACGGCACGTGTATACTGTCCCTTCAGAGCTCATACGCCAGTGACGTCACCGGCTGCATGCAGTGTGAATATCTCCTAAACCGTGCAGGTTTAGGAGATATTCACTGTACCTACAGGTAAGCCTTATTATAGATTTACCTATAGGTACAAGTGCAAAAAAAAATGGGTTTTCCTCTACTTTAAGCCTCTAGAGATCTCCAAACTACGGCCCTCCAGCTGTTGTGGAACTACACATACCATGAGGCATTGTAAAACTCTGACTTTCCCAGACATTACTAGGTATGATGGGAATTGTAGTTCCTGAACAACTGGAGGGCCATAGTTTGGAGACCCCTGCAACCACTTTAAAACACTGGTGCCAAACTTTCCATTTGGTGATTTAACCCATTATCACCAGCATCCACTGAAAACTACATTATTATATTTTTTTGGGGCATTTTACATAATATTTAATGCATTAGGGCAATTCGGCACAAAATTCAACTCAAAATATTAAGAACATTTTTATACTAAAACAATGACCTTCTAGCTATAATCAAATTTTAATGCATGCTGTATTTCAGTTGTATATATTTTGTAAAATGCTAAGCGTCGTTTAGTGTATATTAAAACTTTTATGCAGATTTGAACCAAGTAACTAATTGCTAACTTTATGGAGCAGGGTAGATCTTTCTACGTTTAATCTTATTGCCAGAGCACACAGCTTACAAAGCACATTGAGTGCATCCAAATCTGGCTAGACCATTGTATTTGTCAGATTGGCAGAGTGCGTCATGCTCACCGCAGGTCATGTGTTTGATCATGTGAGTGGACCATACAGAAGTGAAACTATATGTGCACACGGATGTGGTGGTTTGATGCAAGGAAATAGGGATTCTTTCTTTATTGCTCTCATAGTGTTTTACTTGTACAGCTATTCCTGTTCTATTTAGTATTCTTCCCTCACTTCTGTTTTCCTGTCTGTCTCATGTTCTTCCCTTATTATTGTCTTTTGAAACTCTCTGTTCCCCGGATTGTTACGGACAGGATGTGGGTGGAAAGTCGTGCACAAGGAAGTGCTAAAGGATCTTCTGCTGACAGCAGCAACACAGTCCCATGACCATTGCGTACAATACATCCCTCAGACAGTGCTGTCACTTATCTGCCAGATCACAGGCCACAAAGAGAAATTTTAAGCAGGAGCAGCAGTACAGTTTCTACACAGAGCAGGACTCAAGGTCTTAACTCAGCTAATGTCCATGAAAGCTGGCTAACAATAAACACAACACATTCACACCCATTACAGTGGAAATTTGTATTTTAGAAGCTGAAGAGTAAAGCCCCATACACAGGGTCGGACTTTTGGCCAACAAACTTCATTTTGAGCAAGTTGGACCAACAATCCGACCGTGTGTACGCTCCATCGGACAAACTTTTTTTGCTTTTTTCTTGTTTTCATCGGACAAAAGTTGGGTCTGCAAATGGACAAACTTTTGCCCAACAAAAGTCAGATGGAGCAAAGTCCGACCGTGTGTACAGAAAACCATCGGACTTTTGTCCGATGGACAAAACAACTAATGTTAAAATTAACCAACAATAGCAGAAGTTGACCAAAGGGTGGCAGTAAATAGCAGAAAAGAGCAGAAAAACCACGTGATGTTGCAAAAAGTTTTGGGAAAGTTTGCAGAAAAGTCTGAGCGTGTGTATGCTATGGGTGTTCCCGACCAACTCCGTTCTGACAAAAAAACACAGAAAAGTACGATAGAAGTCCGACCGTGTGTACGAGGCTTAAGGCTCCATGCACACTGGGCTTAAAAAAACATGTTCTCTCGGGAGTCAAAAACGCTCATATAGAGCATTTTTTGTACAAAGTCTAGACAAGTTTAGAAGGGTTTTACATCTTTTCTGCCAGTGAGCTCCAATCAGAAACTCGAACCAGACGTTTTTTTTTTTCTCCTGCCTCTAAACGTTGATCTCAAAATATGCCTGTAATGGTCCTAATGTGAATGGACACATAGGATAACATTGAGCTGCTTCTACAGGCAGAACACTGAACTCCTGTAGAAGCAACGTTTTTTAAGCCAGTGTACTTTAAGCCTTAGGCAGGCCATACATGGGTCGAATTTCGAAATAATTTTCTTTCGAAAATCTTATCTAAGAATTTTCGTTCGTATTTCGCACCATTAGCGGGCTGCAGCAACAGCCGATTTTCGTGCGGCTGTCGGATTTGAGTAATGTTGGAAACGTTGAATTTTTTTGGAAAACAAACGATTTTCTAATCAATGATGGGAGAATCGTGCGAGAAATTTAATCCAAAAAGAAATGCACATGTGCAAGAAAAGAAAATTCCCGGAAAGAAAAGAAGATTCCCAGACACGAAAATTCTTTTCTGTAGGTACATGAGGTGAAATTGAAGGTTTGGTTGGTCGAATTTCGAAATCAATGGTGACACCATCGGATCACTAAACGCGCAATTTTCTGATTTTCAAAAGAAAATTATTTCGAAATTCGACCCGTGTATGGCCAGCCTAAGGCCCCTTTCACACTGAGGCGTATTTCAGGCGTTTTTGTGCTAAAAATATTGCATAAATAACCCCTTGAAATACTCCTGCCCCAGCATTCTCAATGTGAAAGCCCGAGGGGCTTTCACACTGAGGCGGTGCGCTGGCAGGAGACAAAAAAATCTTCTGCAAGCCGCATCTTTGGAGCGGTGAAGGAGCGGTGTGTATACCGCTCCTTTACCGCTCCTTGCCATTGAAATCAATGGTACACCGCGGTATTAACCCTTTTTCGGCCGCTAGCGGGGGTTAAAACCGCACCGCTAGCGGCCGCATATCGCAAATCGTTTACCTTTGTAGAGATATTTTCCTGCAGACAATTGATTTATTGTTCAGTAGGTGGTGGCTTTTAGGTTGAATATATTTTTATTAATATTATTATCATCATAAAACATATGGGGGTACAAAATAAAAGAAAGGGAGGGGTATCAGGTAACAATTGTCTTAATTGTATAAAAGGTATCGCTGATGACACCACAGTTTACAATCAACAAAATCATTTGAACATCTTATAAATTGCTGCATCATAAAAAGCAAAACATTGGAGGGGGTCCGTGAGTCCTTCATTCATGGGGGAAAGGAGAGAAGAAAAACTGATAAAAGGAAGAAGGTGGAGTGAGAGAGAGAATAGGAAATAAAAGAGGAGGAATGAATAGGTTAGTGGGTTGGTTGACACGGTGTGATTTGTAGAAGTCGTATTAGTACCATAGGTCTCTTCTGGGTCGGTAGGTAATATGTGATGGGTTCCTCTGGGGTAATAAGGTTGAGAAAAGCTGGGTTATATTATTATTATACAGAATTTATTTAGTACCAACAGTTATAGATTTATTTGCCATATATTATTATTAAAGTAAATTCAAAGGCAACATTTTTTTTTTTATGGTTGAGTAGTTAAAGCAGACCTTGCAGTAAACTGCAAGGCCTGCTTATAATGTCTGTACCACCTTCCCCTGCAAAAATCACTAGTTCAATGTATGTAAAAAGGTACCTTGTAAAGAAAAAGTTAGATTTTTACTTACTTTTACTTATGATAACATTGAGCCATGGGCGTCCGCTCCATAGGGCAAGGGGGGTCAATTGCCCCCCCCCTGGAAGTCAGAGTGAAGACACACTTGTCCCCTGTGTTGCAATGGCCGCCGCAGCAGCCGTGGACTTTTTTTTCTAAGTCTGCAGACTGCTGCTGGCCTGGGGGCCGGGGCTGCTCTCAGTCTTTTCCGACTATCTGTCCCTCCCTCCTCACCCCCGGCCCAAGCATCGGATTGGCTCTGCCGCTCGGGCCTCTGCTTAACACCACCGTGACCCTGACCCGGCTGTTCCATAATTGGCTACTGCCTCAGCCTGCCTCTGCCTGTGTAAATGTGCCTATGCCGATCCGGCCGGCGCGGCGCCGGCTCCTCCCACAGGTGCGTGGCGTGCAGTGGCCAACAAGAGAGACTGAATACGCTGCCAGTGCCTGCCCTATCGCTGAAGAACTACAGGTAACAGCAGTGCCTGTGCCACGACACCACTGTGTAAATCTTTTTGTATTGCAATACATCTGTGTTGTGGCTACAGTATACAGTATACATACAGGCTGTTTACATCTAGATCAAAATATGGCCACAACAGATGTATTGCAATACATTGCAATATAGAAAGATGTACATTCTCTAGGCTATATTTATATGGGCATGTAGTGAAGCAGAATTTTCCTCAAGAATGATGCCCCCCCTGAAAAAATTTCAGCGGACGCCCATGCATTGAGCTGCTTCTACAGGCAGACAGAACACTCAACTCCTGTAGAAGCAAAGTTTTGTAAGCAAGTGTGCATGGAGAAGAGAAGCTGTAAGCGTTTGTATTATTATATTAGATCAACCTCATACTGTTATCTGCAAAAATAATAACCACAGCAATGTTTGCGCTTGTAGAGATATTTTCCTGCAGACAATTGATTTATTGGTGGTGGCTTATAGGTTGAATATATTTTTATTAATATTATTATCATAAAACATATGGGGGTACAAAATAAAAGAAAGGGAGGGGTATCAGGTAACAATTGTCTTAATTGTATAAAAGGTATGGCTGATGCCACAGTTTACAATGAACAAAATCATTTGAACATCTTATAAATTGCTACCTCATAAAAATCATGACTGGTGTACTGCTAGTGTGCTTGCTGACCTAACCAACCCACATCCCCCATATATAATCTTACTTACTAGATTAAACACATGACACCTTCTGGATTAAATGGCCAACAAAGGCCCCTTTATTAATTCCAAAAGATAACATATAAAAATAACTTATAAAAATAAAATTTTTAATAAATATATATATATCTTTAAATAAATATATATATTTAACACATAAACATTTTAACCCAAACAAATTTCCTTAACTGCTGCATCTGAGATTCCTGAAAGAAGGTAAAAATGTTCATTGGCTGTCCACCATCACCACAGTATCCTGGCCTCTAGCCGTGATCCCACCAGCACCGAGACAAATTACTTGATCCTTCTTTCACCATTCAGCCCGATGACCAATAGCCCATATAACCCGATAGGGAAGGTGCCCATACCGAGACAGGCCCCAACCCGTACCAACCATATATGATATATGCATATAAATATATATATATATATACCACCCACCATCCGACCTTCAGGAACCAGAGACCCCTGCCACAGACACCCACCAGTGACCCCTTACGCATTGGCGGCCCGCCACAGCCGTAAGGCACTTTGCAGACCATCCTGGAGCCCCAGGACCCACATATCTATGCCCACCGCAGACAAATGAACTCCGTCCCCCCTTAGAAAAAGGCCATACTCCCCTTCCAGTTCAGAATGACGAACCACCCCCATTGCGGACCACAAATTTAGCCACTGCCTTGTTCACCTTCACTCTTGCCTTATTGATCTTGTCCATGGACCGGGCTCCCGCCAAGACAATCTTCCAATGATATCTGACCATACTAAAATGGTTTCCGGGAAGGCTGACCGTAGTCATAGGAAATCCCATTTTACATCACGGATAAAATCCCGGGATGCCCTAAGACAGAGGTCATTGCCCCCAACGTGCAACAGCAGCACATCCGGGGGCCTGTCTAAGCGAGCATATGTCAGGTCTCTGGTGTGAGGCCGGATTTCTGAGAGGGCGCCCCTTGCGGCTAAGTGCACCGCACCCCTGGGGATGAGACAGGGAGTGCGGGGCCCAAAAGTGCACGGATTGCCGGTACTGCTGCTGACTGGGTAGATGCAGGCAGAAGGTACCTGGGGTGCGCTGGAAGAGCGGAATCAGTAGCCGTGCAAGGAAGGGTTCTGGTGTGGAACAATAGGTAAACCACGAACAGAGTCTGTAGCCAGGCCAGGGGTCAAACACAGGAATCAGTCCAAGAGGATTACAGGAACAAGCCGGGTTATACACAGGAGCAGAAGATAATGGAATAGTCAGCCAAGCCGGGGTTAGATACGAGAAGATAAGCAGGGTCAGAGGTCCAGATGCAAGCCAAGGGTCAAGCCAGAGATTCAGGATACACAAGATACAGGAGACACAGGAGACACAGGAAGCTGATGATAATCCAGCAACTTGTATGTGCCAGTGACAGGTTTAAATAGGCCGGGGGGTGCACCCACACAGTCTGCGTGCGTCTGTACGTGCCGTCCGTGCGGCGCATCTGCGTGCGCACATGCGCATAGGGGTTAGTCTGGCGCGGCCATGATGGACACTGGCAGAAATGCCAATAACTTGGCTATTTCCCTGACAGCATATCGCTGAATTTTTGGCATGACTCTCGACCATAGCATGCCTGGGACCCCAATCCACCGCACCGTGGCCTCCGCCCGGGAAAAACCCATCTGCCTGTTTTCTGGCCTAACCAAAGCCCTTTGAGCCCCCCAGTGTACATATGAATGGCCCAGGATCCACATCAAACACACCGGGACTGAAAGAAAAGAGAATACAAAAGACATAGATACAGAAACCAGGCACCATACATACTTCCCCACAATGCACACCCCCAGAAAAAACACCCACATAACACAACAGACACAGAAGAGTAACACATAGGGTAGGACCACCCCCCTCCTTAAAGCAGATTAGGGCGGACATACAGCCTGAACCGGTGGGATTCCCAACGACCTATCTGCTGCAGAATCTCATCGCTCAGACCCCACCATAAAGCTTTGGTCGCTGCCCCAATTCTGAAGGAATGGGAGGAATAATCTGCGACATTGAACCCCCCTGCCCCAAGGCACCGTTTGAACACTGCCACAAACTGATGCCTGGACAAAGGGAACCCATTTTCGTGAACAAGAAGAGGGCCCGTCCCAAGAGGCCGTAGCACCGACCACTCCCGGAGCACCTGAACCGGGCACACCCCCAGCCCGGGCACCCTTCCCAACACAACCTTAGTCCATTTACCCAACTGGTCAGTTTTCGACTTCCGAATAACCAACGTGACTGAGTCACCATGCCCCACTACACCTGAGACATCCAACTCACCAGCCACTGACTTCGAGGGGCTAAACAATTCACCCACCCTCAACGCTCCAAAAAAGGCCACCACAAAAGCTGTCCGAAACAACTGAACCTCAAATGGAGAAAAACACACCTGGGGTAACACCCCCACTAATACTTCCAACATGATAGAAAAGGAAAATACTGCGCTAAACCAAAAAACAACAATGTGCATGCAAGCTGCCAACACTCAAACAAACAAAGTGTACAGGAATAGTGAATAAAAATAGTGTGGCGCTCAAAGCAATAAATACTTATAATAAGTGAATGGCTACTTAAAGCAATAGAACCAACAGTGCTCTAATAACACAATTATAAAAGTGAGTCCGCTTCATAGGATATTCATGTGAATTGTCCTCCTTGCGAACTATGTGATATACCGTAAAAGGTGAACTGTGAAAGATAGAATACAGTCCCAAATAACAAAATGTGTGTGATCATGGATGTCCTTCAATGGATAGCCTTGCCACAACGCAGACTGACAAAGGGACTTCAATGCAAATGATGAATCAAGCAAGGAGAAGACACTAGTTGTTATAGATGGGTACTCTTACCGCTGATGGTGGACCCACCTACCGTACGGCAGTGGGTCTTGCAGGCTTAGTGGTCACCAAGACCAGACGGGATATAGCTGGATGTCCTGGGTCCTCACTTGAACTCCAACCGGATGACTGAAGAGGCAGCTCAAACGATGGATTTTTCTCACATGGGCCAGGTTCCACAGCAATCCGCGAAAAATATAAAGATGGAAGAAAACCAAAAAGACTCCAGATGGTGCAGGTCAATAAAAACCGATTGCCGGAATTTTATTAAATAAAAATATTTTGTCCAACAGTCATGCAGACAAATAAAAAGTGATCACGAAATAAAAATATATTCAAAGCAATATGGGGTGCAGCGTCAGCAAGCCCTACGCGTTTCGACTACTACAGTCTTCAACAGGGGCACGCGTAGGGCTTGCTGACGCTGCACCCCATATTGCTTTGAATATATTTTTATTTCGTGATCACTTTTTATTTGTCTGCATGACTGTTGGACAAAATATTTTTATTTAATAAAATTCCGGCAATCGGTTTTTATTGACCTGCACCATCTGGAGTCTTTTTGGTTTTCTTCCATCTTTATATTTTTCGCGGATTGCTGTGGAACCTGGCCCATGTGAGAAAAATCCATCGTTTGAGCTGCCTCTTCAGTCATCCGGTTGGAGTTCAAGTGAGGACCCAGGACATCCAGCTATATCCCGTCTGGTCTTGGTGACCACTAAGCCTGCAAGACCCACTGCCGTACGGTAGGTGGGTCCACCATCAGCGGTAAGAGTACCCATCTATACCAACTAGTGTCTTCTCCTTGCTTGATTCATCATTTGCATTGAAGTCCCTTTGTCAGTCTGCGTTGTGGCAAGGCTATCCATTGAAGGACATCCATAATCACACACATTTTGTTATTTGGGACTGTATTCTATCTTTCACAGTTCACCTTTTACGGTATATCACATAGTTCGCAAGGAGGACAATTCACATGAATATCCTATGAAGCGGACTCACTTTTATAATTGTGTTATTAGAGCACTGTTGGTTCTATTGCTTTAAGTAGCCATTCACTTATTATAAGTATTTATTGCTTTGAGCGCCACACTATTTTTATTCAATACTTCCAACATACCTAACGACACCAGTCGCCTAGAATCAGGCCTAACGCGCCCCTTACAGTAACCCCGCAAAGCCTTGCGCACTACAAGTGCCTTTGTGACATCCTCAACCCCTCCCAAGCGAAACAAAAATGGCAAACCAGCCATTTTGACATTCAATGATGCAACAGACACCCCTTGCTCACAATTTCGACCTAGAAAATACAACACATGGAGCCTATCATCTGCAGAGGAACCAACCTCGAGATCACTCACCAGCTCGTGCCACTCCCGCCACACACGCTTATAAGACCGCCAGGTAGATTCCGCTACAGACCACCGAACCAAAGACATCACTGTTCCAACACGAGATGCCATAAACCACTGGGGCACGGAACCCCGAACCGCTCTGCCTCCGTAGCCACCTGCCGGAATCTGTCCCACTGTAAACGAGAGAGCGCATCAGCCACCTCATTCTCCACCCCAGGGATATGCACAGCACACACCACAATGTTCAATGTTAAACACTTTAACACTAAATAACATAAAAACGAACAACAGGCAAAGACAATGCCGTCAAGGATTTAATCGCCTGCACTACCCCCAGGTTATCACAAGGAAAAGAACCCTCCGGTTCCGAAATTCCGACCCCCAAAGTTCCACTGCTTACACTATGAGGAACAATTACAACAGCATCAAATTCCTAATTAACGCCGACCCCGCCAACACCTCCGGGCACTGGTTGGCGCACAAATGCCCCTGAAAATAAGCCGCAAAACCAACCGATCCTGCCGTGTCCGTAAAGAGCTCCAAGTCTCTCACCTGCACCACAGGTCCTAGCCAAAACGACCTAGCGTTGTACCTCTCTAGAAACGTGTTCCAAACTCGCAAATCCTCCCTGTGCTCCCGGCCCAAATGAATTAAATAATGCAGGGCCTTAACCCCAGCCGTGGCAGACGCCAAATGTCGGCAGAATACTCGCCCCATAGGCATGATGCGGCAGGCAAAGTTGAGTTTACCCAACAATGACTGCAAGTCCTGCAACTTCACCTTCGAACAGCGTGCCACTAATGCCACCGCCTCACAAAGATCCTCCAGCTTGTCACTTGGAAGCCGGCATTCCATCCTCTCAGTATCAATAATGATACCCAAAAATTTCAACTCCGTAACAGGACCCTCAGTCTTGTCCTGCACAAGCGGAACGCCAAAAACTTTGAAAATGTGTTGAATGATGGACAACAAAATAAGACAGGACCGATCGTCTGGCAGACCTATCACCAGGAAGTCATCCAAATAATGCAAAATCAAGCCCAGGCCCGACAAATCCTTGACCACCCACTCCAGAAAAGAACTGAACAATTCAAAATAGGAACAAGAAATCGCGCAACCCATGGGCAAACATCTGTCCACAAAATCCTCCTCTTCCCAACAACACCCCAACAACCGGACACTATCCAGATGCACCGGCAGTAGACGATATGCCGACTCAATGTCAGTCTTCGCCATAAGTGCCCCTTTTCCGAAACGCTGAACCCATCGCACAGCCTCATCAAAAGATGCATACAACACTGTGCCCAGGGCAGGATTGATCGCATCATTCACCGACCCTCCCTTCGGATGGGAAAGGTGATGAATAAGCCGAAACTGATTCGGCTCACGTTTAGGCACCACCCCCAACGGCAAAACCACCAAGTCCCCCATCGGCAGCTCCGAAAACAGACCCGCCATCCTGCCCAAACTCACCTTCTTCCGCAGTTTTCCAGAAACTACATCCGAATGATCATACGCCGACCGTAGGTTGGCCGCAACGGGGGGGATTGCATCCAATTCACTGGGAATCGGGAATCCCTCCTTAAAGCCCAACCACAACGTATGCGCCGCCCCCCAGTTCGGATACCTACTTAGATACGGCGCCATTTGTTCCACTATCACTGGCGTCATCCCTTTTTCCAGCGTCGCTCGGCTTCTTTCCTTTCTTAAAGCACTTGGACAAGGCATGGGCCCCCCCGCATCCGTAACACTCTTGGCGGAAGCAACAGGAGCCACCGAACTTACAAGTGCCCTCATTGAACTGCCAGCAGAACTCCTTGCGCTTTCCGGCCGATGGCAAAGAGGCTTGGGCACCCCCGGCCCCCCCCCCTGAAAGGGCTGCGGCCCGACCCTGGCTTGTGTCATGAGCCTCATCCACAAGACAATGTTTTTCTGATCCCATCGCAAAGATGGTCTCACAGCCTTCCGTTACCGGAACTGCTCGTCATAGCGCAGCTATGCCACCCCCCCATACACCTTCTGTGACTCACTAATGGAGTCAATATAACAGAACCCCGAACAATTCTCCGTTGCCTTCTCCCCAATAACACTCGCCAAAATGTAGAACGCCTGCGCCCAATTGGTAAATGTACACGGAATAAGCCGATACCGCCGCTTCTCCTCCTCTTCCTTTTTGCTCTCCTCCGGTTTTAACTTGTCCAAATTAAACTTCTCGAGCGGCAGCAACGAGAATATCTCCACGTAGTCTCCCTTCCAAATCCTCTCCCTAACTTCCGAAGGACCCAACGTAGACCTCATGCCGAGCTGCGTCCGCTAAATGAACACCATCCGCTGTCAACCTGTACTTACCTGAGAAACTCCTGTCACTGCCGGGGAAACAACACTCGCTCCTGCACTCACTGGGGACGTCGCCTTCAATGGGGGAGCAGACACCCCAGGGGTACCCGTACTCACCTGAGAATCTCCCGCCATTCCCGGAGCAACAGCACTCACCCCAATCCCTGCATTAGAAGTCCCCGCCAAAGAAGCAACAGCCGCCCTAGGGGGCCCCGTAGGCTGCTGAAGCCCAACCTGCACCCCCGGCGAGGCAACTGGCAGGGGCGCAGCACCTGTACGCCCTCTATCCCCACCCAGCCAGGCCGCCACCGGCGGTAACGAGGTAGCAGGGGAAAGCACCGCTGCCCCCCGCTCGCCATATCCCTACAACCTTGCAACAGGGATGCCAACAGCTGCTGCAGCAATGCCGGACCCATACCAGGGACACCACCTAATGAACCCAAACCATCACCCGCCAGCACCACCGGCACAGGCCCACCCCCCACCGGATACCCTGAAAGTACCGCAAGGGGAGGAGGAGGGGGGGACAATGACAACAAGAAAACAGGAGAAGAAACAGTTAAAGGAATAGAAGATGACTTACCCGGCTGCCCAGGGGAAACCGACCGACCAACCACCACTCCGGGTCCATGCCGAGGCCCCGATGGGCCCGCCACTGCTCCTGGACCATCCGAGTCCGTGTCCGAGAGCTCGCCTTCCGAACGCTGGTCCCTCTGACCAGCAGGGGCCGCTGCAGGCACCGACTGGGCCGGGCGCTCACTGTTGACGACATCACCCGGAGCCCTGCGGTCAGCCCGTATCTCCTCCGCCATCCTCCCATGCAGGGCCCTCTGTGTGCCAGCAGCTGCCGCTCTGGAACTGACGCCGTCACCACCGACATGACCTCCGCTTCCCCCCGCGATAGCCACAGCCTCCCTGGAGGAGGGGCCCAGGGCCGCTCTGGCAGGTCTCCCACGCGGGTCGCGCCGTGCTGGGCAGATGGCCCAGCACGCGCCATGGCCGAATCCCTGTCCTCCTGTCCGGGTCCTGCCTAAGCTGGGGATTCCTCCCAGCTTCCTCCGCAGAAGCAGTAGCAGGGTGCTTCGCCCGGGGAGTCGGAGGGTCCGAAATCGGGCTCCCTAAGCAGCGTTTCCCCCGGACGGAACCTCCGGACTAAAACGCGCCGGAGGCCGCGACCTTCGCGCGTGCTGCGGGGTGGGGGGAGATCAGCAGACCTACCTTCCCACGATCCCGGCAACATTCCCAGAAGCTGCTTAGCATACCACTGTGGCCCGTGCTCCATGGCTGCAGAGCGCAACCGCTTGAGCAGGCCGTCTAGATGCTCCATGAAGAGGTAACAACACAGACAATTTAGCGCGTGCTAGCTAGCCCCGCCCCGTGAACCCATACTGAACCCTTACTGCATACTTCCTGGTGCAACCTCCACAGTGTTCCCCCCAGTCATGTGGCCCCTGCACCTAGGTTCCCCTTTGCTCCGGGGTGTTCTAAACATTGGAGGGGTCTGTGAGTCCTGGGGAAAAGGAGAGAAAAAAAACGATAAAAGGAAGGAGGGGGAGAGAGATAGAGAATAGGAAATAAAATAGAAGGAATTATTAGGTTAGTGCAGTGATGGCGAACCGTGGCACTCCAGATGTTTTGGAACTACATTTCCCATGATGCTCAACTAGACTACAGAGTGCATGAGCATCATGGGAAATGTAGTTCCAAAACATCTTGGGTGCCAAGGTTTGCCATCACTGGGTTAGTTGGTTGGTTGACACAGTGTAATCTGTAGAAGTCATATGACTACCATAGGTCTCCTCTGGGTGGGTAGCATGGGCGTCACCAGGGTGGGACCTGAGGGGGCCACGTCCCCCCCAATTTTACTGTGTGCCCCCCCATGTGCCCCCCCAAGTTAAGTTGTTAGTATTAACAGCGCCGCGGCTATCTGAGTTTCCGTCCGCGGCGCTGAATGACTGAATCTGACTTGTAACAGACGTCAGCCTGTCAGGTGACATCGCGTCTGATGGTCACGGCCGCCGCTATTGATTATGGGAATTGTAGTCCGCGGCGCCGCCTACATCGTGCTCAAGCTCCCTGCTCCCGGGGGGTGGAGTCAGTGAGTCACTGAGAAGAGCAGCGCAGCCAGCCTATCGCGTGCCAACTCCCATCGTCGGTTATTTATGATAAATAAATTATCATATTTTGCCCGCCAACTCCAGTCCAGTCACAGTGCATCTGCCACCAGTGCTGCCACAGGAAAGGTAGGTCACTTTTTTTAAAAAAACAGTAAAAATTTGCTTGCAATTGCATTACCATTTATAATTTAAATCTGAAATAAATAGCTGGTGGTTCTGGTGCCGGACAACAGTAACTTCAAAGATACATAAGACAGAGCTCTCATGGAGGTAACAGAAAAAATACTTAACTAATATTAGAAAAGCATGATGAAAAGATGAAGTAATATTGACTAAATAGTATATAGGAGGCTTTGTTTTTTCTTTTTGCAAAATCCAAACCAATGTGTTTTAGAGGTTAAAATATATATCATTGACCCCCAATATATTGTGAGGGGGTTAACTCGGTAGCGGGTGTGTGTGACCCCCTGGTTGGGCTCCCCACACAAAAACAGGGCCAGCAGACGGAGGTTGTGGTTTTCAAAATCAAAAGGTGCGGTTTATTTCTCTATGTACAGTGACAAAAACACAGCAAAGCCAAAAAGAAACAAACAAAATAAATCCTGGTCAGTTTGACCTCTGACTAAACATGCAGGTTTCCTAAACTAACAACTGGGATCAGCCTGGTGCTGTCCTAGTCCCTAAGTCCCTGGTTTAGTAAAAGTCCAAACAAATAGCCACACAGGCTTTTTCTCACCGCACAGGGGTTCACTCTCCCTAGACAGTCCACACAGGTCTGGTTCCAGGCATGAGCTAACATCTAATGAAGCTGGGAGTTCTTATAGAGGCCTAAATGAGCTGACAAGGTTCAGCTGGTCTCCTCATCTCTGTCTGCACGACGCCCCACACTCTCCCTAGAGGTATGAGTCATCCATGAGCCCACTAGCCTTATACAACTCTCCACCTAGTTGTATAAGTCGGCGTAAAGCCTGAATCTGGGCGAAATATATCTACCCCCCTGGATGCAACCAGGTGACTTTACCTTCCTGCTGTCACATACCCCCCCCTCTTGTTTTAACCTCGGGGTTGGAACACCAGCAATCAGGCATTCATGTACTCGAGACAAAGCATCCACATTCCCCATTTGAACGCCAGGGCGATGCTTTACTGTGAAGTTGAATTCCTGGAGGGCCAGGAACCACCTATTCACTCTTCTATTTGTTTCCTTGTTTTGAGCCATCCACTTTAACGGAGCGTGATCCGTAACCATGTCAAAGTGCCTACCTAGCAGGTAGTACCGAAGGGAATCTAGAGCCCACTTCACCGCTAAACACTCCTTTTCAACGGTGGCGTAATTTACCTCATGGGACTTCAACTTCCTGCTGAGGTAAATGACTGGGTGCTCTTCCCCGTTCCAGACCTGGGACAATACTGCTCCTAACCCCACATCTGACGCATCACTTTGTACGACAAAGTCTTTAGAGAAGTCGGGTGAGTACAACACTGGCTGGCTACATAAGGCTTGTTTCAAGAATTGGAATGCTGCCTCAGCCTCGGGGGTCCATTTAATCATGACCGACCCTTTCCCCTTCGTCAGGTTGGTTAGGGGCACAGCCTTAGAAGCAAAGTGGGGAATGAATCGCCGATAATACCCAGCGATTCCCAGAAAGGCTCGTACCTGCTTCTTGCTGTTGGGACGTGGCCAACTCTGGATGGCCTCGACTTTGTTGAGTTGGGGTTTTATTACTCCCCTCCCAATGGTGTACCCAAGATATTTGGCCTCCTCCTGCCCAATGGTACACTTCTTGGGGTTAGCCGTAAACCCCGCTTCCCGAACAGAGTCCAGGACTGCTTGCACTTTTGGCAGATGTGAGGCCCAATCTGTGCTATGGACAATTACGTCATCCAGGTAAGCCGCAGCATACTTCCGATGGGGCCTCAGCATCTGGTCCATTTTCCGCTGGAATGTGGCCGGCGCATTCTGTAACCCGAACGGCATTCTTTTATATTGGAACGCCCCGTCTGGGGTTACAAATGCGGTTTTCTCTTTGGCCGACTTGGCCAGGGGGATTTGCCAATACCCTTTTGTGAGGTCAAGAGTCGTCATGTATCGGGCTGTTCCCAGCCGGTCGATCAACTCATCTATACGTGGCATGGGGTAGGTGTCAAATTTTGTAACTTTGTTCAACTGACGAAAATCGTTACAAAATCGCCAGCTCCCATCCGGTTTAGGCACCAACACGATGGGACTAGACCAATCACTTTGGGACTCCTCTATCACCCCTAAGTTCAGCATTTTCTGTACTTCCTCCCGTATTGCCTCCCGTCGAGCCTCTGGGATCCGATAGGGTTTTAACTTCACCCTTTCACCGGGCGGGGTAATGATGTCATGCTCTACCCCAGATGTTTGTCCCGGCAGCTCAGAGAATACCTCCTTGTTGCGAAGCACAAACTCCTTAACCTCCTGTTGTTGGGGTTGTGACAAGGTGGCTGCTATTCCAACCTCCGGAATCACGCAACCAGTTTGAGCTGGTGACCAAGTTTCTGCGACTAGGGACTCTCTATCCCTCCAGGCTTTCAACAGATTAACGTGATATATCTGTTCGGGCTTTCGCCTTCCTGGTTGTCTGACCTTGTAATTCACTTCGCTCACTTTTTCCATTATCTCGTAGGGGCCTTGCCATTTGGCAAGGAATTTACTTTCAACCGTAGGGACAAGTACCAATATCCTATCCCCCGGGGAAAAGGTACGGGTCTTGGCTCCACGGTTGTACACTCTCTGCTGTGCCAACTGCGCTTGGGCCAAATGTTCCTTCACGATGGGCATTACCTGTGCAATTCGATCTTGCATCAGGGCGACATGCTCAATCACACTCCTGTGGGGAGAACTCTCACTTTCCCAAGTTTCCTTGGCAATATCCAACAGCCCTCTTGGGTGTCTCCCATACAGTAACTCAAAGGGGGAGAATCCCGTAGAGGATTGGGGCACCTCCCTAATAGCAAACATCAAATAAGGAAGTAAACAGTCCCAATCCTTTCCATCTCTATCCACCACTTTCTTCAACATTTGTTTTAGGGTTTTGTTGAATCTTTCAACCAGCCCATCGGTTTGGGGGTGATACACAGACGTACGCAATTGCGTCACTTTGAACAATTTACACAGCTCTTTCATAACCCGGGACATAAAGGGTGTACCTTGGTCCGTAAGCAGTTCTTTACAAATACCCACCCGGCTAAAAACAAGAGATAGCTCTTTGGCTATGGTTTTGGCCGAGGTATTTCTGAGAGGGATCGCTTCTGGATAACGGGTGGCATAGTCCATTATAACCAATATGTACTGGTGCCCCCTAGCGGACTTGATTATAGGACCTACCAAATCCATTGCGATTCTCTCAAACGGGACCTCAATGATGGGTAGAGGGACCAGCGGGCTACGGAAATGTGGCATCGGGGCCGACCTCTGACACACAGGGCAGGAGGAACAATAATTTTCTATGTCCTTCATCACCCCAGGCCAATAGAATCTCTGTAATACCCTCTCTCGGGTTTTCTCTGTCCCCAGATGACCTCCAAGAATGTGCCCATGGGCCAACTCCAACACCAACTTCCTGTAAGGTTTGGGCACCACCAGCTGCTCAACGGTTTCTTCTGCCCTTTTTGCCACCCGATACAGTAGGTCCTTCTCTACGCTGAAGTATGGGTAAGTGCAGGTAATATCTGGGTTCACTAACTCGCCATCTATTTCCACTACGTTTTCCCGTGCCTTTATTAGGGCGGGGTCTTTTAACTGTTCTGTGGCAAAATTTTCCCTGTGAACCTCCAGATCAGAAAACTCCACAGACGGTAGGTTTTCGTCTGAGGAGGTGGGCTCCTCTCCAGTTTCTTGAGTCTCCCCTGCCAATACTGACAAGGGAAATTCTGGAGAGTCCTCCCCACTCTCAGAGGAGTTCTGGCTATCACATTCCTGGTACATAGGGGCACCAGTGGGGGGCTCAGGATCATCCCACAGTTCCCAGAACTTCGGAAAATCCCTTCCCACAATGGCATCATGCGGTAATTGAGATACTAACCCCACTGGATGAGAGAGGGTACCTTTGGGGGTCTCGAAACACACTGTAGTCACTGGATACTCTCGGGTGTCCCCATGCACACAAATAACAGCTACCTTGCTATTCCCAGAGACCTCTGTTTTAACTAATTCAGCCTTTATCAGGGTCACAAGGCTACCTGAATCCAGCAATACCACAACATTTCTACCATTAATACACATTTTGCATAAATGTTTCTCAGTTCCCCGAATGGCAGTGCATGCGACTGTCGCACACAGCGACTGACGTCTGTCCATCAGAAAGTCACATTGCATGGGTTCCTCCACAACCGGGCAATTTGCTGCAATATGTCCCGCTTGCCGGCAGCGGTAGCAAACGATCCTTCTTGCGGCCTCTTGAGCCGCTGATTTCCCAGGCTGTTCTCGCCAAACTTGGGGTAGAGCTCCCACCCTCTCACTCTCTCCACCCTCACCCCTTGGAATCCTCTTATCCGCCCCTGGGGATGGTCTGGTCTTAGGGTGGAAAGTCCGAGTGTCTCTGGAAGAGGCCGTCAGGTTCTCTGTAGCCAAGTATCTCTCTACACGATCCACAAGTTTACCGGCCGTTTCTGGGTCTCCATGGCTTACCCACTTTTGAATGGCGGTAGGAAGAGCTCTCAAGAAACGATCCATCACAACACGTTCCACAATCTCCGGTGCGGACAAAGTCTCTGGCTGTAGCCACTTCCTGCTCAGGTGAATGAGATCATACATTTGAGACCTGGGGGGTTTTCCAAGCTGGAAAGTCCAGTTATGCACACGCTGAGCCCGGACAGCCAGGGTGACACCCAGCCTTGCCAATATTTCAGCTTTTAGCATCACATAGTCTTTTGCTTGGTCAGGCTCTAGGTCATAGTAAGCCTTCTGCGATTCACCAGTTAACAGAGGAGCCACCAGTCCAGCCCACTGCTCCTCAGGCCACTTTTCTCTTTCAGCAGTCCTTTCAAATGTGGTCAAAAATACCTCTGGATCATCCTCTCCAGTCATTTTTGTCAATAAACGACTCACCCCAAAGGACGCGGTATTAGTGGGACGGCTTTCCTCACTGGTCTGCGGACGTTGCTGCATTACTGCTTCCATTTGTTGTAGTCTCTGCTCTTGCTTCTGTAACAGGTCTATGAAGCGGGCCTCAGATTGCTGCTGGGCTTGTTGATGAGCTTGCTGCTGGGCTGCAAGGCTCCTTTGCAAACCTGCATTTGTCTGCTGTTGATTGGCATTTGCTAGAGCCAGCTGTTTCAGTATCTCCTCCATGCTGGCTTAAAAAAAACTGCCACTGGTTCTCCACCAACTGTGAGGGGGTTAACTCGGTAGCGGGTGTGTGTGACCCCCTGGTTGGGCTCCCCACACAAAAACAGGGCCAGCAGACGGAGGTTGTGGTTTTCAAAATCAAAAGGTGCGGTTTATTTCTCTATGTACAGTGACAAAAACACAGCAAAGCCAAAAAGAAACAAACAAAATAAATCCTGGTCAGTTTGACCTCTGACTAAACATGCAGGTTTCCTAAACTAACAACTGGGATCAGCCTGGTGCTGTCCTAGTCCCTAAGTCCCTGGTTTAGTAAAAGTCCAAACAAATAGCCACACAGGCTTTTTCTCACCGCACAGGGGTTCACTCTCCCTAGACAGTCCACACAGGTCTGGTTCCAGGCATGAGCTAACATCTAATGAAGCTGGGAGTTCTTATAGAGGCCTAAATGAGCTGACAAGGTTCAGCTGGTCTCCTCATCTCTGTCTGCACGACGCCCCACACTCTCCCTAGAGGTATGAGTCATCCATGAGCCCACTAGCCTTATACAACTCTCCACCTAGTTGTATAAGTCGGCGTAAAGCCTGAATCTGGGCGAAATATATCTACCCCCCTGGATGCAACCAGGTGACTTTACCTTCCTGCTGTCACAATATATATATATATATTGGGGGTCAATGATATATATGTTAACCTCTAAAACACATTGGTTTGGATTTTGCAAAAAGAAAAAACAAAGCCTCCTATATACTATTTAGTCAATATTACTTCATCTTTTCATCATGCTTTTCTAATATTAGTTAAGTATTTTTTCTGTTACCTCCATGAGAGCTCTATCTTATGTATCTTTGAAGTTACTGTTGTCCGGCACCAGAACCACCAGCTATTTATTTCAGATTTAGGCTGGGTTCACACTGCTGCGATGTGGGAACGCTGCAAATCCACTGCGGGTTTAGGCATCGCAGGTTTTCCGGCGGCAGTTCACACTGCCCTATGCGAACTGCTGGGAGTGTCAATTAAAAGTTAATGACACCCCCAAATCAGTTTGCATATCGCAGTGCGATCTGCAAACTCGAAAAAGGAATCGGATCGCATGGGTGTGAACACCCATGCGATCCGATTCTGCTGCGGACAAAAAAAAGGGTCCTGTGATGTGCACTTGCAGTGCGGTGCGGATCACATTCGAACTCTGACATCGCAGCAGTGTGAACCTAGCCTTAAATGTGAACTTCCGTGCGTGTCGGGTGCGATGCGGGAACCCGCAGTGGATTCGCAGTGTTCTCGCAACGCACCAGTGTAAACCGGGCCTAAGAAATATTTTTTTCAGTTTACAAAATGCATGCATGCAATGACAGTTGATAAGGATTAAACAATAAATTGGTATTTTACCATGAATGAGTTAAAATTTGCTGACAGCGTAGATGAACCGTGAATTAAGAATTCAAATTTCATATTTGTGCGTTTTGTGTACATTGTCAGGAATATTTCATATTTGTGCGTTTCATGTACATTGTCAGGAATATTTCATGTTAATGTGTTTCGTGTGCATTGAATTTTTCTGGAATATTTTATATTTGTGCTTTTCATGTACATTGTCAGGAATATTTCATATTTGTGCGTTTCATGTACATTGTCAGGAATATTTCATATTTGTGCGTTTCGTGTACATTGTCAGGAATATTTCATATTTGTGCGTTTCGTGTGCATTGAATTTGTCTGGAATATTTCATATTTGTGCGTTTCATGTACATTGTCAGGAATATTTCATGTTAATGCGTTTCGTGTGCATTGAATTTTTCTGGAATATTTTATATTTGTGCTTTTCATGTACATTGTCAGGAATATTTCATATTTGTGCGTTTCGTGTACATTGTCAGGAATATTTCATATTTGTGCGTTTCGTGTGCATTGAATTTGTCTGGAATATTTCATATTTGTGCGTTTCATGTACATTGTCAGGAATATTTCATGCTAATGCGTTTCGTGTGCATTGAATTTTTCTGGAATATTTTATATTTGTGCTTTTCATGTACATTGTCAGGAATATTTCATATTTGTGCGTTTCATGTACATTGTCAGGAATATTTCATATTTGTGCGTTTCGTGTGCATTGAATTTGTCTGGAATATTTCATATTTGTGCGTTTCATGTACATTGTCAGGAATATTTCATGCTAATGCGTTTCGTGTGCATTGAATTTTTCTGGAATATTTTATATTTGTGCTTTTCATGTACATTGTCAGGAATATTTCGTATTTGTGCTTTCATGTACATTGTCAGGAATATTTCATATTTGTGCGTTTCGTGTACATTGTCAGGAATATTTCATATTTGTGCGTTTCGTGTGCATTGTCAGGAATATTTGATGACGATTTAACAATGCACATTTTAGTAAGGTGTGTGTGATAATGCAGTTTCTTATTTAAGTGGAGTTCTGACGCCCAGAATTTTTTTTTAAAGTCAGCAGCTACACATACTGCAGCTGCTGACTTTTATTATTAGGACACTTACCTGCCCTGGAATCCAGTGATGTCGGTAACCCCGGGTGCTGCCGCCGCCATTGTGGGTAAGGGATTCCAACAGTGTAGCCTTGCAGCTTCATGGCCAGCTCCCTACTGCGCTTTCTGTATTGGCCCAGTGGTGGGGGGAGGAGAAGGCCGGCCAAGGTGAAGCACATCGCCGCGACCGTGTCCGCCAGAAGTGGGGACAGGGTACCTGTCAATTTAAAACAGGTACCTGCTCCCCCTTAAAAGGTGTCAAATGTGGCACCGAAGGGGGGGGGGGAATTAAATACGGTAAGCAGAAGTTACAC
Organism: Rana muscosa; assembly: GCA_029206835.1. NCBI lineage: Eukaryota > Metazoa > Chordata > Amphibia > Anura > Ranidae > Rana > Rana muscosa. The sequence goes on from CM055116.1 coordinate 809,570,106, forward strand.
TTTTGGGTGGAACTCCACTTTAGTTATTTTAGTTGATTGCTAGTTGCTGGTTGGATGGGCAACTACATTTATCAATAAGACATTTAATAAAACAAATGGTATTCATTTATGGTAAGTGTTTCAGAAGAACATCATGTATTTTTTTTCCCCCAGATAAAATTTTCTATTATAACTCAAAAAATGGACATCCGTTCATTTTATTCTGTGGTAAATGTTAAGGCCCAGAAGGCTGATATTTCAAAAGAGCAGCAAAAAGGAAAAAGTCAGCCTGGCCCGTCTTCTTCCATTGAGGAGTGTGAAGAGCTTCAGAAGGATGACGTTGAATATGACACTGCTGAATTAATATCGGATAATGATGAACCTTCATTGCAGGTTGAAGACGCAAGCACCTCCTCACTAAGCAATATTCAACACAGTGCTTATGAAGAGCAATTCAGTGAAGCTGAACAGCCACAGAGTGCACAAACATCTGCTAGCATTGAAAAAACAAAGGTACAAGGACCACATGATATCAGCCAGTGTGCTAGTGAAGGGCCAAGACAGCCTGCATTAAAAAAATACCCACAGAAACAAATGGGAGGACGCTTCAGGTCATTCCGCCCACAGTGGTTTGGATCGTTTGACTGGTTGGAATATTCTGTGTCCCAGGATGCTGCATACTGTTTTCCGTGCCGTTTTTTTTCAACACCAAAATATCTCCATGGGCATGCTAAAAAAGTACCGTTTATCAACATAGGGTACAAAAACTGGAAAAATGCACTTGAAACTGGTAAAGGAATACTACAGCATGAGAAGTCTGCTTCACACAAGGATTGCCATGTCAGATGGGAGGATTTCAAAAATAGTGTAAGCCAGGATACATCAATCATGAAGGATCTAACTAAAGCTCATACACGAGAGGTCAATGAGAATAGACATTACTTAAAGACAATTGCCCAAGTTTTGTTGCTAACAGCCAAGACTAAAATTGCCCAGCGAGAGCATCGGTACAGCTCAGATTATGTCAACCATGGTAATGTGCGTGAAATTCTCTATTTAATTGCAGAAAAAGACAGCGTTGTAAGAAACAAAATTACAGGACCAAGGAATGCAAGATATCTACATCCATCTATACAAAATGAACTTTTATCAATTATGGCTGCTCTTGTTAGAGAAGGCATCGCACAGAGCATTAAAGGAAGTCCCTTTTCCATCATTGCAGATGAAACAAAGGATCTGAGTAAATCAGAACAACTGTCTGTCGTAGTCCGATTTTTTCACGATAAGATGATCCATGAACGGTTCTTACAATTCTACCGCGCAGATAGCCTTGATGCTGAATCTCTAACAGGATACATATTCCAGGTCCTAGCATCTCTAGGCATTGATAAAAATTATTGTGTTGGACAAGGCTATGATGGAGCCTCTGTAATGAGTGGCCGGCTTAATGGCGTGCAAGCACGCATTAAAAAGGAGGTGCCTTGTGCACTTTACATTCATTGCATGAGTCACCGCCTCAACCTGGTCATCGTGGACACTGTGAAGAATGTACAGGCAGCAAATGAATTTTTTGTAAAACTCGAAAAGCTATATGTGTTTTGCAGTACATCTGTTGTTCACTCTGTGTTTGCTAATGTGCAACAAGAAATGTCAAGCAAACCAGCTATCCAGCTTAAACAATTAAGTGACACAAGGTGGACATGCCAACATGCAGCCTGCAATGCTGTTCTTAAAACGCTTGGCCCTCTGTTGGAAACTCTCAATATTTTGGCAGAAGGGAACCATACTGAGAGAGCAGTTGAGGCAAAATCAATTCATCGGTTCATTGATTTTGGCTTCATTCTGGCACTTGTGTTTTTTGAGAACATACTAAAAAGGACCCAGACGCTCTCTAACATGTTACAAGCCAAAGATATTGACTTGGCATCAGCTGTCCTTCTTGTGCAAACAATTTTACAAGAGCTTGAAGAAGTGCGCAATCCAGAGAGGAGACCTGAAGCTAATTCTGGAACAATAGAAAGTGTCTGGGCAGAAGCAATCCAACTGAGCATCAAGTGTGGAATATCAGCACCAAATGATGATTCTACCGAACCGCCTTCCAAGAAGCGAGATCGCCGGCCTCCTCTCAACTTAAGAAATAGCGTCATTTTGGAAACTGTAGGGCATCGACAACAACTGCTCAAAAAAGATGACTTCATTCAAATGTTCATGTATGTTGTTCTTGACAGAATAATTTCAGAGCTAAAATCTCGATTTTCAAAAGATTCTCTGGAAATCATGGAAGGCGTACAGTCTCTGAATCCTCGATCAGATTCATTTCTTAATTTTGAAAAATTGCTACCAATGGCCAAATTCTACTCCTGCAACACAGAAAACTTGGAGATTGAGCTGAAACAGGCAATGCTAACCCTACAGAGGAAAAAATCTTCAGATGCCATTAAGGTGGACACAATTCTTGAGTTCACTAACTTTCTGGAGCCTTACTCTATTCCATTTCTTGAACTTTATCGGCTATGTAAAATAGCTTGTGTTTTGCCAGTCAGTAGTGCCTCATGTGAAAGAAGCTTTTCTGCACTAAAGTTAATAAAATCATTCCTACGCACAACAATGACTGAGGAAAGGCTTTCAGATCTTGCCACATTGTCAATTGAGGCCAGACTTGCATCCCAAATAAATATGGAACTTGTAGTTAGCAGGTTTGCATCAATCCATAAAAAATCACGTTTAAGCCTATATTAGCGTGAAAGACAAAATTTAAGTTCAATTTTTTTCTTTATGCTGTGCACTTTAAAAGCATAACACTGCATATTTGTTGTGACGTTGCACTTTATTTTACGTGCACTTGTTTCCTTATTTAAGAATTGCTATTTGAAAGTTAGATATTTATAGTTAAAGGGACACTATAGGGTCAGGAATACCAACAGGTTAATTTCATTCTCCTCTGTCTGTCCTATGAGGCTGCAGGATCCCTGACCCTCTGTCTGGACAGTGCTGATCACATGCACCCTCCCAAGAAAAAAAAAACCTCTCTAGCAATACACACCAAACTGAGCATGTACAGCTTGCACCAAGACTGTACTATCAGGAGGGGACTGTGGAAGAAGGAGAGGATCAGAGAAGACAGGATCAAACAGCCTTTTCACACAATGCAGAGGTTTAGCCCCTTAGGTTTCAAAGTGAGTATAACAAGCATGCTTTACTGCATATACAGACTGATTTTACTGTTGTGGGTTTAGGAACAATTAAAGCTCAAGTTGTTCTGGTGACTATAGTGTCCCTTTAACAAAAATAGTTACAATTATTGTTGTTCATTTATATAACTATAGCTTGAATATGTTTTGGTACATACCTGGAAAAATTATTATTATTGCCTATGCTTCAACATAGGTATTGCAGTTCATTTTGCAATGTTTACCATTATGCGGTTTAATAGTGTTTTTTTGTAGGGGATTTTAAATTATTATGTACACTTCAACTATAGACTTAAATTAGCATGATGAAGGGCCAACCCTTCTTAGTAGTTTTTCATGGAAGTAGGGCTAAATCAGCTTTTCTTACAGGACAAGCTAGCCCATTATAGTTGGCCCTTCATAATGCAAATTTTTGTCTATGGCTATGGGTCACATTAAAGGGACTTTTTGCACATTGATAAAAGTCCGCAGTTGGACTGAAATGTTGACGCTCAAGTGTATTGTATGTTGCACAAATAAAACAAAGGTGAATTTGTAACAAGACCTCTGGAGTGCATTATATTCTTGATTTAATTTATTTTTTAATACACATGTGTGTGTGTGTGTGTGTATATATACTGTATATATGTATGTGTATATATGTGTGTGTGTGTATATATGTATATATACACACACACGTTTCATGGTTGGCCCCCCTACTTTTGTCCTTGTCCCCCCATGTGCCCCCCCTAAATGTGAAAGCTGGAGACGCCACTGGTGGGTAGGCCCATGGAGAGAATAAAATGATAAAAAGGGGCAGGGGGAGGATTATTAAAAGAGCAGAAGGTGGGTAAAGAGGCAGGTAAAGCCAGTTATTTGTAACCTGGGTTCATGCCAACCATTTACTCCTAGACTAAATAGAGAATCTAGGTGGTGGCTTATAGACATAATACTTTATCTATGGATGAGGAATAATTGTTGTGCAGTCCAGACAACTACAGGAATGACCCGTACACACAATCCGAATATCGGACGAAAACGGTCGTCCGAGGAAGATACCTGAAACATATTTTATGGGTTCCTTTGGGGTAATAAGGTTGCGAAAGGCTGGGTTATATTATTATTAGTATTATACAGAATTTATGTAGTACCAACAGTTATAGCTTTATTTGCCATATATTAATAATAAAGTATATTCAAAGGAATTTTTATTTATTTTTTGTGTTGAGTAGTTAAAGCAGACCTTGCAGTAAACTGGAAGGCCTGCTTAACATATCTGTACCTCCTCCCCCTGTAAAAGTCACTAGTTCAATGTATGTAAAAAGATACCTTGTAAAGGAAAAGGTCGATTTTCACTTACTTTTACTTAAAGCGGAGCTCCACCCTAAAGTGGAACTTCCAATCATCGGTTTCCTCCCCCCCTCCGGTGCCACAATTGGCACCTTTCAGGGGGGAGGGGGGTGCAGATACCTGTCTAAGACAGGTATTTGCACCCACTTCCGGGCATAGACTCTGTGGGGACCTTCGGGCAGTACGTCAGTTTCCGCCCCCCCCCCCATTGTGTTCTGGGAAACACACGGCTCCCAGAACACGGCGGGGAACAGTGAGGACGGCGCAGCGCGACTCGCGCATGCGCAGTTGGGAACTGGGCAGTGAAGCCGCAACGCTTCACTTCCTGGTTCCCTCACCAATGATGGCGGTGGGGGCAGCCGAGAGACGAGCGATTGCTCGTCTTCTGCTGCCGACGTCGCTGGACTCCAGGACAGGTAAGTGTCCTTTTATTAAAAGTCAGAAGCTGCAGTATTTGTAGCTGCTGGCTTTTAATATTTTTTTTTACGGCGGAGCTCGGCTTTAAGAGTAAGCTAAGTATAAATCTAATGTTTTCATTTATAGGTATATTTTTCTAATTCAAGTGATGGGGGGAGGGGGCACCGGACATTATAAGTGGAACTTGCATATTAAGAGTTAGAGCCCCTGTCTGATTTTTTTGGTCTACATCTTTGCTGGGTAAATTTAAGCTCTTTAGTTGTCCTAGTGACCATCACCAACTGGACAGAAAATGATGGGAAACCCAAAATGTTAATGCTGTAACTAAAAAATAATAGGGATGGGGGGGGGGGGTCCTCCAATGGGGTACCTGACAAAGTGACACCTGTCTATAAGAGAATTTTCCCCCCACATTAAAAAAACATGCTTTTGCTGACCTGTCCAAAGAGATCATCTTTCTAGCAGCTAAAATAACCATACCACGAGCGTGGCAATCACACGCAATTGATGTCACATTGGTGAAACATAAAATATCCTGGATTATGATCAATGAAAATTTGACCAGAATTTGCAGAGATAAACAAGCTAGGTTTAAGAGAGTGTGGAACCCCTGGATTGCATATTTCCAAGCTTCCTAGACACTGGGCCACCTTGCGAGTGGAGGCCCTGGGCTAAGGGGTCCTACTCTACTCTGATCTTCTTCTCCTACTTTTCTCTTTTCTTTCCCCCTATTTTTTCATTTCTTGCTTCCCTGTTTTTGGTTCTGTTGTACCATATTGATAAATTTTGAGATAGGATGCTGAGGGGGGACTGTACAGCTTCCCCAATTGTACTATTTTCTCGAGATCAAGACCCCTTGGTTTGAGGTATCAGGATCCATTCTAGAAGCTAATGTTATACTTCACCATGTTCTGGAAATATGTGTGACCGACAACTTGCTGTAATGTCACTTGATAATTATCCCTATTTGTTGATTTTTTGGGTGCCTAGTGGTTGATACTTATGGGCTTATAGCCTTAAGTCCTGTACACGTGATCGGATTTCCTATGGTTTTTAAACCAATGGATTTTTCCATCGGAAAACCGATGAAGCTGACTTTCATCAGTCTTGCCTACACATCATCAGTCAAAAAACCGACCGTTCCAAATGCGGTGACGTAAAACACTCCGATGAGCCGAGAAAAATGAAGTTCAATGCTTCTGAGCATGCATTGACTTGATTCTGAGCATGCGTGGGTTTTTTATCCGATGGAGTTCCCCACAGACGATAGTAATTTGCTATCAGTTTTTTAACCATTGGATAAATTTAAAATATGTTCTATTTTTAAACACCGATGGAAAAAAGACCGATGGGGCCCATACACGATCGGTTTGTCCAATAAAAACAGTCCATCGGACTGTTTTCATCGGTAAAACCTATCGTGTGTACGCGGCTTTAGAGAAATGGTCATACTAACAAGTAGACCCGGATTGCTAGGCCTGAAACTTTTTGTAGTAGCTACTCTGTACAGCCGGTCAGGCCTCTGATCACTTTGGTAAATGCATCCTTGTTTTGACGATTATCTGATAATGTTCAAGTATAAGTTTTTGTATTGTACGTAACAATTTAATAAAAATTATTGAAAAGAAAAAACATGGAGCTGTAATCTTTCCCTACTGTATCGAAAACTGAAATAAAATTGTCTTTAGATAGATGTCAATTATTTTTTATTATTTGACATTAACAAATAATATAGTAGAATTACAATAATATTATGAGATTTTTGGATGATATAATATCAGTGCAGGAATGATCATGTAATACGAATTATGTTAAAAATATGGATTGCTTTGTATACCTTATTCTGCATTGTGTAAGATTTGTGAAAGTGGATTACGGTATCTGTTCTGTTGCATTCTTCTACAGTAAATTGTTTTCTTGTACCTTCTAGCACTTCTCACCTTTGTGAACTGTGCCTATGTAAAATGGGGCACCCGTGTCCAAGACGTTTTCACTTATGCCAAAGTCTTGGCTCTGATTGCAGTCATCATCGCAGGAATTGTAAAGCTCGCTCAAGGTGAGGTACTGGAGGAAACAGAGGAATAGTTTTTGCAGAAATGTGTGGGAGAATACCAAGCTTGGGAAATTCACATTTTATAAAATGTTTTTCAAGAATCAACATCAGCCAAAATGCACCTTTTGGTCTGATGTGTAAATCTCTGTGTGAAATTTCCTATTTTACAACCAAAAGTGTTATGCTGCACTAAAAGTTCTATCCAACCAACTGCATATGTTATCTTGGGTGAAAATATTGATAATAGAGTTTTTCCAGAATTTTCACGTTTCATCTGTTGTGAATATGCCTGTTGATACTTTTGATACATACATTTGGTCACATAGAGTTTTCTATGTGTAAAAATGTTACATAACAAATCAATAAACATAAAATTTACTAAATAGAAAAAAAGTCAAACGCCTGACGAGTCGCGTCCCACGCTGTTCAATGGAACCGTTCTAATAGGAGCGACTCAGGTCGCTCCGACTTAGAAAAAGGTTCCTGTACTACTTTTGGGGGCGACCCAAGGCGACCTGCATTGACTTCTATACAGAAGTCTTTATGCAAAACGCCTCGGCGGGCGTCTCAAGTCGTCTTGAGATCGCTCCGCCGAGGTCACCCCCAGAAGTCGTGCCGCGTCGTGCTGCCCCTGTGTGAATGGGGCCTTAGATGTTATTGTTTTTTATTTATATGAGGGTCGATTTTACGTGGGAGGTCTGATCAGATTTTACCTCTGGATCTAATTGGAAGCTCAATGTTATGCTATGGCCAGGCGGATGTAAATAGACGTGCATCTGTTTACATCCAAATACCTCCGACTCTGTTTAAGGCTTCATTCACACTTGTGGGACTTGAACACTAAAGTCGCATGACAAGTTGCACCCCAAGTTTTTTAATGACAACCATTCAAATATGTGTGACTGAAAGTCACAGCCATTTTAAAAAGGTTCCTGCACTACTTTGGCCCAACTTTCATGTGACTTGAGTGCCATGGACTGCAATGTCAACCCTCAAAAGTCGCATTAAAGTCACATCTGTATGTTATATGTGCGACAGTTGTGCAACAGTTGTCCATTATCATTGGTCAAAGCCAAAGTCGCCTTCAAGTCACATCCATCCAAAGTTGCACCAAAATTGCACTCCAAAGTCGCTGGAGTCGTACAAGTGTTAACCGTGCCTTAGTCTGAAAAAAACAAAAAAACAGGAAAGGTTTTTGTCCTTTTCTGATTTTTTGGGCATAAATGTGACATTAGAGGTAAAAGGATGTAAACGGACCCATATCTGTTTACATGCGCCTGTCCATAGACCTAACATGGGTCTGGTTTCAGGCTGAAGGAAAGTGACTTTAATTTATTTTTGCAAACTTTAAAAATAGGTCTACCAAGGTCTGCATTAATGTAAATGTGTACTGTGGTGATTCAGATTAAAGTAGCAGGTTCACTTAGCCTACCACCTCTACTACTATTAGTTTCCACAATTTCCTCTACCCATCAGAGTCCTATAAAGTGCTTAGTACATACGGGTAAAGGGGAACATTGACTCCTTCACCTTCTTCATGAAAAGCAGGATGCTAAGTGGCCAATTATAAGGTTCTAGTCAGTGGCGGCTGTTTTTTGTTTTTGGGGGGTGGCAAAGAACCTCCCGGTCGATCGGCGGTCGGGTAACACGTACCCCCCCCCCTACTTGGTCGGTCAGTCATCAAGCACGGCACTTACCCTATCTAGGTTTGTGGGTGGGTTGCGGGCTCCTACGGGTGGCGGGGTAGCGGCTTCTGTGTCCTCTCCTGCATCACGGCGGCTTCCGCTGTGCATTCTCCTCCCTCCTAGGTGTCCTTTCAGCCAACCGGGTGATGGGTCTCAAGACCCGCTTTCTGATTGCCTGGGAAGAGGATCAGTGTTGCGATAGTGAATATTCATTCGCTATTGTCACACAACTGGGTGGGCTCAGAGCGCAGTGCTCTGCACCCAGAGCCTACACTTTTTTGAAGCCTATTAGAGCCTCTGGCTCTAATCACGTGCTTCAAATATCCCCCCCTCATTAGAATCCATGGTTCAGCGCCCTGCATGTAGATCAGGAGGCCGGACGGATGGATGGGGGGTAGGCGCCCGTGCGCCCCTATTGGACAGGCTGCCGCTGGTTCTAGTGCTGACACGCCAGGCTGAAGGAAAGTACATAATATTCAGTGATTGTGCTGCTTCAGCATGCTGTCAGAAATTAAAGACATGCAACAAGAGATGATCAGAGACTGCAAAGTTTCTACAAGAGTTGTTCAGGACATGCTTTATGAGACTGTCAGAGACTGGAGACACATTACATGAAACTGCTATTATAGTTCCTTTACACATCAACATTGTCACATCTGTGCTTCTTGCAGCCCACTTAAAAAAAAAAAAAGAGAAAAGGGACAGGTAGGCAGTGTGAAAGGAATAGATCCAACCATTAACAACTAGAAGCCACTCAAAACATATTTTTGTTTTACTAGGCAAAACTTTTTTTTTCCATGTTGGATAGAGCAAGGGAGGATTATAACCCCTATCAGACTTTTGTTTTCGCCATCTGTGTCATATTGCCGAGATTTCGCTTCACTTCTTGTTCCATAGCCAAACAGGAAGTGAGGGGAAATCCCTACAAACTAAGGGAATTTCTAGGAGACCGGCAGGTCCCCATTAGAAGATTTTCCCGCTATTACTTTTCTGGGGACAAACCAAAATTTGGGATTTTCTTTTACTTTTAATGATAATAATAAACAGGACGAATAGAGAGGGTGAATCTCCTTAACTGGGACACAGACAGCAATACAAACTGACAGGTGTTCTAATACCCCTCCACCGCATCCAAAAATATAAAAAATAAAAGTTTTGCCTCTAGTTATACTGTAAATATCCATCAAAACAGACCACTTTCTGCCTGGACCCAGAGGACTGCACAGGAAGTGTCAAAGGGCCACAAGCAGCCCCCAGGCAATAGGTTGGGCATTAGGGTTGTAGAGGCTTAGCTATGGTGTTGAACTATTACATTGCTTTGAATAATCAAAGTAGAGATTTGCTTTAAAAACAGGAAGTCTTGGTATTAAAGGTATTCCATGTGTTCACATATATATTTGGCTGCCCAGCTGCATCAAATGTCTGCTATGTAACCAATAATATACTAGCTGCAAAATGTTAAAGTGGTTGTAAACCCACTTTATAAACAAAGACCTACAGGTAAGCCTAGATTAAGGCTTACCTGTAGGTGCAAGAAATATCTCCTTAACCTACACGGTTAAGGAGATATTTGCATTTAAATGCGGCAATGCTGACGTCACGCGCATGCGCATGGGGTTAACCCCATTCACAAATTCGGCTAGGTCGCAACATTCGACGACGTAGCCGAATTCGACGGCTCACGCGCGCATTCGCGGAGTCACGTCTTCGCCGCTCCGGCCAATCACAGAGTAACATTCCGGCTATCGCCGCAGCGATGGATGCGGCTAGAGGAGGGACACGGACGACTTCGGGGGCCCCGATTGAGGGTAAGTGGTACATAATGAGCTAGTATGCTAGTCATACTAGCTCATTATAGCTTTGTCTTGCAGGTTAGTAAAAAAAAAAAAAAATCGAAACAGGGTTTATAACCACTTTAAGGGTCTGTTCACAACTGCAAGAGTTTCCTCTAATAAAGACCGGTTACTGTTGCTCTCTCTCCTTGTGCAGGGTGACTGGTCTTGTATCCGCCCCCTTCTGTATTTTTTTTGCAGACAGCTTGTATTGTCAGCACCTGATAGTTCCCTCATACTCTCTACTCTCTGTATGTGCAGCACAGTGCTGTTTTTACAAGGTAAGATCTGGTGCTCACACACAGAAGTGTTCTATTCAGTGTATGCATGTAATTATCTTTTACTCAGTCCTCTGTTTTGTTATGTAACTTTTACTGTCTTTGGATTGTCAGGTCATTCTCAGAACTTTGATGATGCCTTTGCTGGTTCCTCCCATGATGTTGGGCATATTGCTCTTGCTCTGTATTCAGCCCTCTTCTCTTACTCCGGGTGGGACACACTAAACTTTGTCACGGAAGAAATAAAGAACCCAGAGAGGTGAGATTATTATCTGGACAGTGGAGGAGCCCAGCATGAAGGGATATGAACGAGGAACTAGCCTACAACCTACAGGAAGGATAAAACAGGATGTAATGAAAACATGCTTACTGCAGATAAACAGCAGTTAGTTCGGTAGTTGGTGTCACTTTCCTACTGAATATTCATATTTAATGGTATTTTTAGATGCAATTTATACAATTTTGCATTTTAAAGCCATGCATCTCATAGTACGATTGTCCAGTCTTCACTAGATCTACAAATAGCTGATCTAGTGAAGATCTGCCAACAGTTGTGTAATGCAAGGGTGCAAAAGGCCAGTATGATTGGTTATAACATAAATGGATCATTTATGAGCCATTTTAATGGTTTCTATATACTGGTTGAATATCACAGCAGAATGGCAGATAATATATAGGCAAAAACAGAACATAATAAAAACAGAATCATTTTAGGCAAGCAATAAGATGCCCTACACAAAAACATAAAGGCATGAGCTGTGACAAAAGATGAACTGCTCTCATTGTGATTAACTGTTAACTGGAAATTGCCAGCCTAGGATATAGGTGCAAAGCTGTGTAGGTTGACACCACTCCAAGGCAGCCTGTGGAGATCCCTGGCTGCTTTGTAACCCCAGGTGCCTGCCTGTTTGCGGCAAAAGGAGCATGTAAATGGAAAGAGAGGCTGGCGGCACTTCCAGGAATAAAAGCACTTTCTTTATTTCAAATCCATAAGAACAACGATATGACACACATGCTACATATTGGTCAGCAGACACGTTTTACATTCCTGTACTTAATCATTGCAATGATTAAGCACAGGAGTATGTACCAGAACACGGTGCGTAACAGATTGTACCGTGTGTCATATCGTTTTTCTTATGGATTTGAAAAAAAGAGAGTGCTTTTATTCCTGGAAGTGCCGCCAGCCTCTTGTTCCTTTAAGGATATGGTGCCTTAACATTATCTGCTACACTTAATGGTGTCATACCTGAAGTAGTTAAAAACTATCTAAAGGCATAGTATATTTTTACATAGTTACATTGGATCAGCTTGGACCAATGTAACTATGCATATACAATACCTGGCTGATGCCCCTGGAAGCTGTGATTCACTACAGCTACTATTACTGCTACTCCAGTGATCTTCGTTAATTTTTTGGTCCCTTGACGAGCGGCTAGCCTAATGCATTGTGAACACAGGAGATCGGTTGCACAGCATAGGTACCATTTAAATGTGGCATGTAAGGGGGCAAGGAGTGCTTAAAGCGGAAGTTCCACTTTTGGGTGGAACTCGGCTTTAAAGACAACAGTAATTACATATCTGACGTTATTAGAACACAGTAAGTGAATTAATATAGTTATCAACAAGGTATATCAACTTGCATAAATGAAAATAGGAGTCACCAGGGGACTCATAGTGAAAGGAAAGGAAAGAGATAGGGGGAAAAGAGAGTAAGAAGTCATCAGATTGGCTCATCTACCTGTTCAGGGTGGGTCCTCCCAGAGGTGCCACAGCTCCCAGACCTTATCATGAACCTCCAGTCTGTTCTGTATTCTAGTGGTCATTTTCTCCATCATTTCCACATCCTTAATCCTGGCATGTAGGGCCTCGGGGGAGGGAGGGGAGCGCCGTTTCCAATTTAGTGCCACAAGACAGCGTGCCACTGTGAGGATGTGGCGCACCAATTTCTGATGCCTCGTACACACGACCGGTTTTCCCGGCAGGAAAACTGCCATGAGAGCTTTTGGCTGGGAAACCCGGCCGTGTGTATGCTCCATCGCAGTTTTCCCGACAGGAAAACCGTTGGGAATCCCGGTGGGAAAAAAGAGAATATGTTCTCTTTTTTCCCGTCCGGGATTCCCGGCGGTTTTTAAGCCGGCAGTTTTCCTATGGGGAAAATTTGCGGTGGAGCATACACATGGCTGGGTTTCCCGACCAAAGCTCTCATGGCAGTTTTCCAGTCGGGAAACCCGGCCGTGTGTAGGGGGAAAAAGCTACCAAGCAGGTTCTCAGTTTTCCTCTCGGATGGCAGGGTACGGGGATTTTAAGTGGTGATAAACCCAGCAGGAAAAATTTCGGTGTGATGGGGATCGGCCTTTGGAGAAGGCGGGCCAGCAGCTGCTGGACCGAGTTCCATAAAAGGGCGATCAGTGGACAGCTCCAGTAGATATGAAGGAGGGTACCTCAATCCCAAGAAATCATCTTTACTACCTTTTTATTCTTCTTTTATGTACTCTGCAGAAATTTACCCCTGGCTATTGGGATCTCCATGCCAATTGTGACTGTGATTTACCTGCTGACCAATGTGGCCTATTACACCGTGCTGGACATGCACTCCATTCTGGGAAGTGATGCTGTGGCAGTGGTAATTTCAATTTACATGGTTACTTCTGACAATGTTAGCCTTTTGAATTATGTTTCCGTGGTTTTGTTTGAATTTAGAAATTTGTATTTGAGATGGTCTTCATGTAACAGGTATTGTTGGCTAAGCAGTAACTTTTATTTTTATTTTGTACCTAATAAACAAGTGCACAATGGTATGGGAGGTTTCTAGAATTTCAACATTCAACTTCAAAAGTATACCCAAAGCTCTGACCCTAAAAAATCGAATTATATTGCATCTTTGTATCTTACTAGTCCTTAGATCAGGGGTCTCAAAGTACCGGCCCGCGGGCCATTTGCGGCCCGCGGACCGATTATAAATGGCCCGCAGGCAGCGCGGGGGTGTCGCGGAAGGGGGGGCGCAAATTGTCAGTGTTCTACTGCCAGGCATGTACTGGCCGGAGATCCGCAGCGATTTACCCGTCAATCGCCTACTGCTGGCGCCTGACGGTAGATCGAGATGCATGCAGAGTAGCGCAGGAAGCGTCTGTCATAAGTTCACTTCTCTCATGTCACGCTGTTGCTCCCCGGCGGCCCCTCCTCTCTTCGTCCATCCCTATTTGCTTGTGACATCATCTGGGATGGACGAAGAGAGGAGGGGCCGCCGGGGAGCAACAGCGTGACATGAGAGAGAAGTGAACTTATGACAGACGCTTCCTGCGCTACTCTGCATTTGAAGAAAACGACAACAAGTAAATGCTGACCTGTGCCCCATGTACCCTGATTGTGTCCTGATGTGCCCCATGTACCCTGATTGTGCCCTGATGTGCCCCATGTACCCTGATTGTGCCCTGATGTACCCTGATTGTGCCCTGATGTGCCCCATGTGCCCTGATTGTGCCCTGATGTGCCCCATGTACCCTGATTGTGCCCTGATGTGCCCCATGTACCCTGATTGTGCCCTGATGTGCCCCATGTACCCTAAATGTGCCCTGATGTGCCCCATGTACCCTAAATGTGCCCTGATGTGCCCCATGTACCCTGATTGTGCCCTGATGTGCCCCATGTACCCTAAATGTGCCCCATGTACCCTAAATGTGCCCTGATGTGCCCCATGTACCTAAATGTGCCCTGATGTGCCCCATGTACCCTGAATGTGCCCTGATGTGCCCCATGTACCCTGATTGTGCCCTGATGTGCTGGGCTCTGTGCCCTGATGTGCTGTGCCCTAATGGTGAGTGGTCAGTGTGCAGTGTAATGTGAAGTGCAGTGTAGTGGTCAGTGTGCAGTGTAGTGGTCAGTGTGCAGTGTAGTGGTCAGTATGCAGTGCTCAGTGTGTTGTGGTCAGTGTGCAGTGTAGTGGTCAGTGTGTTGTGGTCAGTGTGTAGTGTAGTGGTCAGTGTGCAGTGTAGTGGTCAGTGAGTATTGTTCAGTGTGCAGTGTAGTGGTCAGTGTGCAGTGTAGTGGTCAGTGTGTAGTGGTCAGTGTGTAGTGGTCAGTGTGCAGTGTAGTGGTCAGTGTGTATTGTTCAGTGTGCAGTGTAGTGGTCAGTGTGTAGTGGTCAGTGTGTAGTGTAGTGGTCAGTGTGTAGTGTAGTGGTCAGTGTGTATTGTTCAGTGTGCAGTGTAGTGGTCAGTGTGCAGTGTAGTGGTAAGTGTGCAGTGGTCAGTGTGCAGTGTAGTGGTCAGTGTGTAGTGGTCAGTGTGTAGTGGTCAGTGTGCAGTGTAGTGGTCAGTGTGTATTGTTCAGTGTGCAGTGTAGTGGTCAGTGTGTAGTGGTCAGTGTGTAGTGTAGTGGTCAGTGTGCAGTGTAGTGGTCAGTGTGTAGTGTAGTGGTCAGTGTGCAGTGTAGTGGTCAGTGTGTATTGTTCAGTGTGCAGTGTAGTGGTCAGTGTGTAGTGGTCAGTGTGTAGTGTAGTGGTCAGTGTGCAGTGTAGTGGTCAGTGTGTAGTGTAGTGGTCAGTGTGCAGTGTAGTGGTCAGTGTGTAGTGGTCAGTGTGTAGTGGTCAGTGTGTAGTGGTCAGTGTGCAGTGTAGTGGTCAGTGTGTATTGTTCAGTGTGCAGTGTAGTGGTCAGTGTGTAGTGGTCAGTGTGTAGTGTAGTGGTCAGTGTGTAGTGTAGTGGTCAGTGTGTATTGTTCAGTGTGCAGTGTAGTGGTCAGTGTGTAGTGGTCAGTGTGTAGTGTAGTGGTCAGTGTGCAGTGTAGTGGTCAGTGTGTAGTGTAGTGGTCAGTGTGCAGTGTAGTGGTCAGTGTGTAGTGTAGTGGTCAGTGTGCAGTGTAGTGGTCAGTGAGTATTGTTCAGTGTGCAGTGTAGTGGTCAGTGTGCAGTGTAGTGGTCAGTGTGCAGTGGTCAGTGTGCAGTGTAGTGGTCAGTGTGTAGTGGTCAGTGTGTAGTGGTCAGTGTGCAGTGTAGTGGTCAGTGTGTATTGTTCAGTGTGCAGTGTAGTGGTCAGTGTGTAGTGGTCAGTGTGTAGTGTAGTGGTCAGTGTGTAGTGTAGTGGTCAGTGTGTATTGTTCAGTGTGCAGTGTAGTGGTCAGTGTGCAGTGTAGTGGTAAGTGTGCAGTGGTCAGTGTGCAGTGTAGTGGTCAGTGTGTAGTGGTCAGTGTGTAGTGGTCAGTGTGTAGTGGTCAGTGTGCAGTGTAGTGGTCAGTGTGTATTGTTCAGTGTGTAGTGGTCAGTGTGTAGTGTAGTGGTCAGTGTGCAGTGTAGTGGTCAGTGTGTAGTGTAGTGGTCAGTGTGCAGTGTAGTGGTCAGTGTGTAGTGGTCAGTGTGCAGTGTAGTGGTCAGTGTGTATTGTTCAGTGTGCAGTGTAGTGGTCAGTGTGTAGTGGTCAGTGTGTAGTGGTCAGTGTGTAGTGGTCAGTGTGCAGTGTAGTGGTAAGTGTGCAGTGGTCAGTGTGCAGTGTAGTGGTCAGTGTGTAGTGGTCAGTGTGTAGTGGTCAGTGTGCAGTGTAGTGGTCAGTGTGCAGTGTAGTGGTCAGTGTGTAGTGGTCAGTGTGTAGTGGTCAGTGTGCAGTGTAGTGGTCAGTGTGCAGTGTAGTGGTCAGTGTGTATTGTTCAGTGTGCAGTGTAGTGGTCAGTGTGTAGTGGTCAGTGTGTAGTGGTCAGTGTGCAGTGTAGTGGTCAGTGTGTATTGTTCATTGTGCAGTGTAGTGGTCAGTGTGTAGTGGTCAGTGTGTATTGTTCATTTGCAGTGTAGTGGTCAGTGTGTAGTGGTCAGTGTGTAGTGGTCAGTGTGCAGTGTAGTGGTCAGTGTGTATTGTTCAGTGTGCAGTGTAGTGGTCAGTGTGTAGTGGTCAGTGTGTAGTGGTCAGTGTGCAGTGTAGTGGTCAGTGTGCAGTGTAGTGGTCAGTGTGTATTGTTCAGTGTGCAGTGTAGTGGTCAGTGTGTAGTGGTCAGTGTGTAGTGGTCAGTGTGCAGTGTAGTGGTCAGTGTGTATTGTTCAGTGTGCAGTGTAGTGGTCAGTGTGTAGTGGTCAGTGTGTATTGTTCATTGTGCAGTGTAGTGGTCAGTGTGTAGTGGTCAGTGTGTAGTGGTCAGTGTGCAGTGTAGTGGTCAGTGTGTATTGTTCAGTGTGCAGTGTAGTGGTCAGTGTGTAGTGGTCAGTGTGTAGTGGTCAGTGTGCAGTGTAGTGGTCAGTGTGCAGTGTAGTGGTCAGTGTGTATTGTTCAGTGTGCAGTGTAGTGGTCAGTGTGTAGTGGTCAGTGTGTAGTGGTCAGTGTGCAGTGTAGTGGTCAGTGTGTAGTGGTCAGTGTGTAGTGGTCAGTGTGCAGTGTAGTGGTCAGTGTGCAGTGTAGTGGTCAGTGTGTATTGTTCAGTGGTCAGTGTGTAGTGGTCAGTGTGTAGTGGTCAGTGTGTATTGTTCAGTGTGCAGTGTAGTGGTCAGTGTGTAGTGGTCAGTGTGTAGTGGTCAGTGTGCAGTGTAGTGGTCAGTGTGCAGTGTAGTGGTCAGTGTGTATTGTTCAGTGGTCAGTGTGTAGTGGTCAGTGTGTAGTGGTCAGTGTGCAGTGTAGTGGTCAGTGTGTATTGTTCAGTGGTCAGTGTGTAGTGGTCAGTGTGTAGTGGTCAGTGTGCAGTGTAGTGGTCAGTGTGTATTGTTCAGTGGTCAGTGTGTAGTGGTCAGTGTGTAGTGGTCAGTGTGTAGTGGTCAGTGTGCAGTGTAGTGGTCAGTGTGCAGTGTAGTGGTCAGTGTGTATTGTTCAGTGTGCAGTGTAGTGGTCAGTGTGTAGTGGTCAGTGTGTAGTGGTCAGTGTGCAGTGTAGTGGTCAGTGTGTAGTGGTCAGTGTGCAGTGTAGTGGTCAGTGTGTATTGTTCAGTGTGCAGTGTAGTGGTCAGTGTGTAGTGGTCAGTGTGTAGTGGTCATTGTGCAGTGTAGTGGTCAGTGTGTAGTGGTCAGTGTGCAGTGTAGTGGTCAGTGTGTATTGTTCAGTGTGCAGTGTAGTGGTCAGTGTGTAGTGGTCAGTGTGTAGTGGTCAGTGTGCAGTGTAGTGGTCAGTGTGCAGTGTAGTGGTCAGTGTGCAGTGTAGTGGTCAGTGTGTATTGTTCAGTGTGCAGTGTAGTGGTCAGTGTGTAGTGGTCAGTGTGTAGTGGTCAGTGTGCAGTGTAGTGGTCAGTGTGTAGTGGTCAGTGTGTAGTGGTCAGTGTGTATTGTTCAGTGTGCAGTGTAGTGGTCAGTGTGTAGTGGTCAGTGTGCATTGTTCATTGTGCAGTGTAGTGGTCAGTGTGTAGTGGTCAGTGTGTAGTGGTCAGTGTGCAGTGTAGTGGTCAGTGTGTATTGTTCAGTGTGCAGTGTAGTGGTCAGTGTGTAGTGGTCAGTGTGCAGTGTAGTGGTCAGGTTTAATAATGCGTTTGCTGACACCAGTGCTGGGGGTTAATAGTGTGTCTGCTGACACCAGTGCTGCTGTTTTTGAAGTTTGAATGTTTGCATGCGGCCCCCCATGGGATATGAAAACTTGTCTTGTGGCCCTCAGGTAATTTGAGTTTGAGACCCCTGCCTTAGATGTAGTGGCTGCATTTGTTTTCCTTTTCAGGCAAAGAACATTTTTAACATGTACAGAAGATACACATTGATCTTGCCAGAAATGCAGTGTCCTTGTCACTTCATGTGAGCTGAAAAAACAGCAAAAACCATCTCATCTTTCTTTTGTAAAATAGTAATCCTATTATCATGTAATGGAGATAAACCAAGGAAAGGATGTGTGAAGCCCAGCTTGTGTGACAACATTGGCTACCCCCCATAGATTTCATGGAGAAGTTAGTGATGTCACCCTATAAAAAGAAAGTATGTTACTGGCAGAAAAAAACAAAAAGGAAAAAAATGCCTGAAAAAAAGAAAGAAAACAAATTCAGCCACTACATCTAAGAACTGTTAAGCAGCAATATATAACATTTTTGTTTGTGGGTTTAGATATAATTTCAAGTCCACATACAGAGAGGGAACACATACTGTATATAGTATGTTTACTGTTTACTCTGCAAAATAATGTTTTATTCAGCCTTGTTTGAAGCCTATTAGAGCCTCTGGCTCTAACCCAAAAATCCCCATTGGATACCATGTACCTCGATACCTCGCATGTAGATTAGAGGGCTGGACGCATGGATAGGGGGGGCAG
Source organism: Rana muscosa (assembly GCA_029206835.1). Classification (NCBI taxonomy): domain Eukaryota; kingdom Metazoa; phylum Chordata; class Amphibia; order Anura; family Ranidae; genus Rana; species Rana muscosa. Next base: position 809,589,065 of record CM055116.1, read on the forward strand.
TGCCCCTGCGCCCTGCATTACGGGCCGCCACTGCTCAAGAACCAGGAAAAAAGTGTGTTACCTGCCTGACTCAGCAGTGTGGCAAATATATGTAACTCACAAGAATAGCTACATAGTATTAAAAATGTAGATTTCAGCAGTATGTTTAACAGTTTTCCTGAAGTTTTGCTAAAAAGTGTCAATTTCTTTGTGCCTAAGAGGAAAAAAGGAGATACAAACTTTAAAAAGCAAAATTCATGAATTTTGTTATTGATAGAAAACAGCAACATTTAAAAGGAGAAATGTGAGTTTGCTACAGTTTTGTCAGTAAAATAGGTTCTCTGTCTTCACATCATTCAGTCAATGTGGTCCTGGATCCCTCTTTTCCCAGACATTCGCTGATCAGATATTTGGAATCTTTAACTGGACGATCCCACTTGCCGTGGCTCTGTCATGCTTCGGGGGTCTGAACGCTTCTATTCTTGCTGCTTCCAGGTAACAGAATTGGCTACTAACCTGTCTCTGTAATTACTGCACAAAAACAAGTTTTTTTTATTTTGAATCTTCTGTTGTCATCTATTTAGCATGCTCATTACTTTTACCTGAAAACACACCTTACAGGTCAAACCAAAACATTAATTACAGGAGTAGACATTCCGCGTAAATTACAACGTAGTTGCCTTTACCCAAATAGTATTGTGGAACCATCAATCTAGCCTAAGGCCTTGTTCACACTATCGGCGGTGACCTGCGTTTTTCTGTACTGGATAAACACAGATCATCACTAGGGCACCTAGAAAGCAATTCTTATGTGTTCCCATTTACACTGCAATACTGGTGTGATGTGTGGTGTAATAAGCTGTAGTAATGTCTACATTTTTTCTGCAGAGCACTGAATGGCACAGCATGTCACCGCACCACAGCAAAATATACTGCACTTCTGTGAAGTGACATTAAAGAAGTGTCACTATGTGACACTTTAAATAAAGTTAGTGTAGCGCCCTGCTCCAAATGAGTGTGCGCTAAATGTTGAAATTTAGTTGTCTGGGCATTAGTTTAGCCCAGAGAGATTGTTTATTCAAATTGTGGCACTGTTTCAGTACAGTTGGTTGCATGATTTTCCCCCCACCAGTGGGTGTCGCTGTCACTGCTGGTCAGGGTTGAAAAGGCAGCAGGCTGGACGTATTGGGTACCTTCTTCCCAGCAGTAGCCCAGGGGGCGTGGTAAACCCACTGTGCATGCTGGGGGAGGGTATTTAAGTGACAGACGCCATTAGGGTGGAGGAGAATTGGGGGTCGTCTTCTTCAATCCTCACCTGAGGGCCCTCCTGGCCTCAGGGATGTGTTGGCAGTTCCCGCCTCGGGACCACGTTGGCCCGAGGCCTCGCAACTGAGATGTAGGCCCAGGAGTTGCTGGGGCCTACTGATCCAGGGATGATCCTGTGTCGCCTTGCCTGATGGAAGGGACCGAGCAATTGAGGACTCAATTGGAGGATGCATCTGGATCATAATCTACCTCACAGTGCTGCCGGAGCGGCTGAAAGATTCTGGCACTGAGAGCTGTGTTCTTTCTGAGGGAGCTATCCCAGTGAGGGGTTATGCAAGTCTGTGGCAGAGACTATTCTATTGAACAAATTCCAATAACTAGTCTGTGGCAGAGACTATTCTATTGATCGAGCTTCGCACCAGTTGCTAGGCCAGTGAGATTGGGCCGGTGATGGCTGAGTCCAGCATGGAGACAGTCGCTCCTCTGGACCTAGGAAGTTCCGTGATTGACAAGTAAGATACCTGAGTCCTCCCCATTCCTCTATCCCCTCTGTTGGAAAGTTTATTCAATAAAACCCTTGAAAGAGACTTTGTGTTGGTGCAAACATTTCTTTCGGATGAACTCTTCAAGGAGAACCCCTGAGCCGAAAACTTGGAACAGTAAGGTAACGTGCAAAGACCCACAACTAAACCAGCAGCTCCTACGGGGGTACCGCTACATTAGGATAAAAAGAAAACATGCTGCGTGATGCGTTGACATCTCATTGCCCTTGCCAGAGCCACGTGAGCTAGTGTAAACCTAAATAACAAGAGAATAACACTGACCAAAGATTTTACACTGCTCCATGTGCATGTAGCACCCATACTAACGCATGTAGGTGTAAATGTGCCCATAGAGTTTATCTTTGTCTTTCATACTAAACTGCATTGCATAAGCATGAGCCAGACACAAAGGAAAGAATAGGATTTCTACTTGACATGCATTTCCATGCAGCAGAGTGCAAGTGTTTTACTGAATCAAAGCAAACACGTGTAAATATGCCATGAGAAAAGAATAGAATGTAGGTGAAAATGTGACAGATGTAACCAATAAATATTCACAAATAATAAATAATTGGTCTGGTTCACACCAGATGAAGTCCAGCGCATTTTTATTCTGCATCAAAAACACATGGACAGTGTTTAACCACTTAAGAACTGGAAGATTTTCCCCCTTAATGACCAGGCCATTTTTTGCAATACGGCACCATACGGCACTGTGTCACTTTAACTGACAATTGCGTGGTTGTGCCCGAACAAAATTGATGTCCTTTTTTTCCCCCACAAATAGAGCTTTCTTTTGGTGGTATTTGATCACCTCTGCAGTTTTTATATTTTGCGCTATAAACAAAAAAAGTGCCACAATTCTGAAAAAAAAAAACTATATTTTTAACTTTTTGCTATAATAAATATTACCCCAAAAAATGTAAAAAAAAAAAAATTTCTTCATCAGTTTAAGCCAATATGTATTCAATCGCAATAAATGTATATTGATTGGTTTGCTCAAAAGTTATAGCGTCTACAAAATAGGGGTTCGATTTATGGCATTTTTATTATTATTATTTTTTTTTTACTAGTAATGGCGTCGATCAGTGATTTTTAGCGGGACTTCAACATTGCGGCAGACAGATCGGACACCTAACTGACATTTTTGACACTTTTTTGGAAACCAGTGACATTATTACAGTAATCAGTGCTAAAAATATGCACTGTTATTTTACTAATGACACTGGCAGGAAAGGGGTTAACACTAGGGGTGATCAAGGGGTTAAATGTGTTTCCTCAGTGTATTTACTAACTGTATGGGGGACTGTGTGACTTGGGAAACACACAGATCCGTCTTCCTGCATAGCAGAAACACAGGTTCTGTATGATCTCCCCTGTCAGAATGGAGATTTGCCTTGTTTACACAGACAGATTCCCGTTCTGGCACTGTGGGGAACGATCACGGGTGGCCGACAGAGACCGAGTCCGCCCCACCCGCTGATTGGCTCCCCCGCTGGCCAGTGGGCATGCGCCATTCGTGGGAACCAGCCAGATTGCCGCAGTACAACTGCGGCAGCTGGTCCTAAAGCGTTTAACATTGATTTAAATGGCCCTAGTTGACATCAGTGCAGTGCTTTCCAGTACAGTCACTAAAAGTAGAATTTGCTGAATTTTTTCTGTATAAAAGCATCTGGAATGTGGAAAAGCGCATCAAAACCACACAGGAATCCATCAAAAATCGTCCTTAACCCCTTGGCACCAGCTGCATGCAAATATGTGGCCTCTCTGTGGGTGGGCCTTGGCAAAAAGAACTGTGCCGAGAGCGCTCACGCTGCACGCTCCCAGCACAGTTAACGACGGCTAACAGAAAGTTTGCGATCACTGCTTGCGAATGGGAGCTTTCCAATCATGTGACCGCCGTAAATAGGTTAATTGAGATAAAGATAAAAAGATGGGGGAAAAAAGCACCCTAAGGGTCCTTTCACACGGGGCGGATCCGTGCAGATCCGCCCCGTGAAGCTCCGCTTGCTCAGCGGGGATCGCTCCGTTGATCCCCGCTGAGCCGACGGATGACTGGGCGGTCCCCGCACACTGTGCAGGGACCGCCCTGTAAGAGCGCCGCTCTCCCCTATGGGGAATCGGATGACGACGGACCGTAGAGTCCGTTGTCATCCGATCCGCTCCGCCGACGGAAGGAAAAATAGGGTTTTCCTCCGTCACACTTTGGCGGAGCGGATGTCAGCGGACATGTCTCCGCTGACATCCGTGCTTCCATAGGGCTACATGGAGGATCCGTTTCAGGTCCGCCTAAAAAACTGACAGGCGGACCTGAACGGACCTCCGTGTGAAAGAGCCCTAACACAACAAGACTGCACCGAAATGCATCAAAAATGTGCATGCAAACACACATCCAGAACACAGAAATTGTGGTGTGAACCAGCCCTGAATGGTGCTGCAGAGAATGTGTCTGCCTTTTATGTGAGTGAGAGAAACACAAATAAATCTTGTGTTTGTATTTTCCAGTCAAATATTTCACATTTCAAATCATTATAGAGTGTATTTGACATTTTGTTAAAATACTTTTCCAAGAAGACAGACGATACACTTGGGGCATAGTGGTTGTAAACATAAAAACTCTTATTTTATTTTTTTCTATTTGAGTCTGGTAAATATACCAGGGTTGCCAACTTTCAGTTAAATTTACAAACAGTTTGTAAAATCCATAATTGTTGCATCTGTCCATGAATGTCAGTTATGGACATGCAACCTACATGTCCGCAATGGACATTCAAGGACAGATGCAACAATTATGGATTTTACAAACTGTTCGTAAATTTACTGAAAGTTGGCAACCCTGAAATATACAATTGAAAGCATTTGGTTATTACTGTTTGATAAGTGCAAAAAGTACCCGATGACCTTGTCAGAAATTCAGTGCTATCTTGTGTCTTGTACAAGCTGTAAAGTTACCTCAAGCATTGTGGTCAGTTCACCTTTGTGGACTACAGAACACCTGCAGGTGAGGATGTCCTGCAAGGACAGTCAGGGCCTTTCTGCCCATGAGGCCAAATAAAATGGCTACCTCAGGCAGCACTCGTGAGGGCACAAAGAAGGGCAGCACTAACGCCGGGTGATCATACTGGACACTCCATTAGTGAATGCTCAGCCTCGGGCAATACAACGGATGGTGGGTGCTGTATTCCTGTCTCCTGCGGATGCGAATAGAAGTTACAGTGCACCTTTCAGTTAAGTTACTTCATAAGTGGATGAATTTATATCACTTTGATGGACATGTTTATTTGGACTTTTTGATGGACACATTATTTTCAGAATGTTTGTGTTTTACACTACATTTTTTAGTTTCATGATTCATTTTTTGATGGTGAATTCTGTGTTGCACGTGTTGGTTTTCTTATATAGTTTAGCTGTTTGCACTGTTTATTATTTCACTGCTATTTTACTTTTAGGTGCTGCATTTACCCCTATATCTGTTAGGAATTTACATATATCCATTCCCTGTAAGTCACATTTCTACCTATTAGTACAGACTTTGGTTGTTATTACGTTACAGTGTCATTGGTTGTTATGGTGCAGACGGCCACCTGCACCATAACAATCAACGATACTGTGCGGCCCTGTCACTTGCATGCTAGCAACCAATGACACTGTGCAGCCTGGGCCACCAGCATCCTAGCCACCAATGACACTGTACAGACTTGGCCACCAGCATCCTAGCCACCAATGACACTATGCAGCTTGGGCCACCAGCATCCTAGCCACCAATGACACTGTACAGACTTGGCCACCAGCATCCTAGCCACCAATGACACTATGCAACCTGGGCCACCAGCATCCTAGCCACCAATGACACTGTACAGACTTGGCCACTAGCATCCTAGCCACCAATGACACTATGCAGGCTGGGCCACCAGCATCCTAGCCACCAATGACACTATGCAGCCTGGGCCACCAGCATCCTAGCCACCAATGACACTGTACAGACTTGGCCACCAGCATCCTAGCCACCAATGACACTATGCAGCCTGGGCCACCAGCATCCTAGCCACCAATGACACTGTACAGACTTGGCCACCAGCATCCTAGCCACCAATGACACTATGCAGCCTGGGCCACCAGCATCCTAGCAAACCAATGACACTGTACAGACTTGGCCACCAGCATCCTAGCCACCAATGACACTATGCAGCCTGGGCCACCAGCATCCTAGCAAACCAATGACACTGTACAGACTTGGCCACCAGCATCCTAGCCACCAATGACACTGTGTCCACATCCACATCTCACGCTTGAAGGGTGACAGTGCTGCTTCTCTATAGATACAGTGCAGTGAATGAACGTTGTCACACTAGGACAGGAAGTATGTTACTAGCTAAATCACCAGGTGAAAAAAGCGCCTCATTTAAAGACTGCCAATATGAAAGTTTTTTAAATATAGCTACATGTTATTGTGTCTTATGTTTCAGGCTCTTTTTTGTGGGATCCCGAGAAGGACACCTTCCTGACGCTCTCAGTATGATCCACGTGGAGCGATTCACGCCCATCCCCGCCTTGCTGTTTAATGTAGGCGCTCTCTACACCATTTCGTCTTATGATCACTGTAATAACTCAGACAGGACTATACCAGTTTTGAAATCAACAGCAACCTCAGCATAGGCGTTAAACCAATAGTTTGGGAAAGTGCTGATTAATGAATAATATATTTTGAAATATTTTGTGGGAGATAATGAAAAAAGGAAGCTGTGATGTATATGGAAATGTCAGCTGGAGGAAGTGTGACTTGCCATTTGCTTTCACAAAGCTAATCGGGAAGGTGTTGTAACACGAAAGGCTCCCATATAGCATTGATACAATAGCTGGATCGTTATTAGATTCAGTCAGCTCTGGGACTCCGGGCAGTCCAAACTTTATAAAAATGGAAATGGTGCTAAAACAACCACAATGACTGCCTAGAAAAGTTAACTTTTTCATGTATGCTGGTCATTTTTTGTTTGCCTTACAGCAATAGTTTGGGAAAAAGATGATTCTTTTCAGCTAGTCTTGCATTTCACACACCTGCCATATTGTCCAGTCCTTCCCGTGCAGCTATACAATGATTACTGCTAGTGGCTATAGCCACTGACAATAATCGCCTGAAATCGGACATGCTGGTTGTATCCATGTTGATCGATGGATCGACTTGCGTACAATCAGCCTGCCCATACATGGATCAAATCTCATCTGGTCCCTGAACCAGCCGAGATTTGGACCATCTATAGCCGGCTTTAGTTTCATCTAGGAAATGTCATCCAGGCACTGTATGATTCTCGTGTGCTGTCCTCTGCAGCCTTCCAATGGATTTCAGCTTGTTTACTTAGCAAAGTGAATGTTCACTAAGCTTAGTAAACTTAGGTGAAGCAATGTTCACTTTAATCAACCAGTCATGTCTCAGCAAAATTTTCCTTGCAACATGACTGAGAATTTAAAGTGAACACAGGCTCACTGTATTTTTACGATTTTTACCTTGCAGCCTGTATTCGTCAGTAAATCAAACCCAATAGGGGTTATTTAGGAAAGGCAAATCCACTTTGCACTACAAGTGCATTTGAAATTGCACTGAAAGTGCACTTGGAAGTGCAGTCGCTGTAGATCTGAGGGGTAGATCTGAAATGAGGGGAAGTGCTGCTGATTTTATTATCCAATCATGTGCAAGCTAAAATGCTGTTTTTTATGTTCCTTGCATGTCCCCCTCGGATCTACAGCGATTGCAATTCCAAGTGCACTTTCAGTGCAATTTCAAGTGCACTTTGCACTTGTAGTTTGCACTTGTAGTGCAAAGTGGATTTGCCTTTAGTAAATAGCTGCCAATGTCTCTTGTATGCAGGGAAACTTAACCCCTTCCCGCTGTTGCCTCCCGGCCCTTTAAGAACTTCTAAATGCAGGAAGGTGGGTCATGTAATGCTGTGATTGGCTCTCACATGATCGGAAGGCTTCCAATTACAAGTATGCAACGGGAGCTTTCTGATCCCTGCCTGTGACTGTGCTGGGAGTGTGCAGAGTGCGCTGAAGGTCCCTCCCCTGTCACCATTTTTCTCTTGGTGTCTGGAAAACTTGTCAGAAGTGTTTCATGCTGATAGCAGAGACATAAATTACACTTAGTGCTTTTAACAGACAAGTACACAAAATGATAGGCTTTCTTCATATTTCAAGGTTTACAAGTGTTCCTTGTGCTAGTGGCTGCTCTCTTTTGAAAGCAGTGCATGTAATATTGGTATATATGTATGGGGCTCCCATCCCTACAGCTACCCCCACAGCTTTGATCTGTCAGTGGAGTTAATGTAAACCACTAAACCAAGGAACTTGTTGAAAGTGCCAACTTTGCCCACCCTTTCTTCTCTCTCCTTCGTTCATAAGAGCAGAACTTGCAATGAAAAGCACTCTATGAATGGAGGAGGCGTACCTTTCATTCATCTGCTCCTCCTACATTCATTTTCATTGTAAAAAGCAATAGTGCAGCTTTTATGAATGGAGGAAGGGAGCAGAATGGGCGGGTAGAGTCAACAGATTTGATGAGCATCTTTTACAGGTCCATTGGCTTTTAATAAAGCCTGCAGCATCAAAGATCACAGTTGTAGGGGTATGGGAGTGCAGAGGAATGAATATTTCACAAAACAGAGCAGCCCCAGCATAAGGGACACTTCTCATTTAATGTAAGTGCCATCCCTTGTGAGTTAAAAAAAAATATGATCTAAACTTAAGCTTTAAAGAAATGTTATGTTCAGAACACAAAAAATTGCTGATAGGTACTGTATAAAGTAAAGGGAATCAGAGGTGTCTTCACATGTATATAGCAGCTTCCATTATCTTTTACTTGGCACAAATACTGATCTGATTGGGCAGAGCTTTGTCAATATACTAATAGGCCAATAGGAATGTGTGCAGGTGGGGCTTAGCAGAAAACACTGACACTACCAGGAAGTGTCAGAGCTTTGCCTGATCAGACCAATCTAGCATTATGGAAAAGCAAAGGACACTGAAATCTGCTGCAAGCGTGTTCAGACATCTTTGGGTACCTACACGCAGCTCATATCTGTCAGCAGCTTTCATTGTTCTTAAAGTGATAGAGTCTGTTTAATAAAAATGCAACTGCTGGGGGCGTGGTCTGACCTCGCTGGAAGATGGCCGCTTGAATCCGGAGCTCCCGCCGCCACGGTCTCTCTCAGCCTGTAAGAGAGAGCCCTTTATCACACATTTGGTCCCATGACTATGGGGACTGCTTCACGGAGCTCTTCTGCTTCTCGCTCTCGGTCTCCGCGCAGACTAGAGACCGGAACGAACCGTATCCCGCACCGCTCGTCACGGCCTCAGAGGACCAATATGGCGACCGCTCAGCAAGGCCCCTCACTGAATGCGACACCGCCGCTGACAGGGACACAATCTGTCATGTCTGCACATGAAGTAAGTGACCAATCGGCCCAGGGTCAACAACATCCTAGCCTATATGACCTCCGCTCAGTGGCGGCAGACATTAAAGATACCCTGTCAGCAGCCATTGCTGAATTGCGCATAGACATTCGCGCCATTACTGACAGGGTACATGAGGTAGAAAAAACTTCTGCGCACCATGACACAATACTCTGCAAAGTAACACGCAAGATAGACACCCAGTCTCTTCAACTCAGAGACCTCCAACGTCATGTGGAAAACCTCGACAACAGAGGGAGGCGCCATAACCTACGCGTACGAGGTTTATCTGAGGCGGTGGAAATGGAACAGCTTTCTGTCACCATTACAGGCCTGTTTAATGATCTCCTGGATAGACCCGCACAAACAGCCATTGAGATGGAGCGCATCCATCGTGCACTTAGGCCTAGGGGCAGACCTACAGATCCACCCAGGGATGTAATCTGTCTTGTAGATTACAGATTAAAAGAGGAAATCCTCAGGAAAGCCAGAAATAGAATCCGAATTTCTCTTAACGGTTCAGATATTCATATTTATCAAGACCTCTCAGGCATCACTTTACAACATAGAAGGGACCTGAAACCTTTGCTAGATGTGCTGCGTGATAAAGCTATTATTTACAGGTGGAAGTTCCCATTTGGTCTATTAGCTACACACCAAGGCCGTGCAGCACTACTGAGAGTGCCTGAGGATCTTAAAACTTTTTGTGATACCCTAGATATACCAGTAATCGATGTGCCAAACTGGTATGCAGAATTTCGTGGCACAATCACCAGAAGAGAGCAAAGAAACGAGGAACCCATGGAAGCACAGGTAACTCGTCACCGTAGACGGCGCTCCCCTTCTGGGGACAGATCTCGTACCACAACCCGTGGCCAACACTACGGCTCTAGCCCGACTGTCTCTCCGCGATCAAGAAGGTTCAGACGCGACTACCAATAATTTGATGTACTTTCTCTTGAGCTACACGCAACTGTCAGTACACTGGAGGATAGTTTCTTTAATTCGGCTTGATTCCTGGAGGTTTTTTTTTTTTTTTTTTTTTTAAATATGCTCTCTATCTTTTCAGTATAGGTATGTACCTTTGAGCATGAAGGACTTTTGGACGTTTAGTTTGCGGAGCTATAAGGTAAAGGAGATATGGGTTTTACCGCCTCCTATTTTTTGTTGAGATTTTTCCCTACAAAGTGTTATCTCTTTATTATACGCGCTATAACTCACACGATGTACTATTCCCTGCAATATTTTAATTACACCCCACAGGGGTGATGCTAGGGAGGAAGGGAATAGAGTTAAATGAAAGGATCGGTATCCTGTTTTTTTCCTTTGTGAATTTGGGAAAGAGGAAAGGAGGAAAAGAAAACAGAAGAAGGAAAAGGTTGTTTTTTTTTTTTCTCAATGGTTAAATCTCTTTTATGAAATATGTGTTTAGGAACTCATACTGGATGCTCAAGGTATTGGTTAACAGCATGCACTCTTCAATCTCCTATTTTATCAGATAGATTACTTAGAATCTCCTTGGGGATTTGGTACCCTTAAGTGGCGTTTCATGGAAGCTTTGAATGATTTGTTTTTGGTTCCTTTTTTTTTTTTTTTTTCTTCTCAGGAACTTTTCGTTTCACCTCTTCACTTTGAGGTGTTGAACAATTCTTCCCCTGGATATACCTCTTTTCAGGTTTCTAGTTACATATGTCACCATTTTGAATATGTTATAGTATATATTTCAAGTATCATAGCTGACTGATGTTTTAATCTTGTTATGAATTGAATCGATTTCATCTATTAGTCAATAATAGGCTATTGAAGTCGATTCGATTCGCTAGTTTTCAGGACATTGATTCTATTAGTCCTTGTTCCCTCCTGGTACAAGAAAGGGTGGGGAAAAAAGGAAAAAGTAAGGGGGAGAGACGGAAAAAAAGGGACAAGCTTATATAGGTCTCCTATGCTTTTTGTGCTTTCCCTCCCTTTCGTTCCTCTTTAGTATTCTATCTACAGGGCCCTTTTGATACCTCTTTTTCTTACACCTTCTACACTTGAGACATTACACGCTCTCTGATGACACGCGTATAAAAATTTTGAGATTCTGTGGTGACGGGTTTTTCTTGTCACCCTTTCTTCTTATTTTTCCGGCCAGGTTTTTTCCAACCCCCACATAGTAGTGAAGTAGAGTCTTTGACTTCCCTCGGGTGGTCATTCACTTGCTTTTCTCTATACTTGTCCGTGTTCTATTATTATTGAAGAGAGGGCAGGCCCCATTCCTTCTCGGTTCTGTTGTAGGGATTATTTAATTCCCTATCCCCCCCCCTTTTTTTTTTTTCTTTTTCTCCCCTCCCCTATCTTGTCGTGAGGGACACCCCTTATAACATGCCTCAATTGAACAACATGTGTCCTCCCCCTCAGGTCAAGTTGTATTCCTTGAATGTTAAAGGAATAAATGTCCCTGAGAAAAGATCCAAATGACTTCTTCTGTTACGTAAAGCCAATGCACACATTGTATTCCTTCAGGAAACCCATTTTAAAAAGGATAACATACCGAACCTACACAGCAAAATGTTCCCCAAATCATACCATGCTACTAACCCAGAAGCCAAATCCAAAGGGGTTTCTATCTTAATTTCTAAAAATTGCCCTATCCAAGTCCAAGATACTTTGATTGACAATGATGGTCGCTACATTTTTATAAAGGGTACACTTTATAATAATCCAATTACCTTAGCTAACATTTATGTTCCCAACACTCAACAAGTTCCTTTCATTCGAAATATTGTCCAGCTTCTTACCACTTTCAAATCTGGCTTACTTATTTTGGGAGGAGATTTCAATCTGGCCCTTACCCCCCTAATTGATACTTCCTCAGGTTCTACTACTCTACCTTATAGTGCTCTTCGTTCGGTTAAAACTTTACTGAAGGGACTGACTCTCCACGACACGTGGAGGACTTTGCACCCAAATACAAAAGACTTTACTTTTTTTTCACCCCCCCATAACAGGTACTCGAGAATTGTTTTTTTTTTTTATCCCAGGCAGACCTTGGTTCCCTGGTTACGGCGACAATAGATCCTATGATCATATCGGATCACCATCCCATCTCGTTTACCCTAACATTTTCTACAATGCCCACTAGATCCTCGATTTGGAGACTTGACAATTCCCTTCTTACTGACCCCGAAAATATAAAATCTTTGGATTCTCGCTTATCACAATACTTCCAAGAGAATGAAGATCCCGATATTCAGCCCATGACCCTTTGGTCGGCACATAAGTGTGTAATCAGAGGTGAATTCATCTCTATTGCAACGAAAAGGAAGAAAACCAGACAAGCACACATAGCTGCTCTTTCAGATCGTATTCATTCTCTCGAAAGCAAGCATAAGCAATCATTGGCGACTAAAACCTACTCAGAGCTTCTGACGGCTAGAGAATCCCTCCTTGAGGAATTGGGTAAGACGACTAGGCGTAAATTTGCCTTGACACGTAAACTTTTTTACGAATTTGGTAACAAGTCTGGAAAACTGCTTGCTAGGGCGCTCCAGGCAGCTAAGGCAGACTCGACCATTCATTCCATTTCGGACCCTTCGGGTAATAAAATCTGTACTTCTTCTGATATAGCAAAACAGTTTAAAAAATATTATTCCAAATTGTACAACCTACCATCACAAACACCTACAGATCACACTACACTTAGAAAAGACTTGATCACCGAATTTTTATCAAAATATAGTCCGGATTCTATTGCCCCAGAGGAAGCTGAGAACTTGGAGAGACCGATCGAGAGGGAGGAATCCCTTACAGCTCTTACCCAATTAAAAAATGGCAAATGTCCGGGCCCTGATGGCTTAACGGCCAGTTATTATAAATCTTTCACTAATACCATCCTCCCCTACTTCTTGAAAACATTTAACTCGATTCCTATATCTTCCAATTGTACTAAAGATCTTTTAGAAGCACATATTACAATGATCCCTAAGCCAGGTAAGGATACTTCTTTGGTATCCAATTATAGACCCATTTCTCTACTTAACGTAGATGTAAAACTATACGCAAAAATTTTGGCGAACCGAATGCTTCCTTTACTCCCTGGATTAGTGTCTCTGGATCAGGTGGGATTTATCCCCGGGAGGGAAGCCAGAGATAACACCCTGAAAGCCATTAACATCCATCATTGGCTGTCCAGATCCGCGAGACCGGGTTTCTTTCTCTCTCTTGATGCGGAGAAGGCGTTCGACAGGATGGCATGGGACTTTATGACAGAAGCTTTAAAAGCAATAGGAATTAAGGAAAATATGCTTCGCCTTATCCTCACACTTTATTCTACTCCTACTGCGAGAATCAAGATTAATGGTTGCCTGTCGGACGCCTTCTCCGTATCGAATGGAACACGCCAGGGGTGCCCCCTGTCCCCTATCATCTTTGTACTTACCTTAGAACCTATTCTTCGAAGAATTAGAGACAATCCGGACATCAAGGGAATCGAAATCCATAATAGTCAATATAAATTGGCGGCCTACGCAGACGACATTTTACTCTTTCTTTCTGACCCTGTCACTACGATACCCAATTTATTAAAAGATTTCTCACTCTTTGCCTTACTTTCTAATTTAAAAATTAATTTCACTAAATCCAGAGCAATAAATATATCTCTACCCACAAGTGTGGTTTCGTTGTGCCAAAGCAATTTCCCCTTTGGTTGGGATAATGAAGCCATTACTTACCTGGGTATCCAACTGCCAACGAAATTGCAGGATCTGTACTCTAAGAACTTCCCTCCCTTACTTAAAACTATTCAAAAAGATCTTCTAAATTGGGACAAAGGTTTCTTTTCTTGGTTCGGGAGAGCAGCTATTATAAAAATGAATATCCTCCCTAGACTCCTTTACCTCTTACAGACCATTCCAATCAAATTACCGACTTCTTTTTTTTCCACATATAAGAAGTTATGCTCTAAATTCATTTGGGCCTCCAAACAACCCAGAATAAATTGGGAAAAATTACTGCTCCCAAAATTGATGGGTGGCATTGGTCTACCTGATATCCGGAAATATTACTGGTCTTGCCACCTAACACGCATTGTAGATTGGCACCTCCATAGTTCTACTAAAGCGTGGATTGAACTTGAAGGTCTGACTTCTAAATTGCCTTTACAACACTTGCCCTGGATTGGCCCCCGCAAAATACCACGTGAAGTTGCCTCACACCCCCTTACGGGCTCAACCTTACAAATCTTTAGACACGTTTGCACCAAATATTACATTTCTTCCTCGCCTGGACCCATCACCCCTATTACGCATAATCCAGACTTATTTTTAGACACCCCCAAAACTCACACACATATCTCCTCTTCAACCCGCTCACTTCGGGCTGAATCCTTTTTTGACAAACAGAAATTTCTTCCTTTCAATGAGTATCATATCAAATGCCCTGATAGTGGTATTTCTCACTTTGACTACGAAAAAGTCAAACATTTTTTAAGCATTTCTAAACCTTCGACTTTATGGTACAGAGACAAAACTACATTTGAGAACATTTGCGTTAAGTCTGTTCCTCAACGGCATTTAATTTCCACTATGTATGCCCTGCTGTTTGAACAAAACAACCCTAAAGATGATATTACTTGCCAAAAGTGGGAAAGAGACCTTGACGTAAATCTTACTCAAGAGGACTGGGAACACATTTTCTCGTATATACATAAAGGTTCCATGAATGTATTAGCTCAAGAAAACGGCTTCAAATTGTACTCTAGATGGTACAGGACGCCATCTACAATTCATAAATATAATCCTAGAGTTCCTCCTGTTTGCTGGCGATGTGAAGCTTCCCTTGGGACACTTCATCACATTTGGTGGGATTGCCCCCGTATACAACCTTATTGGAAGGAAGTCCACAGACTAATTTCATATATTACGACATACACCCCTGATTTCACAGCAGCCCAATACTTGCTACATCATACCTCCTTACCACGCTCCGTATACAAAAAAAACTATTGTCATACATCTCATTAATGCCGCTAGGCTTTGTATTCCAGTCCACTGGAAGGACACTTCACCTCCCAGTATCTCCGAATGGCTCCAAAGGATTGGGAGGATAGCAGAAATGGAGGATTTGATCTTACAAGCTAGGGACTCCCCAAAATAATTTTATGTTAAATGGGCATGTTGGATTCAATTTGTGAACTCTGGTGAGTTTCTTCGTCTATCCAATTCCTCACATTAACTTGACCTGGGAAAATAGGCATTTACTACATTATCGATAATTTACAGAGGTTCGACCCCGGTTTCCCTGTGATTCTGTCTGGTCTATTTATTTTTATTTTTATTATATATATCTTTTTTTGCTTTAAACGAATGTATTTTTTCTCATATGTCATATTTGAAATTCTGATATTTTGTTTTTGTTTTTGCTGTATTTGCAAATTATAATTGTAATCCTATATCTAATGTATAACATGAAATCCTAATAAAAACTTTGAGACAAAAAATGCAACTGCTAAGCAAAAAAAAAAAGGCTTGAGAGATTTGTATGATTGCTCATGCTAACCACGGTCTGTCTTCAGGGAGCCATGGCTCTGGTGTACCTGTGTGTTGAGGACATCTTCCAGCTCATCAATTATTACAGCTTCAGCTATTGGTTGTTTGTGGGTCTCTCTATCGCCGGACAACTGTATTTGCGCTGGAAGGAGCCAGACAGGCCTCGACCACTCAAGGTTATTATTTTACATAAATGTTGTTTCGACTCTTTGGTGTCTTTCCTTGCTGCTTGCATTTTCACTGTTTAACACCTTTTTGTGATCTGGTTGTCCTGTGATGTTAAATTAATATTAAACCCTCAGTATTTTATAGCTTAACACATTGAGCACAATAAAATAAACATTCCCCAGTGAACTAATTGTTCAAATTCTTACCCAAGCACTTGACAAGAGTTGGCAATGGACAGTGCAGGATCCAGCCAATCTGTTAGCTTGGAGAAGGAAGGGGGGGGAGGAGGCAAGAGGAGTAGGGGAGTGACTTGCCATCCTAGGCTATGGGACTGTGGATTTCTATTGATGCACACAGTGTAGGAAGATACAACATCCATAGGATGCTGCAAGAGAAATGAGCCAACCTAAAACTGGAAACCTAGGGCAGTAATCATGATACCAGCTTAAACAGGAACATAGGCAAGGATTAAAAGATAAAGAAGCTGCATACTCAGTATGTGATTAAATTAGCCGCTGAATGTGCTTAAAAAACTGAGGGTTTAAAATCACTTTAAAAGAGAAGTTCAGGAATTGAAAAAAACAATTATACTCACGTAGGTGGATGCAGCATCGGTCCGATGCTGCATCTGTCCCTGGCCGCCTTTAAGACTGAAAACTGAACAATCAAAGACCACTGATCACTAAGTTCTCTTTTTCAGTGAGCAGAGAGCCGCTGACTGTCAGTCACCAGTTCTCTTCTCTGCCCCTTCAGCACTCACTGGAGTGCCAGCGTGTGGAGCGGCTCTCTGAGAGGCTGAGCCAGCTGCTAATCCAGGCATCTGAATTGATCCCAACATTAAAGTCGGGATCGATTTAGAGCCTGGACCGGGTGAGGGATGTCAGCAGACAGCAGACTTTAACCCGCTGACTGCTAAAAGGAGTCACAGGAGTGCAGAACGAAGTGTACTCCTGTTAGCCACAGGAGATGTAGGGCCAAAAGAGCTTTGACCCTAGTTCTCTTTTAACCTGTTATAAGGGATTGCTTTATAAAAACTAAAACAGTCTAACTGATGTAAGAAATCTGGGGGAAACTAAAAATAAGGATAGTTACCTTTTGGCAGATAACTACGTTTTCACCTTTTATTATTTTCCTGCACCCCCACTTCCTAGTTGGGGGTCATACACTTTTTCTGTGTGTCCTGGGCCCACACTTCCGTCTTTCTCACCTAGGGTATTTATATCTTTTTATATCTAAAAACCATTGATCCTAGTCTTGGCTATCTGCCTTAGACAATAGCTTACAATATCATATTTGTTTGTTTTTCCCTTTTAGCTCAGTCTGATATTTCCGGTGATATTTTGTCTTTGCACTGTGTTCCTGGTTGCCGTGCCGCTGTATAGTGACCTTATCAACTCTCTGATTGGAATAGCCATAGCTCTCTCTGGAGTTCCAGTCTATTTCCTAATTGTACGGGTCCCTGAACACAAGAAACCAAACTGCCTAAGGCGTGTAGCAGGTATGAACATTGTGAATTTCCTACTTTTACCTTAGAAAGCAAAACACAATTCAGTGCACTAATAGTCTCTTTTGTGTTTGGTTTGTCTTTTTCCTGTAGCTGCTGTCACTCGCTATACCCAGATTTTGTGCTTCTCTGTCATCACTGAGATGGATGTGGAGGAAGAAGAAAAACTGGACCCAAAATCCGAATGAGAGACACAGCCACTACCTTGGATCTGCTTTGACTTTCGGAAAACTCCTCGCCGCATAATTTATTTCTTAGTGGATGGACAGATTTTTTTATGGCTTTAGCATGAGGGTGGCTGCAGGGCAGTGCTCTGGCTAGAAGCTGGCTTAATGATTCTCTCTGGCAGGGGAAGTGTTAATAATTGTCTCACATTTACAAATGCCTTTCCCTAACTTTGGGATGTTAATTCCATAGTTGCTTGAGGGGGCAGCGGTCATGGGTGGTGATGCAATGCTGGCCCTTGCATGTACAGGTTTAAATCTGGGAAAGTACAGCTGTCCTATTCAGGCCAATCAGGCAAACAGAGACTCCCATGACCACGGTGTGCCTTACATGACTAAGCGATTTGGCACTGTCTGGAAAAATATAACTGGCGTTCGCTGTGCCTCTTTACAGCACTGATACAATTTTAATAAAACTTCGAAGACCAAAATGACAATGCAGTCATGATGTGTAGAAAATGTACATTTGGTGAACAAACACACACTGACATTTATTAATCAGACAAGATTACTTTATAGTTAAGTCTCTTGTGTGAACAACACCCCGTGTAACGCAAATGCCATTTGGTAATTCAGCTATACCAAGAATCATCACACACAAGCAGTGCCTGAGAAAATGGGATGGCCTGATATAATGGTTAAATTAAACCTGTCATACTAGAGACACAATGCTAAAACCTACAACTGAATATGTTATATCAAGATCCACCTAGTCAGATCTGACTTTACTGATATTATTATTATACAGGATTTATATAGCGCCAACAGTTTGTGCAGTACAATTACAATACAGTTCAATACAAAAAAAAAATAGGAGGGCCTTGGTCATGGAGCTTACAATCTAAAGGGAGGGGGAGGTGGTACAAAAGGTAATATCTGCAGGGGATGATCTGATAGAGGTGACTCGGGTACAGTTCTTAGGTGGATGTGGGGTAGGCTTCCCAGAGTTTTTAGGGACAGGGGCTGTCTGGACATACTGGGGCACAGAGTTTCAGAGTATGAGAGAGGCTCTGGAGAAGTCCTGGAGGCGAGCATGGGAGGAGGTACAAAGAGAGCTAGAGAGAAGAAGGTCTTGGGAGGAGCGGAGAGGACTATTTGGGCGATATCTGCAGATGAGGTTGGTGATGTAGCTGGGGGCAATGTTGTGGATGGCTTTGTATGTTGTGGTTAATATTTAGAATTTTATACAAAGGGATAGGGGAAGCCAGTGAAGGGATTGGCAAAGAGGAACAGCAGTCATGGATCGTTTAGTAAGGTGTATTAGTCTAGCAGCTGCATTTATAATAGACTGAAGGGGGAATAGCCTGCATAAAGGTAGGTCAGTAAGGAGAGGGTTGCAGTAGTCAAGGTGGGAAATAACCAAGGAGTAAATACGTTGTTTTGTGGTGACTTTAGTCAGGAAGGAGCGAATTCTGGAAAGTAAAGGTGTAGATTTAGCCAGGGATTGTATGTGGGGGCTGCAGGAGAGGTAAGAGTCTAGGATCACACCCAGCACCTTGGTGTGTGTGTGGAGGGACCAATGGTTGTTCAGTTGATTTCAATGGTAAAGTCACGGGAAAGATAAAATATTACATGCTCCGTTTTAGAAAGATTGAGTTTGAGGAAGTGGTGTGACATCCATACTGATATGTTGCTTAGTAAGTTTGTGATACGTGAGGAGATTGAAGGGATGAGTTGAGGAGTCGAGAGATAGATCTGGGTGTCATCAGCATAGAGGTGTTATTGGAAGCCATGGGAGATTATCAACTGGCCCAGGGAAGAGGTAAAGAAGAGGAGGGGCCCAAGGACGGAGCCTTGGGGTACCCCAACAGAAAGAGGAAGAGAAGCGGAGGAGATTGTGTTGTATGTGACACTGAAAGTGCGCTGAGATAGGTAGTTGGAGAACCAGGAAAGAGCAGAATCACAGAGGCCAAGGGAGTGGAGTTTATTGAGGAGGAGTGGGTGATCAACAATGTTGAAGGCAGCAGAAAGGTCCAAGAGTATGAGTATGAAGCAGTTAGTAGGTCATTGGTGAGTTTTAGTAGGGCAGCTTCAGTGGAATGTTGTAGGTGGAAGCCGGACTGTAGGAGATCAAGAAGGTTGTTGTCAGTGAGGTAGGAGCTTATACAGTTGTGAACAAGGCAAGGCAAACGGGAGCAGAGAGGTTTTTAAACAGGTGGGGTCCAGTGAGGGCTTTTTAAGTATGGGGGTAACCAGTGAATGTTTGAGCAGGGAGGGAAAGGTGCCGGAAGAGAGGGAGAAGTTGAAGATGTGGCTTAGAGAGTTTAGGATAGAGTAGGAAGGTGGTTGCAGTAATTGTGAGGAGACAGGGTCCAGGGGACAGGTGGTGAGGTGGACTGTGAGAAAGAGTTTGGAAACCACCTCAGTGGTAACAGGGCAGAAGGAGGAAAGTATTGAGTGCAGTGTTGGACCTGTGTGTGGGAAGGAAGATGGGCGCTGGATATCTCATCACGTATTATTTTGATTTTGTTTTTGAAATGATTGGCAATCTCCTGGGCAGTAAGCAAGTTGGTGGGTGAAGTCAGTGGGGATGAAGTAAGGAGTTAAGGGTAGAAAATAGTTGACAAGGTTTGGATGAGAGGGTTTTGATGAGAGTGGTGTATTGTATTGGATTGCTCTATTGGATTGAGATCTGGTGACTGTGGAGGCCATTGGCCAGTAAACTCATTGTCATGTTCAAGAAACCAGTTTGAGATGATTTGAGCTTTGTGACATGGTGCATTATCCTGCTGGAAGTGGCCATCAGAAGATGGGTACACTGTAGTCATAAAGGGATGGACATGGTCAGCAACAATACTTAGGTAGGCTGTGGCATTTAAACGATGCTCAATTGGTACTAAGGTGCCCAATGTGTGCCAAGAACATATCCTCCACACCATTACACCACCACCACCGGCCTAAACCGTTGATACAAGGCAGTATGAATCCATGCTTTCATGTTTTTTTCACCAAATTCTGACCCTACCATCTGAATGTCGCAGCTGAAATTGATACTCATCAGACCAGGCAACGTTTTGCCAATATTTTATTGTCCAATTTTGGTGAGCCTGTGCGAATTGTAGCCTCGGTTTCCTGTTCTTAGCTGACAGGAGTGGCACCCGGTGTGGTCTTCTGCTGCTGTAGCCCATCTGCTTCAAGGTTTGATGTGTTGTGCATTCAGAGATGGTATTCTGCATACCTTGGTTGTAATGAGTGGTTATTTGAGTTACTGTTGCCTTTCTATCATCTTGAACCAGTCTGCGCATTCTCCTCTGACCTCGACATGAACAAGTAATTTTCGTCCACACAACTGCCGCTCACTGGATATTTTTTATTTTTTTGTAGGAGGGGGAAACTGGTTGTTAAACACAGAAGCCTGCCAAAAACACATGCATTTTTCAAGTGCTCCTATTGAAATCTCTGGTCTCAAAAATGCATTATACTGCACCAAAAGCAGCACCTTTTCAAAAATTGCACTGCACCATGTTGCATTGATGTGAATGGGCACCCTAGAGAATAATGTGATTTCCATTGTCACAGACAAATAAATTGCACTAGTGTGAAGAGGGTCTAAAGCTGGATACACACAATATGAATATCGTCCGGCTCAGCAGGAACCAGCCGACATTCGGCCTATGTGTACAGCTGCCTGTACGACAGAAGCCAACCAGCATATGACCAGCAGCCGGTCAGCGCTTGCAGCCAATCCCCCTGTCAGAATACAAAGGCACAGTGGGGGAGATCGCAGTGCCAACATCGCTTGTATTGGTGCGGCGATCTGTCAGGTTTTTTATCGTGTAGCCTTCTGGGTTGAAAAAAAAAAGCTGAGAGCGTGTGCCCAGATAAAGTGTTTCAACCAATGGGAGAGCGACACCGACTAGAGAAGTTCTGTTTCAAACGAGGTTGGTAGTATAGAAGGACCTGTAGTCTTTTGGCCAGTGAGGGAGTAATGCTGATTAGAGAAATTGTCAGTTGCGCCTCTGATCTTTCCACTGATGAGGCATCACCAGCAGCAGAGTTGCCACTCTAAAGAAACACAGAGCTACTCTATCTACACCAACAGACACCTTTTGCACACATGTGGCTTGCCTACAAGAAGTTTCAAGCTGATGCAGGTAGAAATCATATCAATACATTTTCCCCTCCTGAGTCCCTTCCTGTCCTAATCATCCTGTCATGCCCTGATACACAGGGTGTTGCATGAACAAGAAATAAGAGGGAAATAGCAGTGAAGACTCAGATTACAACCTGTAGAGAGGCTCTCCCCTCTATCTGCAATAAAGAGATAGTCCATCACTTCCTGTCCCAATAGAGATAACCCATAACTTCCTGTCCCAATGACTGCTGTACAGGAAATAAGGAACCATTTTCCCAGCGTTTATAAAACTGACAGAGGTTCATCTTCCAAAAATAGAACAACTAACAAGAAACAGTAAATTAGAAATAGTAGTACACAGTGCTACAGTACTTGACTGAAAAGTAATTCCATGTGTTAAAGCTGTTGTTTGCCTGCTGCTGCTTTTTTTTTTCTTACCTGAAAGGCATAATGAGCTAGTATGCACCGCATACTAGCTCATTATGAAATACTTACCTTAGAACGAGGTGTCGGGAACTTACCTGGTCCACGCCGAGGGAGATGTCATCTTGCCTCGGCGTGTTTTCCGGGTATCGCCGCTCCAGCGCTGTGAGTGGCTGGAGCGGCGATGTCGTCACTCCCGCGCGTCAGAAAGGTCCGGCTTCTGCCGGGCTTTAGCCGAGAATCCCCGCTGCGCATGCGCCGCTACAGTCAGCGGCTCATTGCGAGGGGAATATCTCCTAAACCGTACAGGTTTAGGAGATATTCTTTTTACCTACAGGTAAGCCTTATTATAGGCTTACCTGTAGGTAAAAGTTCAAAAATAGTGTATACAACCACTTTAAGCTCATTTGATAGTGTAGCGGGTATTTGAATTTAGGGGGAGGCATCTGGGTGGTAGTGTAACCCAGATGCACTGATTGTTAGGGAATTTGGGACCAATTGTTGTTCATGGAGGACTCTGTGGTGTGAGGTTCCCTTTGGTCTGTGGGTGGCGCTGTCGCACTGGGCCAGAGTTGAACCCTCACTGCAGTACCGTACCCTTTTTGTCCTCTTCCAGTGGCTGTACCACAGGGCGGGGAACCTGTGGTGACGCTGAGGGAGAGGAGATAAGAGGGGCGGACGCCCTGGACACGGGGTTCAGAGTGGGAGGTCAGAGTCGCGCCCAGGCACCTTCAGCCTGGGTGCCGGCATTCCGGAGATCCGGGCTCAGGTGCCCTTGACCTGACCGGAGCGGGAGATGGAGTCCATCCCTGGCACCTTTAGCCTGGGGTGAGGTACTATTGAGAAGGCCTGGGGCCCGGTACCTTCGACTGGGTCCCGCAAGGGTGGAGGAATCTGAGGGGGTTCTAAAGCTTTGGGTGCCCGAGTCTGAGGTGAGGAGGCCAGGGAGCGTAACCCCTCCGAACAGTCCGGTGCAGCATTGCTGGTGACGGCGGGGCCCCTGGTAACTCTCTTGGACGAATGTCTTCCCTCTGATAGGGGCTGCGTTTAGCGAAGGTAATTCACTCTCTGTTCTACACAGTCGGTGGCAGCGACTGGGCGCCATAACCGTTGGTGACATCACAATGGCTAGTTCTACCTAAGGATTGTGCCTCGACCTACTCCCCACTTATACTGAACTGTTCTTTGGTCACAACCTGTCTGTGCTAAATGACGATTTATTGCTGTAAGAGAATAAATAAGAGTTGGACCCTTTTCAGTGGTGTGGAACTCCAGTTACTGGGAGCAGAGGGGGTCATTCGCAGAAGAG
The DNA here is from genome assembly GCA_029206835.1 of Rana muscosa. Lineage (NCBI taxonomy): Eukaryota > Metazoa > Chordata > Amphibia > Anura > Ranidae > Rana > Rana muscosa. The sequence continues at coordinate 809,612,525 of CM055116.1, forward strand.
ACTTGGCTCTGGGTTATACGCACGACCCGATGGTAAAATAGGTTCTGGCCTTCACCTCTATCCAAAAGAGGACATGGGCCGTAGTGTATCTCATCCCTCCTCCCATACTCCCTCCTAGACAAGACAACAAGCCGAGAAGAAGAAGGGGTGAGAGGGGTGAGGTCGCCACAATAGTATTAGATTTTGTTTACTGAAAAGGTAGCTGTGACCATACAGACATGTTTAGTATGTAAGCATTTGCTTAGTAAGTAGACATGTGTGATTCGTTTCGTACGAATTTCCGAAAATTCGTACGAATTTCCGAAAATTCGTACGAATTTCCGAAAATTCGTACGAATTTCCGAAAATTCGTACATTCGGAAGCATCCAAAATACGAATTGCTATGCTTCCGAATTTTATACGAAATAAAATGGATTTATGGAATCCAAATTCCGTTACAACGGAAACGTGACTGGTGTTTTGTTGCCCAATCAGAGGTTTTCTTCTGCTGCTGAGTGAGGGTTGGGAAAATTACCTTTTTTAATATGGGAGTGGGAGACTGGTACTGGTAGTCGATGGGAGATTCAGAATCAGACAACATAAGAATGTTCATTAATATCATTTTATTATTGTCATAACGATTCCGATTATTCGTTATGATGAAGTTAAAAACCCAGGAAGTCAGCACAGCACAGGGATGGTGGGAGCCCCTCATAATGAGCACAGCAGGGGTACAGCCCCAGGAGGAAGTCAGCACAGCACAGGGATGGTGGGAGCCCCTCATAATGAGCACAGCAGGGGTACAAACCCATGAAGTCAGCACAGCACAGGGATGGTGGGAGCCCCTCATAATGAGCACAGCAGGGGTACAAACCCATGAAGTCAGCACAGCACAGGGATGGTGGGAGCCCCTCATAATGAGCATAATGAGGGGCTCCCACCATTTCTAACACATTACCCAATCCATATCAGTATAGCTATCCAGCATGAGATTTTTCCCCATTCAGATCTGACGTGTTTTCAAAGTGTTCCTTTATTTTTTTTGAACAGTGTGCATATATATATATATATATATATATATATATATATATATACACACATACACACACACACATATACAGTATATATATATATATATATATATATATATATACACACACACACACACAGTGGGTATAGAAAAGAATAATCAAGAATCATCTCCCTTTAACATTTTGTTGCTTTGCATCCTGAAATTAAGACAGACACAGTTTTTGTTTTACCCACCTGTATTTACTAGTGCAACTTATAACGTCCAAGTGAAAGATATAACACCAACATGTCTGAGAAAAAAAAAAAACAGAATAACTGAGTTGGAAAAAGGATCACCCCCCTTATGTCAGTATTTTGTTGGACCACCTTTTGCTTTAATTACAGATTTTAGTCTGTTGGGATATGTCTCTAATAACTTTGCACATCTACACTTTGCAATATTTGCCCACTCTTCTTTGCAGAACTGCTCAAGTTCAGGTGAATTTGATGGTGACCATTTGTGGACTGCAGTCTTCAAGTCTTTCCACAGATTTTCAATGGGGTTTAAGTCTGGACTCTGACTAGGCCATGCAAGGACATTCACCTTTTTCTCCAACAACTGTGTAGTAATTTTCGCTGTGTGCTTTAGGTCATTGTCATGTTGGAAGGTAAACCTTCCCATTGACAACTTTCTGGCAGATGGAAGCAGATTTTCCTCAAGAATTTGACGGTATTTTGCCCTATCCATTTTCCTTCTATCCTGACAAGTGCTCCAGTCCCTGCTGCAGAGAAACACCTCCACAACAGAATATTACCACCTCCATGCTTTACTGTAGGAATGGTGTTATTTGGATGGTGAGCTGTATTGGATTTCCAACAGACATATTGTTTGGTGCTGAGGCCAAATTTAATTTTAGTTTCATCTGACCACCCTAAATGCACCTTGAAGATTCTGAGGCCACATGGAAAAAGGTGCTATGGTAAGATGCAACCAAAATTGCACACAGCAAAAATTACCATACAATGGTTCAAGGAGAAAAAGGTGAATGTCCTTGCATGACCTAGTCAGAGCCCAGACATAAACCCCATTGAAAATCAGTGGAATGACTTGAAGACTGCAGTCCACAAATGGTCACCATCAAATTTAACTGAATGTGAGCATAAGAAGAGTGGGCAAATATAGCAAAGTCTAGATGTGCAGTTCGCAGGGACATATCCCAACAGACTAAAGGCTGTTATTAATTCAAAAGGTGGTTTAACAAAATACTGACATAAGGGGGTGATCCTTTTTCTAACTCTGTTTTTGATTTTTGATTTTTTTTTCTGACATTTTGATGTTATGTCTTTCATTTGGAAGTTAGAAGTTGCACTAGTAAATGCAGCTGGATACAACAAAAACGGTGTCTATCTTCATTTCAGGCTGCAAAGCAACAAAATGTGAATTTATGTAAAGGGCGGTGATTATTTTCTATACCCACTGTATATATCGTATATAGTTTATATGTGTAGATAGGAGGATAGACAGACATACAGTACAAGTACAGTGGAACCTCGGATTGCGAGTAACGCGGTTAACGAGCATTTCGCAATACGAGCACTGTATTTGAAAAAATCGTGACTCAGTTTGCGATTCAGGCCAAAGCGGTGTGCAGTACCGCTTTTGGCCTGAGGTGGGGGCGCCGGAGCCGAGCAGAGCCGAACGTCGCCGTTCAGAAATGCACAGAAAGGCCCGAGGACAGCACGGCTGACCTCTGCAAATCTCGGGTAGGAAGTCTTTCCGAGGTTTTCTGAGGTCAGCCGAAGTTTCCTTGGGCCTTTTCGGCTGTTTCCGAGGCTCTCCGGCGCCCCCCCCCACCTCTGGCCGTATGCGGTATTGCACCCCATTAAAGTCAATGCGGAACAAATAATTTTCGTTTCCATTGACTTCAATGGGGAAACTCGCTTTGATATGCGAGTACTTTGGATTACGAGCGTTCTCCTGGAACAGACTATGCTTGTAATCCGAGGTTCCACTGTATATAGAAAGAAAAGAGTGGCAACAATTTTATATAAATATACTCAGTTGAGTGACAGTGGACAGTGGTCTGAATGACTTATGCCGCGTACACACGACCGTTTTTTAAGTCATTTTAAAAAAAAACTTTTTTCTCGACGCGATTTTTCTTGTTTCCTCTCAAGCCTGTCTTGCATACACACGTTCATTAAAAAAAAACGCTCGAGCAAAGCGCAGTGACATACAACACGTACGACGGCACTATAAAGGGGAAGTTCCCTTCGGATGGCGCCACCCTTCATGTTAGTAAAGTTTGTTGAGCGACGATTCACGGTTTTCAGCCTCGTGCTTTTCAGTCCGTTACAGCGTGACGAATGTGCTATCTCCATTACGAACACTAGTTTTACCAGAACGAGCGCTCCCGTCTCATACTTGATTCTGAGCATGCGCGTTTTTTTTCCCCTCGTAAAAGCATACACACTACCGTTTTTCACGACGTTAAAAAAAACGACATGAAAAACGACCTGAAAAAATAGAGCATGTTCGAAAATTTAAATGGCCGTTTTTCACGTCTTTAAAAATGCTCTGGAGCATACACACGATCGGTTTTAATGCCCAAATAAAAAAATGGCATTTTTAATGGCGTGAAAAACGATCGTGTGTACGCGGCATTAGTATTAGTTGATTCAAAGCCATAAATAAACTAAACTTTAATTTTACCCTTGTTTACAAGTAATATAACTATACCAAAATTCTAGCAGTCGATGCCACAAAGCCTAAAAAAATATACCAGTACAAAGTAGATGTGGTACATAAAAGACATGCATTCACTTCTCACATAACCTAACTTAGCTAAACCTATAATGGTAATGTTATATATGAATTTATAGGAGTAGCAATTGGGGAAGGTGTTCATGCTGGTGCTTGAGCACTTCCTCATTTATCATGTACCTATGAGGAGTCCTAAAACCTCGTACACACGATCGGATTTCCATCGGACAAAGCATAGGACTTTTGTCCGAAGGGCGTTGGCCGTGAACTTGTATTGCATACAAACGGCAAAGAATAGTCGACCAACAAATACGAAACTACGTGGTTTTTCAGCTCTTTAGCGCCACCCTTTGGGCAACTTCTGCTAATGTTGTGTTATGGTTAGCATTGCTTCTGAGCATGCGTGTTTGTACTTTGGATTTTTTTTCCGACGGACTTGTATACACACGATTGGAAAATCCAAGTCGTTTCGTGTTTGTTGGCCAACAATTCTTTGCCGTTTGTTCGCAATACAAGTTCACGGCCAACGCCCTTCGGATAAAAGTCTTAGGCTTTGTCCGCAGAAAGTCTGATCGTGTGTACGAGGCTTTAAGTATAACGGATGGATTATAGTGCTTAAAGCAGAACTTCCCCTTTTGGGTGGAGCTCTGGTTTAATTCTGGGGGGACTCTGCTTCCAGAATCAGCAGTCTCATGCAAAATTTCCTAAGATTCTTATCCTCCTCCTTCAGCATTTCATGCTGCACTGTTGTCATTACCTGTGCAGTATGCTCACCTGCATGACAAATGTATTTGTCCACTTAGGCTCCTTTCACACGTGTACGGACTCCGCTTTGCTCAGTGGGGATCGCTTCATTGATCTCTGCTGAGCAGGCGGATGACAGGTCCGTCTCTGCACATTGTGCAGAGATGGACCTGTCAGAGCTCCGCTCTCCTCTATGGGGGATCGGATGAAAACAGACAGCCTGTCCGTTTTCATCCGATCCGATCTGCCAGACGGATGGAAAATAGGGTTTCCATCCATCTAAATTCAGCCGGATCGGAGCGGATTGCATGTTAGTGGAAATTTCACCGCTGACATCCGTCGCTCTATAGACCTGCATGGAGTGTCCGATCAGGTCCGCCTAAAAAACTGACAGGCGGACCTAAACGGACCACATGTGTGAAAGGGGCCTTATAGACAAATTGTCTGAATTTAGACTGATGAAAATCCAGACCTTTAGAAATGCTTCTCTGTTTTTTTTTCTAGCTTTATGCTTTGATACAGTTCTGTAAGGTGGACTGAAGGTAGTCTTGGTCAGGGCATAGTTCACCTGAACAAATCTATCACAGACTCTATCAGTTCTTAAATGTACTGTGTCCTTTTTATGAGGCACCTTCTAACCACATTTTGAGGTACTGAATATTATGCTTTTAATTAGAAAAGTGATTTTGAAATCCTTAAACTGATAACTAAATTTTGCATTTCATTACTAGCTCACACTTCATTCTAGATTTTGTTCTTCGCTGAATATTTAGTGGATCACGTAGGGGCCGATTTATGGCCAAAACACTACTTTAAAAACATCACATGAACAAAACAAAGAATGTGCAATAAATGAGAACTCCAGGAAATATCTCTGGAAAGGACAGTCGGTGATAAGTGTTGAATACACATACCTCCATGCTGTACTGTGTTAGAAACTGTTCTTCCAAAACCAGGACCAACATGCAGTGATTCTGTAAGCTCCTAGCACATGTGCTCACCACAGTATTACAATATTCACTTTCTGATGGGGCGAAGTACATAAAGCACTTTTTCTCATCTTCCTGGGTAACCTTTAACGATAGCTGCGATGTCAGACAGAGCTTCCCCTTGGCTAATGGCCACCCAACAGCTAGCAACGTGAAGGCTGCTTTGCTAGCGGGCATCTGTCTCTGGCTCCCAACACCTGCCCGAGGCAAGCAAGGGCACAAGGAATGCAGAGGGACAGGAGGAATGTCAGAATCACCTATATCTGCTTTCTTCTTGCCACTGCTTTCCTTGGGCAAGTGTTGAGAACTGGAGACAGGTGCTCGCTGGCAAAGCAGCCCTCTCCTTGTGAGTGCCAAGGGTGGGCACCCTGTCTGACATCACGGCTAACATTACAGGGCATCTAGGAAGATGGGACAAAGAACTAGATGTACTTTGTCCCATCAGGAACTGGATGCTCCAAAGAAGAAAAAGGTGATACTTTCTTGCAATTAGTTACTGAAAATGGCCACCTCATAGACTTTGACTGTGACAACTTATTCTATATATGAAATATCAGAGACAAAAAAAATGTATGGACCAGTGGCAGCTGGTGCAAACATTTTTTTGGGGGCACAAAAAAACCCTCTAGGTCCACACTCACCATGGACATGGCTCCCCTCCGTGGCTTCCATGTTAGCCAGGTCTTCTTTCTGGGTTCCAAATCTTTAGCCTCCTGATTTGCCGTGACGAGAAGCCGGAAACCTGAAGTGACGCGATGGCGAATATTGATTTGCTAAAATCAAAAGTGGGAGGGTTCGGGGCGAAGTGCTCTGAGCCCCAAGGATAACCTAAAACAAGCCAATTAGAGCCTCAGGCTCTAATCACATGCTTGTCAAAAATTGATGGCCCTAATAGACATCAATTGGTCCGGCTCCCCGCACAGTGCACACACATAGAATGATTTATTTGTAAATAAATGATAATATGACTAACATTTTTTAGCTTTAGGCCTCATGCCCACTGGCGTTTTTACAGCTGCGTTTTTTGCAGCTTAAAAACGCCTGTCCATGTTATTGTAAGGCCTCATGCCCACTGGCGTTTTTACAGCTGCGTTTTTTGCAGCTTAAAAACGCCTGTCCATGTTATTGTAAATATTTTTTTATTTTTTTATTTTTTTTTTTTGAAAAAAAAAAAAAAAAAAAAAAAAAACGTCAGAGCTAAAAACGCGACCGCGCGTTAGTGCGCGTTTTTGCGCGTTTTTGACGCTCGCGTTTTTTCCTGCCAAATTCTGACGCTGAGGAACGCACTGGCCCTGGGTTTTTTTTACAGCTTACAAACGCCTATGCTCTTTACAGCTCAAAAACGCCTAGGTGGGCATGAAGCTATAGACTAACATGGACAGGCGTTTTTAAGCTGTAAAAAACGCTCAAAAACGCGGCTGAAAAAACGCCCGTGGGCATGAGGCCTTAATGCCGCGTACACACATACGTTTTTAATGCCATTTTTTAAGCCAATGTTTTTCTCGTCGTTTTTTTTCTTGTTTCCTCTCAAGCCTGTCTTTGCATCCACACGATCATTAAAAAAAACGCTCGAGCAAAGCGCAGTGACGTACAACACGTACGACGGCACTATAAAGGGGAAGTTCCGTTCGAATGGCGCCACCCTTCATGTTAGTAAACTTTGTTGAGCGGCGATTCGCGCTTTTCAGCCTCGTGCTTTTCAGTCCGTTACAGCACGACGAATGTGCTATCTCCATTACGAAAGCTAGTTTTACCAGAACGAGCGCTCCCGTCTCATACTTGATTCTGAGCATGCATGTTTTTTTTTCCCCCCGTAAAAGCATACACACTATCGTTTTTCATGTGAAAAAATAGAGCATGTTCGAAATTTTTAATGGCCGTTTTTCACGTCGTTAAAAATGCTCTGGAGCCTACACACGATCGGTTTTAATGCCCATTTTTAAAAATGGCATTTTTAACGACATGAAAAACGATTGTGTGTATGGGGCATAAGATGTTAAAAATGTTAGTCATATTATCATTTATTTCAAAATAAATCGTTCTATGATTAGCTTTCTTATTTGGCAAAACTTTGGGTAGCAGTGCCCCTGCGCCTCTTATGGACGGGCCGCCACCGGTATGGACCAAAAGCAATGGGCTTGCAGTGTCGCTGCGATTTGGTACTAATTATCAGACAGCCATATCTGAGAGAGCACAGCATAGACATAAATGTAATGAACATTTTAGACTCGCCTGCCACAGTCCTTTGCAAACTATACCCAGAATAGTTTCCTTTAATATCATAGCAGTGAACTAGGACAACATTTTCTACGAAGTGACTGAAAAAAGCTAGTAAAACAGCAAGCGTATTATTATGGAAAGCTTCTTTGACCTTAGCAGTGACATACTTAATGAGAAAATAATTGTGAGAGAAGAGTAGAACCAGTATTTTTCGAACCAATTTCTTGAGGCATTGTTGGACATGTTAAGGCTCGTACTGTTTACCTTTTGTGTTGAATGGACAATGTCTGGCAATAACAGAGTGTACCAAAGGTTGAGAAACAGGCAAACAATACAACTCTTAATTATTGTGTAACAGCAGCCATTAAAGTGCTGTTTATCGAACAAACAATGCTCTTGGTGAAATAAACATGTTGTGGTCAAAGGCAGCAATCCTCACGTAAACATGCCAATCGATCCCACATTTACTACATAAATTCTGCATCTTTTTATCTATGTTGGAGACAGATTTAAAGTGGTTGCATTCGTTTTCTTTTTTTGTGGGCTTTTTTCTCCTCTATTTTCACCTGGTGAGCTGACCAGTAACACACCTCCTGTATTAGAGTGCCTCCACTGTAGATGAATGAGCACAGGGGGTACAGCAGACAGCAGCATCGTCAGTCTTGGGGGGGAGGGTAGTTAAAAATTAAGCCATCAAATATACTTTATAGGCCACTTCTGTATTCATATATCGAGCCCATATCCAAAAATAGAATTTCATTGGACTTTAATGGCACTAAAAAGGAATAGGCATACAGTATGTAAAAATATAAGCAAATTTTTTTCCATTTTTGGTTTAAAATCCATAGAAAGACCTACTAGAGGCCATTAAAACCACAACTTGTTTTGTTGGATCACCAGATGAAAATAGCAGAAAGAGTGCCTAAACAGGAAAACGAATGCAGCGATCACATAAGAATTGGTAAGCTGCAATATAGTAAATGTTTGCTATTGGGTTTAAGACCCCTTTCACTGAGGTGCTGCTAAAGCGCCGGTCATTTTTGCGGTGCTGTAGCTGTACTTTTCGGCCACTAGCGGGCGGATTTTTTAAGGTCTGCTGACAGAACAGAGTTCTGCCTTGTTTACATAAGAAGATCCCTGTTCAGTGTCTTCCCTCACCGATCAGTGAGCGCCGACGAACATCCATTGACCGGCACCTGCTGATCGGCTTGTGCTGTGTCAAATCACAGCACAGCTGCGTGCACCTCTTACCCGGAAGTGTTCGGATCACGTACCTAGTATGTGATCTGGCACAGGAGAGCCGCTCTGCCCTCATGTAACTAAGTTATGCAGTTGGTAAGCGGTAAAAAAAAACAACATACATTTCACATTAATAATTATGCTACCAAAATTAGTGTGTGCTGTAAATTGTCTCCAGCATTGCTCCTGTTTCTTCTTGCTGGTGGCCATCATTTTGTTGAAGCCCAGAGCAGTCACTTATTGGAAAGGAGAGAGCCTCCTTCAACTCTGACAGCTGGCTGCCAGTATCTACAGTGCATGGACTCTTGCTTTTAAGGACTCCTCTTGGACTTTCATTTGTTTTCAATTGTTTTGGCATATTATGCTCAGATTCACCCCTACATTATTTGCATCACCTACCCACTCAGACTTTCCCAGATTGGGTGCCAAGCGCTCCAAGTATACCCCTTTCTATAATTCCTTATTGGAACCTTCCCCCCTCTCCTTGTTCTCAAAAACGATATGTCATTTTCCTCAATTAAAATATATACAGTACATTTCCAGCCTTGACTGTATGTCTTGACTTGGCTGGATAGAGAGGAAGGCTGACAGAAGCTTTACAGTGCTGAAGTTCACAGATGAGGGACAAAGGAGAGATATCAGTGATATAAGATAAAACACTATCCTTGTAAGTTTAACTCGTTTCTGTCTGTCTTGTCACCTCTCTTGTGTTTCTTTTCTCTTTCTGTAATCTGTTACCTCAGCACAGTCTGTGTCATTCCTGTTACTTTCCTCCCATTTCAGCAACAGTAAATCTTAAAGTGGTCAGCTGATTGGCCTCTAGTGGCTCTGCTGTTAGGCATAGTGCCAAGAATAGAGAGCAACTGAGCATGTACAGAGCAGGAATTTAAACATTATAGGAACTCACTGTCACATTGGCTCCTGATAAGTAGCTGGGACCAAGAGCTATCAGTAACAGGCTGGTCAGTGTGCTGGGAATGGGCTCTGAGCACGCCATGGACATGTGTGTGGTGGCAGGACATTAAGGCCCACTCTACCTGCCACCACATATATGCGTTATGCGGTCGGGAATGCATGTTATGATGGTATTCCTTCCTTTTTTATTTTGGTATGCCTTTTTCTTCACATTTACATGCAGACCAACAGCAATTGGTTGGTACAAGCTATAAGTCCCACAACAGAAGGATTAATATATGGTAGAATGGCTAAAATTAAACGACATTACCACTAATGGAATTTTAATGATCCCGTTGATGTTACAACCTGGGACAAAAAGTGAAATATAACTAATCCCAAATCATTATAATTTCCCTTCCAAATCAAACTTTAAAAAAATCTATATATAATTGGAATAAAATCTCCCAACCCCTTGAAGTTTATCTAAACCCAAATTTACATATCACAGCTTATCAATACTTAGATGCACAAGTTTTCAGTTTTTTTCCCCTTTATTTTCACAGAGTAATCCTACATATAACAGCACTTCCTATCCTTGGGTGGATAAACTCAATCCCTTGTATCTATGGAGGGAGCCATGGTCGTCACCCAGGCTGGACTTTAAATATTTTTCTCTCTTTACCTCTGTAAGGCTCGGTTCACACTAGTGCGGGCCGTGCGTTCCGCGTTTGCTCAGGCACGGCAGCTCATTCATTTAAAGTGGCTGCTGTGCCACGTGAAAACACACACAAAAAAGGTGCATGCACCTTTTAAAAAACAGGCAAACCGCATGGTCTTTTCGACCAATATGGTTCCCGCACCTGCGATCGCGCTGCTGGCTGAGATGCGTGTGGGTGCCATTAGGAATGTATGGCAGCCCCATGCATCTCGCAAGAGCAGCGCGATTCGGCTGCAGGTGCAGCAATCAATGCGTTTCCTGCAACCCGCAACTGGAACACACGGCCTGCACTAGTGGGAACTGAGCCTTATGTGGGGTTTGGGAAATAAATAGTTTAAAGAAGAAAGATAACATTTTGCTTTCAGTTCACAGAAAGTGACAGGGACACTGCATTTCTGGCAAGGTCAAAAAACATTTTCTGTACTTGCTGAAAATGTTCTTAGCCTGAAAAATTAAATCTAATGGGGCCATCTAACCTATGTGGTAAACTGCAATATATATATTTTTTATTCTCGAGTCCAAATATCCCTAATCTATCCCCAAAATTGGCAGATTTACCATATTGATGCATGTTCTGGCAAAATGTTTTTGATGTAACAGCTGTGCATTTATTAACAAAATGCAGATTTCAGTGAGCTGCAACTCAGAGGGTTGCTAATGAGTAGTTAAAGTAAAATGTTTATTGTCACTTTACATGGTTCATTTGGGCCAGCCTGGGGATAGGGTAAGTAATCCTGCCCATTCCTCTAACCCTAGACTAATGGTCTCCAAACTGCAACCCGCAGGCCAGATGTGGACCTTTGCTTGCCTTTACCAGACCCCTGAAAAAACGAATCCTCCCACTGACACCAACAAGGGGGAACTAATTCTCTCATTGATACCAGTGACAGGGCAGTATTCCTCCCACTGATACCAATGACGGGCACTATTCCTCCCAGTTATATCAATGATAGCGCACTATTCCTCCCACTGACACCAACGAGGGGGCACTATTCCTCCCACTGACACCAACGAGGGGGTACTATTCCTCCCACTGACTCCAACGAGGGGGCACTTTTCCTCCCACTGACTCCAAAGAGGGGGCACTTTTCCTCCCACTGACACCAATGAGGGGGCACTATTCCTCCCACTGACACCAATTCTCTCACGGATACGAGTGACAGGGCAGTATTCCTCCTACTGATACCATCGACGGAGCACTATTGATCCCACTGACACCAGCGGTAAACAGGCAGGTAGCGTGGTTCAATGACAGTCCAGGTAAAGGGCAGGCTGAGTTCAGGAAATAGTCCAAAATCCAGTCCAAGATCATACACAGGGAAATCCAATCTAGCAGAGCAAGGCAGACAGAGGGGCTTGATCAGGAATAACATACATATCACTCACAAGCATGCAAGTTAGGGTTTAGCTGGCTTATAACAGGTTTGAGTTTCCACCCAGAGACTGATCACATCAATCAGCTTGCAGGTGGACAAAGACAGGGAGCAAGCCATAGCCAAAACCCGGATGCTGGAATGAGGAGCAGGAGCGCTAGACGCTCCTGACACAATGATGGGGTACTATTCCTTCTACTGACACCAATGATGGGGTGCTATTCCTCCCGCTGATACCAATGGTGGAGAATTATTCCTTCCAATTATATCAATGATAGCGCACTATTCCTCCCACTGATACCAAATGATGGGGCACTATTTCTCCCACTGACACCAATGATGGGGCACAATTTCTCCCACTGACACCAATGATGGGGCACAATTCCTCCCACTGACACCAATGATGGGGCACAATTCCTCCCACTGATACCAACGATGGGGCACAATTCCTCCCACTGATACCAACGATGGGGCACTAATTCCTCCCAATTATATCAATGACGGCACACTATTCCTCCCACTGATACCAACAAGGGGGCACAAATTCTCTCACTGATATCAATAATGGGGCACTACTTCTCCCACTGATACCAATGACGGGGCATTATTCCTCCCACTGATACCAATGATGGGGAATTATTCCTCCCACTGATACCAATGACGGGGCATTATTCCTCCCACTGATACCAATGATGGGGAATTATTCCTCCCACTGATACCAATGAAGGGCACTATTTCTCCCAATTAAATCAACGATAGTGCACCATTCTTCCCACTGTTACCAATGACGAGGCACGATTCCTCCCACTGATATCAATAATGGGGCACTATTCCTCCCACTGCTACCAATGACGGGGCACTATTTCTCCTCCTACTGACCACAGGCTCTATGTAAAAAAAAAATTATTCCCACTGACCACCAAACCTAATACATTGTTTACTCCAACTGGACACTTTTTGGCCCCCTAAAGTCTGCAGGACAGTAAACTGGCCCTTTGTTGAAAAAATTTAGAGACCCCTGCCTTAGATAAAATAAGCATTTAACCCTTGCAGTGCGGGGGTGGGGGTATAAGGAGTTCATCTTAAAAACCCAATTGAACTTTCAGTTTAAATTAGCTAAACACATTCCATGTACATCAAAACAAAAAGGTGTGAAAAGTCATATAGTTTTGTTTTTTATGAACCAAAGCCAATTAGAAAAGCCGGTCTACTGCTAGCAGCTGCAAAGTGGGACATTTCCTCTCTGTGGGAAAACAGTAATCTCTTTTCAGCACTCTGACATGCCTGTGAAGCCAGAGCCAGAATTCTTTAATCAGCAGCTTAAGTTTTGCTGATTGCAGAGCTATAGGTCTGACTCAGGAGTTGCACCTCTAAAGACTGACCACTGCTTCTTCACAGAGAGTTAAGCTGGCTGTACACTGGAATTGCATTAGAAAATTCAAATTCTAAAAGGGGTTGTAAAGGTAAAAGTTTTTTCACCTTAATGTATTCTATGCATTAAGGTGAAAAAAACATCTGTGGATTAGCGGCCCCCCCGTTTACTTACCTGACCCCTCGAAAGTCCCGCGCCGTGAACGCGCTTGCTTCTCGGCTCATTCATTGGTTGATTGAAAGCAGCGCAGCCATTGGCTCGCACTGCTGTCAATCACATCCAATGACGCGGAGCGCCGGGGCCGAGTGATACAGTGAGCGGCTATGGCCGCCGGCTGTATCACGGGAGCGCGCCCGCAAGAACTCATCACCATGCTCACTCGCTCGCATGAAGGTGATGAGTTCTTGCGGGGGGGGGGGGGGGGAGCCGAGACAGCCACCGAGGGACCCCAGAAGACCAGGTTCGGGGCCACTCTGTGCAAAACGAGCTGCACAGTGGAGGAAAGTATAACATGTTTGTTATTTAAAAAAAATAAAAAAATAAAAATTACCTTTACATACCCTTTAAGAAAGTTTATTTGATTTTATAATCATTAGTGTGGTAAAATCAACAGTGATGAGAAAATTCGAAGGAGCAGGATGGAAAAAAATTCTCAAATAAATTTATACCAGTAAATGTGGTTTTTATCTTAGTAAAGTCCATTTAGTCCAAAATTAAATGTTAAAAGCAAACAATATTTTGAAGTATTTTCGAAGGATGTTCATCAAGCAGTCAAATGTGCCGAGAGGTTTTGTACAATGTACACATGAACATTTGTTCCAAAATCTACTAGTGTATGGCCAGCTCAAGTGTCCCACTCTGCAGCTGCTGACCGGGGACAGGCTTTTATAAGGTTGTAGCTGCTCTAGAAAGAAAATGAACACCTTTTGTTTGGGTGCACTTGGAAAGTATTTCACCAATTTAGGGTCCATGAACACTGGCTTAAAAAATTGCTGCTTCTAGAGAGGAGTTTAGTATTTTGCCTGTAGAAGCAGCTCAATGTTATCCTATGTGTCCATGCACATTAGGACATTTAGAGGCATGTTTTAAAGGGGAACCCCACTTTTAGCATATGGTCACGTTTAGCATATACAATTGCAACACAAGTCATATTGTAATTGAATGTTATTAAAAATGTTCTTTCCCTTTCAATCTGCAGCTCTGTAATGAAAATACAATGCAATATGACAACATGGAGATGTTTTGTACACAGAACAGCCCCCAGATATGTCATTTTCTGCTTGTGTGATTATCGGCTCACTGATTTTCCCAGAAGTCTACACTAAGATACAAGTCAGATGTAAGGCATCCTCTGCAACAAAAATACATTTTTTGGTGATATACTCTTAATAGGAAATCACATCTAAAAAGGGATTCAGGTCCAGCAGCTTTCCTCATTAGAGCCCTGCAGGTGCACAGCTGGTTGATAATTATGAAACCACTCCCATTAGACTCACTCAGAACAGGGGCAAAGACACAGTGATTTCTTCAGAATAACAAAAAGGTAGGAATCTGCAACAAAGTTTGTTAAAATCCCTGCAATGTGTACAGATCACCCAGAGGGAAAATAGGATTTTTTACTCACTGTAAAATCCTTTTCTATGAGTCCATGGACCGACACAGCTTCTCTATTGACAAAGTGGGTATTATCCGTTAATTAGGAGTGACTAGGCAGAAAACTTGTAAAAAGTGTTGCATCACACCTTCTACAGTACCGCCCAGGGGGCGGACCCTCTGGGTATATCCCCTCAGTCTGCATCTCGCAGATCAGTTTGTCAAAAAGCAGTACAAAAACTTAAAAGGAGGGGTGGGTGCTGTGTCGGTCCATGGACTCAGAGAAAAGGATTTTACGGTGAGTAAAAAATCCTATTTACTCTTTCGTCCATGGACCGACACAGCTTCTCTATTGACAAAGTGGGACATCCCAAAGCAGTGTCAAAGAAAAAACGAGGGGTGGTAACAGCATAAAAATAAACTTCACCCCAAACACAAAACAGCACTCCTCCAACGGAGGAGTTGCAACTCTAAACAGCCGCCTGCAAAACTTTGCGGCCGAAAGAGGCATCCAAAGAGGCACCTACATCAACCTTAGAGAATTTTGTGAAAGTGTGAGCAGACGACCAAGTCGCCGCTTTACATAATAGGGAAACAGACGTTTGATGTCGGAAAGCCCAAGAGGCACCTATTGCCCTGGTCGAATGCGCCGTGACCGGGAAGGGGAGCGCTTGACACTTTAAGGCGTAAGCCTGGATTACTATCTGTCGGATCCACCAAGAGATGGTGGCCGATGAGACTGCTTGGCCCTTCTTGGGACCAGCCACCGAAACAAACAGTGAGTCTGACTTCCGGAACAGGGAAGTAGCAGATAGGTATACTCTCAAAGCTCGGACAACGTCCAAGGAATGCAACGCCGACTCCTTAGGATTCGACGGATGAGGACACAAGGATGGAAGTACAATGTCTTCGTTGAGATGAAAAGCTGAAACGACTTTCGGAAGAAAGGAAGGCTGCGGCTGCAGCACCACCTTATCCTTGTGGAAAATCAAATAGGGAGCCTTGCAGGACAAGGCTGCCAGCTCAGAGACTCGTCTAACTGACGTAACAGCCACCAAAAAGACCACTTTCTGAGAAATATCTCTAATATTCTCAAACGGTGCCTTCTGAAGCACAGAGAGGATCAGGTTCAAGTCCCATGGAGGTAGCGGGGGACGGACCGGAGGGGCCACATGTCGAACCCCCTGCACAAATGTACTCACGAGAGAGTGAGTCGCCAGGGGTCGCTGAAAAAAGACAGCCAGGGCAGATATCTGTCCCTTAATCGTACTTTGGTCCTCCCCATGCTGTAAAAACAGCAGGATTCTGGAAACCAAATAAGTACGCGGATGCCATTTCATTTCCTCACACATGGAGATGTAGGCCTTCCAAGTGCGGTGATAAACCTTCCTAGAGGACGGTTTCCGAGCACTTCTCATAGTAGAGATTACTGAATCTGACAGGCCCCGGTCTCTCAGTACCTGGTTCTCAACAGCCAATGCCGTTAAAGCCAGTGACCGTAAAGCAGGATGGAGTATGGGACCTTGCGATAGCAGGTCCTTCCGTAGTGGTAGTCGCCAGGGGACGTCTGCTACCAGACGTACTAGATCGGCGTACCAAGGACGCTGAGGCCAATCTGGAGCAATTAAGATCATTGGAATTCCCTCTGCCTCCACTCTGCGGAGCAGAAGAGGAAGAAGCCTTACGGGAGGGAAGGCATAGATTAGCCTATACTGACCCCACGATACCACCAACGCGTCCGTTGCGTCTGCCCATGGGTCTCTTGACCGGGCCACAAACCTCAATACCTTCCGACTGAGTCGGGAAGCCAGAAGATCTACGTCTGGTGTGCCCCATCTTTGGCAGAGGAGTTGAAACACCTCCGGGTGTAAGGACCATTCTCCCTGATCCAGCATCTGGCGGCTCAGGTAGTCCGCCTGCCAGTTTTCCACACCCGGAATGTACACGGCCGACAGTGCTGGTACGCTCCTCTCTGCCCACTTCAGGATGCGAGTGACCTCCGATGCTGCAGCTGAGCTTCTTGTTCCTCCTTGATGATTGACCTATGCCACTGCTGTGGCGTTGTCTGACTGGATCCTGACTGGACGCCCTTGCAGCCTCTGAGACCATTTGAAGAGGCAAAGCCTGATCGCCCGGATTTCCAGGACATTGATCGTCAGGAGGGCTTCCTCTGGGGTCCAGCGACCTTGCGCCGACTGAACACCCCAGACTCCTCCCCCCCCAACCTGTAAGGCTGGCGTCCGTTGTGATCACTATCCAGTAAACCGGAAGAAATTACTTACCGGCCATTAGAGCCGGTGCTGTCAGCCACCATACCAGGGATCTCCTGACTAGGTGGCTCACTCAGATTTGATAATCCAGAGATGATGGACATCTGTTCCATCTGGACAGAACTTCCTTCTGTAACACTCGAGTGTGGTATTGAGCATATGGGACCGCCTGGAAGGAGGCTACCATGAGGCCTAACACTCGCATGCAAAAACAGAGTGACGACCAATTCCTGGAAGTCAGCTGCCGTACTGCAGCCCAGAGGGTCTGCAACTTCTCCACAGGGAGGAATACCTTTGCCTCTGAGGAATCCAGAATCAACCCCAGGTACACTAGGCGTTGAGTGGGCACCAATACTGACTTTTGCGTGTTTAGTATCCAACCACAGTCTCGAAGAGTCTGACAGGTAATGGACACGCTTACCTCTAATTCTGAGCTTGAAGGGGCCTTTAGTAGAAGGTCGTCCAAGTAGCCCATGATAGCGATACCCCGCTGTCTTAGAGGTGCCAGAATCGGAGCGAGCACCTTGGTGAACGTCCTGGGTGCTGAGGCAAGGCCAAACGGGAGGGCCACAAACTGGTAGTGGTTCTTCCCGATAGCAAATCGCAGAAACCTCTGGTGTCTGGAGTATATGGGGACATGCAGGTATGTGTCCTTGATGTCCAAGGAGGCCAGAAAGTCCCCCGGATGGAGGGCCGTGACTACAGATCGAACCAACTCCATCCGAAATCTTTGTACCTTCACAAAGCAATTGAGTGCTCTGAGATCCAAGATTGGATGAACCCCATCCTTCTTCGGCACAATGAACAGATTTGAGTAAAAACCCTGACCCCGTTCCTGTTCTGGAACTGGAATAACTACCCCGCGTTCCAGTAGACCCTGGACCGCCCCATACAGGGCCTCCCGACGGGTCGGTAGTAGCTGGAGATTGGAGGTGATGAATCGGTCCGGTGGACAAGAGAGAAATTCTATCTTGTAGCCTGAGGAGATTACTTTGCAAACCCACCTGTTGGAGACTAGAGCTGTCCACTGAGTCGCGAATTTTGCGAAGACGTCCCCCCACCCGAGAGCTGGGTGGGGGTGGACCTTCATGCGGACGCAGATTTGTCTGCAGGCTTGTTGGGTTTGCGGGACCAAGGACGCTTTTGTCCTTGGGCAGGCGCCTTGTCGGCCTGAGGTCTTTTCCCTGTCGCCCTAGGGGGACGAAAAAACGCTTGCGTGCAGTAAAGGAGGGCCCTTGCCCTTGGCATGGTCCCTACCCTTGCTAGTTTGAGGAAGCAAAGTGCCTTTACCTCCTGTGGCATCCTTGATGATGTCATCCATAGAGGCCTCAAAAAGTCTGTCGCCCCTAAAAGGCAGATCCAACAGGGCTTTCTTGGAGGTCTGGTCCGCAGACCAGCCCTTTAGCCAGATCAAGCGGCGTATTGCTACTGCATAAACCGAAGCTTTTGACAGCAGGGGAATAGTATCCATGTCTGACTCGCAGACAAACCTAAGGCCCTGGACCAACTGGTCGGCCAATGTTATCTCATCAGGAGGAGCATCTCGCTCCTTAAACCCTGGAGTAGCAATCTTGCCCATTCAGTAAGTGTCTGAGACACTAGGGCCCCCGCCAATGCCGGGCGGACTGCCGAGCCTACCACTGAGTATAGGTAGCGAGCGAGTGCTTCAGCCTTCTTATCCACAGGGTCCTTGAAAACAGGAACCCCTTCTACTGGAATTGTGGTGGCTCTATTAAGTCTGGAAAACGGAGGGTCCACTATAGGGGGAGAGGTCCATTTCTTCAGAAAACTCTCCTCAAAGGGGTACCGTACCGCAAACCTCTTTGGGGCTGTAAAGACCCTCAGTGGGTTCTCCCATTCCTTGTATAAGTGTTTATCAAAATAAGACACACAAGGGAACACCTTAGCAGTCAGGGCAGGTTTATGAAACCCAAAGTGGACCGGAGTCTCTGCGGCTTCTGCAGTATTTTCCAACTTTAGCGTATCCCGCACTGCCGTAATAAGGTCAGGTACCAAAGCGGTCTCGCGTACTGACCTGGACTTGGAGTCATCCTCACTGTCTGGTCACGGTCTGCAGTCTCTGATGCATCAGAATCCGTAGATGGACCTGGTTCTGCATCAGAATTATCCCCAGAAGCTTGCAGGGGACGGGGGCGTTTACTACCCCCTGTATTCCCGTGTGCTGCTTCCACCCTGGCAGCAATCGCCTCTAGGATTGCCGTCATAGTGTTCATAGACACCTCAGGGGCACCAGCTGCTAAATCTGGTGTTTCAGGGGAGAAGACATCTGGCTCAGATGCCATGCTGACCACGCTCTGACACCCACAGGGCTCCAGGCAAGATATCAATAGGCCACCCTCCTGTGCTGCAGAGATGCTGGGTCACCCAGAGGACTCACCGCCCTTGGATCGGTACCGCTATGCTGCCGTGCTGCACCTGTGATGCTGTCCCACCGCTGCTGTGTCAGTCTGCTTCTTTTATCAGTGCTTCCTGTGTGAAATTCTCGCGCCAGTGTAATGCACCCTAGAGGCCGGAGACTCTCGCAAAATGGGCGCCAAACGTCTGTATGGAAGATAATGTGGGCTCTAGGAAAATGGCCGCCGAGCCGAAGATAGAGGCCAAAGCAGCCGTAGACCACAAAAAGATGGCCGCCGAACGGCAATATATACATACAGCGTGGATCATTACAAACATGGCCGCAGATCAGTCGATAGAGGCCAGAGGGTGTGGAACTACAAGAAAATGGCGCCGAAACCACAGGAAGATGGCCGCCGGGCAGTCACTAGAGGCCGAACCCGGCATGGACCACCGCAAAATGGCCGCTGACAGCATGGAGGGGGGAAGAAGCACACACACAGGTAAGCAGAAATGACATCTTTTTAAATGTTAGTTACAGCCAGCCCCGCTCCAGTGGAACTCCCTAGGTGACCCCCAGCAACCTTAGCTAGAAGCCCAGGGAGGAGGGAAGGGCAAGGAGAGAGGGCCACAACCACTTACTTGGTCCCTCCAGGAATGTCCAGCCAAATCACCCAGCCAAGACAGGGGAGTTTACTTACCTATCATGCTGGAAGACATTCCAAACAGATCATCGTCCGCGCACGGAAGGTGAGTGTTGGCCAGGCATGCTGTGATTGGACCCAAGGGGACGATCATATGTATGCCCTGGAGTGCGACGCTCACCGGACAGGCTGCTGCAACTCGGTCGTAAGGTCAGCCGAAGCTGAGCGGTCCGATGCAAGCCTTGGAGCGTAAGCTCACCGGCCAGGCTGCTGCGACTCGGCCGTAAGGTCAGCCGAAGCTGAGCGGTCCGATGCAGGCCCTGGAGCGTAGGCTCACCGGCCACCCGTGGAGCGACGGGCATGTCGTGAAAAACCCAGCGCGTACCTAGGGTCGGCACATGCTCGATGGCCGAAACTGGGGTGACTACAAGGATCGAGGATCCAGCCTGTCACCCAGTCGGCAATTGATCGAAGATTGCAGGAAACAAAAAAAAAATGTAGCAAAAAAATATCTTTTTCCCCCGGACCAATGGGCCCGAAGGGAGCCATGTCCTACTCCTTGCTAGAAAGAAAATAACTGATCTGCAAGATGCAGACTGAGGGGATATACCCAGAGGGTCCGCCCCCTGGGCGGTACTGTAGAAGGTGTGATGCAACACTTTTTACAAGTTTTCTGCCTAGTCACTCCTAATTAACGGATAATACCCACTTTGTCAATAGAGAAGCTCTGTCAGTCCATGGACGAAAGAGTAATGTTTTTTTTCCCTCAACAAAAGCTGGAGTTACACTTTAAGCTCAGCGAGGCAGAAAAAAAACCTTCTGTTACGTGCGCTCTGGCAGAAAGAACTTGTATTTTCTTTTAGGCCAAGTGGGCATGGACCATAAAACTAAAGGTCTAATTATGCTTTAAACTAAAATAAAGTAAGTCTCAAGCAAATGGTTAGAAAAAAAATGTATCATAGAGATAATCTAACATATACAGCATACAAGGTCAATATAAGGATCTGGACTAATAACCCTTTATTTTATCAACAGTATAGGAGGGGCTTATTTATGAGAACAGTGATTGAAGAGCAATACAGGCAACAAGTGAAACCATTTAATGGGGTAACAATGTTAATGAAAATGGAAGAACATTTTTTTTTCCAGCCAAGTAAGCCGTGTATCATTCTCCAATCATCGACACGGTGCAAAGAACAGGAAACAACCTAAAGTATGCTTCTATCCGTGCTGTGGTTTAGTGCATTACCTTTTAAAAGACATGCAGCAAGTGGCAAAATATTCCAAGTGATAACAATAATAATAAACTGTATGACAGCAAAACTGTAGGGCAGTAAACATGCTGAAAGTATTTAGGCCAAACAGGTGGAGGTGCAGTAAATATCTTTAGCATGATGCATTCATAGCAGTAATCAGCTGTGCTTTTATCTTGTTTCCCTCTCAGTTCATAGCAATTTGCCCTGAGCTTTAGGACATTATCTGAAGGAGTGTCTGCTGATGTGATCTCACCGTACAAAGTACATGCATGCTACAAGATCCCATATTAGCATTGTCATTTCTTTTCTTACAAACATGTTTTTACAAAGGCAGAAAAATATCTATTAATGATTTTGCTTTTATATACAGTGCATTCTTAAAATATTCGGACCCCCTTTGCTGTTTTCAATGTTATGTTGAAGCCTGATACCAGTTATTTAAATACATTTTTTTTTTTTATTAATCTACACTTAGTACCCCTTCCCTTAATGACAAATGTCTGTAAATGTAAAAAGAAAAAACTGAAATATCACATGTACTTAGGTATTCAGAACCTTTACTCAGTACTTTGTTGAAGCACCTTTGGCAGTGTTTCACTGTTGGAATGGTATTAGGCAGGTGATGAGCGATGCCTTGCTTTCTTCAGACATAACATTTAGAATTAAGGCCAAAAAGTTCAATCTTGGTCTCACCAGACAAGAGAATCATGTTCTTTACAGTCCTTCAGGTGCTTTTTTGCAAACTCCATTGGGCTTTCATGTGGTTTGTACTGAGGAGAGGCTTCCGTCGGGCCATTCTACCATAAAGCCCAGATCGGTGGAGGGCTGCAGTGATGGTTGTCCTTCTGGAACTTTGTCCCATCTCCATACAGGATCTCTAAAGCACAGAGTGACTATCAGCTTCTTGGTCACCTCTTACTGAGGCCTTTCTCTCCCCCATGGGCTCAGTTTGGCCAGGCGACCAGCTCTTGTAAGAGTCCTGGTTGTGCCAAACTTATTCCATTTGAGAATAATGGAGGCCACTGTGCTCCTGGGAGCCTTCAGTGCAGCAAAAAATTTTTTTTTAGCCTTCCCCAGATTTGTGCCTTGCAATAATCCTGTCTCTAAGCTCTGCAGGCAGTTCCTTTGACCTCATGGCTTTTGCTCTGATACAGTATGCATTGTCATCTGTGATGCCTTTTATAGAAGGTGTGTGTCTTTCCAAGTCATGTTCAATCAACTTAATTTACCACAGGTGGTCTCCAATCAAGGTGTACAAACATCTCAGCAACAAACAAGAGAAATGGGAGGCACCAGAGCTTAAGACCCCTTTCACACGGACGTTCCGTATGTCAGTTTTTCATCCATCCGTTTTCGGATGAAAAACGGCCATACATGTATGCCTATGGGATAGCGGATGAACATCCGACGACATCAGTCTCCGCTATGGTCCGTTTAGCATGACGGAGGAAAATCCTACTTTTCCATCCGTCTGTGGATCGGATGAAAACGGGCAGACGGTCCGTTTTCATCCGATCCCCTCCCTAGAGGAAAGCGGCGATCCGACCAGTCCGTTTCTGCACAGTGTGCAGAGACGGACAAGTCATCCGCCGGCTCAGCGGGGATCAACGGAGCGATCTCCGCTGAGCAAGCGGATATTCACGGGGCGGATCATGACGGGATCCGCCCGTGTGAAAGAGCCCTTAGTGTTGTTGCAACTGGTTGAAAACTTATCCCAATGTAATATTTCAGTTTGTCCTTTTAATAAATCTACAGACATTTCTTGAAATCTGTTTTCACATTGTCATTATGAGGTACTGAGTGTAGATTAATTAGAAAATAAATCAATTTAACCACTTCGGCCCCCGGAAAAATTTACCCCCTTCCTGACCAGAGCACTTTTTGCGATTCGGCACTGCATCGCTTTAACCGACAACTGCGCGGTCGTTGCACCCAAACAAAATTGATGTCCTTTTTTTCCCACAAATAGAGCGTTCTTTTGGTGGCATTTGATCACCTCTGCGGTTTTTATTTTTTGCGCTATAAACAAAAAAAAGAGCGAAAATTTTGGGAAAAAAATATATATATTTTTTACTTTTTGCTATGATAAATATCCCCCCAAAAAATATAAAAAAAAACAAAAAAAAAAAACCAACACATTTCTTTCTCAGTTTAGCCCGATATGTATTCTTCCACCTATTTTTGGTGGAAAAAAAAAAAAAAATCGCAATTAGCTTATATTGATTGGTTTGCGCAAAAGTTATAGCGTATACTAAATAGGGGATCGTTTTATGGCACTTTTATTATAATTTTTTTTTATTAGTAATGGCGGCGATCTGCGATTTTTATCATGACTGCGACATTATGGCGGACACATCAGACATTTTTGACACTATTTTGGGACCATTGTCATTTATACAGCGATCAGTGCTTTAAAAATGCACTGATTACTGTGTAAATGACACTGGCAGGGAAGGGGTTAAACACCTGTGTCCTAGGGAGTGGATTCTAACTGTGGGGGGTGGTCACACTAGAACATGACAGAGATCACTGCTCCCGATGACAGGGAGCAGGAGATCTGTCTTGTTGCTAGGCAGAACAGGGAAATGCCTTGTTTACATGGGCATCTCCCCGTTCTGCAGCTCTGTGACACGTTCGCGGGCACGCTCACGGAGATTTAAAGGTACGTTGCTTTGCGAAGCCGTGCCATTCTGCCAACGTATATCGACGTGAGCCAGTCGGCAAGTGGTTAAACAACTGCAGTATCAGGCTGCAACATAACAACATTGAAAACAGTAAAGGGGGCCTGAATACTTTATAAATGCACTGTATTTCTCACTCTGCTTGAAAAGATTTTAAAAACCTAGTTAAAAGAGCACAGTGAACAGAAAAAATACAGATACTTTCACCTCTAAGACGCAAGACATCCCTGTACACTTTAGGCTGATCTAGTTGCATGTCAAAACTTCTGAAAATGTTGATCTCTGCATCCATCCATAACGGTTTAAAGAGGAACTTCAGTTTCTCAATTAGCATGGACTATTTGTAATCCTTATGCTGCTAGCATTAGTAAATAAATAGGAAAGCCCCCCCCCCCCCCTCTCCCATGGTCCCCCCCTGATTAATGGATGTTTATTTCTATATAAATATGGCACCTGTTAACTTGTGGCAATCTTTTCTATTTTCTATGTTATTACACTCTATGCAACTGCTATATCACTTGTCGTGAGCCATCTGTATTATACCATGTTTTTTTTTTTTCAATAAAGACCAACCTTGTTGGTAAAAAAATAAATAAATTGGAAAGTACACTCGCCAGCCATTTTATTAGGCACACCTGTTTAACCACTTAATAATCGGCCTATAGCCAAATGACGGCTACAGGGCGGTTTCTTAACTCTGGGAGGGTGTACATTGACATCCTCCCAGAATGGCGCGCACACCAGAGGACCCGGCGCATCACGGTAAATGGCCGCTAATAGCGGCCGTTTACCACATGATCGCTTCGTCAAATGACGGAGCGATCACTTGAAAACATACCGCCGTCATGTTATGACGCCGCTTCCTCTCTCCCCTCTCTGTACCTATCGGTACAGTAGGAGAGGGGGAGAGATCCATCCATCCCTGCAATACCCTGCCATACTCGGCCTCTGTATGTGGCCAGGCTGTGGAAATCTCACACATGTGGTATCGCCGTACTCGGGAGTAGGCGAATCAATTTTGGGGTGTCATTTTTGGTATGTACATGCTATGTGTTAGCAATATTGTATAAATGGACAACTTTGTGTTTTTTTTTAAAAAAAAAAGTGTTTTAACCACTTCCCGCCCACCGTCCGTCATGAGGTCCTTGACTTTGTGCGGGGATATCTAAATGATGGGAGCAGCTACAGGCATCATTCAGATATCAGCTTTTTCAGCCGGTGATTCCCTACACCATCAGCTGTTCCGCCGCTTGATCATTCTTACGGGAGGCGAGAGGGGACGTCCCCCCCTCCCGCCGGTGCTTCTACCGACTCACCGCTACGATCGAAGCCAGGATCGTTTTTATTTTTTTTCAGGCTTCCCAGCCTAGAGGTGAGATGTGAGGTCTTATTGACCCCATATCTCACTGTAAAGAGGACCCGTCATGCCATATTCCTATTACAAGGGATGTTTACATTTTGTAAATTTGGGGGGGGGGGGGGCTATGGGAATGTGTCAAACCAAAATAAATAAAGTAAAATGAACAATATATATTTTCTTTTAAAACACCCCTGCCCCCGTGTGCTCGCATACAGAAGGGAACGCATACGTAAGTCTCGCCCCACATATGAAAATGGTGTTCAAACCATATGTGAGGTATCACTGCGAACGTTAGAACGAGAGCAATATTTTTGGCCCTAGACCTCCTCTGTAACTCAAAACATGTAACCAGTAAAAATATTTAAAGCATCGCCTATGGGGATTTTTAAGTAGCGAAGTTTGGCACCATTCCACGAGCGTGTGCAATTTTGAAGGGTGACATGTTAGGTATCCATTTACTCGGCGTAACTTCACTGTTTTGTTTTTTTAAAGCACAAAACTGTTTTTTTTTTCCAAAAAAACGCGCTTGAAAAATTGCTGCGCAAATACCGTGCAAGAGAAAAAGTTGTAACGACTGCCATTGCATTCTCTAGGGTCTTTGCTAAAAAAAACATATATAATGTTTTGGGGTTCTATGTAATTTTTTAGCAAATAAATGATGATGATGATTTTTACATGTAGGAGAGAAATGTCAGAATTGGCCTTGGTGCTCCAGAACGCCTGAAGGGGCTCCCTGCATGTCGGGCCTCTGTGTGTGGCCACGCTGTGTAAAAGTCTCACACATGTGGTATCGCCATACTCGGGAGTAATAGCAGAATGTGTTTTGGGGTGTAATTTGTGGTGTGCATATGCTGTGTGTGAGAAATAACCTGCTAATATGACAATTCTGTGAAAAAAAAAAAAAAAAACTAACCATGCCTCTTTCTAAATACCTTGGAATGTCTTCTTTCCAAAAAGGGGTCATTTGTACTTTTCTGGCATGTTAGGGTCTCAAGAAATGAGATCGGCCGTCAGTACTTCAGATGTGATCAATTTTCAGAGATTGGCACCATAGCTTGTGGACTCTATAACTTTCACAAAGACCAAATAATATCCACCAATTTGTACTTATTTTTACCAAAGATATGTAGCAGTATAAATTTTGGCCAAAATGTATGAAGAAAAATTACTAATTTGCAAAAATTTTTATTTTATAGCGCAAAAAATAAAAAAACCAACGGTGATTAAATACCACCAAAAGAAAGCTCTATTTGTGAGAAAAAAAAAAAAAAGACAAAAATTTCATATGGGTACAGTGTTGTATGACTGAGTAATTGTCATTCAAAATGTGAGAGCACCGAAAGCTGAAAATTGGTCTGGTTATTAAGGGGGTTTGAGTGCCTAGTTGTCAAGTGGTTAATACCTTGGTAATACAAATTGCAAATTAGCCAATCACATGGCAGCAACTCAATGCATTTAGGCATCTAGACGTGGTGAAGACGACTTGCTGAAGTTCAAGCCGAGCAACAGAATGGGGGAAGAAATGGGATTTAAGTGACTTTGAACGTGGCATTGTTAATGCCAGACAGGCTGGTCTAAGTGTTTCAAAAACTGCAGATTTACTGGGATTTTCACACACAACCATCTCTAGGGTTTACAGAGAATGGTCCGAAAAGAGAAAATATCCAGTGAGTGGCAGTTGTGTGGCTTGAAAATGCCTTATTGGTGTCAGAGGAGAATGGGCAGACAGGTTTGAGATGATAGAAAGGCAACAAACAGTAACTCAAATAACCACTCGTTAGGTATGCAGAATACATCTCTGAACGCACAACACATTTAACTTTGCAGCAGTTGGGCTACAGCAGCAGAAGACCACACTGGGTGCCACTCCCCTGTCAGCTAAGAACAGGAAACTGAGGCTACAATTAGCACAGGTTTACTAAAGTTGGACAATAGAAGATTTGAAAAACGTTGCCTGGTCTGAGGAGTCCCGATTTCATCTGCAACATTCAGATGGTGGGGTCAGAATTTGGCGTAAACATGAAAGCATCACACACACATCCTGCCTTGTATCAACGGTTCAGGCTGGTGGTGTAATGGTGTGGGGGATCACTTGGCACCATGATGTCACAAAGCTCAATTCATCTCAAACTGGTTTCCATCAACATGACAATGAGTTCACTGTATTCCAATGGCCTCCACAGTCACCAAATCTCAATCCAATAGAGCACCTTTGGGGTGTGGTGGAACGGGAGATTCTCATGGATGTGCAGCCGAAAAATCTGCTGCAACTGCATGATGCCATCATCATGTCAATATGGACCAAAATCTGTGGAATGTTTCCAACTTCTTGCTGAATCTATGCCATGAAGAATTAAAGCGTTAAACCCCCCCTCAAAAAAAAGTTGCTTCTGGTCCCTTAAAGCAGATTACACAGCACAGTGCTTGTGCTATGTAATCTGCCCCCCTCTAAACTGTAAAAAAAACTAAACCTACCACTTCCTGTATGGCCTCTCTAATCAGACCACAATAACCAGGGCAGCTCCACCCTGATCCCCGTGGTCAAAGTGCCTTCCTCTGTGATAGGCTGCCAGCTCTCTGCTCTCCTCTCTCCCCCTTAACCCTCTCCTTCCTCCTTGTTAGTGCCCTCTCTGTGGCCGGGCCGGCCCCACCCCACCCCGCCGCTATTTTAATGATAAAATAAAAAATGTTGTCACTGCCAGCCTCTCTATTAGAGGCTGGCATGGCACACTGTGTATGTTTTTTTTTTTTTTTTTTAAATGAGCACTGTAAATACTGTACATCAGCTTTCTTCAGGCCGGTCACATGACTCTCGGCCACTTTCCAGCTCCGATGGGTGTCTTCTGCGGAGGAGACGAGCGACCACGTGATCTCCCTCTGACATCAGAGGGAGATCACGGCCCCTCCCACAGAAGACATCTATCAGAGCTGGAAAGCGGCTGCGAGTGATGAGACCGGCCTGAAGAAAGCTGATGTACAGTATTTACAGCGCTCATTTTTAAATAAAAATAGGATTTTTATAACAGCTTACCTGTAAAATCCTTTTCTTGGAGTACATCACGGGACACAGAGCGACATAGTCATTACTAATGGGTTATATAGATACCGTCAGGTGCTGGCACTGGCAACTTCCAAAACCGGAAGTACCCTCCCCTATATAAGCCCCTCCCATCCGGGAGC
Organism: Rana muscosa; assembly: GCA_029206835.1. Lineage (NCBI taxonomy): Eukaryota > Metazoa > Chordata > Amphibia > Anura > Ranidae > Rana > Rana muscosa. Next base: position 809,641,171 of record CM055116.1, read on the forward strand.
ACCTCAGTTTTGTAGCAAAGCAATAAGTGTCCCCAAAGAGGGGTGGGAGCTCTGTGTCCCGTGATGTACTCCAAGAAAAGGATTTTACAGGTAAGCTGTTATAAAAATCCTATTTTCTTTTTCGTACATCACGGGACACAGAGCGACATAGTCATTACTAATGGGATGTCCTAAAGCAATGCCAAATCAGGGGGGGGATACACCATATATAAGCTGAGCGCTATCAGACATGAGGATCTTTTGCGGCCTGCAACACACTGCGCCCAAAGGCGACATCCTCCTGACTTCTAACGTCCACCTGGTAGAACCTAGTAAACGTGTGTACTGAAGACCATGTTGCGGCCTTACAGATTTGAGCCAGGGAGGCCTGGTGATGCACTGCCCATGAAGTTCCAACTGCTCTCGTGGAGTGCGCCCTAACTTTGAACGGAGGCGGTCTACTTCTCAAGCCATAGGCTTGTATTATGACCTGTCGAATCCACTTGGCTAAAGTAGATTTTGACGCTGCCTGACCCCTTCTGGGGCCTTCCGGCAGAATAAACAAAGTATCCGTTCTGCGAATCTGAGCAGTGGCTTTTAGATAAGCTTTAACTGCTCTTACTACATCCAAAGAATGTAATAACTTTTCCTCTACCGAAGTAGGTTTGGGGAAAAAAGAAGGAAGAACCACATCTTGGTTCAAATGAAACCTCGATACCACCTTAGGAAGAAAGGCTGGATGAGGACGTAACACTACTCTGTCCTTATGGATAACCAGATATGGCTCCTTACAGGACATAGCTGCTAATTCCGATACTCTTTTAGCCGAACAAATGGCTACTAGAAAAATTAATTTCCTGGTGAGAAGCACCAAGGAAATATGCTGTAATGGTTCAAATGGTTGTTTCTGTAGAACCGACAGAACCAAGTTTAGATCCCATGGACATATGGGAATATTAACCGGAGGACTAATACGCATCACTCCTTGTATAAAGGCTTTGACTAGTGAATGCGAAGCCAAGGGCCTTTGAAAAAATATTGACAAGGCCGAAATCTGACCCTTGATAGTACTCAAGGCAAGCTTCCTATCTACAGCCCATTGTAGGGAGTCCAGACTCCTACCTATTACGTACTTACGTGGATGCCATTTCTTGGCTTCACACCAGGCGATGTACGCCTTCCAGATTCTATAGTAGATCTGCCTGGATACCGGCTTCCTGGCATTGATCATGGTAGATACCACAGAATTAGAGAGCCCTCTCTTTTTTAGAATGTGGGCTTCAATAGCCAGGCCGTCAAACCTAGGGCTGGTAAGGAAGGGTGGTATATCGGTCCTTGCGAAAGCAGGTCCGGACGATGTGGGAGAGTCCAAGGACTCCCCACTGACATTTTACAATCTCCACGTACCACGCTCTTCGGGGCCACGCTGGAGCCACCAGAATCACTGGTTTCTTTTCTACCCTGATTCTGCGGAGTAATCAAGGTAACCATTGTGGCGGTGTGAATGCATATATCAGCTTGAACTGATCCCAAGGGAACACTAGGGCATCCGAGCCGCAAGCTAGGGGATCCCTTGTCCGAGAGACAAACCTGTCCCCCTTTGCGTTGAATCTGGATGCTAGAAGATCTACATCCGATGTTCCCCACCGCTGACATATTGTCCAGAAAACCTCGGGGTGAAGGGACCCTTCCTCTGGGCCTAATTGCTGGCGACTTAGAAAGTCCGCCTTCCAATTCTCCACTCCTGGAATGAATACCGCAGATATGGCTGGGACATATTTTTTCTGCCCATTTCAGGATGTAATTTACTTCCCTCTGGGCTGCACGACTCCTGGTGCCCCCCTGATGATTGATATATGCCACTGCTGTGGCATTGTCTGATTGAATTCTGACAGGGGACCCTTGGAGTTTGGATGTCCATGCTACTAGGGCATACCGGGCTGCTCGTATCTCTAAGAGATTGATGGGCAGGGCCTTTTCTGCATCCGACCATCTGCCCTGGAGAGACTATTGCTCCAGTACTGCTCCCCAGCCTATAAGGCTGGCATCTGTAGTGACCACCTCCCAAGAAATCGGACTGAAGGATTTCCTTTTTTCCAGATTCTGGGAAACCAACCACCAACGGAGGCTCTTGCGAACGGAAGGGGACAAGGACATTGTAAGTCTAGGCCTGAACTTTTTTGTTCCAGGCTGACAGTATGGCCCCTTGCAAATTCCTTGAATGGAATTGACCGTAGGGTACTGCTTCGAATGATGCCACCATTTTTCCCAGCAGCCTCATATACAGGCGTATGGACGGCTGTCTTTTTTGTACCCACTAAGTGGATCAAATCTTTCAAAGACAACACCTTTCCTCGAGGCAAGAATATTTTTCTCTGGCCTGAATCCAACCTTAGCCCCAAGTATTCCAGACTTTTGACTGGTTTTTAGGGCTGACTTGTCTCGGTTGATAATCCAACCGTGAGATTCCAGATACTTGATTGTCTTGTGAACGACCACGTCTAGTTTTTTCACTGAGTGGTCTATCAGCAACAAGTCATCCAGATATGCCATTATCATTACACCTTGTGTTCTTAGATTGGCCAATAAAGGGCCAGAATTTTTGTAAACACTCGTGGTGCTGTGGCCAAACCGAAGGGTAAGGCTCTGAACTGAAAATGGCGCCCTTCTACTGCAAAGCGTAGAAATTTTTGGTGGACTAGAAAGATGGGAATGTGCAAATAAGCATCTTTGATGTCGATCGTGGCTAACCAATCCTCCCCTTGTAGGGCAGTGGCCACCGATCGGATCGACTCCATCGGAAAGACCTGATATACAGGAATTTGTATGGCCCTTTTAGAATTAATATGGGCCTCCCGTCCGCGTTTGCTTCGGGACTGTAAAGAGGTTTGAGTAAAACCCGAACCCTCATTCTTCCAGGGGAACCTCCATAATTACTCCTTGGAGCAATAGTTGTTCTAGTGCCAACAGGAGGGACTCTCTCTTCCGGGGATCCCTTGGCACGTTTGACCTCAAAAATGGGAAGGAGGAGAGTCTTTTAACTCCAAACTGTATCCCAAACCTACTGCAGAGAGCACCTATCTGTCTTGATCGTGTCCCGCCAGGTCTCTTGCGAACAACTGGAGTCCTCCCCCCACCCGACTGAGTGGGGGCTTCAATGAATTTAACTTTGGGGGAGGTTTTGTACCTCCCCTGACCCAGGGTTTCTCATTACCCTGCTACTGTCCCTGTTTTTTACCCCCGGGATTTGACCGAGGAGGCCGTCGGAACTGTTACACAGCCGATGCCCCAGGGACTGGAGAAGCAGGCCTCTTAAAGAGGGACCTCTAACTCTGCTTTTAACCGGCAAGAGCGTATTTTTACCGCTGGAAATTTTCTGGATATATTTGTCCAGGTTTTCCCTGAATAAGCGTTCACCATGAAATGGGACGCTAACCAGCCATTCTTTACAGGGAGCTTCAGCAGACCAGTTTTTGAGCCATAGGAGCCTACGCGTATGTACTATAGACAGCGTAAGGCGGGAGGCCTGATGGACTGAATCCTCTATGGCGTCAACCGCAAAGCCTAAGGCTCTAGGTAGATCAGCTAGGGCAAAGCCTGCTGATCTGTCAAGTCCCTCAAGACCTGTTTCAACTGATCCTTCACTGCTTAGCAGACCCCAATAGCTGCTACTGCTGGTTGTATCACCAAGCAGATTTTCATAAGGACTCCAATCTTTTATTTATTGGGTTCTTGAACATTTGGACATTATCCACTGGACATGTCAGTGATTTATACATACAAGAGATGGCTGCGTCCACTGTAGGGACCTTCCAATTTTTTTTTTTTTTTTTTTTGATGAACTTATCCTCCATGGGATAGACCACCGGAAATCTCTTGGGGGAATAAATATTTTCTCAGGACATTCCCAATCCTGGAAAATGAGCCCTTTCAGTAAAGGGTGAAGTGGAAAAGAACAAACAGTCTGGGGGCTTCTAGCGACCCCAACGAGGATACAGTAGTGGTTGATGGTTCCGCAAGGTGCATTTTTAAATGCTGATCGGACCATGTTAGTCAGAGACTGAACCCATAATCTTTCAGCTTGAGATGCTGAGAAAAGGTTCCCCCACTGTTGATTCCTCTATAACAGAATCAACCTCATCCTGATCCCCTTCAGGCAGGTCGATCCCTGTATGGGACTGTTGCTCTGCTAACAGGCACTCTGAAGGAGGAGACGGAGATCGGGCGTGCTTTCCCTGACAGGGAGGCAGCGATAAATGTTGACAATCTCTCTCTAATCCTCCCAGAGCTGAGGAAAAAAACCTCCTCTGTTACATACACAGGAGCAGGTGACTGAGGACAGCCGCAGTACCAAGTACCCCTGCGGGGTCTCTACGGTCACTTACCTCTGAACTTCAGGGGAGACTGGTGCAGCAGAAGTATGCCCAAGATCCTCAGAGCCCGATGAGACCCCCTTCGCTTCCTGGAAGATTCAGTTCCGGAGCTTCTGGACGGCATATTCCTAAGCCTAAAGCTGAGGTATTCCAGCCGTAATACACCACTTTTACTGAGAATAGTCTAGCACAATTGCTGCTATATCACAGTTGGTGTCTACTAATGTGCCTTTCTAGGGGATGCCTGTATCAACCGCTTGCTGTATGCCTTTAAATGTTGCCAGCTCTGTCTCTGTACTTCATAGCCAGCTCACTACAATATTGTGGTTTTTTTAAAACTGCTGGGATGCCCGCACATGCGCAGAAGCGCTGCGGCGCACACAGAGCGTCATCCCCCAGGCTCCGCCCCCTTTCTCGGCTCACCTCTATATAGAGGCGCGTGCACGCGCGCGGGCACGTGCGCCTTCGGCGCTAATTTCAAATATGGTAACAAGGGACAGGAGCCAGGGCCCCTCTTTGCCGCAGGCCGGGGGATGGACAAACACTGCAACATGGCAGAGGAAGCAGTTTCCTATAAGAGAACTCACCATCTGCCTGGACTTTGCTCTGCTGAGAAGAAGCTAGTCCACATGACAAGAAAACATTCCACAGCGGCCTCTAGTGGACAAACACAGGTACCGCAGTCTAATATATTAAATATATATAAAAACATTTATTTTATTTTTTTTTCTTGACCACCATTAAAAATTATTACATTTTTTTAGTAGTTACAGGCATGCACAGAATTTTGCGGGAATACCATTAGGTAACAGACAGAAAGACAAATTAGGCTTGGGGGTCCCCCAATAGAACCAAGTTCCTGGGGGCCCCCACTTACCTGTTCCCCGCCGCAGGACTTTGTTTGGTCCACAAAAGCCCAAACTTCACCTATCACGGCAGGCATTGTAATCAAACCTTCAGGGACCGGGTTCCCAAGGATTCCACTCCCCTGGACCTGTATAGCACCCTGCACAGAAAACATCTTGGTCGTGGGTATGACCAGAGCTCTGGATCCCAGGGTCCAGCTCTCCTAAGAGAAGCATTACAGGCAAAACCTTGCTCTTCTCTGCAAGGCCCGGGTACCGACCGTTTAGCTATGAAGCTTTTTTGGTCGGATCCGGAATAGCTTACTGAGGCCCAAAAGAACCTGTACGCAAGCTCAGTGAAAAACACATGTTTCTTCTTGGCCAACACCTTAGACACTGGCAAAAAACTGAGGTGCTCCCGGATGGGAGGGGCTTATATAGGGGAGGGTACTTCCGGTTTTGGAAGTTGCCAGTGCCAGCACCTGACGGTATCTATATAACCCATTAGTAATGACTATGTCGCTCTGTGTCCCGTGATGTACGAAAAAGAAACATACATTGTGCTATGCCAGCCTCTAATAGAGGGTCTGGCATAGACTTAGATAAATGCCCTTACAAACACTTTAAGGCAGTTCTGAAGACAAAAGGGGGTCCAAGCCTGTACTAGTAAGGTGTACCTAATAAAAGTGCCCGTTAAGTGTATATCAAATTTACTTGTTTAAAGCGGTTGGTTCTTTTTTTTTCAGTTTCTTGATTGCTTCCTGGTTTTCAGGCCTAGGCAAATGTCGTCATAAATTCTAGGAGTCTTCAGGAGGGGAGGAGGGGTTTTCTCAGCACACGCTCCTGCACGCATGCCTGAGCTAAGGGCAGATGGGTTCCAGGAAGTAAACGCTACATGAATCGTCTGCCCTTACTTAAGGTGGCCACAGCCAGAAACGCAAAATAAATCATGGGAGACATGGACGGCTGGGTGAGTTTGTTTTGAATGTTAAAAATTAACTAGTGTTTTTGGTGCAAGGCTGGATTCAATCTGCGGGCTGGTTGTTGAGGGATGAATGAGAACCATTATGTAGTCCTTACCTCCCACCACGGTGTTCTTGGTAGGCCACAATTTAGCTTTCTGCAGAGGACGTATCAGGTTGGGATGGTCATACACATGTACATTCAAGTGTGCAGAAATAGCCAGAAGATAAAAACAAAAAAAATGCTGATTTTATTTTGTCACATGGTAAGAGCCGTGGTATTTTGTAGTGTTTGTGAAAGTGGTAGTATAGAGAAACCACACCACACTACCTCTTTTTGAATGATTTGGCCATAGAGACTTGTACCAGCCAGAATATGCTTCGGGCCACATATCCTTTACTATTACTGGTTTGAAAAAAAAAACACGTTGAAACAAAAAAAAAAAAAAAAGGTAGAATAATCTTCTTTAGATCCAAGAACTAGATTTAGCACACTGTTTCTAAGTATTATCATTTAAATAAATACAATGTGTACAAAAAGAGAAGCCACATCTCTTCCTGGTTATTTCATCCCAATTAGGCTTTTTTGGTGAGTATTGTAATGGATGAGGTTACTGAAGATTGATCAGTTCATGAGCTGGAAGCGGGACTTCGTTTCTATCCAATTGTGTCCTGCCAAGGTTTGTCTTTTGGTTTCTTTGGGGAATCTGGCGTTTTCTCTCTCTGATGCAATGGATTCTGGGAAAATGTCTGTCTCAATGGACCTGTAAAATAAGCAGAAGCTTTGTCACTAAACATCTTTGACCAACACATGAAAAGGTCATTATTTGGCCTATGGTATACTGATTGTGCTTAGAGCAACTATATAGTGTGCACAAGGCTTTAGGTTAAAAATAATGATTCTGCCACCAGAAATTCACTGTAAGGTCTCATTTACACAGGTGTAGTGCTCTGTATGCCTGTGAAAAGGGCACCTAAGATGCACAGGTGTTACGTGCAGGCAACTAGTTGAAATCAAAATCAGGCGCTGGCTGCACGGAACCTCACACACATCTTAGAGTGCACAATCGTGCATTCATCCCAAAGGTGTTCTATCGGGTTGAGGTCAGTACTCTGTGCAGGCCAGTCAAGTTCCTCCACTCCAAACTCACTCATCCATGTCTTTATTGACCTTGCTTTGTGTACTGGTGCGCAGTCTCATGGAGGAAGGGGCAATCCCTAAACTGTTTCCACAAAGTTGGGAGCATGAAATTGTCCAAATTGTCTTGGTATGCTGACGCCTTAAGACTTCCCTTCACTGGAACCAAGAGGTCAAGCCTAGCCACTGAAAACCCCACCATAAGACCCCCCTCCACCAAATGATTTGGACCAGTGCACAAAGCAAGGTCTATATAAAGACACAGATGAGAGAGTTTGGGGTGGAGAAACTTGACTGGCCTGCACAGAGTCCTGACCTCAACACGATAGAACACCTTTGGGATGAATTAGAGCGGAGACTGCAAGCCAGGCCTTCTCATCAAACATCAGTGCCTGACCTCACAAATGCACATTTGGAAGAATGGTCAAACATTCTCATAGACACACTCCCAAACCTTGTGGACAGCCTTCCCAGAAGAGTTGAAGCTGTTATAGCTACAAAGGGTGGGCCAACTCAATAATGAACCCTACGGACTAAGACTGGGATGCCATTAAAGTTTATGTGCGTGTAAAGGCAGGTGTCCCAATACTTTTGGTAATATAGTGCATTTTAAACAATGGTGCTCATGTTAGAAAACAAATGTCTAAAGCAGCTGTGAGGCTGACCACAGCTTCTACAGAGAGGTCATGTACGCATAGTAGTATTTTGCAAATGCAAACAGAAAAAAAAGGCACACAGAAGTTATATTTGGGCATATACAGGAAGTTAAACGTACTTACTGAATCCAATATGAAACACTTCTTTTGTGCAAGTTAAATTGTGAACATGCGTTTGTTAAAGCTGAAATCGGGCAGCACAGTTTTTAGTTAGTAAAATATTAAGTGTATAGTCCTAACTCAGTACCTAAAAACTTGCCCTTCTATGTAGGAGCATTCCATTCAAATTATTGGTCAGTGAAGTAACAGTTAGCTCTTGCGTTGACGGATCTCGTTTCCACCCCTGTAGTTTTACAAACCTCTTTACTTTAGGTAGTAAGCAGACCCATGTCTCCACACACCCTTATAATGTGACTGGCAACATGTTCTAATTAGCCTTGAGAGAGCTGTACAGTGCTGAATGTTACAGTCAGAGTTGCAGACAGGCTTGGTGGGGTATGTGATGGTACTTCAACAAGCTTGCTGAAATGTCACATTTGTTTTATTTTTTACTACGGCTAAGTTTCCTTATTGAAAAAAAAAGTACACTTTATTCTAGAAGGAAAGTAAATCAATAGTAAGCCAAAAGCTACATCAAAAATGTCAACATACTGCTGTGTGCAATATTGTGCTGTATAGAGCTATAGAACAAAACTACTTATATACGGTACTAGGTGTGGCAGGAAAAAAAAAAAAGGATTCTTTATAAGAAGTGGAGCACTGGTCATATATAGGAGATAGCATAACAATGCGCTTGGGATTAGGATTTCTTTGGGATTGGGGGCAATGGTAGTATGTATTAGATGGGGGGGGGGAAACAGTTATCAACTAAGCAATCATACAAGATAATGCATTAAAAGCCACCTATACCCGCTAAAAACAACCAATGACATATTTTTAAATAATTAAATACCACTGGATAATCATGACAACCAGGCAACTTGCACTTTAGGAGAGGTCAGCAATTACAGCTCTATATGCTCTTGCTACAGGTTTCTGGGTCTGCAAAGTTAATTGAAACACTTGCATCTTATGTAAGAAATGATACAACAGAAAGTACACAAATGATCCACAAATCAGACGACAAACCTTTAAAAAGTGATAATTATTTTTAAAATAAAAAATAAGAACAACAAACATGTTCTACTTATCTGCTCTGTGTAATGGCCCCTCCCTCCTGCTGAGTGCCCCCACAGCAAGCAGCTTGCTATGGGGGCACTCAAGCCAAGCTGAAGCTCTGTGTGTGAATTCAGACATGGAGCCATGGCTCGGCCCCACCCCTCCATCTCATGATTGGCTCACTAGCTGTGATTAAAAGCAGTGGGAGCCATTGGCTCCCGCTGCTGCCAAAAGCCAATTAGGAGTGCGAGTCCCCGGAGAGGCAAGGCTCTACTGGACATCACTGGATTGAGAGGAGGCTCAGGCAAGTATTAAATGGGGGCTGCTGCATAGAATGCAATAAGATAAAAAACCTTGTGCCTTTAAAACCACTTTAACAATGTGTAAAACTGAAATGTGTTTTACACAACAAAGATATAAAAGGGAAAAGTTTAAAATCCTTTTTTTCCCTTGATACACATAGGAACTGTAGAATTACTAACCTTTTGCTGCTATTTCCAGGTGGTGTTTCATTTTGTGTTCTCTCTCTTCCAACTGCTGAGCCAGTTTTGCATTTTTCCAACCTGCAGAGCAATACATTGATAAGCATTCTGTAGTAAAGTAACATGGCAAAAGTACCAACTGCAGTCATATTACCTTCAACAAAATACTGTGCACATGCTACACAATTATTTGAAAAGGTCTTTTTAAAAAGGGGTAAAGCCCGAAACATCTTCCTGGCCCACTGTTCCCACGGTCAAAGTGTTTGCTTTAGAGTGCATTGAGGGAGGTTGGCACAGACGCTGACATTAATGTCTTCTGGCAGGTCCGGATTTCCACCATTCGGCTCACAGATCCTATTGGTTCCCGACACCTCCAGTTGTTAGTTTCCCCACTACCTCTACGCTTGTTTACCTTTGCCTATATGCGAGTTTAGATTTTAATTGTTCAATAAATACTGGTACTTTGTGTTGATTCAGTGCTCTGTTTTTATATATGTAAAGCCAAAACCTCTTTTTTTTTTTAAGTTTTGGTGAGCGAGTTGGGAATGTGTTAAAACCCCTGTCCACTTTTTAATGCTACTTGTGTCCTGTTGGGTGATTTTCTCTCACTTTTTGTCCTAAAGATAAAAAACTTTGTGAGGAAATCGCTACAAAATGAGGGGAAATCCACCCTTTGACTGTTTCACCGAATAGTTGTTCCCATTCACCACTTGTTCCCATCATAACTTAAACATTTTTGATTTCATATCACTTTCTGTACTGGAGACAATGGTCACAAAGGACAAATAGTGAGGTTCAATATCTGCAGTTGGGACAAAGATAGCAATAAAAAAAAAAAACTTGTATTTTCCTACTCTATTTAAATCTAACCAGAATGAAGTGCAGGGAAAGCATGTTCTGTGTGCGTTTCCCACACCGCATTACCGTTACAATTTGCATGTGGGTGCCAATGTATTGTTATAGGCAACCCAAATGCAGCATGAAAGCGCAGTGCATTTGAGGGCACCAAATCGCATGGTACCACAGTACCATGTGGTTTGGTTTAGTGCGTTTTTATAAGTACTGAAAACACCACTTTTCATGTGGTCTGGTGCGTTTTTCAGCTCATGCAAATAAATTGACTGACAAAAAGCACTGCACGGAAACATGCACTTTGTGCGATGCTCTCTGGACATACCCAATTAACAATTCTTTAGGGTTTATGAAGAGGGATCTTCGTTTTCTGCCTTGGGTTGTAACAGTCCCCCGTGTGCTCTGTCAATCTGCCCCATTTTCGCTTAGTTAGGGCTGCTTTATCAATAGGGAAAAGGGAACAGACAAAGAGCACTCCGTCTTTCAATTTTCTGTCTCCTCCATTGTCTGAATGGCCCTATCTTGTTCCTGTCCTTACAGTTCAAAATAGATATTACACTCCTCCAGGTCGGTCCACCGTGTACTTGTCCTCCAATCCTCAGAGGAAGGTGCTGGTCTGGTTTGCAGCTGAGAAAACTTAAAGTAAAGAATTGTATGACTGCACACTAGCACTACCATGTGGAAGATCCAGAAGCTTTACTGTAAAGATCCACAGATAAAAACATCAACACAGCTCCACAAAAAAGTGTTTGTTGTGGTAGCGTGCGGTCATCCAATTCTTTACCTCCTGTTTCTGTCCTATCGATACTTGTCACTGTATGTTTCTCTTCTGCTTTCCTCTGTCTGTGAAGAATATTGCTACAGTTAATGGTGGCTTTGCACCAGGTGTTAAAATAGCTCTGTGTTAGATACTTAGTATATGGTAACAGTACATGCTCCAGAGAAGCATGTTACCAGAACAATGAGTGACATGGTTCTTGCTCATGCAATAACTGCTTGTCTTTTGCCTCATGCCCTCGGAATTGCATTGCTTATGCCCGGCTATCTTACAAAAGTTCCTCCTCTTGCAACTTCTTCCCCTATATCCACTAACTCTTCTACTATACTGTCCCTCTGTTGCTCATTCCACTCTTTCTGCTCTCTTCTTTTGCCCCCCCCCCCCTGTCCTCCAGTGTCTCTAGCTTAATTTGTTTCACTTTTCTGGCACACATTGTACATCTTTAGCAGTAGCTCACACCTCTAGCCATCACTGGAATACCAGAACACAGAATATTTAACCCTGTATATAGCCCTCATTTTTCCTCAACAGTGAATTTATCCTAGCAGTTTGAGAGGTGTACTTTATGTCCCCTTCAGTTACTGCTTAGCTGTTGCCGGATGACACTTATACTGGCCAAACAACACCTCACATCAGGCAGTCTGAATTCAGTGCTGGGTGTAAAAGTGTGGGCCATTTGTTATACATGTTAAACATACTTCAACTGAATTTTTCTGAGAGGCAAAAAGGGGTGAATAGGATTCCCTCTTGCACATGTGTCACTGAACATGAAAAAGCAACAATAGCCATGATTCCTTTAAAGTCAACTTAATATCCATTGCATTTTATTATATCTTCCATCACTCTTTTCCCCAAAGCTTCAGCAACCTTTCTGAAATATGTATCTCTAACATCATTGTAAAGTGGACTTGAAAGGAAACACTTATTGAATCAGCTATAATTCAGCCATAGGATAATCTCCAGGACTACAAAAGACTGTTTTTAATTTGCATGTAAAAACGGCCAGTACTGCCCCAGTGTAACCATTAAGACCTAAACTTTTGCTCCATTTTCCACTATAATGAATACATTGAAACAAAGGGTGTTTAAGCTTGTGGCTGCCCTGGATGGTTCTATCTTAATGTACACAAATAGGAGTATGTGAAAAGCAGGATTCACAAGATAAAAAAAAATTAAAATGTTCTCTCAAATACAAAACAAAAAATGCCAAAATTACCAGATTGCAAACTCTTTACAAAGCCCTCCTGTTTTGGTAGTACGGATTGGTCATGCTTGACATGTTGTGGAATTTTCAGTTTTTCACGAACAGCTGGTATCTTCAAAAAACCCACTTGGGCTATAGAAAAGAGGTTTGAAGTCACCCAATATGTGAACACAGCCTGAAATAAAAGGTGCAAAAACAATAACCATGCCATATCAATACAACAATTGAAAGCATAAATTGACTGTTGCTTAAAATAAGTTCCTAAAAAGCTTTCCCTGAAAAAACAATTACCTTTCCTGCTGCCCACACTGCTTCATCATAGGAAGATCCTTGACTTGCGAAACCAACACTTCTGGAGTGATCAACTCTACCCCTCTCTAGTGTGTCAACACTACCCTCATTGGTCTCTCCCACCAACCCACATGTCAATTATCTGCCCTGATGACACAGGGGTCAATGATTAAAAAAAACAAAAAAAAAAAAACAAACACACACACACACACACAAACTAATGCCGCGTACACACGATCGGAAATTCCAACAAGAAAACCGTGGATTTTTTTCCAACTGAATGTTGGCTCAAACTTGTCTTGCATACACACGGTCACACAAAATTCCAACCGTCAAGAACGCAGTGACGTACAACACGTACATCGACCCGAAAAAATGAAGTTCAATAGGCAGTGCGGCTCTTCTGCTTGTTTCCGAGTATGCGTGTTTTTTTTGTGCGTCGGAATTGCATACAGACGATTGGAATTACCGACAAGAACTTTTGGTCGGAAAAATAGAGAACCAGCTCTCAAATTCTTGCCGTCGGAAATTCAGACAGAAAAAGTCAGATGGAGCCTACACACGGTCAGAATTTCCGACCAAAAGCTCACATCGAACTTTTCTTGTCGTAAATTCCGATCGTGTGTACGCGGCATTATGTTGAAGAAAACAACAACAGCAATAAGGTGTATGGATAAATTCTCAGAATTTATAAACTTGCTGTTGCTAAGACTTAAAACCCAAAAAGAAATAACAGGTCACTCTGGAGAAACACTATCCATGAGGCTGTCCAGGAGTCAACACCAAACTTGATGACAAATGATAACAAAATAATAATTGAATAGGAATGACAAAATTAAGGCAATACTTACTGTAGGGAAATTAATGGTCAGGGGCAAAATGATCAGTGGCATTATACGGAAAACAGTCTTCATGACCCGGAGGTTGGGATTATTTACACCAGACTCTGCTCCCAGCTAGAAGAAAAACAAAACAAAACAAAAAAAAACACAACTTTCATAAGCCCTGAAAAGCAACACGCATGCAAAATATGCAAAGCTGAAGATAACAGCAGAGAACACTGGAGACTGGAGGGATGGGGGCAAAAAAAAAAACTCAAGCTAGAAAAGTTACCTCTAGAACAGCCCACATGCTGCATGTCACGACCAGTGGCAGTACATAGTAAGGGTCACCTAAGGACAAGTCTGCAAACCACCACAGGCCACCAGTCTGCATGCTGGGCACCGGAAGGTAAGCCATCTGTCTCAGTGCCACAAAGAATGAGATAAATACTGGAGCCTAGGAAAGACAATAAAAAAAATAAATAAAAATTATATATGACTTTCACATTTGTCTATGAAAAAGAATGACGCTGGAATGCATACAGAGATGAACCAAATAAAGAAATAGAGCTTGCTTTATACTGTAGGTTTCCACTATGAAAGTGCCCAATAGGATTTCCAAACGTTCCCAAATATTGTCTATAGAAAAATAGCCCTTAAGTGTAAAGAAATACATTTTTGAATAGAGCAGCTGATGGTTAAAACCCATCTGTGTTTTTTGCGGTCTCTGTCCTGGTGTGGAGATTTCCCTTCACTTGCTGTTCCATAGACACAAATAAAAAAATAAAAAAAATAAAGCATAAGAAGCTCCACACATAAAAGCACAGCAATGGATTTTACAAATGTACATTGTGTTGTGACAGCTTTCGGAGTCTGAAGCCAACAAAGTTAGATAGGAATTAAAGTGATTGTAAAGTCTTTTTTTTGTTTTTTAAATAACAAACATGTCATACTTACCTGTTCTATGCAATTGGTTTTGCAGAGAGCAGCCTGGATCCTTCTCTTCTTAGGTCTCTCTTCTGTGCTCTGCCCCCCCCCTGTTGAGTGCCCCCACAGCAAGCAGCTTGCTACGGTGGCACCCGAGCCAAGTCACAGCTCTGTGTTCATTCAGACATGGAGCCCTGACCTGGCCCTGACCCCTCTCCCCCGATTGCCAAACCGACTCTGATTGACAGCTTTGGAAGCCAATGGCACAGCTGCGGTGTCCCAGCCAATCAGGAGAGTCCCAGATGGCCAAGACACTCGCGGACATCGCTGGAGAGAGATGGGGCTCAGGTAAGTAATTAAGGGGTGCTGGGGAGGCTGCTACACATAAAACAAAAAATCTTCTGCCTTTACAACTCCTTTAACATAAATGAAAGTGGTTTTTGAAAGCCAAAGTCACCACTGGCTCTTATCTAATGAAGGAGCTCTCTGCTGTAGTAAGCAGTGTGTGAAACCTGGTAAAGTATAACGAAGAGCAGATCACCCCTTTGTTTTGTAGAGTACTATGACAGAAGGTGCGAGCACTAGTAAGGGTGTAAGAAACAGGGTAGGATTTGCCATTCCTCTCATAGAAGGCAAAAATGACAGCTGATACAAGACCCTTCAACACAATTCTCTTCCCTTTCTCTGATCAGGTGCCGTTTCCCTCTTTCCTCCACTCCATCACATGTTAGAGTGAAAAACTGTCTCCTTTGTGAAAAACCCATCTGCCCACAACCATTTGACACACTGTTTTCTCTATTCTACTCCCCCACCCTAAATTTCATGTTCCTTGTGGTCCATGACCAGCTTCTGCTCTGCGTCTCTCTGTAGTCTATAACCAGCTCAAGTATTGGAAAAGCCTGCCTTCTCACACACACACACAAACTTTAAGGGCTTCCCAGTCCTAGTCCGTAGGGTTCAATATTGGGTTTGCCTACCCTTTGCAGCTATAGCAGCTTCAACTCTTCTGGGAAGGCTGTCCACAAGGTTTAGGAGTGTGTCTATAGGAATGTTTGATCATTATTTCAGAAGCGCATTTGTGAGGTCAGGCACTGATGTGGATGAGAAGGCCTGGCTCGCAGTCTACGCTGCCAAAGGTGTACTATTGGATTGAGGTCAAGACTCTGTGCAGGCCAGTCAAGTTCCTCCACCCCAAGCTTACTCATCCATGTCTTTATGCACCTTTTTTGTGCACTGGTGTGCAGTCATGTAGGAACAGGAAGGGGCCATCCCCAGGGAGCATGAAAATGTCTTGGTATACTGACACCTTAAGAGTTCCCTTCACTGGAACTAAGGGGCCAAGCCCAACCCCTGAAAGACAACCCCACACCATAATCCCCCCTCCACCAAATGATTTAGACCAGTGCACAAAGCAAGTTCCATAAAGACATGGATGAGCGAGTTTGGGGTGGAGGAACTTGACTGGCCTGCACAGAGTCCTGACCTCAACCCAATAGAACACCTTTGGAATGAAGTAGAGCGGAGACTGGGAGCCAGGCCTTTTCGTCCACATCAATACCTAACCTCACCAATGTGCTTCTGGAAGAATGATCAAACATTCTCATAGACACACTCCTAAACCTTGTGGACAGCCTTCCCAGGAGAGTTAAAGCTGTTATAGCTGCAAAGGGTGGGCCAACTCAATACTGAACCCAACGGACTAAGACTGGGATGCCATTAAACGTTCACGTGCGTGTAAAGGCAGGTGTCCCAATACTATTGGTAATATAGTGTATGTGCTGAGCGAAAACACTCCTAACCACTTAACGACCGCCCACTGTAAATATACGTCGGCAGAATGGCACCGACAGGCAGAATCACGTATATCTACGTGACTGCCTTTGTATAGTTGGGGGGTCCGATCAGACCCCCCCTTCTTTACAGTGAGCGGTGGTCAACTGATCGGGAGCGATCAGGCATGAGGGGGCGGCCGTTCGATTCCGACCACCCCCTCTCGATCGCTCCCGGTGAATGAGAGAGCTTCCTCTGCTGTGTAATGTTTACACAGGCAGAGGAAGTGATGTCATCTCTCCTGCGGCGCTCACATATACCGAGCGCCGTACAGGAGAAGATGCAGGTTAGTGCACAAAACACTACACTGACACCAGGACACATAGGTACATAAATCGCCCCCCAGATCACCCCCCAGGCACAGTGTCACTGATTGCAGTGACCATTTATTTACTGATCACTGCAATCAGTGAAATATGTGACTGTAAAAGTGCCCCAGATAACCCTTTCACCCCCTATCACCACTGTCGCTAAGCGATAATTTTTCTGATCGCTGTTTTATTGTCGGTGATGCCGATCGGTAGCCAGTTATTTTTTTTAGGTTCGCCGCAGGTTTTTATAGCGTCAGGTACCCCAATATATTACCTAATAAAGGTTTAACCCCTTGATCGCCTCCCAGGTAACCCTTTCACCCCCTATCACCACTGTCGCTAAGCGGTCGTTTTTCTGATTGCTGTCTTAGCGTCGGTGATGCAGATCGGTAGCCAGTAATTTTTTTTAGGTTTGCCGCAGGTTTTTATAGCGTCAGGTACCCCCATATATTATCTAATAAAGGTTTTAACCCCCTAATTGCCCCTAGTTAACCCTTTCACCAGTGATCACCATATAAGTGTTACGGGCGACGCTGGTTAGTTAGTTTGCTTTTTATAGTGTCAGGGCACCCGCCGTATATATAACCCAATAAAGGTTTAACCCCCTGATCGCCCGGCGGGTGATATCAATTAGGTTTTAGCGTCAGAGAGGGTCTGCGTCACACCCCAGGCAGCGTCAGGTTAGTGCCAGTAACGCTAACACCCACGCGTGAAGCATACACCCCCCTTAGTGGTATAGTATCTGATCAGCTCAATATCTGATCAGATCTATACTAGCGTCCCCAGCAGTTTAGGGTTCCCAAAAACGCAGTGTTAGCGGGATCAGCCCAGATACCTGCTAGCACCTGCGTTTTGCCCCTCCGTCCAGCCCAGGCCACCCAAGTGCAGTATCGATCGATCACTGTCACTTACAAAACACAACACACATAACTGCAGCGTTCGCAGAGACAGGCCTGATCCCTGCGACTCCAGTGCTGTAGGAGGTGATTTCACCACCACAGTTAAAAAAAAAAAAAAAAAAAAAAAAGCATATATGCCGAAGCATTGGGGCAGCAGGAGCGGAGGAGCGATTTTGCTCCTAATGCCGCGTACATGCGGTCGAAATCCTGACGGAGGCTTGCCCGTGGAAAAGTCCGACCATGTGTGTGCGGCATAACTTTTTTGCGGGAGGATGCCCCCATGATTCGGCATATATAAATGGTGCATGTATGCCCATCATTAGAAGTGGGTGGATGAAGGGCGGTATTCTAATGATGGGCATACCCACCGATCAATCTCTTTTTTCGTTCAGCCAACTGGCTGCATGAAAAAAAAAGATTACAATACATGTCCAACAAGGACCAGCAACGTACTGGTATGTTTATACCAGAATGATGCCTGCGGGTTTAGGTATCATCTTGGTATCATTTTCAGCCAGCGGCCGGCTTTCATGTAAAAGCAATCCTAGTGGCTAATTAGCCTCTGGACTGCTTTTACAAGCAGTGGGAGGGAATTTCCCCCCCCCCGGATATAAAAAGCGCCATTGGGAAAGCATTTTATCACACCGATCTTGGTGTGTGGTCAGATGCTTTGAGGGCAGAAGAAAGATCTAGGGTCTAGAAGACCCCAGTTTTTTCAAAAAAGAGTACCTGTCACTACCTATTGCTATCATAGGGGATATTTACATTCCCTGAGATAACAATAAAAATGATAAAAAAAATATATATATGGAAGGAACAATTTAAAAAAAAAAAAAAAAAAGCAAAATTAATAATAAAAAAAAAAAAAAAAGCACCCCTGTCCTGCCCTTGCCCAAGGGCGAACGCATGCGTCGGTCTGGCGTCATATGTAAACAGCAATTGCACCATGCATGCGAGGTATCACCGCGAAGGTCAGATCGAGGGCAGTAATTTTAGCAGTAGACCTCCTCTGTAAATCTAACGGGGTAACCTGTAAAGGCTTTTAAAAATGTATGTAGTTTGTCGCCAATGCGCGTTTGTGCGAAATTTTAAAGCATGTCGTGTTTGGTATCTATGTACTCGGCCTAAGATCATCTTTTTTATTTCATCAAACATTTGGGCAATATAGTGTGTTTTAGTGCATTAAAATTTAAAAAAGTGTATTTTTTCCCCAAAAAATGCGTTTGAAAAATTGCTGCGCAAATACTGTGTAGAAAAAAAAAATGCAACACCCACCATTTTAATCTGTAGGGCCTTTGCTTTAAAAATATATATAATGTTTGGGGGTTCAACATAATTTTCTTGCAAATAAAAAATATGTTTTCATGTAAACAAAAAGTGTAAAAAAGGGCTTTGTCTTCAAGTGGTTAGAAGAGTGGATGTAAGCTTCCTAATGTTGTGTATAAAATGCCAGAACAGTTCAAAACCCCCCCCAAATGACCCCATTTTGGAAAGTAGACACCCCAAGCTATATACTGAGAGGCATGTCGAGTCCATGGAATATTTTATATGTTGACACAAGTTGCGGAAAAAAGACAATTTATTTATTTATTTTTGCACAAAGTTGTCACTAAATGATATATTGCTCAAACATGCCATGGGTATATGTGGAATTACACCCCAAAATACATTCTGCTGCTTCTCCTGAGTACAGGGATACCACATGTGTGAGACTTTTTGGGAGCCTAGCCGCGTACGGGACCCCAAAAACCAAGCACCGCCTTCAGGCTTTCTAAGGGTGTAAATTTTTGATTTCACTTCTCACTGCCTATCACAGTTTCGGAGGCCATGGAATGCCCAGATGGCACAAAACCCCCCCAAATGACCCTATTTTGGAAAGTAGACACCCCAAGCTATTTGCTGAGAGGTAATGTGAGTATTTTGCAGATCTCGCTTTTTGTCACAAAGGTTTGAAAATTGAAAAAAAAAAAAAATATATTTTCTTTCTTCATTTTCAAAAACAAATGAGAGCTGTAAAATACTCACCATGCCTCTCAGCAAATAGCTTGGGGTGTCTACTTTCCAAAATGGGGTCATTTGGGGGGGTTTTGTGCTATTTTGGCATTTTATGGCCTTCGAAACTGTGATAGGTAGTAAGGAGTGAAATCAAAAATTTGTGCCTAGAAATCCTGAAGGCGGTGCTTGGTTTTCGGGGTCCCGTACGCGGCTAGGCTCCCAAAAAGTCCCACACATGTGGTATCCCCGTACTCAGGAGAAGCAGCAGAATGTATTTTGGGGTGTAATTCCACATATAACCATGGCATGTGTGAGCAATATATCATTTAGTGACAACTTTTTGTAATTTTTTTTTTTTTTTAGTCATTATTCAATCACTTGAGACAAAAAAAAAAATATATTCAATGGGCTCAACATGCCTCTCAGGAAATTTCCTTGGGATGTCTACTTTCCAAAATGGGGTCATTTGGGGGGGTTTTGTACTGCCCTGCCATTTTAGCACCTCAAGAAATGAGATAGGCAGTCAAACTAACAGCTGTGTAAATTCCAGAAAATGTACCCTAGTTTGTAGACGCTATAACTTTTGCGCAAACCAATAAATATACGCTTATTGACATTTTTTTTACTAAAGACATGTGGCTGAATACATTTTGGCCTAAATGTATGACTAAAATTGAGTTTATTCGATTTTTCTTATAACAAAAAGTAGAAAATATCATTTTTTTTCAAAATTTTCGGTCTATTTCCGTTTATATCGCAAAAAATAAAAATCGCAGAGGCAATCAAATACCATTAAAAGAAAGCTCTATTTGTGGGAAGAAAAGGACGCAAATTCGTTTGGGTACAACATTGCATGTCCGCACAATTTACAGTTAAAGCAGCGCAGTGCAAAATTCTGAAATCACCTCTGGTCCTTTAGCTACAAAATGGTCCGGGGCTTAAGTGGTTAAATGTACAGCAATGTATACCACTGTGATATGGATCACTCAGGGGTCAAAAAGCAGAGTTAGTTTCTTACCGGTAACTCTGTTTCCAGTAGTCTTCCAAGGCAGCCCTTGAGAGAGATGGAGCTCCTCCTCACAATCAGGAAACACATTGCCATTAATTTTTCCTCCCCTTAACCACTTAACGACCGCCCACCGCCGATTTACGTCGGCAGAATGGCACAGACAGGCAGAATCACGTAGATCTACGTGATCGCCTTTGTGCAGTTGGGGGGTCCATCCGGACCCCCCTTCACTGCAGTGAGCGGCCGTTAAGTGTTCGGGAGCGATCAGGCATGAGGGGGCGGCCGCTCGATTCCGCCCCCCCCCTCGCGATCGCTCCCGGCCAATGAAAATGCTTCCTCCGCCATGTGATGTAAACAAGGCTGGAGGAAGTGATGTCATCTCCCTCGCCGCGGTCTTTCCGTTTCCGGCGCCGAGCAGAGAAGAAGCAGGTTAGTGCACCAACAGTCCACTGACACGTAGGTACACATAGGCACACAAATCACCCCCCAGTCACCCCCAGATCACCCCCCAGGTCACCCCAAAGCCCCCAATCACAGTGTCACTGATTGCAGTGATCATTTATTTTACTGATCACTGCATTTAGTGTCATCTGTGATTGTAAAAAGTTGCAGGGCAGTTAGGATTAGGCCCCTTTAGGTCCAGGGTAGCCCCCTAACCCCCCCCTAATAAAGGTTTAACCCCTTGATCACCCCCCAGGTAACCCTTTCACCCCCTAACTTCAGCGTCACTAAGCGATTGTTTTTCCGATCGCTGTATTCGTGTCGCTGGTGTTTTAGATAGGCAGTTATTTTTTTTTAGGTTCGCCGCAGGTTTTTATTAGTGTCAGATACCCCCATATATTATTTTAACCCCCTGATTGCCCCTAGAGTTAACCCTTTCACCAGTGATCGCCGTATAAGCGTCACTGGTGTCACTGGTTAGCCAGTAAGTTATTTAGTTATTTAGGTTACCCGTCAGGTTTTTATATAGTGTCAGGTACCCCCATATTTAACCTAATAAAGGTTTTAACCCCCTGATTGCCCCTAGTTAACCCTTTCACCAGTGATCACCATATAAAGGTTACGGGTGACGCTGGTTGATTAGTTTGCTTTTTATAGCATCAGGGCACCCGCCGTATATAACCCAATAAAGGTTTAACCCCCCTGATCGCCCGGCGGGTGAGATCAATTAGGTTTTAGCGCCAGAGAGGGTCTGCGTCGCCCCAGGCAGTGTTAGGTTAGTGACAGTAACGCTAACACCCACGCGCAAAGCATACACCCCCCTTGGTGGTATAGTATCTGATCAGATCTGATCAGATCTATACTAGCATCCCCAGCGGTTTAGGGTTCCCAAAAATGCAGCGTTAGCGGGATCAGCCCAGATACCTGCTAGCGCCTGCGTTTAGCCCCTCCGCCCAGCCCAGCCCAGCCCACCCAAGTGCAGTATCGATCGATCACTGTCACTTACCAAACACAACACACATAACTGCAGCGTTCGCAGTGCTTGGTTTTTGGGGCCCTGTACGCGGCTAGGCTCCCAAAACGTCCCACACATGTGGTATCCCCGTACTCAGGAAAAGCAGCAGAATGTATTTTGGGGTACAATTCCACATATAACCATGGCATGTGTGAGCAATATATCATTTAGTGACAACTTTTTGTACATTTTTTTTTTCTTTTTGTCATTATTCAATCATTTGGGACAAAAAAAAAAAATATTCAATGGGGTCAACATGCCTCTCAGCAAATAGCTTGGGGTGTCTACTTTCCAAAATTGGGTCATTTGGGGGGGTTTTGTGCCATCTTGGCATTTTATGGCCTTCAAAACTGTGATAGGTAGTGAGGAGTGAAATCAAAAATGTATGCCCTTAGAAACCTTGAAGGCGGTGCTTGGTTTTTGGGGTCCCGTACGCGGCTAGGCTCCCAAAAAGTCCCACACATGTGGTATCCCCGTACTCAGGAGAAGCAGCAGAATGTATTTTGGGGTGCAATTTCACATATGCCCATGGCATGTGTGAGCAATATATCATTTAGTGACAACTTTGTGCAAAAAAAATAAAGTTTGTCATATTCCCGCAACTTGTGGCAAAATATAAAATATTCCATGGACTGAACATGCCTCTCAGTAAATAGCTTGGGGTGTCTACTTTCCAAAATGGGGTCATTTGGGGGGGTTATGTGCTATTTTGGCATTTTATGGCCTTCGAAACTGTGATAGGTAGTGAGGAGTGAAATCAAAAATTTGCGCCCTTAGAAATCCTGAAGGCGGTGCTTGGTTTCCGGGGTCCCGTACGTGGCTAGGCTCCTAAAAAGTCCCACACATGTGGTATCCCCGTACTCAGGAGAAGCAGCAGAATGTATTTTGGGGTGCAATTCCACATATAACCATGGCATGTGTGAGCAATATATCATTTAGTGACAACTTTTTGTAATTTTTTTTTTTTTTTTTGTCATTATTCAATCACTTGGGACAAAAAAAAAAAATATTCAATGGGCTCAACATGCCTCTCAGCAATTTCCTTGGGGTGTCTACTTTCCAAAATGGGGTCATTTGGGGGGGTTTTGTACTGCCCTGCCATTTTAGCACCTCAAGAAATGAGATAGGCAGTCATAAATTTAAAGCTGTGTAAATTTCAGAAAATGTACCCTAGTTTGTAAACGCTATAACTTTTGCGCAAACCAATAAATATACGCTTATTGACATTTTTTTTACTAAAGACATGTGGCTGAATACATTTTGGCCTAAATGTATGACTAAAATTGAGTTTATTCGATTTTTCTTATAACAAAAAGTAGAAAATATCTTTTTTTTTGAAAATTTTCGTTCTTTTTCCATTTATATCGCAAAAAATAAAAATCGCAGAGGCAATCAAATACCATTAAAAGAAAGCTCTATTTGTGGGAAGAAAAGGACGCAAATTTCATTTGGGTACAACATTGCATGTCCGCACAATTTACAGTTAAAGGAGCGCAGTGCCGAATCCCAAAAACAGGCTTGGTCCTAATGGCCCGAAATGGTCCGGGGCTTAAGTGGTTAATTGGCGGTCCCTCAGGTCCCTGGTCAGTCATCCCCGAGAACCGAAGGCCGGAATCTGAAACGATATAATACACAACACAACCCCACGAGGTTAGACATTTTAGGGTGGGATCGTGCTGCCTTGGAAGACTACTGGAAACAGAGTTACCGGTAAGAAACTAACTCTGCTTTTCCCCCAGTCGTCTTCCAAGTCAGCCCTTGAGAGGATAACCAAGAACTCACCAGATCTAGGGTGGGACAACGGCTTGGAGGACTTTCCTACCAAAAGCCTGATCCTGGCTGGAAATCAGATCCAGTCTGTAATGCTGAACAAAGGTTGAGAATCTCGACCAGGTTGCAGCCCTGCAGATTTGTTCTGGAGTGGCTCCTGCCCTTTCTGCCCATGAGGCTGCTGAAGCCCTTGTTGAATGAGCTTTAAGTTCTTTAGGTGGTGTAGTCTCCATGACCCTATAGCACTCTAGTATGGCTGTATTGATCCATCTAGCTATTGTCCTTTTGGAGGCTTGTTTACCCTTTAGTTGGCCTGCGTATAAGACAAATAGGGCATCTGATGTTCTAAATTCATTAGTGATTTCTAAATATTGAAGTAGACACCTTCTGACATCAAGAAGACTTAGTTCCTGCTCTTTGCTGTTATTGGGAGAACTGCAAAATGAAGGCAAGACTATATCCTGGGATTTGTGAAAAGTTGACGTCACTTTTGGAGTAAATCCCGGATCTGTTTGAAGGACGATACGATCGTCATGAATCTTCAAAAAGGGTTCCCTAACGGATAGAGCCTGTATTTCCCCTATCCTACGTGCCGTTGTGATGGCTACTAGGAAAACTGTTTTAAGAGTCAGTAATCTTAAAGATGTATCTTGTAGTGGCTCGAAGGGATGTTTAATGATTCCCCTGAGGACCACTGACAAATCCCAAGTGGGACATTTTTGTGTCTTGGGCTTTTTGTATTTTGCCAATGCCCTGCAAAAACGAGAGACCAAAGGGTCCTCTTGTAGTGTCCTTTCTAGATACACCGAGTGCGCTGCAATCTGTACTTTCAGAGTACTGAGCGCTAACCCTTTATCAGCGCCCTGCTGTAAAAATTCAAGGATGGTGGGTGTATCCATTTTTAGTCTTTTATTTTCAGTGCACCAACTGTTAAATTTTCTCCAGGTCTTTCTATAGATGGCTCTGGTGTTTGGTTTCCTAACGCTCAGAAGCGTTGTCACCACCTTATCTGAGAGTCCTTTAGATCTCAAGAGGTCCTCAGTAACCAGGCCGCCCATTTGAAACTCTTGTTTTAGGCCTGTCAGGGGTCCCTGACACATCAGGTCTTCCCTGTGAGGTAGAAGCCACGGCTCTGCTGCCGAGAGACTGAGGAGTTGAGAGAACCAGGCTCTCTTGGGCCAGTATGGTGCGATCAGTATCAGTTTTGTCTGTTCCTGTAGAAACTTCTTTACCACCCGTGGTATCAGATGAACCGGAGGGAAGGCATAGCATAGTTTGAAGTTCCAAGGGTTTTGTAGAGCGTCTATCCCAAGAGGCTGATCTTGTTGGGTTAGCGAGAAGAAATGTTTCACCTGAGCATTCTTCCGAGAGGCAAACAGGTCTATGTTTGGCATTCCCCAGCGGGCTGTAATTTCCCTGAACACCTCCTGGTGTAATACCCATTCCTCTTGGGAGATCTCCTGGCGGCTGAGGAAGTCCGCTACCTGGTTGTCTTCCCCTTTTAGATGGACTGCTCCTAGTGACAGCAGATTCCCTTCTGCCCACCTGCAAATTTGGTTGGAGATGTGGCTTAGGGATGGGCTTCTTGTGCCCCCTTGCTTGTTCACATAAGCCACTGCTGTGGCATTGTCCGAAAGAATCAGAATGTGACGACTTCTGAGTTGGTTTTGGAAAAACTCCATGGCCTTGGCTATCGCCATAAGTTCTCTCCAGTTCGAAGATGCCTTGGCTTCTTCTGGGGACCATCTCCCCTGAGCAGGTTGCCCTGCTAGGTGAGCTCCCCAACCCCAACTGCTTGCGTCTGTGGTCAATTTCTGTGAGGTCGGAAATGACCAAGCCAGACCCCGATTTAGGTTCGTGTGGATCCTCCACCACCACAGCGACCTTTTTACGGATGTCGGGAGTAAAACTGACATGTCCAGATTTTCTCTTTGGTTTTTTAAGAGAAATACTTGAAGTGACCTTAGATGGTATTTTGCCCACTGGACTGCTGGTATCGATGATGTCATCAGACCCAGAACCGACATCAGCTCCCTGATAGATATTGGGAGGTTGTTCTGTATTAAACTCACCCTCCTGATGAGGTTTTGGATTTTCTCCTCCGGTAGGGAAGTCTTCTGTTCTATGGAGTTGAGCAGATCTCCCAGGAACCGAATGTTCTGAGTGGGACACAGATTGGACTTTTCCACGTTTAGAATCCAGCCTAGTGACTTTAACCACAGTTGAGCTTCTGTGAGGTCTTTTGTCAGCTGTGCTTTCGAAGGCGCTGCAAATAGTAGATCGTCTAAGTATGGTATTACGGTCATCTTTAACCTTAGAGGGGCCAGAGCTTCTGCTAACACTTTGGTGAATATCCTTGGGGATGAGGATAACCCGAAAGGAAGAGCTCTGCTCTGGAAATGATATTCCTTTCCCTCTATCTCCACTGCTAACCTCAGATATTTCTGGGACTCCCTTCTGCCCACCTCTCCATGCGAAATTTTTTGTACTGAATCGCTTGGTTTAACGGTTTTAAGTTTAGTATTAACCGAAACTTCCCGGAAGGTTTTTTGATCACAAAAATGTGAGAGTAAAAACCCTTTCTTTTTTCCTTCTCTGGGACTGGAGTAAGGACCTTCTGGTCCACCATCTCCCCTAGTAACAGTGGAAGGGCCCTGGCTTTCTCTGGATCCCTGGGAAGTCTTGTTACTAGAAATCTCTCTGGAGGATGACAATTGAATTCCAGAGAGTAGCCCCTTGCGATAATGTCCAGAATAAATTGATTGGCTGTCGCCTTCTGCCATTGAGGTAGGAAGGTAGCCAGTCTTCCCCCTACTGGCACTCTGTTGTCATTGTTTGGAAACTTGGTTAGAAGAGCCAAAGAGGACATTACTCTTTGGTTTCCCCTTGTGACCTGTCCAGTTTTTCTTAGGGTACTCTTTTTCTTCCTGGGGACGATCTCTTCGCCCACGAAAAAACCTTTTTTGTGGAGGTTTTCGTTTTTCAGCAGGAAAGGCTTTCTTCCTGTCTGTTGTTCTTTCCAAGGCCTCGTCCAGGCCGGAACCAAAAAGCAAATCCCCAGTAAATGGGAGATTGCACAGCCTTGTTTTGGATGCAGCATCACCTGTCCAGGTCTTCATCCAAATCGCACGCCTTGCTGCAACTGCTAGTCCACCTGACCTTGCTGCCAGCTTGACGGATTCTGCGGATGCATCCGCAATATAGCCGACCGCTTTGGAGAGAACTGGAAGTGTATTCAGAATCTCCTCCCTAGGCGTACCATTTTTAATATGGTCTTGCAGCTGTGAGAGCCAAAACTCTAAGTTTCTTGCCACGCAAGTGGTGGCTAGGGCTGGCTTCAGACTAGCGACACTAGTCTCCCAAGCTCTTTTTAGGATAACGTCACACTTTTTATCCATGCCATCTTTTAGGTGTCCCATGTCTTCAAATGCCAATGAAGAATTTTTTGAGACCTTAGAAAGTGGCGCGTCCAATTTGGGATTTTTATTCCAAACCTCTTTTGGATCTTCACTAAAAGGAAATCGCTTTTTGTGACTGGCCGCAAAAAAAAAAGGTTTCCTTTCTGGGTCTGCCCATTCGTTTGTCACGGTATCTGACATTACCGGATGAACTGGGAATACTTTGGATTTTTTCTTCCTCAGACCCTGGTACATCAGGTCATGTTTGGAAGGCAGTTCTTTTTCATGCTCAATTTCCAAAGTTTCGTAAATGGCCCCAAGCAAATCATCCACATCTTCTAGAGATAACTTGTATTTGGGTCCCTTTCTTTCTTCTCTCCCATCTTCCTGCTCTGGATCTGAGCTATCGGTAGCCATAACACTAGCTGTGCTGCTTCCCGCTCGCTCCCTCACCGACTCGTGCGACCCTGAGGCGACTTCTGATCTGGGTGAGGCCATGGGAGAGGAAACTCCAGTAGGGACTGCTGGAGATTTAGCTTCTGCGATAAACTTTTTGAGATCCTTAAAGGTGTTAGCCATATCATCTCTTACGGATCCAAAAATCTTCGCATAAACTGCATCTGACTGTTTTTCAACCAGTTTGTCAATGCATGTTTTGCATAGCGGCTCTGTGTCTTCCAAGAGCATCTTGGTATTACACTTTGCACACCGCTTTTTGGGAGTGGGCTTTGGCTCTTTAGGTGGTTTCACCTGCCAAAAGATAAACACAGGGGGACCCATGGCGGTGAGAAAAAAATACACACTGCACCACACATTACTAAAGTGCACACCCAGTGACATTAGTAACCCCCTGGCCCCAGCTTGCTAGTGCCCCATCACCACCTAGCTGCTGTCCCAATACAAAGGATACAAAGGTCACCCACTGGTGCCTACCTGCATCCTGCTGGTGCTTTTGCCTCCTGGAGCCTGGGCCGATGGAATCTCATCCTCTTCCAGCATCCTGGCTTGCTGTGGCGTTCGGTACTGTCGTCTGCAGCCGCGTCCACGCTACTAGCACCAGCCGACCGTTCGAATTTCCCACGCCTTTAAGGGGATTGGACCAGCTTCCCCGGCGCACGCCGATTGCGTCATTCCTACCCGGAAATGACGCCCCGCGTCTTCCGGGTCAAGCGGCGTTCAGACGTGGGTACACGCCCCCCCCCTGACGCCGCCAAGGGAACGCAGCAATGGCGCCTTTCTCCTCACCTGGGCACAGAGGAAATTCGAACCCGGGACACCTCCTGCACTCAGCCTAAGGAGGGTTGCCCGTGGTCAAGATCCGTCCTCCTCCACGCCAGTGACGCGGCTCCGGTAAGGTCCACTGACCCCCTGCCGCACAGGGACTCCATACAGTCAGCCCTGCTGACATACACTGCTGCACCCGCAGACACCTGTCCCGGTCAGCCCATGAGAGATGGAGCCCCCCCTCAGGTCCTTTTTGGCAACATGTCTCCTCCGGACGGAGGAAACACTAAGACTGACCAGGGACCTGAGGGACCGCCTCTTAAGGGGAGGAAAAATTAATGGCAATGTGTTTCCTGATTGTGAGGAGGAGCTCCATCTCTCTCAAGGGCTGCCTTGGAAGACGACTGGGGGAAAACATTCCTCTTAAATTAATAAATCTAATTAGTAAAGGATGGACAAGAACGGGTGTCAGCTTTCATAGGTCTATTCTGATATTTTCTTTTTAAATATCATAAAATTGGTCACTCAAAATATATTAGTCGCTGTACAGTGTGAGTTTCAATCCCTCTGGAGACCCTGTGTAAAATTTCTAAAGAGCTTCACCAGAAAATCAGATTTTCATGCAACTTTCACTTTCCAGTAATAGCATAAACATAGAAAGAATATGAAGAGTGTGCACACCAGATGAACATGCTTTATGCCCTAGGGACCGATGACAGGCATAGCCATAGGTTACCGGCTGGTCCAAAACGGGATGGAAAAAAAGGGATTTTTATAACAGCTTACCTGTAAAATCCTTTTCTTGGAGTACATCACGGGACACAGAGCGACTTAGTCATTACTAATGGGTTATATAGATTACCTTCAGGTGTTGGCACTGGCCAATTCCAAACCGGAAGTACCCTCCCCTATATAAGCCCCTCCCATCCGGGAGCACCTCAGTTTTGTAGCCAAGCAATAAGTGTCCCAAAAAGAGGGGTGGGAGCTCTGTGTCCCGTGATGTACTCCAAGAAAAGGATTTTACAGGTAAGCTGTTATAAAAATCCCTTTTTCTTTTTCGTACATCACGGGACACAGAGCGACTTAGTCATTACTAATGGGACGTCCCAAAGCAATGCCAAATGAGGGGAGGGATACATAAGCTGGGCGCCATCAGGCATGAGGATCTTTTGCGGCCTGCAACACACTGCGCCCAAAGGCGACATCCTCCTGACTTCTAACGTCCACCTGGTAGAACCTAGTAAACGTGTGTACCGAAGACCATGTTGCGGCCTTACATACTTGAGCCAGGGAGGCCTGGTGATGCACTGCCCATGAAGTTCCAACTGCTCTTGTGGAGTGCGCCCTAACTTTGAACGGAGGCGGTCTCTTTCTCAAGCCATAGGCTTGTATTATGACCTGTCGAATCCACTTGGCTAAAGTGGATTTTGATGCTGCCTGACCCTTTTTAGGGCCTTCCGGCAGAATAAACAAAGTATCCGTTCTGCGAATCTGAGCAGTGGCTTTTAGATAAGCTTTAACTGCTCTTACTACATCCAAGGAATGTAATAACTTTTCCTCTACCGAGCTAGGTTTGGGGAAAAAAGAAGGAAGAACCACATCTTGGTTCAAATGAAACCTCGATACCACCTTAGGAAGAAAGGCTGGATGAGGACGTAATACTACTCTGTCCTTATAGACAACCAGATATGGCTCCTTACAGGACAAGGCGGCTAATTCCGATACTCTTTTAGCCGAACAAACGGCTACTAAGAAAATCAATTTCCTGGTGAGAAGAACCAAGGAAATGTGTTGCAATGGTTCAAACGGTTGTTTCTGTAGAACTGACAGAACCAGGTTTAAGTCCCAAGGACATATGGGAATACTAACCGGAGGGCTAATACGCATCACTCCTTGTATGAAAGCTTTGACTAGTGAATGCGAAGCCAAGGGCCTTTGAAAAAATATTGACAAGGCCGAAATCTGACCCTTGATAGTACTCAAGGCCAGCTTCCTATCTACAGCCCACTGTAGGAAGTCCAAAATCCTCCCTATCACGTACTTACGTGGATGCCATTTCTTGGCCTCACACCACGTAATGTACGCTTTCCAGATCCTATAATAGATCTGCCTGGATACCGGCTTCCTGGCATTGATCATGGTAGATACCACAGAATTAGAGAGCCCTCTCTTTTTCAGAATGTGGGCTTCAATAGCCAGGCCGTCAAACCTAGGGCTGGTAAGGAAGGGTGGTATATCGGTCCCTGCGACAGCAGGTCCGGACGATGTGGGAGGGTCCAAGGACTCCTCACTAACATTTTTACAATCTCCGCGTACCATGCCCTTCGGGGCCACGCTGGAGCCACCAGAATCACTGGTTTCTTTTCTACCCCGATTCTGCGGAGTAATCGCAGTAACAATTGTGGCGGTGGGAATGCATATATCAGCTTGAACTGATCCCAAGGGAACACTAGGGCATCCGAGCCGCAAGCTAGAGGATCCCTTGTGCGAGACACAAATCTGTCCACCTTTGCAATGAATCTGGATGCTAGCAGATCTACATCCGGTGTTCCCCACCGCTGGCATATTGCCTGGAAAACCTCGGGGTGAAGAGACCATTCCCCCGGGCATAATTGTTGGCGACTTAAAAAGTCCGCTCTCCAATTTTCCACTCCTGGGATGAAAAACGCGGATATGGCTGGGACATATTTTTCTGCCCACTCCAGGATGCAATTTGCTTCCCTCTGGGCTGCACGACTCCTGGTGCCACCCTGGTGATTGATATATGCCACTGCTGTGGCATTGTCTGATTGAATTCTGACAGGGGACCCTTGGAGTTTGGATGTCCATGCTACTAGGGCATACCGGGCTGCTCGTATCTCTAAGAGATTGATGGGCAGGGCCTTTTCTGCTTCTGACCACTTGCCCTGGAGAGACCATTGCTCCAGTACTGCCCCCCAGCCTATGAGGCTGGCATCTGTAGTGACTACCTTCCAAGAAACCGGACTGAAGGGTTTCCCTTTTTCCAGATTCTGGGGCACCAACCACCAATGGAGGCTCTTGCGAACGGAAGGGGACAGGGACATTGGTAAGTCTAAAGCCTGAACTTTTTTGTTCCAGGCTGACAGTATGGCCCTTTGCAAATTCCTTGAATGGAATTGACCGTAGGGTACCGCTTCGAATGAAGCCACCATTTTTCCCAGCAGCCTCATGCAGAGGCGTATGGATGGTTTTCTTTTTGTACCCACTAAGTGGGTCAAATCTTTTAAAGACGACACCTTCTCTGGAGGTAAGAAAATCTTTCTCTGATTTGAATCCAGCCTTAGCCCTAAGTATTCCAGACTTTTGACTGGTCTTAGAGCTGACTTGTCCCGGTTGATAATCCAACCGTGATATTCCAGATACTTGATTGTCTTGTGAATAGCTACTTCCAGCTTTTCCACTGAGTGGTCTATTAGTAGCAGGTCGTCTAGATATGCCATTATCGTTACACCTTGTGTTCTTAGATTGGCCAATAATGGGGCCAGAATTTTTGTGAACACTCGTGGTGCTGTGGCCAGACCGAAAGGTAAGGCTCTGAACTGAAAATGGCGCCCTTCTACTGCAAAGCGTAGAAATTTCTGGTGGGCCGGAAAGATGGGAATATGCAGATAAGCATCCCTTATGTCGATCGAGGCTAACCATTCCTGCCCTTGTAGGGCGGTGGCCACCGATCGGATCGACTCCATCCGAAAAGTCCTGATATTTAGGAACTTATTTAGCCCTTTTAGATTTTATGGGCCTCACGTCCCCATTTGGTTTGGGGACTGTGAAAAGGTTCGAGTAAAACCCGAATCCGCTTTCTTCCAGGGGAACCTTCATGATTACACCTTGGAGCAATAGTTGTTCTAGTGCCAGAAGGAGGGATCCTCTCTTCTGGGGATCTCTTGGCACGTTTGACCTCATAAATTGGGCAGGAGGAGTGCCTTTTAACTCCAGCTTGTATCCCAGACTTACTGCGGAGAGCACCCATCTGTCTCTGATGGTGTCCCGCCAGGTCTCTGTGAACAACTGAAGTCTTCCCCCCACCCGATTGAGTGGGGGCAACGCTTCATGCCTTGGGGGAGGTTTTGTACCTCTCTTGATCCAGGGCTTCTTGTTACCCTGTGATTGTCCCTGATTTCTGCCCCCTGAATTTGACCGCGGAGGCCGTCGGAACTGCTTCACAGCCGATGTGCCCGGGACTGGAGAAGCAGGCCTCTTAAAAGAAGGACTTCTACCCTTGTTCTTAACCGGTAAGAGTGAACTTTTACCGGCAGAAATTTTCTGGATATATTTGTCCAGATCTTCTCCAAATAAGCGTTCTCCATGAAATGGGAAGCTAACCAGCAGTTTTTTACAGGGAGCTTCAGCAGACCATTTTTTGAGCCACAGAAGCCTACGCATATGTACTATAGACAGCGTAAAGCGGGAGGCCTGTTGGATTGTATCCTTTATGGCGTCCACCGCAAAACACAAGGCTCTAGGCAGGTCAGCTAGGGCAAGAGCCTGCTGATCTGGTAAGTCCCTTAAGACTTGTTTCAACTGATCTTTCACTGCTTGGCAGACTCCAATCGCTGCTACCGCAGGTTGTGTCACCATGCTTGCTGTAGAGAAAGCAGATTTTAGTAAAGACTCCAATTTTTTATCTATTGGGTCTTTGAACATTGGAACATTATCTACTGGACATGTCAGTGATTTGTTAACAGAAGAGATGGCTGCGTCCACTGTAGGGACCCTCCATTTTTTTATGAACTTATCCTCCATGGGATAGATCACCGGAAATCTCTTGGGGGGAGCAAATATTTTATCAGGATGCTCCCAATCCTGGTAAATAAGCCCTTCTAATAAAGGGTGGATTGGGAAGGAACAGACAGCCTGGGGAGCTTTTAGCGACCCCAGCGAGGAAACCGTAGTGGATGGTGGTTCCGCCAGAGGCATTTTAAATGCTGATCGGACCATGTTAGTCAGAGACTGAACCCATAATCTTTCAGCCTGAGATGCTGAGAAAGGTTCTTCCACTGTTGATTCCTCCATAACTGAATCAACCTCATCCTGATCCCCTTCAGGTAGGTCGATCTCTGTGTGGGGCTGTTCCTCCACTAACAGGCACTCTGAAGGAGGAGACGGAGATCGGACGCGCTTTTCCTGTGACAGGGAAGCAGCGATCAATGCTGTTAATCTCTCTTCCAATCCTCCCAGAGTTGAGGATAAAACCTCCTCTGTTATATATACAGGAGCAGGTGGACTGGGGACAGCCGCAGCACCAGGCACTCCTGCGGGGTTTCTACGGCTACTGACCTCTGAATTCTCAGGGGAGATTGGTGCAGTACAAGCATGCCCAATATCCTCAGAGCCCGATGGAGACCCCTTTGGCTTCCTGGAAGACCTATTTCCGGAGCGTCTGGACGACATATCCTTTAAGCACAAAGCTGAGGTATTCCCGTCGTCATACACCAATTTTTGCTGGTAATAGTCTAACACAGTTGCTGCTATATACCAGCTGGTGTCCACTAAAGTGCCTTTCTATGGGGATGCCTGCATCAACCGCCTCTGTGTGCCACTGTTTGTTGCTAGCTCTGTTTGCATCCAGCTGACACTTGTACTGTGTCTTTTAACCATGCTGGGACGCCTGCACATGCGCAGAAGCGCCGCGGCGCGCATCGAGCGTCATCCACCCGCCCCGCCCCTTTTTTTTCATAGGAGGCGCGTGCGCGCGCCCGTGCGCCCTTTTCAAAATCAAACAGGGACTAGGAGCCAGGGCCCTTTTTGCCGGAGGGCCTGTGCGGTGGATGAGCGCAGCAACAGGGCAGAGGAAGTGGATTCCCACAGAGAAACTTACCAACTGCCTGGATCTTTTGACTTGAGAAAACCAAAGATCCACATGACAAGAAAAATGGACTACAGCGGCCTCTAGTGGTTTAACACAGGTACCGCGGTCCCTTTTTTTTTTTTTTTCTTTCTTGACTACTATTAAAATTTTACATTTTCAGTAGTTACAGGCATACACAGATATTAGCGGGAATACCGTTAGGTAACAGACAGAAAGACAAATTAGGCTTGGGGGTCCCCCAATAGAACCAAGTTCCTGGGGGCCCCCACTTACCTGATCCCCGCCGCAGGACTTTGTTTGGTCTGCTGCAAGGCCCGGGTACCGACCGTTTAGCTATGAAGCTTTTTTGGTGGGATCCGGAACAGCTTACTAAGGCCCAAAAGAACCTGTACGCAAGCCCAGTGAAAACACATGTTACTCTTTGGCCAACACCTTAGACACTGGCAAAAAACTGAGGTGCTCCCGGATGGGAGGGGCTTATATAGGGGAGGG
Source organism: Rana muscosa (assembly GCA_029206835.1). Taxonomy (NCBI): domain Eukaryota; kingdom Metazoa; phylum Chordata; class Amphibia; order Anura; family Ranidae; genus Rana; species Rana muscosa. Next base: position 809,675,851 of record CM055116.1, read on the forward strand.
TACTTCCGGTTTGGAATTGGCCAGTGCCAACACCTGAAGGTAATCTATATAACCCATTAGTAATGACTAAGTCGCTCTGTGTCCCGTGATGTACGAAAAAGAAACACTAAGAAGTGGGGTCAGGGAGAGGCATGTCATAAACGAGGGTTAAAAATATATCTTAATACTAAATTTTAATATTAAAGCCCTGCTGATGTTGGGGCTATATATTGGTCAGCATATCATCTTTGCAAAGAGTTGAGTAAGAGAAGTGCCCCATATCCCACAACTGATATGTATTGGAATAACATTTGCTCTCCTTTCCTCTAGGGGGAAAAATAAATAAAAATGTATGCTCTTCCGGTACTAAAGCTTTTTGGTAAAGCCAACATATACACCAAAAAGCTGAAAAAAAGACATTACAGTTAGCAAATGGTTACCATACAGTCCTCGCACCTGCACAAGGGGCACCAGAAAGCCACGGAGTGGATTGACGTTATGTTTCTTCTGATATAATGTAAGGTCCGAATATGCCTTGGAAACTAAGTGGCAGAAGAAGAAAGTGACATTAGGCCCCAAAGTAGATCTAAATCCTAACTGGAAGACATTTAGTTTTCTAAAGCACTGTGTATCAAACTGTTGCTTTTTCTTAAATATATTGTTTTCAAAACATTTTTGCATCTCAGTGCTGCTAATCTCCTCCCACCACTTCCTATTTACCATGCACTCATTCACATCATGACTGCATGCCATTGTTCTGGACTGGCTTCCTGATGGTCTATCGTTGTCACTATGTCTACACAATGGTAAAAAATGGGTTATGCAACCCCTTTGGCCCACGCACCCTAGACCAAAATAAATATACTGTAGATATATACAAAATTGAGTGCAAAGAGCAGCCTGTAGTTAAGCCTAAAGGTCCGATATATGAAAATATATATATATATAAAAAATGTAATAGATTTTCCATATATACAAAAAAAAACCAAAAAAAAAAAACACGTGTATTGGAATACAATAATAAAGTCCATAAACCGCCACCAGATGTCTCCAGTCAAGTGAAGGTGAAATACTTCTTGTTGAATATGAAGGGGGAAAAAAAAAAAAAAAAAGGATGCACCTTCTTCCACTGGATTATTAGGCAAACATCCTACTCACCAAACAAACATGACACCTATTCCAGGTAGTCATATAAAGCATGGGTAACAAAGAAATGTGTCCTCCAATGGAAACGGCCCAAAAACAATGATCTGCCAACGAAGGTGAGGCTCATAAAAAAAGGAGGTCATTTTTTCTTTACATTCAATAAGAAGTATTTTACCTTCACTTGACTGGAGACATCTGGTGGCGGTTTATTAACTTTATTATTGTATTCCAATACATGTTTTTTTGTATATAGGAGCGCAGTATGGAAAATGTATTATACATTTTTTTTCATGTCGCTTATTGTCTACACCAAGGGTGCATGCATACGTTAAAGTATAACTAAAGGCAAAACTTTTTTCTTAGTTTTGGATAGAGTGGGGAAGGATTAGAATGCTTGTCAATTTGTATTGCTGTCTGTGTCCCCGTTAGGGAGATTCACCCTCTCTACCGCAGGGTTGCCAACTTTCAGTAAATTTATGACCAGTTTGTAAAATCTGTACTTTTTGCATCTGTCCATTACGGACATGTAGGCTGCATGTTCATAACTGACATTCATGGACAGATGCAACAATTATGGATTTTACAAACGGTTTGTAAATATACTGAAAGTTGGCAACCCTGCTCTACCGTTATCATTGAAAGAAAATCCAAAATTTTGTTTTCCCCCCAAAAAAGTAATAGAGGGGAAATCTTCCAAAGGGGACACTAGTTCTGGTGACATTGGGGTCCCCAAGAAATTCCCTCAATTTCCAGGGATTTCCCCTAACTTCCCGTTTGGCTACGGGACAGGAAATTAAGGGAAATCTCTGCAATGGCACACAGATGGCGGGAAAAAAAATAATCTGACAGGGGTTATAACCCTCCCTTACTATATCCAAAAATAAAAAAAAGCTTTGCCTATAGTTCTACCTAAATTTTAGGGCACAAAAACACAATATATTAACCATTTTATTTTTCTGAAAAATATAAAAGATTAGGTTGCTCTGAGTAAATAGATACCCAACATGTCAAGATTTAAAGTGATTGTTAAGGGATTTTTAAATAACAAACATGTTATACTTATTGCTCTTGGCCATCGTTTTGCGCAGAGCAGCCCTGATCCTCCTCTTCTTGGTTCCCCTTCCAGAACTCCTGGCCCCTTAGGGGGTGTCTTGTCACTTAATTTGATTCGCAGCAGCAGGAGTCCAGTAAGGAGGGAGAGAGAGTTCTTGGGCACAGCGGGGAGAGAGCTACACCTAAAAGGTTTTTTACCTTAAGGCAGACAGTGCATTAAAATAAAAAACCTTTAGCCTTTACAACCGCTTTAAAATTTGCACATAGGCGAAAAATTACGATGAATTTCAGTACTCTATATTTTTCATAGGAGATGCTGTAAAAACCATACAGGTTATCAGTTTAGAGTTAACCATGAACAATGGCCTAGAATTTTCACTGTCACTCTGGCATATGCAGCGATATGTAGGTGTATCCCAAGCAACATTTTTGTACTTCGTCACTCCCCAATGAATGCGTTTACATTCATATGTGCATGCATATAGGGGTGGGGAGGGCTCAAAATTGTTTGTGCTTGGAGTAAAAATTTTTTTTTTACTTTCAATAAAACTTATTTTGTCCTTCGTTAGTCATATACTTTATATACTAAACTTGTAGAGTAGGTGGCTGTAACAAAGCAAGAAATCGTCCAACACTGTTAATGAGGGAGTCTATATATTTTAAGCCGTTACTACAGCTTCTATGAATGAAACATGATCTATGAATAGAGGGGGCAAACCTATCAACCGTATGCCCAGCCTTCATTCTTAGATCCGGTTTTATTCATGGAAGCTGTAGTATTGGCTTTTATGATTGGTGCAGCTGGGCAGAAATGGTGGGCGTAGTCAGGCACTCTTGATGAGTGCCCGTCTATTAACCCCCCTCCGCTCTGGAAGATTGCAGGGAGGAGGAAGATTTCTGCGAAAGGAGAACACAACAGCACAAGGGACACATCTCACTGAAAGCCTAATGTACATTGTTCTGATTTTTTTCAAACTCTCTGTGAGCCTGGCCAAGGCTGGGGGAAACAATCCCTCAAAACCCCAGGAGACCAGTGAGCATCCGTTCGCTGATCCTCCCTAGCTATAACAATCCCGGAAATGATATGTAAAGTCACTGTCCAAAATATTATACCCCATACTTTTTGTCCCCTATGTGATATAAAAGACACGCGCTCTTGCTTCAGACAATTTGTTGAAGGCGGCATAAAGTTCCAAAGCATAAGTGCACATTGACAGATGACAGCAAGAAAGATCTAGGAAATAAAATTTATCCCACAAGGCAATAGTGATCCTGTATTAAACATCAGCAAAATGTCACAAAACTTACATTCAAATTTGTTTCCCGCCTGCTTAGCTTCATTCATCCGCGTTGTCAATTTGGTAATCTGGGGCATATGATTATTAAGTTTAGCAGCTTCTCTCTGACCTTTGACTATTAGTGGAAAAACCATAATACGTGCAAGTATTGTTCCTGTAGAAGATAAATATTTTAAACAAATAGAAACAAAGAATTCCCATTACTGTTAGATGAATATAATAAAAAGGTCTTACCTGTCACAATAGCTCCCCACCAGGGGATACCAACACCCATATGTAAAAATTCCAGGAAGTTTTGTACAAGGCCAACTGGACTGTAACCTCCAAGTCCCAATTCAGCCAAACTCTGTTCCACATGACCAACTGTTTCTGCAACTGTGGGGGCAAATTCGGAGACTGGGGGAGGCAACACATCTTCTAGGATAACAGCGGAATGTGCTAATGGTGCCTCTGGGACAGGCGGGGCACTTAGAACCTAGAACAAAGCAGTAATGGATGTTAGAAAAGGAAAGGTCTGGACAGCCGCACTCCAATAAAAACACCTTCACTATATAAAATAACAAAAGTATAAACCACAGCAGGGTACAGGATAGGTTAGCTGACGCATTTCACACTTTCAACAGTGCTTAGTCATAGCAGTAATGGACGGTTCTAAAGTATTAACCGCAAACAGGTTGGATACTTTGCATCATCACAGAATAAAATACGTATTCTAAGCATCAAGTACAAACCCCTTTATGTTTAGCTTATATTCGTACGGGGACTAGCCCTGATGTGAGTGACATCAGTAGTAATCACTTTGTAGTGCATTCAGAAGGGATTACTGCAGGTAATCGCTGGCTCTGTGAACTGCCACGAATAGCTGCAGCCACTGCCAACCTGTCACGGAAGGGTATAGGGCTTAGCAGGTGGAGCTAGCTGCTCACAGGTGACAAAACATTTCCACTGGGGCTGGTCACCCATGTGAATGTAGCCTTGAAGGAAACCTGTCAAAATGTGGACTGCCATTGCTGATTTTACCTCTGAAAAATTAACTCAGCTGTCATGCTGATATTTCGGCCTCAGTACAATATGAGGTATTGACCCTGAACAAGTATAAGGAATTCTAAAATTGTTTTTGTTTTTTTGAGCCAGTGACCCAAAGGACTAAGGCCAGACACAGCCAAAACAACTAGCATTTTCAGTAGCAGCAGCTTCCATATTTCTTAGATGTACTTTTCATTTACATGGCTATCCCAGCTTCTCTAGCATGCAAAACAGACAAGCAATGGATGAAGGCAGATCTTTCCTACTGTAATAGGATTGTTATGCTACGAAAAAAAAAATCTTGAAAGAAGCAGTTTCAGAATAGTACTGTATAAGAAAAATAAAATAAAGAGCCTACACAAAATGGTGCTCTATGGATATTATGTACTGTGAACACAGTTATGAAGGAATGAGTAGTTGTGTCACAAAAATGGGGTCAAAGCAAATCAGATCTGTCCAAGTTGAAGAATAAAAAGCACAAGAAATGTAACTGTTGATTCTGCTCTTTAAAGTAGAATTTCACTTAACAAAAACAAATTTGGTAGCAGAATGGCTTTTTATTACATATCCACCTGCTAGAAAGCTTCCTTACACTGCATACTGAGCTGCATTTGTGCGGCTCAGCGTACATTTTTGGCAGACCTTGTTGCTGGGATGAATACATCTCTGTGCAAACAAATGTGGGAGTTACATCATTGTGGGGCAGCCAATCTAGAAGGCCAAAAATAAACCCAGAAAAATACTGGGAGAAATTGCCAGCACCAACAAGGGAGCTGAGTGGAGGTACTGTAAGTTTAGTTCTGCTTTAATGCAGAAGTGACCTGGGCACCGTGGTTCCTGGGCTCACCTGACTTTTCTGGTAGCCCAGGATCAGTGAAAATTCTCTCATTATGGTGAAGAGTGGAAGATTGGAGATCTTCTCTGCAGTGACTGTACACTTCCAAGTTCAGAGCTTTTAAATCCTGGCCAGCAGCAACGGGGTGAACAGTCAATCAGGGACGCTTTGCTCAGGCTCAACTCTACACTGTACAACTGCAAAGGTGTTTTAAGATGTTACCTATATACAGTTTTGTTAATACACGAGAGAACATGGACCACCAAGCGTGCAGAAATAATGCCTCGTTTCCACTGAGCGGTTCAGTACGGTACAGTTCGGTGCGCTATTTTGGGTGTTTCCATTATGAAAGCGGCCCATACAACCGAACCATACCGCACCATTCTGGGTCCTGCTTCAGATGTGGGGCCATAGAAAATGGTACGGTTCGGTTAGGACGGAGCTACAATACATTCCACTGATTGGCGGACACGCTAGGCATTTTTTTCTAAACCCTGTATGGCTCCTGATGGTCCGACTTGCAGTGGAAACGCTCACCAGAATAGACCGGACCATTCTAACCGTTCCAAACTGTACCCACCTGAACTGTTCCGCTCAGTGGAAACGAGGCATAAATGAATATACCACAAGAAAACAAACACTGACTAAACCAATCTGACAAAAAATAGAGTCAAATACATATATTTACAATATAAACCTCTTAATTTAAATAATGACAACGGGTGTCCAAAGAGCACATAAATCTATACAAACACAAGTTTGAATCAGTCCTATGCTGGAGTGACCTGTGTCAAATATATATCAAAGCAAACATACCAAATAAACGCCAGACAAGGTATTATACAAACAATTACGTTATACTAATTATAGTATTGGCTAAACCCTCATGTCTAAATATAGTAACCTGAGTGATTAAAAGGAAGGTGCCTTCCTGGGTAGCTGCACACATGGTGTTTACCAAGCATATTTGATGGAGAGGATCTTTATTGTAGCTGGCGGCTGCAATACGGGCGGAGGTCCTTTTCACCGGGCACGCTTTATTGGACATTATATGTGTAGGAATGCAGGCAAGGTGAGTTAGGGGGGACCCTTTGCTGAGACACTGTTTGTTCTGCATTGGTAAGGTAACAGTGCCTCTTTAAGATGCCCTCGAATCTTCTCAGCAACCGTACACAAAGTTTGGATGGACGATGCTATTAACTTGTTTCACTGTGAGCACAGATAACATCTGCTCACATACTTAGATGATATACCTTTTTACAAGTTTTTCAGAACACCTAGATTATATATTTTTCACAATGGATACCATAAAAAGCTCACCTGGTTGGCAGCTGCAGTCACTGTACTCTGACAGCGAACATTTAAGACAAGAAACCGGCGTGTCCCTGGGGCCAGAGCCCTGTGGCAACGGAATGAACCTGGACATCTGTGATACTAAAAGAAAACAAATTAGGTTGAATGCATATTGCCCCAATACAGTACACATCATAATTTATTTTGGAGGTGCTTAATGAAGACATGTCTGACACATTGAATATTAAAAGATCCTAAACAATCGGACAACCCTCTGCACAATATCTCATACATCTACCACAACAAATGATGCTCCCCTATGGACATCAAGATTACAATTCCCTGACATTTTAGCTTACATCATTGTCATTGGAGGAGAAAACCTCCATATGTACCATGGCTTCTAGACATTCAGGAAAGAATACTGCTGCCTTCTGAATGGCAGTTGTTTGTATGGAACAAGTGTTCAGCAACTGCAAGCCAAGCAGTCCTATCACTGTGTGTTCTGTCCATCATTAAAGCAGAGGTTCACCCAAAATAACATCCATATACGAGCACACTCCTTACACTACTAACATGTACAGTAGCCACATCTTTTTTTTTTATATTGTACATACCGTACTATTGTAATTTCAATTTCGGCTTCCGGGTACTCACTCCCGCGCGAGTAGGCGTTTCTATTCTGGCGCAATGTAATCTGGGAGTTCGCCCAGATGTGACATGTCCTGCAGAAAAAGTTCCCCGGCAGATAAGGTCCCCGTTGTACTGCGCAGGCGCGGCATGAACCTCAACGGAGTTTCCGAAAGTAGCCGAACGCGTAGAGCTGCGAGTCGGCTCTACACGGCTCCTAGTCATTGCACAGGCGCCGTGTAGAGCTAACTCGCAGATCTACATGTTCGGCTACCTTCGGAAACTCAGTTGAGGCTCGTGCCGTGCATGCGCAATACAGGGGGGACCTTCTTCAGCAGAACACCGTCCACTGCTACCAGGAAGTCAGTGCTTGTGGGCTTCACAATGCCCACAAGCAAAATGGAAAATTCATACGGCTGATTTTAAAAGTGCATCTTTTGCCAGAAAAAGAGACTGGGGAGGTTTGAAGTCACCAAACACGTGAGTACGAATTGGTGATCTAAAAATACTTGGAATGCAAGCGGAAAATACAAAAAAAAGATTTGCCGCGGAACCTCGGCTTTAAACCTGACTCATCAGATTTTTGTGACCTCATTGGAGTGCTGGTTCCTTCTTTTACAGCTGTCTTTTTACACAGAGTGGGAACGGGCTCCTTGGGACTTGCACCCAGATAACTGGGCAGCTTTCATACGGGCAGGTCGTGGGATATCTTATTAGGCAACATTTACACAGGTATCTTGCCCCAATGCAAATGGCAGCAGTAAGAATCTGCTGATTCCAGCTGCTGTTTTTGACACCCGTGAGCCTCTAGCTGGGGCCACTGAGCATGTACACTTTAATGACTTAAACTTAGGTTTGCAGCAGCCTCAGTAATTTGTGGCTGTTTGCACAGTTTCTGGGGTCCCTCGCTGGCTCTCCAGTCCCCTCATAGAAAGCCACTTTCCTGGGGGGGCACTCGCCAAATAGGAGGAGACTGGAGCACTGGCAGTACTTCATATTCCCATTGCACACGTTCCTGGATGAGCTCTCAAATTTGGGTGCTGCAGCAACAACCAGCTGGATACTGGTTCAAATCACAATGAAGATATTTGCCAGCACACCATGGAACGACGTGAACAGCACCCAAACAGATAATTTATTGCATGATCACAACACAAGGAGAGTGCAACGTTTTGGAGTTACGCAGGACCCCTTCGTCAGCCATGTGATGATTCATTTGCCTGACGAAGGGGTCCTGCGTGACTCTGAAATGTTGCACTCTCCTTGTGTTGTGATCATGCAATCAATTATCCGTTTGGACGCTATTCACGTCATTCCATGGTGTGCTGGCAAATACCTTCATCGTGAAGCACTGGCAGGGGACACCAGAAGAGAAGGACCGAGGCTGCTCTGTGCAAACCTGTTGCACAGAGCAGGCAAGTATAACATGTTTTTTTTATTTTTATTAAAATTACAGAGGAAGGTTTAATGTTACTTTAATCCTAAGTAGGCTGTACGATGGAACCTGTGCTAGCTTGCTACTGAGCCACCCTGTCTGCTTCTATTGACAAAAGACCGGGCAACTCAGCCCCCCACTCCCTCATCACAGCATTTGATTAACAGCAACCGGGGCCAATGGCTCCCACTGCTATCAATCTGCCCTATGAGGAAGGAGACAGCGGTGCGAGCGCTGCTCTCATGCACGTCGCTGGATCAGATCAGGTAAGTATAAGGGGGAGGGGGGGATCCTGAAGCAGAGAAGGTTTTTTACCTTAACGCATAGAATGCATTAAAGGTAAAAAAAAAAAAACTTGAGGCTTTAGAAGCACTTTAATAAATTAGAATGATTTCAAGCCAGAATCAGCCAGTACACTAGCACGTTCAGTAGATCAGGAATGGCATCCTCCAAATATAACTGGAGTCAAGCCATCAGACAATTCCATATCAGTGGTCATGCTATCAGACAAGTTTTTTTGGTTGGATATTCAACACAGAAAACCGAGATATAACATAATGTAATATATAAAATAATGATTACACAGAGACCAATACATTTACAATGCAATTTAAAGATACAGAGCACCAAATATTAGCCCATTGGCTACACACTGACATTTTTGCACTACTTCAGAATGGGTTAAAAACAAAATCTCCCATTGGACCAATACGTTTACAATGCAGATGTGTCATACACACCCCCCTCTATGATATCTTACAATACGGTATGATTTTACTGTAGAAATTTAAAGATAGAGAGCCCCAAATATCAACCCATTGGCTACACACTGACATTCTTGCACTACTAAATGGGTTAAAAACAAAATCTCCCATTGGACCAATACGTTTACAATGCAGATGTGTCATACACACCCCCCTCTATGATATCTTACAATACGGTATGATTTTACGTTAGAAATTTAAAGATACAGAGCCCCAAATATCAGTCCATTGGCTCCAAACTGACAATTTTTTAACACTTCAAAATGGGTTCAAAACAAAATCTCCCATTGGACCAATACGTCTACAACGCAGATGTGTCATACACACCCCCCTCTATGATATCTTACAATACGGTATGATTTTACTGTAGAAATTTAAAGATACAGAGACCCAAATATCAGGCCATTGGCTACACACTGACATTCTTGCACTACTAAATGGGTTAAAAACAAAATCTCCCATTGGACCAATACGTTTACAATGCAGATGTGTCATACACACCCCCCTCTATGATATCTTACAATACGGTATGATTTTACGTTAGAAATTTAAAGATACAGAGCCCCAAAGACCAACCCATTGGCTACAAACTGACATTTTTGCACTACTTCAAAATGGGTTAAAAACAAAATCTCCCATTGGACCAATACGTTTACAATGCAGATGTGTCATACACACCCCCCTCTATGATATCTTACAATACGGTATGATTTTACTGTGGAAATTTAAAGATACAGAGCCCCAAATATCAACCCATTGGCTACAAACTGACATTCTTGCACTACTAAATGGGTTAAAAACAAAATCTCCCATTGGACCAATACGTTTACAATGCAGATGTGTCATACACACCCCCCTCTATGATATCTTACAATATGGTATGATTTTACTGTAGAAATTTAAAGATAGAGAGCCCCAAATATCAGCCCATTGGCTACAAACTGCCAATTTTGTAACACTTCAAAATGGGTTAAAAACAAAATCTCCCATTGGACCAATACGTTTACAACGCAGATGTGTCATACACACCCCCCTCTATGATATCTTACAATACGGTATGATTTTACTGTAGAAATTTAAAGATACAGAGCCCCAAATATCAGCCATTGGCTCCAAACTGACAATTTTCTAATACTTCAAAATGGGTTAAAAACAAAATCTCCCATTGGACCAATACGTTTACAATGCAGATGTGTCATACACACCCCCCTCTATGATATCTTACAATACGGTATGATTTTACTGTAGAAATTTAAAGATACAGAGCCCCAAATATCAGCCATTGGCTACAAACTGACAATTTTCTAATACTTCAAAATGGGTTCAAAACAAAATCTCCCATTGGACCAATACGTTTACAATGCAGATGTGTCATACACACCCCCCTCTATGATATCTTACAATACGGTATGATTTTACTGTGGAAATTTAAAGATACAGAGCCCCAAATATCAGTCCATTGGCTCCAAACTGACAATTTTGTAACACTTCAAAATGGGTTCAAAACAAAATCTCCCATTGGACCAATACGTTTACAATGCAGATGTGTCATACACACCCCCCTCTATGATATCTTACAATATGGTATGATTTTACTGTAGAAATTTAAAGATACAGAGCCCCAAATATCAACCCATTGGCTACAAACTGACATTCTTGCACTACTAAATGGGTTAAAAACAAAATCTCCCATTGGACCAATACGTTTACAATGCAGATGTGTCATACACACCCCCTTCTATGATATCTTACAATACGGTATGATTTTACGTTAGAAATTTAAAGATACAGAGCCCCAAAAACCAACCCATTGGCTACAAACTGACATTTTTGCACTACTAAATGGGTTAAAAACAAAATCTCCCATTGGACCAATACGTTTACAATGCAGATGTGTCATACACACACCCCTCTATGATATCTTACAATACGGTATGATTTTACTGTAGAAATTTAAAGATACAGAGCCCCAAATATCAGCCCATTGGCTACAAACTGACAATGTTGTAATACTTCAAAATGGGTTAAAAACAAAATCTCCTATTGGACCAATACGTTTACAATGCAGATGTGTCATACACACCCCCCTCTATGATATCTTACAATACGGTATGATTTTACTGTAGAAATGTAAAGATACAGAGCCCCAAATATCAACCCATTGGCTACACACTGACATTCTTGCACTACTAAATGGGTTAAAAACAAAATCTCCCATTGGACCAATACGTTTACAATGCAGATGTGTCATACACACCCCCCTCTATGATATCTTACAATACGGTATGATTTTACTGTGGAAATTTAAAGATACAGAGCCTCAAATATCAGCGAATTTGTTATAAAATCCACACTTTTCAAAAGTTATAAATACTTAAAAAAAATAAAATCTCCCAATGGACCAACATTATGGCCCCCTAAACAAGGAGCAGATTATTCAGGGATGATGTGGCTGAACTTTTTTTATCTGTTGAATTTCTGTAGAACTGGATGATTTACTGCTACAAATTTTTTTTAGTACCCTGTGTTTTTCTTGCTTTTTTTTTAAATAATTTTTTTACATTTTTGACTGCAAATTTTGATCTAGTTTTAGTTTTGACTAAAATGCCATTTTGTTTTAGTCATATTTTAGTCATCTAAATTGAGTTTTAGTCTAGTTTTAGTAGACTAAATAACATAAGATTTTTGTCGACTAAATCTATAGTAGATTTAATCAACTAGAATGTAATGGCCTATATTAGATACCTGTAGGGTTGCCACCCGTCCTGGTTTTAGCCGCACAGCCCAGGTTTGGAGTCGGGTGCTCGGGTTTCAGACTGCCTGAAACCCGGACACCTGACTCAGCTGGGACCGGGGGGCAACCTTTAATTAACAACCGCACTGATGAGAATTCAGTGTGGCCAGTCATTTCATAACTGCAGGGCTGCCTGTAACAGGTGTGTGCCAGTGCACAGGGCACACACTCCGCGACCCCCTCCACCACCCATCGTAGGCTGCATTGACCGGCCACACTGAGTTCATTGAAGGCTTCCGCCCGGTCTCCGCTAAGTTGGGTGTCTGGGTTTTAGGCAGCCTGAAACCTGGGCACCCGACTCCATACCCAGACTGCCCGGGTGAAACCCAGATGGGTGGCAACCCTATAGGTATGTAATTTCGGTCATTACATTTTAGTTGATTAAATCTACTATAGATTTAGTCGACTAAAACTAGACTAAAAGTAAAACAATTCAGATGACTAAAATATGACAAACGAAATGGCATTTTAGTCAAAACTAAAACTAAAATAAATTAAAATTTGCGTTCAAAATTAACACTGGTATAGAAAAATGTAAAAAAATAAAAATAAAAATGCAAGATAAACAAAGGGCACTGAAAAATGTTCGTAGCAGTAAATCAGCCAGTTCTACAGAAATTCAACAGATAAAAACAAGTTTAGCCACATCATCCCTGAACAATCCACTCCCTGTTTGGGGAGGGGAGGGGGGGTGGGGTGAAACCATTAGACTTAGGTCTCATGCACACAGGGCGTTAGTAATAAAAAGAACAATCAGCGCACATATGTAAACAGGAATGATGATGATAACTACTGCAAGCTGAACACCAAGGAGGTTGATCACACAAAAACCCAAATGAATAATGACAAAAATAACAGTTCAGCGCAGTAAATGTCCATAAATTAATGAACAAAGTTGAACACCCAGTGATGTGGAGGAATCTTCAAGCAATATGTGACTTGTCTTCCACCATAAGAAGAGAAACCTGCTTACCAGAACAGATGGACCTTTTGAGTGAACAAGAGGTCAGATATGCTTGTTTCCACCATAGGGGAAGATGGTCTTTGATGAATGGAATCCAACAGCGTGGTAAATAAACATCAGATGGCAGGAGAATATGTGGAAAAAAAGGGGTGGAGACGATCTAAGTGTAGATTGGTCGTTTATTTTCCATAAAAGTTATAAAATGACAGGCATGGCACAACGGCCAGTGGAGTAGCCACTCAGTTTTTAGCTGGACTTTCAAAACAAGCAAAGCACAATCCGAGGTGCACAGCAGAAAAGTACAGCAACATAAAATTGTTTAAGTGTGCAATAGTCCAACTGGGTCTGATGTGCGTGGCACAGCGGCTGGGCACAGCAAGCAAAATAAGGGAAATAAAACTAACTAGCGGTATGAAGCCGCAAACAGCACGGGATAAAACGCGGGTGACGTCACCGAAGTAAGCCGACGGGAAGGAGCTTACTTCGGTGACGTCACCCGCGTTTTATCCCGTGCTGTTTGCGGCTTCATACCGCTTGTTAGTTTTATCGCCTTTTACAGTTTCCATTTTCCTTATTTTGCTTGCTGTGCCCAGCCGCTGTGCCACGCACATCAGACCCAGTTGGACTATTGCACACTTACACAATTTTATGTTGCTGTGCTTTGCTGCTGTGCACCTCGGATTGTGCTTTGCTTGTTTTGAAAGTCCAGCTAAAAACTGAGTGGCTACTCCACTGGCCGTTGTGCGAGAGCCCATTGATTTGAATAAAAGTCACACCAGAAGTCGGATCATGATGATCCAACTTGCGATCTTGAAGGGTAATCCTCGCCCCAAAAAAATGGTTGGTCTGGTATAGATTTTAAAGGGAACCACCCCACGCAAAAAATGGCATGGGGTTCCCCCCCAAAATCCATACCAGACCCTTATCCGAGCACGCAGTCCGGCAGGTCAGGAAAGGGGGGATGAGCGAGCGCCCCCATTCCATCCTGAACCATACTAGGCCACATGCCCTCAACATGTTGATGGGGATAAGGGCCTCTTCCCGACAACCCTGGCCATTGGTTGTTGGGGTCTGCGGGTGGGGGGCATCTCCCTTCCGATTCCTTCTCCATCCAGCGATGTCTTCATCCTCTGATTCTTCTCCCTCTGCTGATGTCTTCTTACCCTGCCGGTTCTCCTCTCTCCGCTGTCTCCTCCCTCTGCTAGGTCTCCTCTCTCCACTGCCTTCTCCCTCTGTTCTTCCTCCGATGTTCTCTTAACGCTCTCTCCCGCTGTAATGCTAAGGCCGCCGTGTGCCATTATTTATATAGAGAGAGCCTCAAGAGAATATTGGAGGAAGAACAAAGGGAGAAGGCAGCGCAGACAGTGGCGTCACTAGGGTTGGTGTCACCTGGTGCGGTATAACATGGTGTCACCCCCCCCCCCAATAATTTTTTTCACCCTAATAACACTGCATATATTGGCAACAGTAGTGCCGTTAATAACTATCAATCAACTAGCAAATTTGAATAACAAAATCATATGAAAATAATAGAAATCAAAGCTTAAACTGTTAAAGAACTGTATTTATTCAGTCAGCTAATATAAATTATATTGTGAGTGTTGGCTGTCTGATAATGGGGGGGGGGGGGGCTGCTGGACACAGATATATTATATTACATATAATAGGCACAGTAGCACAGGAGTTAGCTGGTCTGGTGGGGGGAGGGGCGGCTGGACCAGCTATATTACATAGTATATATATATATATATATATATACACACCGGTATATATAAAATCTATAGCTGTGTCTAGCAGCAGACCACCTTGCATCCCCCCCCCTTCCTTATCATATCATATACAGGCCGTCAGGGGCAGGGCGCCAGACACTGAAACTGAGTCCTCCCACTGTCCCACACTAGCTCTCTTACAAAGGCAACCCCCCCCCCCATACACACACCTCATCTTGTGCTCCGGCGGGCCGACGGTGGAGAACCCCCCCCCCACCTGTTCTTATTCTGTGCGCCGCCGCCAGCTGGAGTCTCAGACAGTCTGTACTCCTGGAGAGTGGAGAGGAGGAGGGCTGGGCACTGTGGGCAGCGACCGTCACACACAGCAGCCGCGCCACCCGGGCGGAGAAAGTTGTGTGTGTGCTGCAGTGACGTGTCGTCACATCATCACAGTGCAGTGTGATGATGTGACAGGCTGAGTCGCTCGCTGGCTCTGTAGGGTAGGGAGGAGGATTGGAATTTAGGAATAGAAAGAATAAGGAGCCGGAGGACACACACCAGGCGCGGCCGCGGCGCTGGAGGTGTTGTTCCAGGCTTCCAGCCCAGCGGGGTGAAATTAATCAATGAATGGGTCAGCTGTAAAAAAAAAAAAAAAAAAAAAAAAAAGGGAGGGTGTCACCCCTCTAGCGGGTGTCACCCGGGGGCGGACCGCACCCCCCGCACCCCCCTAGCAACGCCTCTGAGCGCAGAGAGGAGACCCAGCAGCAAAAGAAGACAGCGGAGAGAGGAGAACTGACAGCGGAATAAGACGTTGCTAGAGGGAGAAGAAATGGGAAGGAGAAGAGACGCCGGAGCTGCTTCAATAAATTACTTTGTCAAAAACCTGAGTACTGTTTTTAATTTTGAGTCTTTTTTTGGGGTGAATGGGTAGGGGTACAACCCCAAATGGGTGGGGGGCCGGGATCTGGAGGCGGCTACCAGATTTCGATAAGCCCCCCCACCCGCAGACCCTGAGAACCACCGGCCAGGGTTGTCGGGAAGAGGCCCTTGACCCCATCAACATGGGGACAAGGTGCTTTGGGGTGGGGGGGCGCAAGCACCCACCCCCCCATTTTGAGGGCACGTGGCCTGGTATGGTCCAGGAGGGGGGCACTCGCCTGTCCCCCCTCCCCTTTCATGACCTGCCAGGCTGCGTGTTCGGATAAGGGTAAGGTCTGGTATGGATTTTAGGGGGTACCCCAGGGACGTTTTTTTTCACTTTGGCGAGGGTTCCTCTTCAAGATCCTCAGCGCACAAGCCGCACCGCAAGTCGAATCATCATGATCCGATTTCTGGTGCGACTTCTATTCAAATTAATGGGCTCTCATAGGGAACCATAGATTTTGGCATGTCAAAAAAATACGCTTGACGAGGCTTCACGCAACTGTATCCAGCACTAAGCCACATTTAGCAGCTTTTTACCCGTGTCAGACATTTTTACAGCTCTAACGCCGGCCCTCAGAACGCGCTGGCCTTGGGTTTTTTTTTTGCAGCTTGAAAACGCCTATGCCACTTACAGCTCCTAAAAGCCTGTGTGTGAATGAGGCCATAAAATAACATGGAGAGGCGTTTTTAAGCTGCAAAAAAAAAAAAAAAAAAAAAAGGTCTGAAGCTGCTAAAGGCAGCTGTAAAAATACCCTGTGTGCATAAGCCCTTATACATTAAGGGGTGTAAATGTAAATATGTGGCTCCAATTGAAAATGTTATTTTTAAGTATTTGGAACATTTGAAAAGTGTTGGTTTTATAAACAATGTGTTGTTATTTGTGTGTCTGTAGCTTTGAATTACCACAGTAAAATCATACCGTATTGTAAGATATCATAGAGGGGGGTGTGTATGACACATCTGCATTGTAAACGTATTGGTCCAATGGGATATTTTGTTTTTAACCCATTTAGTAGTGCAAAAATGTCAGTTTGTAGCCAAGGGGTTGATATTTGGGGCTCTGTAGCTTTGAATTACCACAGTAAAATCATACCGTATTGTAAGATATCATAGAGGGGGGTGTGTATGACACATCTGCATTGTAAACGTATTGGTCCAATGGGATATTTTGTTTTTAACCCATTTAGTAGTGCAAAAATGTCAGTTTGTAGCCAATGGGTTGGTATTTGGGGCTCTGTATCTTTAAATTTCCACAGTAAAATCATACCGTATTGTAAGATATCATAGAGGGGGGTGTGTATGACACATCTGCATTGTAAACGTATTGGTCCAATGGGAGATTTTGTTTCTGGCCCATTTTGAAGTGTTACAAAAATCTCCGTTTATAGCCAATGGGTTGGTATTTGGGGCTCTGTATCTTTAAATTTCCACAGTAAAATCATACCGTATTGTAAGATATCATAGAGGGGGGTGTGTATGACACATCTGCATTGTAAACGTATTGGTCCAATGGGAGATTTTGTTTCTGGCTCATTTTGAAGTGTTACAAAAATGTCAGTTTGTAGCCAATAAGTTGGTATTTGGGGCTCTGTATCTTTAAATTTCCACAGTAAAATCATACCGTATTGTAAGATATCATAGAGGGGGGTGTGTATGACACATCTGCATTGTAAACGTATTGGTCCAATGGGAGATTTTGTTTCTGGCTCATTTTGAAGTGTTACAAAAATGTCAGTTTGTAGCCAAGTTGATATTTGGGGCTCTGTATCTTTAAATTTCCACAGTAAAATCATACCGTATTGTAAGATATCATAGAGGGGGGTGTGTATGACACATCTGCATTGTAAACGTATTGGTCCAATGGGAGATTTGGTTTTTAACCCATTTAGTAGTGCAAAAATGTCAGTTTGTAGCCAATGGGTTGATATTTAGGGCTCTGTATCTTTAAATTTCTACAGTAAAATCATACCGTATTGTAAGATATCATAGAGGGGGGTGTGTATGACACATCTGCATTGTAAACGTATTGGTCCAATGGGAGATTTGGTTTTTAACCCATTTAGTAGTGCAAAAATGTCAGTTTGTAGCCAAGGGGTTGATATTTGGGGCTCTGTATCTTTAAATTTCCACAGTAAAATCATACCGTATTGTAAGATATCATAGAGGGGGGTGTGTATGACACATCTGCATTGTAAACGTATTGGTCCAATGGGAGATTTTGTGTTTCTGGCTCATTTTGAAGTGTTACAAAAATGTCAGTTTGTAGCCAATGGGTTGGTATTTGGGGCTCTGTATCTTTAAATTTCCACAGTAAAATCATACCGTATTGTAAGATATCATAGAGGGGGGTGTGTATGACATCTGCATTGTAAACGTATTGGTCCAATGGGAGATTTGGTTTTTAACCCATTTAGTAGTGCAAAAATGTCAGTTTGTAGCCAAGGGGTTGATATTTGGGGCTCTGTATCTTTAAATTTCTACAGTAAAATCATGCCGTATTGTAAGATATCATAGAGGGGGGGTGTGTATGACACATCTGCATTGTAAACGTATTGGTCCAATGGGAGATTTTGTTTCTGGCTCATTTTGAAGTATTACAAAAATGTCAGTTTGTAGCCAATAAGTTGATATTTGGGGCTCTGTATCTTTAAATTTCTACAGTAAAATCATACCGCATTGTAAGATATCATAGAGGGGGGTGTGTATGACACATCTGCATTGTAAACGTATTGGTCCAATGGGAGATTTTGTTTTTAACCCATTTTGAAGTGTTACAAAAATGTCAGTTTGTAGCCAAGGGGTTGATATTTGGGGCTCTGTATCTTTAAATTTCTACAGTAAAATCATGCCGTATTGTAAGATATCATAGAGGGGGGGTGTGTATGACACATCTGCATTGTAAACGTATTGGTCCAATGGGAGATTTTGTTTCTGGCTCATTTTGAAGTATTACAAAAATGTCAGTTTGTAGCCAATAAGTTGATATTTGGGGCTCTGTATCTTTAAATTTCTACAGTAAAATCATACCGCATTGTAAGATATCATAGAGGGGGGTGTGTATGACACATCTACATTGTAAACGTATTGGTCCAATGGGAGATTTTGTTTTTAACCCATTTTGAAGTGTTACAAAATTGTCAGTTTGTAGCCAATGGGTTGATATTTGGGGCTCTGTATCTTTAAATTTCCACAGTAAAATCATACCGTATTGTAAGATATCATAGAGGGGGTAGTGTATGACACATCTGCATTGTAAACGTATCGGTCCAATGGGAGATTTTGTTTTTAACCCATTTTGAAATATTATTAAATTGTCAGTGTGTAGCCAGTGGGTTGATATTTGGGGCTCTGTATCTTAAAATTTCTACAGTAAAATCATACCGTATTGTAAATGTTAGAGAGGGGGGTATATGTGTGACAACTCTGTGTAATCATTATTTTATATATTACATTATGTTATATCTCGGTTTTCTGTGTTGAATATCCAACCAAAAAAACTTGTCTGATAGCATGACCACTGATATGGAACTGTCTGATGGCTTGACTCCAGTCAAATATAGGGAGATACAATGAACCCAGGGGCACAATGATTCTTATCTGATTAATCCAGACAACGCCGTTCCTTTCTGAGATCAGCCTTGTAAACCTGAGGTAAAGCTGGTAACATGACAACCAGCTGATCTGTGTGACCTCCATGTGATGTCTTTATACGGGGAACGATCATGTATTACAGAAAGCCGTAATTCACACCATGTATTTCTAGAACCATGTGTAACCACTATTCTCACATGTCTCTCTGTCGCTTCAGTCAGCCTCCACACTCCTCGTACTCTTTGACCCAATACAAGCCGACATGCCGCTTCCACCCTGAGCGCCGCCATCTTCTTGCAGACGTCATTGACGAGCGCTGCAGCTGCAACCTAGACGCGCATGTGCACTGAGGAATGAGGTGGAGTAGTGGGCATGCGTACTGGAGCTCAGCGTTGCAGATACCAGCGAGCTAACGTAGGGAGGTTTATGTGTAGGTTCTATGAGAACGTGCACTGCAGGGCAGCAATGCTGAGCTCAGTGGAGTGGAGTCCAACTGCTGCTGGCTTATTCGTGCACTATATTTACAATTATTCCACTAGGTGCAACACAGTATAACAGTTAATATGATAATACCATATGTAAAGTCAACTAAAATATTTTTAAATCCTCAGTTTTCATAAAAATAGCAACTGGTTATCTTACCAAAAAGGTCCTTGTTCAGCACTTCCTGTTACAGGGTGACAACGTCCTGTTCCTGTCTCTCTGCCGTGGTCCTGTGTTGTCACCTTATCACAGACTTTCAATGAAGAATACAAGTGGCCATTTCAAAGCACTCAATGGACAGACATGGCTCACTCCTCACTAGGGATGAGCTCCGGCGTGTTCGCATTAAACACATGCATAGCCCACCAAGGAAGTCGGAAACGCGCTGCGCTAATCACAGGCAGGGAGACATTGTCCCTATGCTCGGCTGCAGAGATTGAGGAAATGTCTCCCTGCCTGTGATTAGTGCAGCGCGGTTCCGACGGTGCCGACTTCCTTGGCGGGCTCTGCATGTGTTCAATGCGAACACGCCTGAGCTTATCCCTACTCCTCACCATCAGGAATGGAAACCGGCACTGAGAAATGTAATGCAGCCATCGCTGGAACGCGTGAATGTAGACAAGAGGTGGCCATTTTACTTTTAAAGTACATGTAAACAATCACCTTGTAAAACAACCCATTCAGTTTAAAATGGAAATGAAAAGCAAAACATTTGTTTATACATATAAAAAAAATATAAACACTGTTTTGTTCCATTTTTTTTTAATATATAAGAGATCACATTCCCTCTGTTCTCAGCTGCATAGGACCATTGTCTCCAAACTGTTGTTGTTTTTTCTTTCTGCAAGGAGAGAGAAAGAGAGGGGTGAGCTTTGCAGTGACTGATCACTGTGATAGCCAATCGGAGGCTATCACAGTGATCAGGTGACCCGGAACTGGGAGTTCCGGGTACCGATCGTTAGTACGGGATCCGGGGCTCCCGCTGAGACTCCGGTCCCTGTGCTGGGAGTGCAATGTGTAGTGTGCTCCCAGCACAAAGACAGTTACGCATATATGCGGCCCCACAAAAAAAAAGCCCAGTCCAGTGGGGCCTCATATACAGTATCTCACAAAAGTGAGTACACCCCTCACATTTTTGTAAATATTTTATTATATCTTTTTATGTGACAACACTGAAGAAATGACACTTTGCTACAATGTAAATTAGTGGGTGTACAGTTTGCATAGCAGTGTAAATTTGCTGTCCCCTCAAAATAACTCAACACACAGCCATTAATGTCTAAACCGCTGGCAACAAAAGTGAGTACACCCCTAAGTGAAAATGGCCAAATTGGGCCAAATAGCCATTTTCCCTCTACGGTGTCATATGACTCGTTAGTGTTACAAGGTCTCAGGTGTGAATTGGGAGCAGGTGTGTTAAATTTGGTGTTATTGCTCTCACTCTCTCATACTGGTCACTGGAAGTTTAACATGGCACCTCATTGCAAAGAACTCTCTGAGGATCTGAAAAAAATAATTGTTGCTCTACATAAAGATGGCCTAGACTATAAGAAGATTGCCAAGACCCTGAAACTGAGCTGCAGCACGGTGGCCAAGATCATACAGCGATTTAACAGGACAGGTGCCACTCAGAACAGGCCTTGCCATGGTCGACCAAAGAAGTTGAGTGCACGTGCTCGGCGTCATATCCAAAGGTTGTCTTTGGGAAATAGACGTATGAGTGCTGCCAGCATTGCTGCAGAGGTTGAAGGGGTGGGGGGGTCAGCCTGTCAGTGCTCAGACCATACACCGCACACTGCATCGAATTGGTCTGCATGGCTGTCGTCCCAGAAGGAAGCCTCTTCTAAAGATGATGCACAAGAAAGCCCGCAAACAGTTTTCTGAAGACAAGCAGACTAAGGACATGGAAAACTGGAACCAAGTCCTATGGTCTGATTAAACCAAGATAAACTTATTTGGTTCAGATGGTGTCAAGCGTGTGTAGCGGCAACCAGGTGAGGAGTACAAAGACAAGTGTGTCTTGCCTACAGTCAAGCATGGTGGTGGGAGTGTTATGGTCTGGGGCTTCATGAGTTCTGCCGGCACTGGGGAGCTACAGTTCATTGAGGGAACCATGAATGCCAACATGTACTGTGACATACTGAAGCTGAGCATGATCTCCTCCCTTCGGAGACTGGTCTGCAGGGCAGTATTCCAACATGATAACGACCCCAAACACACCTCCAAGACGACCACTGCCTTGCTAAAGAAGCTGAGGTTGAAGGTGATGGACTGGCCAAGCATGTCTCCAGACCTAAACCCTATTGAGCATCTGTGGGGCATCCCCAAAGGGAAGCTGGAGGAGCGCAAGGTCTCTAACATCCACCAGCTCTGTGATGTTGTCATGAAGGAGTGGAAGAGGACTCCAGGGACAACCTGTGAAGCTCTGGTGAACTCCATGCCCAAGAGGGTTAGGGCAGTGCTGGAAAATAATGGTGACCACACAAAATATTGGCACTTTGGGCCCAATTTGGACATTTTCACTTAGGGGTGTACTCACTTTTGTTGCCAGAGGTTTAGACATTAATGGCTGTGTTGAGTTATTTTGAAGGGACAGCAAATTTACACTGTTAGGCCCCTTTCACACGGGCGGACCGTTCAGGTCTGCCTGTCAGTTTTTTCGGCGGACCTGAACGGGCGGTCCGTGCTTGTCTATGGAGCGTCAGATGTCAGCGGTGACATGTCCGCTGACATCCGATCCGATTCGCTAAAAGCTGTACGTTTTCAACCGATCTCTCCATAGACAAGCAGCGGCGCTCGACAAGCCCCTCCCCGCTCACTGAGCAGAGAGGGACCTGTCATCCGCCAGCTCAGCGGAGATCAACGGAGAGATCCCCCGCTGAGCTGGCGGACCGCTGCAACGGATCCGTCCCGTGTGGAAGGGGCCTTATACAAGCTGTACACTCACTACTTTACATTGTAGGAAAGTGTAATTTCTTCAGTGTTGTCACATGAAAAGATAGAATAAAATATTTACAAAGATGTGAAGGGTGTACTGACTTTTGGGAGATACTGTTTGCATGAAGGGGTTAAATATCCTGAAGCCCTAAGGAGATTGTCTTTTTCACTGCCGAGGAAATGGATCTGTGAGCTGAAATGAGGGGGAGCTGTTTGCCCCTGGAGCTCTTGGAACTGGATGCTGGCAAACTTCATGGTCCCCCAGCTGTGAAACAGTGGACTGTTCCAGTTTGCCTTTTTTTGTACTGAACTCTACTGTATGGTCCACGACAGTGAACCTTTGGACTGTTCCAGTCTGCCTTTATCTGTTCTCAAACCTACTCTACATGTACTTGTGCTACTGTTACTGAGAGAGAAGTGTCCACTGCTAACAATACTTAAACATTTTGAGTATCCCACACCAACCCAAATCCCTCCTCTTACAAGTTTCTACAAGCAAATAAACTGTAAAAGACAACCGTCTAGACTAGTGATGGCGAACCTTGGCACCCCAGATGTTTTGGAACTACATTTCCCATGATGCTCATGCACTCTGCAGATTAGTTGAGCATCATGGGAAATGTAGTTCCAAAACATCTGGGGTGCCAAGGTTCACCATCACTCTAGACTGATCAGTGAGCCGGAGTACGTGGACTGTTGCTGTGGGCCTGGCTGCCTGTAAATAGGTTGAAAATGTGTGTGTGGTTCGCTGTCCAGCAGCTGGCCCAGGCTGAGGAAACTTAGGGTTAAACATTTTTAGCCCACTTGCTTTTCGTTCTAGCCAGCCCACCTGTGCTATAAAAAGAAGAACAGTCGAGATCTGTGGGCTCCAGGAATGTAAACTTGGACACAGGTTTTTCGCAGACTCACCTGCAAGCACAAGAGTGGTGCTGAATAAATCAGTGCTCAAGGAGAGCATTCTAGCCATGGACAATGCCATTATGGACTCTCATCTCATGGAGGTATGCCTGGGCCACTATGCTATTTTAGTTAAAGGAGATGTACAGCCAAAGCTTGTTTGTCTGTACCTCTCCTGTGAATCACAGACGTGCAGTTCGTTCTGCACTCCCTCGACTCCTTTTCAGCAGACAGCGGTTCCAGAGACCAGAGAGCCAGTGATTGACAGCCACCAGCTCTCTGCTCACGGAGCTCTGGGAACAGAGCGATAGGCAGTGTTTGATCGCTCAGTTTTCAGATGCTGCATCCAACTAGGTAAGTATGATTCTTGGAAAACAAAAAATCCTCAACTTCTCTTTTAACCACTAGAGGCCCGCGCTATAGCCGAATGACGGCTACAGTGCGGACCTAGAATGCCGGGAGGCCGTCAATTGACGTCCTTCTCTTTCCTCGTTCCCCACGTGCGCTCCCGAGCGCGCATCGGGGAACTTCTGTGCCCGCTGTGTCACGTGGGTGCCGATGCGCGTGCCTGGTGGCCGCGATGTCCGCCAGGTACCCGCGATCGGCATTTACAGAGCCAGGGACGTGGATCTCTGTGTGTAAACACAGAGATCCACGTCCTGTCAGGGAGAGGAGACAGATGGTGTGTCCCTTGTACATAGGGACAACCATCGGTCACCTCCCCCAGTCAGTCCCCTCCCCCCACAGTAAGAATCACTTCCTTAGGCACACTTAACCCCTTCAGCGCCCCTAGTGGTTAACCCCTTCACTGCCAGTGTAATTTTTTACAGTCATCAGTGCATTTTTATAGCACTGATCGCTGTAAAAATGACAATGGTCCCAAAATGGTGTCAAAAGTGTCCGATGTGTCCGCCATAATGTCGCAGTCACAATAAAAATCGCTGATCGCCGCCATTACTAGTAACAAAAAAAATGTATTAATAAAAATGCTATAAAACTATGCCCTATTTTGTAGACGCTATAACTTTTGCGCAAACCAATCAATAAACGCTTATTGCGATTTATTTTATCAAAAATATGTAGAAGAATACATATCGGCCTAAACTGAGAAAAAAAATATATTTTTAAAAAAAAAATTGGGATATTTATTATAGCAAAAAGTAAAAAATATTGTGTTTTTTTTCAAAATTGTCGCTCTTTTTTTGTTTATAGCGCAAAAAATATAAACCGCCGAGATGATCAAATACCACCAAAAGAAAGCTTAAAGGAGTAGTAAAGTTACATGTTTTTTCACCTTAATGCATCCTATGCATTAAGGTGAAAAAACATTCGACAATACCGCCCCCCCCCGAGCCCCCGTTTTACTTACCTGGCCCCTCGAAAGTCCCACGCTCGTCCCCGTCATCCTCTTCGTTTTTCAGCCTGGCCGCCGATTGGCTACACTGGATGGATTGAAAGCAGCGCAGCCATTGGCTGGCGCTGCTGTCAATCACATCCAATGACGCGGCGCGGGGGGCAGGGCCGAGTGATACAGTCGGCGGCTATGGCCGCCGCTGTATCACCGGAGCACGCCCGCAATCACTCCACACCATGCGAGCTCACTCGCATTATGGTGTGGAGTCCTTGCGGGGAGGAGCCAAGACAGCCGCCGAGGGACCCCAGAAGACCAGGATCGGGGCCACTGTGTGCAAAACGAGCTGCACAGTGGAGGTAAGTATAACATGTTTGTTATTTTTGGGCAAAAAAAAGGGAAGCTTTAGTGCTCCTTTAGTGGGAAAAAAAGGACGTCAATTTTGTTTGGGAGCCACGTCGCACGACCGCGCAATTGTCATTCAAAGCATGACAGTGCTGAAAGCTGAAAATTGGCCTGGGCAGGAAGGGGGTTTAAGTGCCCAGTAAGCAAGTGGTTAAGATAAGGAACAGGGAGTTATTTGTTTTGTACTGTCATGTTGCATTTTGCAGTAAAGTTATATTATGAGCCTGGTCTGAAATTATTCAAAGAGGTGCATGTTGGTTGTGGCATATTCCAATGAACCTGGATCTGTAAAGCACATGTAGGGGAACAAGCTACAAGCAACCTGTCGTTAAGCGTAGTACATGGTAGGGTGACGGGTCCGGTAACGAGGGAGTCGATGTTCTGGCTCCCTCCCTAGCGGTCGGTATTCAATAGAAACCAGATCCAAACCCACGTTACGGAGATCTAGGGCCTGGTCATGAGGTACGGGAAGTGAAGAGTTAAATGAGAACACACATGAGGTCCGCACTAGGTGAACAGCGGGACCCCATTGTGTTACTGGGAGTGAGGTAAAAGAGGTACACTGGACTGGTGGAGTGGATTCAGTCTCAGCATATCCCTCCTAATGCAAACATACACAGTTATAGTGTGTAGTGACATCGGACAAGTTGCTTTTCAGAGGAATTCTGTGCTTTATTTGTGAACACAGAGAAGGCTTATCTCTAAGTCAGGGAACTGCTTTAATGTTAGATTCTTCACATGCATTGGTGAGTGCACTCCGTGTAAAAGGTACCCCCTTGTGCAGTTAAAGTAGAATCCGCCCACATACTTGGCATGGTCGGAAAAGGACCAACATGCCTCTGCACTGTTATTGGGAAAGAGCCTGGTATACCCTTTGGGGGTAGCGCTTCTGCAATTATTTTGATTTAAAAAAAATGTTGATTTTAGAAATGCTTTACAGTGACTTAGCAAACTAAATGCATAGGTAGAGCTAGGTTATGGTTAAGGATGGGCCGAACACCCCCGGGTTCGGTTCGCACCAGAACTTGCCGAACAGGCAAAAAATTTGTTCGATCACGCGAACACCTTTAAAGTCTATGAGACACGAACATGAAAAATCAAAAGTGCTAATATCAAAGGCTTATATTCAAGTTATTGTCATAAAAAGTGTTTGAGGACCCGGGTCCTGCCCCAGGGGACATGTATTAATGCAAAAAAAGTTGTAAAAACTGCAGTTTTTTCGGGAGCAGTGATTTTAATAATGTTTAAAGTGAAACAATAAAAGTGAAATATTCCTTTAAATTTTGTACCTGGGGGTGTCTATAGTATGCCTGTAAAGTGGTGCATTTTTCCCGTGTTAAGAACAGTCCCTGCAGCAAAATGACATTTCTAAAGGAAAAAAGTAATTGAAAACTACTCGTGGCTATAATGAATTGTTGGGTCCCGCAATACAGATAAAGGTCATTGAAAAAAACGGCATGGGTTCCCCCCAGTCCATTACCAGGCCCTTTGGGACTGGTATGAATATTAAGGGGAACCCCGAAGCAAAATTTTTAAATAAAATTGAGTGGGGGTCCCCCCAAATTCCATACCAGGCCCTTCAGGTCTGGAATGGATATTAAGGGGAACCCTGCGACAAATAAAAAAAAATGGCGTAGTATAGACACACAATGGCCGCCATGTATGCCCTTTAGTTATTTAAGTGCTTCGGTTTACTTACTATAAGAAAATGGCCGCTATGCACGCTTTTTAATAACCAATAAAATGGCCGCGCTACCACGAATAGCGCGGACTGCAAGAAAATGGCCGCACGACCACTTCCGCATTTTACTATATATAAACAATGATAGAACTACCAATCCGGTTCCCCTGATGAAGTCATGTGTCATGACGTAACGCGTAGGGAGTAGCCAGAGGCAGACGTACACCAGGAGTGACGTGAGAAGGCGCTGAAAACGCTGTGTTTTATCTGTTGTGCTGGTATTTACCTTTTTTAATGTAAGAGTCCACCCGTTAGTGCCTTTAATAAAACTATACTTTGATTATTTAAAGTTAAACCATTGGAGGCATCCTTTTCTCTCTTCCCCCATTCTATATCCTGAATATTGGAGTATATTAGGGTGAGTTTGTGGATGGAGTATATGGCTTGAGGACCAGTATAGGACATCACAATAGCTGTTCCAGAGACAGAGAGCTCCCATTAGGATGTTGGGGAATAACTCTACATAAAGGTCGAAGGAAATCTTTTTATATGCGATTGCGAGTTACTTTATTTTATGAGTTGAGAGTTCTGAGAGACAATTTTTTACTGGACATCAAGAAATCTTTGCAGCCATTTTGTGGAGCACCATAAGGACTTATACCACTACATTTTAGCTCTCTTATATTTATTTATATATTCACTATTTTTAGTATTCACCTTAGAATATTGATTTGGAATTTTGCTTGAAGATTTTTTATACATTTAATTATTTTTTTGGACTTGACATTCATTGATTTTTTGGAATATACACGTTTTTATTATTATTTATCCTTTTTATTCTCCCATATCACACAGATTTTGGATTTTTATTCACCTTTTTTGGGAGTTTTAATATATAATGTTTTTAGTGTTAATACAGTACTGCACGAAATCACTTTATATATCTATACTATGGACACCCCCCAGGTACGATATTTAAAGGAATATTTCAATTTTATTTTTTCACTTTATGCATCATTAAAATCACTGCTCCCGAAAAAACTTCCTTTTTTAAACCTTTTTTTTTTCATTGATACATGTCTCCTGGGGCAGGACCCAGGTCCTCAAACCCTTTTTATGACAATAACTTGCAAATAAGGCCCCTTTCACATGGTCGGACCGTTCAGGTCCGCCTGTCAGTTTTTTAGACAGACCTGAATGGCCGCTCCATGCTTCTCTATGGAGCGTCGGATGTCAGAGGTGACATATCCACTGACATCCGATCCGCTAAAATCAGACGGATGGCGATACGTCGCCATCCATCCAGGGCGGATCGGATCGGGTGAGATCTGATGAAAACGGACATGCTGTCCATTTTTGTCCGATCTCTCCATAGGAGACAGCGGCGCTGGACAAGCCCCTCCCTGCTCAGTGAGTAGAGAGGGACCTGTCATCCTCTGGCTCAGCGGAGATCCGCGGAGAGATCTTGCGCTGAGCTGGCGGACCGCAGCAAGCAGATCTGTCCTCGTGTGGAAGGGGCCTAAGCCTTTAAAATTAGCACTTTTGGTTTTTCATGTTAGTGTCCCATAGACTTTAACGAGGTTCCGCGGCTTTCGAATTTTCCCCGAACTCAGCATATTGTTCGGTGTTCGCCAGAACATCCAAATACCCAAAGAACGTATGCTCGCGCCTAACCGTTCGCCCATCCCTAGTTATGGTATATGAAAAAAGCCATGATTTCATAGTACTGAATATTGGGCTTGTTTTTAACTTATTTTTCAACTTCCTCAGCCTTATAACTAATGGGAGTATTTAGCACAGTTTACAGACTGCAGTGATTAGGATTCTGTAACAGTCAGTAAGAGGGAAAAAGTGCCCTGATGTCCATGTAAAGAAAAAGGTTGCACAGTGGTCAGTGGGTCATAATATACCCCCTAAACAGTGCCGGGGATACTCTATATTACCAAAAAGTATTGAGACACCTGCCTTTACATGCACATTAATTTTAATGGCATCCCAGTCTTAGTCTGTAGGGTTCAATATTGAGTTGTCCCAACCTTTGCAGCTATAACATCTTCAACTCTTCTGGGAAGGCTGTCCACAAGGTACAGGAGTGTGTCTATGGGATTGTTTGATCATTTTTCCAGAAGCGCATTTGTGAGGTCAGGCACTAATGTGGACGAGAAGGCCTGGCTCGCAGTCTCCACTCTAATTCATCCCAAAGGTGTTCTGTTGGGTTGAGGTCAGGACTCTGTGCTGGCCAGTCAAGTTCCTCCACCCCAAACTCGCTCATCCATGTCTTTATGGAACTTGCTTTGTGCACTGGTCTAAATCATTTGGTGGAGGGGGGGATTATGGGTTGGGGTTGTCTTTCAGGGGTTGGGCTTGGCCCCTTAGTTCCAGTGAAGAGAACTCTTAAGGCATCAGCATACTGAGGCATTTTGGACAATTTCATGCTCCCAACTTTGTGGGAATAGTTTGGGGAGGGTCCCTTCCTGTTCCAACATGACTGCGCACCAGTGCACAAAGAAAGGTCCATAAGGACATGGATGAGTGACTTTGGGGTGGAGGCTGCACAGAGTCCTTACCTCAACCCGATAGAACACCTTAGGGATGAATTAGAGCGGAGACTGCGAGCCAGGCCTTCTCGTCCAACATCAGTGCCTTACCTCACAAATGCGCTTCTGGGAGAATGGTCAAACATTCCCATAGACACACTCCTAAACCTTGTAGACAGCCTTCCCAGAAGAGTTGAAGCTGTTATATCTGCAAAGGGTGGGCCAACTCAATATTGAACCCTACGGACTAAGACTGGGATGCCCTTAAAGTTCATGTGCGTGTAAAGGCAGGTGTCCCAATACTTTTGGTAATATAGTGTATGTTAATGTCATCCAGTTAGGATTTATATCCACTTTTTATTTTTATAAAGCACCATGATGAGCTACTTATGGTTTTAATAGCACTTGTTGCTGATGTTATTTGGCTTACAGAGCTGCAGTGTTTACTGCACACTGCCTTATCCATAGTAACAAGAATAGTCTGCAGAAGATATGCATAGATAAATATTATTAGCACTGTTCACCTGCAGCAATACATAATAAATCTGCCTTCTCGACACAGAAAAGAGCCAGAGAAACCTGACAGAGGTTCCAACCCTTACCTACTGTTCAAAAATAAATAAATCATATTTTGACTTGATTTTTGCTTTTGGCTAGTTCATATGTGTGGCTATACTGCCGCCCCTCTGAAAAATGTTCCGCAGCAGTAAACAGCTTTTCAGAGGGTGTTTGGCATCATGTCACCTCCTCACTGCCTGGTTTAACCCTCAAAATGCAGACTGAGAATGCTGCAAACCCATGCATATGATTGAGCCCCAAAAGTGGTCCCTATGCTTTGCCCATGCAAAATAAAAGGTTAGTTTAATGCTCCCCCATTTCCTCAAATAGATTTTGTCTGTCCTGCAGAGTGATTGCAGACCACTGCAGGGAGGCAATGAGCAGGAGAGCAGAGCCAGTGTGCAGCTGGCACAGCCCTGTCAGACATGCTGTATGGCGGCCCTTCCCAATGCCAACCAATACCTGCAATAGCTGGTAGATAGAGATCTGTATGATACCAAGAAATGTATACATATGAATAGGGATGAGCTTCGTATTCGAGTCGAACATACGTTCGACTCAAACATCGGCTGTTCGATCGTTCGACGAAGATCGAACGATTTGGGCCGTTCGCGCCAAATTCGAGTGACGCGAACGGCCCACAATGAACTACGCCATCGCAGTGTCATCCAGGCGCTGTGATTGGCCAAGCATGCACTGTGACCCCGCATGCTTGGCCAATCACAGCGCCGGCAGCGAGGAGAGCAATGATTGGCCACAGGCAGGATGCCTGTGGCCAATTATTGCTGAGTAGTGATGAGCCGAACACCCCCGGGTTCGGTTCGCACCAGAACCCGCGAACGGACCGAAAGTTCGTACGAACATTAGAACCCTATTAAATACAATGGATGCGAACGTTCGAATTCTAAAGTGCTAATTATAACAACTATTATGCATGTTATTGTCCTAAAAAGGGTTTGGGAACCCGGGTTCTGCACCAGGGGACATGTATCAATGCAAAAAGAAGTTTTAAAAACGGTCGTTTTTCGGGAGCAGTCATTTTAATGATGCATAAAGTGAAAAAAAAAAAGTCAAATATTCCTTTAAATATCGTACCTGGGGGGTGTCTAAAGTATGCCTGTGAAGTGCCACGTGTTTCCCGTGTTTAGAACTGTCCCTGCACAAAATGACACTTCTAAAGGAAAAAAAAGCCATTTAAAACTGCTTGCGGCTTTAATGTAATGTCTGGTCCCGGTAATATGGATGAAAATCTTTAAGAAAAATGGCATAGCTACCCCATGACCCCCCCCCCCCTACCCCAGCCCATTACCAGCCCCTTTGGGTCTTGTATGGATATTAAGGGGAACCCCGCACATAAAATAAAAAAGGCCCTATATACTCTGAACAGCCGTATACAGGCGGTGCATACAAGACAGGGACTGTAGGTTTGTTCTTATGTAGAATCTGTTTGTAATTTTGAACAGGTACATTGTTGAAGTGTAGCTCCAGCCCAAAAATCTATTTTTAAACTTTTTGGAAAACATAGGTAAGGGTTATCACCCCTGTAACATTTGTTTTGCTGTCTGTGCCCCTGTTCAGAACATTTCACCTCACTTTCCGTCCCAATGTCAACTGTTTTTGAAATGTGGTGTTTTTCTTGAAACAAGGATTGCTGATAAAGCATCAGTACAGAGGAGACACCTTTCTCCCATATTTATTCTTACAGGAGAGAATTTTCCTTCCTAGGGGTAGATTTCCTCTCACTTCCTGTT
Organism: Rana muscosa; assembly: GCA_029206835.1. NCBI lineage: Eukaryota > Metazoa > Chordata > Amphibia > Anura > Ranidae > Rana > Rana muscosa. The sequence goes on from CM055116.1 coordinate 809,707,892, forward strand.
GTCTTCTTGCGTTTGCAAGTAGGAGTCGTTTGTAAGTTGGATGTTTGAAAGTAGGGACCTGCCGTATATACTCTGCAGAAATAGGCCCCTTAGTTGTTGGTGTTGGCACAACACTGTAAGCACTCACAGTTACTCTTGGTTGGTGCTGGAACGCCCTGCTGTCAACTATTATATCAGGAATTTTAATTACATATAATTGTTGAACAGTGGTAGTAAAAATTGGGGCTTTGATGGTGGTGCTGGTGCCACAACACTGTAAGCCCTGACAGTTACTCTTGGTGGGTGCAGCAATGGGCCCTGCTGTGAATTATTAGATCAAGAATTGTAATTGCATGCCCCTGTTGAACAGGGGCTGAAAAATTGGGCCTTTCGTGGTGGTGGTGTTGCCACAACACTGTAAGCCCTCAGAGTTACTCTTGGTGGGTGCAGCAATGGGCCCTGTTGTGAATTATTAGATCAAGAATTGTAATTACATGCCCCTTTTGAACAGGGGCTGAAAAATTGGGCCTTTCGTGGTGGTGGTGGTGGTGGCGTTGCCACAACACTGTAAGCCCTCAGAGTTACTCTTGGTGGGTGCAGCAATGGGCCCTGCTGTGAATTATTAGATCAAGAATTGTAATTACATGCCCCTTTTGAACAGGGGCTGAAAAATTGGGCCTTTCGTGGTGGTGGTGGTGGTGGCGTTGCCACAACACTGTAAGCCCTCAGAGTTACTCTTGGTGGGTGCAGCAATGGGCCCTGCTGTGAATTATTACATCAAGAATTGTAATTGCATGCCCCTGTTGAACAGGGGCTGAAAAATTGGGCCTTTCGTGGTGGTGGTGGTGGTGGCGTTGCCACAACACTGTAAGCCCTCAGAGTTACTCTTGGTGGGTGCAGCAATGGGCCCTGCTGTGAATTATTACATCAAGAATTGTAATTGCATGCCCCTGTTGAACAGGGGCTGAAAAATTGGGCCTTAGGCACTGGTGGCACAACACTACAACCCCTCACAGATACTGTACTTGGAGCACAGCAATGAGCCCTGTTGCAAAGTATTGCTTCAAAAATTGTAATGACACGCCCCTGTTAAACAGGGGCTGAAAAATTGGGCCTTAGGCACTGGTGGCACAACACTACAACCCCTCACAGATACTGTACTTGGAGCACAGCAATGAGCCCTGTTGCAAAGTATTGCTTCAAAAATTGTAATGACACGCCCCTGTTAAACAGGGGCTGAAAAATTGGGCCTTAGGCACTGGTGGCACAACACTACAACCCCTCACAGATACTGTACTTGGAGCACAGCAATGAGCCCTGTTGCAAAGTATTGCTTCAAAAATTGTAATGACACGCCCCTGTTAAACAGGGGCTGAAAAATTGGGCCTTAGGCACTGGTGCCACAACACTCCAACCCCTCACAGATACTGTACTTGGAGCACAGCAATGAGCCCTATGGCAAATTATTGCTAAAAAAATTGTAATTACACGCCCCTGTAAAACAGGGGCTGAAAAATTGGGCCTTAGCCACTGGTGGCGGCACCCATAAACAAAAATGATCTTCCAAGCTATCATCATCAATCGTATCATTGAGGACTCGGAGGAGGAGGATAGCCAGTCAACATAACAGCACAGGCACTCAGCATCAGCATCAGTCTTGAAGGGATGTGACATGTTAAAATCAATTAGTCTGTTATATCAGCATCAGGTGTGTGGTAGCTGGTGGTGATCCAAGACTGGTTCATCTTGATGAAAGTCAGTCGATCAACCGAGTCGGTGGACAGGCGCACCCTGTGATCCGTGACAAATCCTCCAGCAGCACTGAATGTGCGTTCCGAAAGAACGCTGGATGCAGGACAGGCCAGTAGCTCAATTGCATACTGTGCAAGCTCTGGCCAGTGATCCATCCTCAAGACCCAGTAAGCCAGAGGATTTTCGGTGGGGAAGGTGTCCAAGTCTGACCTTGCCCCTAGATATTCCTGCACCATGTTTATCAGACGCTGGCGATGGTTGCTGGAACCGATCATACTTTGGGGCTGCGGACTAAAGAATTGTCTGAACGCATTGGTCAGACGGCCACCTTCCCCACCGCTCCTTCTTTGACTGGCCGAAGCCTCAGCAACTCGTTGTCCAGGACCAGGAGTTTGTAACCTCCCAGTCTCTGGGAACGCGTTGCACAGACCTTTCTGCAAGGCCTCCCGGAGTTGTCTCATCCTCTGCTCCCTCTGCGAAGGTAACATAAGGTCCGCAACCTTACCCTTGTACCGTGGATCAAGGAGAGTGGCCAGCCAGTAATGGTCCCTCTCCTTGATCCGAAGAATACGAGGATCCTTCCGCAGACTTTGCAGGATCAGGGAGGCCATGCAGCGTAGGTTTGCTGAGGCATTAACTCCTTAGTCCTCTGGGTCACTAAGGACGACATGATCCGCAGCCACCTCCTCCCAGCCACGTACAAGTCCACTGGTTTCTTGGGACTGTAAATCATCCCTAAAAGACTGCTGCTGATGATGCTGAGTGCCAGCCTCCACCTCCATGCTGACACAATTCTCCTCCTCCTCCTCCTCCTCTTCCTCTTCCTGTGCGATGGGTGGGACAGAAGGAACACTGTCTGGGTAAAGGGGGCCTTGAGAGGCAAGGAAGTCCTCCTCTTCCTGCCTCTGTTCTGCCTCAAGTGCCCTGTCCATTATTCCACGCAGCGTGTGCTCCAACAGGTGGACAAGAGGTACAGTGTCACTGATGCATGCACTGTCACTGCTCACCATCCTCGTGGCCTCCTCAAATGGTGCCAGGACAGTGCATGCATCCCTGATCATGCCCCACTGGCGTGGAGAAAAAAAAACAAGCTCCCCTGACCCTGTCCTGGTGCCGTAGTCGCACAGGTACTCATTGATGGCCCTCTGCTGCGTGTGCAGCCGCTGCAGCATGGCCAACGTTGAGTTCCACCTGGTGGGCATGTCACATATAAGGCGGTTCTTGGGCAGGTTCAACTCCTTTTGCAGCTCAGCCAGGCGAGCACTGGCATTATAAGATCTGCGGAAATGCACACAGACTTTCCTGGCCTGCCTCAGGACATCCTGTAAGCCCGGGTACCTGCCCAAGAACTGCTGCACCACCAGGTTAAGGACGTGAGCCACACAGGGCACATGGGTCAGTTGTCCCTGTCGGAGGGCGGAGAGGAGGTTGGTGCCATTGTCGCAAACCACCATTCCTGGCTTAAGCTGGCGTGGCGTCAACCACCTCTCGGCCTGGCCCTGCAGAGCAGACAGGACCTCTGCCCCAGTGTGGCTTCTGTCCCCCAAACACACCAGCGCAAGCACGGCATGGCATCTTTTTGCCTGTGTACTTGCGTAGCCCCGTGAACGGCTACGGAGCACCGCTGGTTCATAGGACAAACCACAGGAAGAGGCCATGTAGGAAGAAGAAGAGGAGGGGGTGGAGGAGAGAGGTGTGTCACAACCAGTAGTAGCATTTTGGAGGCGTGGCGGTGGAACAACCTCCAACACTACTGCACCTTGTCCTGCATCCTTCCCAGCTGCCAAAAGAGTGACCCAATGGGCCGTGAAAGAAAGGTAACGTCCCTGTCCATGCCTGCTGGACCATGAGTCAGCGGTAATATGCACCTTACCGCTGACCGCCCTGTCCAGCGAGGCCAAGACATTGCCTTCCACATGCCGGTAGAGAGCCGGAATAGCCTTCCGTGAGAAAAAGTGGCGTTTGGGAACCTGCCACTGAGGAACCGCACATTGCACAAACTCACGGAAGGGGGCCGAGTCTACCAACTGAAAAGGCAGCAGTTGAAGCGCTAGCAATTTAGCCAAGCTAGCATTCAACCGCTGGGCATGTGGATGGCTGGGAGTGAACTTCTTTCGACGGTCCAGAAGCTGGGGCAGGGAAATTTGCCTGCTAGAATCGGACGTCGGTGTACTGCTAGCAGAGTGGCCGCAAGTACTTGGCTGTGACACACCTAATTCTACACCTTCATTCCTCTCAGTGCATGTTTCAGAGAGGACTGAAGTTATAGTGGGGTTGGAGATCCCAGCTGATGCGGTGCAAGGAGAGGTCCGCTTTGTTCTTTGGTGTGGGTCTTTGAGGTAGGCTTGCCAACGAGCTGCATGGCAGGTCAACATATGTCTGGTCAGGCATGTGGTATCCAAGCGGCTGATGTTTTGGCCACGCGATATACGCTTGAGACATATGTTGCAAACAGCAGCTGTGCGATCTGATGCACTAGCCTCAAAAAAGGCCCACACCAAGGAACTTTTTGAATGACGGGCAGAGGCAGCGCCCTGCACAGGCGGAGCTCTGCGGTGTGATTCCGTCGGTGTACTGCCCTTACGCTGGCCACCAAAGGGCATCCTGCCTCGTTGGAGATGTGCCTCCTCCTCATCCTCCTCCTCCTCCTCTCTCCTATTAGGCACCCACGTGGAGTCAGTGACCTCATCATCCCCTCCCTCCTCATCACTGGAGCCAATCTGGCAGTATGCTGCAGCTGCTGGAACATGACTGCCAGATTGGTGTCCTTCTTGAGCATCCCCTCTGTCTGCTCTCACGCTACTGCCTTCCTGTAGCTGGGTTTCATCATCAGACCCTTCGAAACGCTGGGCATCCTCCTGGAGCATGTACCCAACACTGTGCTCAAACAGTTCGGGGGACTCCTCAGGAGGAGGACATGGTGGGTCTAGGGAAGGAGTGACTGATGATGAGTCTGACATTGATACCAGGGAAGAGGACGCTTTGGCAGCTGCTTTGCCAGTACCCTGAGCCTGGGTGAGAGAGGATGAGGAGGAGGAGGAGGGCTTGGTCATCCACTCTACCAAGTCTTCGGCATGATGTGGCTCAACATGTCCAGCTGCCGAAAAGAAGGACAAACGTGTCCCATGGCCATGTGCTGATGACAATGCACCACGTCCACGACCAGCACTGTTGCCCCCAGACACAGAGCCTGCTTGCCCTCTTTTATTGCCTCCTGACTGTCTGCCTCTCCTTGTTTGCCTTCCAGACATTCTAATAGATGGCCTGCAGGGAGATGGGGAAAAAGCAATAAGGGCTACCTTCAGGTGTCCTTCTCTGTCCCTTTACTTAAGGATTTCTAAATATGGTTGAGGATTATTGCTTTTGCACAGAATAGCACAACGACAATTTCCCTGACTGTCCAAAAAACAAGGATTTCAAAGATGGTTGATGAGGAATGCTTTGGCACACTATAGCACAAGGAGAAATCCCCTCACTTTCCTTCTTTGTCCCTAGAAACAAGGACTGGCACAGTGAAAGAAACTGACACTCTCCCTACCTACAGTTTTCTGTCCCTAGAAAAAATGTTTTTTTAAAGCACACTATAGCACAAGGAGAAATCCCCTCACTTTCCTTCTTTGTCCCTAGAAACAAGGACTGGCACAGTGAAAGAAACTGACACTCTCCCTACCTACAGTTTTCTGTCCCTAGAAAAAATGTTTTTTTAAAGCACACTATAGCACAAGGAGAAATCCCCTCACTTTCCTTCTTTGTCCCTAGAAACAAGGACTGGCACAGTGAAAGAAACTGACACTCTCCCTACCTACAGTTTTCTGTCCCTAGAAAAAATGTTTTTTTAAAGCACACTATAGCACAAGGAGAAATCCCCTCACTTTCCTTCTTTGTCCCTAGAAACAAGGACTGGCACAGTGAAAGAAACTGACACTCTCCCTACCTACAGTTTTCTGTCCCTAGAAAAAATGTTTTTTTAAAGCACACTATAGCACAAGGAGAAATCCCCTCACTTTCCTTCTTTGTCCCTAGAAACAAGGACTGGCACAGTGAAAGAAACTGACACTCTCCCTACCTACAGTTTTCTGTCCCTAGAAAAAATGTTTTTTTAAAGCACACTATAGCACAAGGAGAAATCCCCTCACTTTCCTTCTTTGTCCCTAGAAACAAGGACTGGCACAGTGAAAGAAACTGACACTCTCCCTACCTACAGTTTTCTGTCCCTAGAAAAAATGTTTTTTTAAAGCACACTATAGCACAAGGAGAAATCCCCTCACTTTCCTTCTTTGTCCCTAGAAACAAGGACTGGCACAGTGAAAGAAACTGACACTCTCCCTACCTACAGTTTTCTGTCCCTAGAAAAAATGTTTTTTTAAAGCACACTATAGCACAAGGAGAAATCCCCTCACTTTCCTTCTTTGTCCCTAGAAACAAGGACTGGCACAGTGAAAGAAACTGACACTCTCCCTACCTACAGTTTTCTGTCCCTAGAAAAAATGTTTTTTTAAAGCACACTATAGCACAAGGAGAAATCCCCTCACTTTCCTTCTTTGTCCCTAGAAACAAGGACTGGCACAGTGAAAGAAACTGACACTCTCCCTACCTACAGTTTTCTGTCCCTAGAAAAAATGTTTTTTTAAAGCACACTATAGCACAAGGAGAAATCCCCTCACTTTCCTTCTTTGTCCCTAGAAACAAGGACTGGCACAGTGAAAGAAACTGACACTCTCCCTACCTACAGTTTTCTGTCCCTAGAAAAAATGTTTTTTTAAAGCACACTATAGCACAAGGAGAAATCCCCTCACTTTCCTTCTTTGTCCCTAGAAACAAGGACTGGCACAGTGAAAGAAACTGACACTCTCCCTACCTACAGTTTTCTGTCCCTAGAAAAAATGTTTTTTTAAAGCACACTATAGCACAAGGAGAAATCCCCTCACTTTCCTTCTTTGTCCCTAGAAACAAGGACTGGCACAGTGAAAGAAACTGACACTCTCCCTACCTACAGTTTTCTGTCCCTAGAAAAAATGTTTTTTTAAAGCACACTATAGCACAAGGAGAAATCCCCTCACTTTCCTTCTTTGTCCCTAGAAACAAGGACTGGCACAGTGAAAGAAACTGACACTCTCCCTACCTACAGTTTTCTGTCCCTAGAAATTTTTTTTTTTTAAAGCACACTATAGCACAAGGAGAAATCCCCTCACTTTCCTTCTTTGTCCCTAGAAACAAGGACTGGCACAGTGAAAGAAACTGACACTCTCCCTACCTACAGTTTTCTGTCCCTAGAAAAAATGTTTTTTTAAAGCACACTATAGCACAAGGAGAAATCCCCTCACTTTCCTTCTTTGTCCCTAGAAACAAGGACTGGCACAGTGAAAGAAACTGACACTCTCCCTACCTACAGTTTTCTGTCCCTAGAAAAAATGTTTTTTTAAAGCACACTATAGCACAAGGAGAAATCCCCTCACTTTCCTTCTTTGTCCCTAGAAACAAGGACTGGCACAGTGAAAGAAACTGACACTCTCCCTACCTACAGTTTTCTGTCCCTAGAAAAAATGTTTTTTTAAAGCACACTATAGCACAAGGAGAAATCCCCTCACTTTCCTTCTTTGTCCCTAGAAACAAGGACTGGCACAGTGAAAGAAACTGACACTCTCCCTACCTACAGTTTTCTGTCCCTAGAAAAAATGTTTTTTTAAAGCACACTATAGCACAAGGAGAAATCCCCTCACTTTCCTTCTTTGTCCCTAGAAACAAGGACTGGCACAGTGAAAGAAACTGACACTCTCCCTACCTACATTTTTCTGTCCCTAGAAAAAATGTTTTTTTAAAGCACACTATAGCACAAGGAGAAATCCCCTCACTTTCCTTCTTTGTCCCTAGAAACAAGGACTGGCACAGTGAAAGAAACTGACACTCTCCCTACCTACAGTTTTCTGTCCCTAGAAAAAATGTTTTTTTAAAGCACACTATAGCACAAGGAGAAATCCCCTCACTTTCCTTCTTTGTCCCTAGAAACAAGGACTCGCACAGTAAAACACACTGACACTCTCCCTACCTATCCTTCTCTTTCCCTAAACTAAAGGAATCCAGGTTAAGCAAGAAAGAAATAAATGTCACTGTCCCTGCCTATGCTTGTCTTTCCCTGCTCCGGAACACACTACACTAGGCCGCCGTGCTGGCGGCCTTTTATAGTGTGGGGCGTGTACTAAACACCCTCAGCAATAATTGGCCACAGGCATCCTGCCTGTGGCCAATCATTGCTCTCCTCGCTGCCGGCGCTGTGATTGGCCAAGCATGCGGGGTCACAGTGCATGCTTGGCCAATCACAGCGCCTGGATGACACTGCGATGGCGTAGTGCATTGTGGGCCGTTCGCGTCACTCGAATTTGGCGCGAACGGCCCAAATCGTTCGATCTTCGTCGAACGATCGAACAGCCGATGTTCGAGTCGAACGTATGTTCGACTCGAACACGAAGCTCATCCCTATTGCTGAGGGTGTTTAGTACACGCCCCACACTATAAAAGGCCGCCAGCACGGCGGTCTAGTGTAGTGTGTTCCATTGCAGGGAAAGAGAAGCATAGGCAGGGACAGTGACATTTATTTTTTCTTGCTTAACCTGGATTCCTTTAGTTTAGGGAAAGAGAAGGATAGGTAGGGAGAGTGTCAGTGTGTTTTACTGTGCGAATCCTTGTTTCTAGGGACAGGGAAGGACAGTGAGGGAATTCTCCTTGTGCTATAGTGTGCTTTAAAAAAACATTTTTTCTAGGGACAGAAAACTATAGGTAGGGAGAGTGTCAGTGTGTTTTACTGTGCGAATCCTTGTTTCTAGGGACAGGGAAGGACAGTGAGGGAAATTCTCCTTGTGCTATAGTGTGCTTTAAAAAAACATTTTTTCTAGGGACAGAAAACTATAGGTAGGGAGAGTGTCAGTGTGTTTTACTGTGCGAATCCTTGTTTCTAGGGACAGGGAAGGACAGTGAGGGAAATTCTCCTTGTGCTATAGTGTGCTTTAAAAAAACATTTTTTCTAGGGACAGAAAACTATAGGTAGTGTGACAGCAGGAAGGTAAAGTCACCTGGTTGCATCCAGGGGGGTAGATATATTTCTCCCAGATTCAGGCTTTATGCCGACTTATACAACTAGGGAGTTGATGAAGCCCAGCTGAGGCTAGTGGGCTCATGAATGACTCATACCTCTAGGGAGAGGACTGGGCATCGTGCAGACAGGGAGTTGATGAGTCCAGCTGAAGCTTGTCAGCTCATTTAGGCCTCTATAAAAAACTCCCAGATTCATTAGGGGCTAGCTCATGCCTGGAACCAGACCTGTGTGGACTGTCTAGGGAGAGTGAACCCCTGTGCGGTGAGGCAAAGCCTGTGTGGCTATTTGTTTGGACTTTTACTAAACCAGGGACTTAGGGACTAGGACAGCACTAGGCTGATCCCAGTTGTTAGTTTAGGAAACCTGCATGTTTAGTCAGAGGTCAAACTGACCAGGATTTATTTTGTTTGTTTCTTTTTGGCTTTGCTGTGTTTTTGTCACTGTACATAGAGAAATAAACCGCACCTTTTGATTTTGAAAACCACAACCTCCGTCTGCTGGCCCTGTTTTTGTGTGGGGAGCCCAACCAGGGGGTCACACACACCCGCTACCGAGTTAACCCCCTCACAGTTGGTGGAGAATGCGGGCAGTTTTTTTTAAGCCAGCATGGAGGAGATACTGAAACAGCTGGCTCTAGCAAATGCCAATCAACAGCAGACAAATGCAGGTTTGCAAAGGAGCCTTGCAGCCCAGCAGCAAGCTCATCAACAAGCCCAGCAGCAATCTGAGGCCCGCTTCATAGACCTGTTACAGAAGCAAGAGCAGAGACTACAACAAATGGAAGCAGTAATGCAGCAACGTCCGCAGACCAGTGAGGAAAGCCGTCCCACTAATACCGCGTCCTTTGGGGTGAGTCGTTTATTGACAAAAATGACTGGAGAGGATGATCCAGAGGTATTTTTGACCACATTTGAAAGGACTGCTGAAAGAGAAAAGTGGCCTGAGGAGCAGTGGGCTGGACTGGTGGCTCCTCTGTTAACTGGTGAATCGCAGAAGGCTTACTATGACCTAGAGCCTGACCAAGCAAAAGACTATGTGATGCTAAAAGCTGAAATATTGGCAAGGCTGGGTGTCACCCTGGCTGTCCGGGCTCAGCGTGTGCATAACTGGACTTTCCAGCTTGGAAAACCCCCCAGGTCTCAAATGTATGATCTCATTCACCTGAGCAGGAAGTGGCTACAGCCAGAGACTTTGTCCGCACCGGAGATTGTGGAACGTGTTGTGATGGATCGTTTCTTGAGAGCTCTTCCTACCGCCATTCAAAAGTGGGTAAGCCACGGAGACCCAGAAACGGCCGGTAAACTTGTGGATCGTGTAGAGAGATACTTGGCTACAGAGAACCTGACGGCCTCTTCCAGAGACTCTCGGACTTTCCACCCTAAGACCAGACCATCCCCAGGGGCGGATAAGAGGATTCCAAGGGGTGAGGGTGGAGAGAGTGAGAGGGTGGGAGCTCTACCCCAAGTTTGGCGAGAACAGCCTGGGAAATCAGCGGCTCAAGAGGCCGCAAGAAGGATCGTTTGCTACCGCTGCCGGCAAGCGGGACATATTGCAGCCAATTGCCCGGTTGTGGAGGAACCCATGCAGTGTGACTTTCTGACGGGCAGACGTCAGTCGCTGTGTGCGACAGTCGCATGCACTGCCATTCGAGGAACTGAGAAACATTTATGCAAAATGTGTGTTAATGGTAGAAATGTTGTGGTATTGTTGGATTCAGGTAGCCTTGTGACCCTGATAAAGGCTGAGTTAGTTAAAACAGAGGTCTCTGGGAATAGCAAGGTAGCTGTTATTTGTGTGCATGGGGACACCCGAGAGTATCCAGTGACTACAGTGTGTTTCGAGACCCCCAAAGGTACCCTCTCTCATCCAGTGGGCTTAGTATCTCAGTTACCGCATGACGCCATTGTGGGAAGGGATTTTCCGAAGTTCTGGGAACTGTGGGATGATCCTGAGCCCCCCACTGGTGCCCCTATGTACCAGGAATGTGATAGCCAGAACTCCTCTGAGAGTGGTGAGGACTCTCCAGAATTTCCCTTGTCAGTATTGGCAGGGGAGACTCAAGAAACTGGAGAGGAGCCCACCTCCTCAGACGAAAACCTACCGTCTGTGGAGTTTTCTGATCTGGAGGTTCACAGGGAAAATTTTGCCACAGAACAGTTAAAAGACCCCGCCCTAATAAAGGCACGGGAAAACGTAGTGGAAATAGATGGCGAGTTAGTGAACCCAGATAATACCTGCACTTACCCATACTTCAGCGTAGAGAAGGACCTACTGTATCGGGTGGCAAAAAGGGCAGAAGAAACCGTTGAGCAGCTGGTGGTGCCCAAACCTTACAGGAAGTTGGTGTTGGAGTTGGCCCATGGGCACATTCTTGGAGGTCATCTGGGGACAGAGAAAACCCGAGAGAGGGTATTACAGAGATTCTATTGGCCTGGGGTGATGAAGGACATAGAAAATTATTGTTCCTCCTGCCCGGTGTGTCAGAGGTCGGCCCCGATGCCACATTTCCGTAGCCCGCTGGTCCCTCTACCCATCATTGAGGTCCCGTTTGAGAGAATCGCAATGGATTTGGTAGGTCCTATAATCAAGTCCGCTAGGGGGCACCAGTACATATTGGTTATAATGGACTATGCCACCCGTTATCCAGAAGCGATCCCTCTCAGAAATACCTCGGCCAAAACCATAGCCAAAGAGCTATCTCTTGTTTTTAGCCGGGTGGGTATTTGTAAAGAACTGCTTACGGACCAAGGTACACCCTTTATGTCCCGGGTTATGAAAGAGCTGTGTAAATTGTTCAAAGTGACGCAATTGCGTACATCTGTGTATCACCCCCAAACCGATGGGCTGGTTGAAAGATTCAACAAAACCCTAAAACAAATGTTGAAGAAAGTGGTGGATAGAGATGGAAAGGATTGGGACTGTCTACTTCCTTATTTGATGTTTGCTATTAGGGAGGTGCCCCAATCCTCTACGGGATTCTCCCCCTTTGAGTTACTGTATGGGAGACACCCAAGAGGGCTGTTGGATATTGCCAAGGAAACTTGGGAAAGTGAGAGTTCTCCCCACAGGAGTGTGATTGAGCATGTCGCCCTGATGCAAGATCGAATTGCACAGGTAATGCCCATCGTGAAGGAACATTTGGCCCAAGCGCAGTTGGCACAGCAGAGAGTGTACAACCGTGGAGCAAAGACCCGTACCTTTTCCCCGGGGGATAGGATATTGGTACTTGTCCCTACGGTTGAAAGTAAATTCCTTGCCAAATGGCAAGGCCCCTACGAGATAATGGAAAAAGTGAGCGAAGTGAATTACAAGGTCAGACAACCAGGAAGGCGAAAGCCCGAACAGATATATCACGTTAATCTGTTGAAAGCCTGGAGGGATAGAGAGTCCCTAGTCGCAGAAACTTGGTCACCAGCTCAAACTGGTTGCGTGATTCCGGAGGTTGGAATAGCAGCCACCTTGTCACAACCCCAACAACAGGAGGTTAAGGAGTTTGTGCTTCGCAACAAGGAGGTGTTCTCTGAGCTGCCGGGACAAACATCTGGGGTAGAGCATGATATTATTACCCCGCCCGGTGAAAGGGTGAAGTTAAAACCCTATCGGATCCCAGAGGCCCGACGGGAGGCAATACGGGAGGAAGTACAGAAAATGCTGAACTTAGGGGTGATAGAGGAGTCCCAAAGTGATTGGTCTAGTCCCATTGTGTTGGTGCCTAAACCGGATGGGAGCTGGCGATTTTGTAACGATTTTCGTCAGTTGAACAAAGTTACAAAATTTGACACCTACCCCATGCCACGTATAGATGAGTTGATCGACCGGCTGGGAACAGCCCGATACATGACGACTCTTGACCTCACAAAAGGGTATTGGCAAATTCCCCTGGCCAAGTCGGCCAAAGAGAAAACCGCATTTGTAACCCCAGACGGGGCGTTCCAATATAAGAGAATGCCGTTCGGGTTACAGAATGCGCCGGCCACATTCCAGCGGAAAATGGACCAGATGCTGAGGCCCCATCGGAAGTATGCTGCGGCTTACCTGGATGACGTAATTGTCCATAGCACAGATTGGGCCTCACATCTGCCAAAAGTGCAAGCAGTCCTGGACTCTGTTCGGGAAGCGGGGTTTACGGCTAACCCCAAGAAGTGTACCATTGGGCAGGAGGAGGCCAAATATCTTGGGTACACCATTGGCAGGGGAGTAATAAAACCCCAACTCAACAAAGTCGAGGCCATCCAGAGTTGGCCACGTCCCAACAGCAAGAAGCAGGTACGAGCCTTTCTGGGAATCGCGGGTTATTATCGGCGCTTCATTCCCCACTTTGCTTCTAAGGCTGTGCCCCTAACCAACCTGACGAAAGGGAAAGGGTCGGTCATGATTAAATGGACCCCCGAGGCTGAGGCAGCATTCCAATTCTTGAAACAAGCCTTATGTAGCCAGCCAGTGTTGTACTCACCCGACTTCTCTAAAGACTTTGTCGTACAAAGTGATGCGTCAGATGTGGGGTTAGGAGCAGTATTGTCCCAGGTCTGGAACGGGGAAGAGCACCCAGTCATTTACCTCAGCAGGAAGTTGAAGTCCCATGAGGTAAATTACGCCACGGTTGAAAAGGAGTGTTTAGCGGTGAAGTGGGCTCTAGATTCCCTTCGGTACTATCTGCTAGGTAGGCACTTTGACATGGTTACGGATCACGCTCCGTTAAAGTGGATGGCTCAAAACAAGGAGACAAATAGAAGAGTGAATAGGTGGTTCCTGGCCCTACAGGAATTCAACTTCACAGTAAAGCATCGCCCTGGCGTTCAAATGGGGAATGTGGATGCTTTGTCTCGAGTACATGAATGCCTGATTGCTGGTGTTCCAACCCCAAGGTTAAAACAAGAGGGGGGGGGTATGTGACAGCAGGAAGGTAAAGTCACCTGGTTGCATCCAGGGGGGTAGATATATTTCTCCCAGATTCAGGCTTTATGCCGACTTATACAACTAGGGAGTTGATGAAGCCCAGCTGAGGCTAGTGGGCTCATGAATGACTCATACCTCTAGGGAGAGGACTGGGCGTCGTGCAGACAGGGAGTTGATGAGTCCAGCTGAAGCTTGTCAGCTCATTTAGGCCTCTATAAAAAACTCCCAGATTCATTAGGGGCTAGCTCATGCCTGGAACCAGACCTGTGTGGACTGTCTAGGGAGAGTGAACCCCTGTGCGGTGAGGCAAAGCCTGTGTGGCTATTTGTTTGGACTTTTACTAAACCAGGGACTTAGGGACTAGGACAGCACTAGGCTGATCCCAGTTGTTAGTTTAGGAAACCTGCATGTTTAGTCAGAGGTCAAACTGACCAGGATTTATTTTGTTTGTTTCTTTTTGGCTTTGCTGTGTTTTTGTCACTGTACATAGAGAAATAAACCGCACCTTTTGATTTTGAAAACCACAACCTCCGTCTGCTGGCCCTGTTTTTGTGTGGGGAGCCCAACCAGGGGGTCACACACACCCGCTACCGAGTTAACCCCCTCACAGTAGGAAGAGTGTCAGTTTCTTTCACTGTGATAATCCTTGTTTCTAGGGACAGGGAAGGAAAGTGAGGGAAATTCTCCTTGTGCTATAGTGTGCTTTAAAAAAACATTTTTTCTAGGGACAGAAAACTATAGGTAGGAAGAGTGTCTGTTTCTTTCACTGTGATAATCCTTGTTTCTAGGGACAGGGAAGGACAGTGAGGGAAATTCTCCTTGTGCTATAGTGTGCTTTAAAAAAACATTTTTTCTAGGGACAGAAAACTATTGGTAGGGAGAGTGTCAGTGTGTTTTACTGTGCGAATCCTTGTTTCTAGGGACAGGGAAGGAAAGTGAGGGAGATTCTCCTTGTGCTATAGTGTGCTTTAAAAAAACATTTTTTCTAGGGACAGAAAACTATAGGTAGGAAGAGTGTCAGTTTCTTTCACTGTGATAATCCTTTTTTCTGGGAACAGGGAAGGACAGTGAGGGAAATTCTCCTTGTGCTATAGTGTGCTTTAAAAAAACATTTTTTCTAGGGACAGAAAACTATAGGTAGGAAGAGTGTCAGTTTCTTTCACTGTGATAATCCTTGTTTCTAGGGACAGGGAAGGACAGTGAGGGAAATTCTCCTTGTGCTATAGTGTGCTTTAAAAAAACATTTTTTCTAGGGGATAGAAAACTATAGGTAGGAAGAGTGTCAGTTTCTTTCACTGTGATAATCCTTGTTTCTAGGGACAGGGAAGGACAGTGAGGGAAATTCTCCTTGTGCTATAGTGTGCTTTAAAAAAACATTTTTTCTAGGGACAGAAAACTATAGGTAGGAAGAGTGTCAGTTTCTTTCACTGTGATAATCCTTGTTTCTAGGGACAGGGAAGGACAGTGAGGGAAATTCTCCTTGTGCTATAGTGTGCTTTAAAAAAACATTTTTTCTAGGGACAGAAAACTATAGGTAGGAAGAGTGTCAGTTTCTTTCACTGTGATAATCCTTGTTTCTAGGGACAGGGAAGGACAGTGAGGGAAATTCTCCTTGTGCTATAGTGTGCTTTAAAAAAACATTTTTTCTAGGGACAGAAAACTATAGGTAGGAAGAGTGTCAGTTTCTTTCACTGTGATAATCCTTTTTTCTAGGGACAGGGAAGGACAGTGAGGGAAATTCTCCTTGTGCTATAGTGTGCTTTAAAAAAACATTTTTTCTAGGGACAGAAAACTATAGGTAGGAAGAGTGTCAGTTTCTTTCACTGTGATAATCCTTGTTTCTAGGGACAGGGAAGGACAGTGAGGGAAATTCTCCTTGTGCTATAGTGTGCTTTAAAAAAACATTTTTTCTAGGGACAGAAAACTATAGGTAGGAAGAGTGTCAGTTTCTTTCACTGTGATAATCCTTGTTTCTAGGGACAGGGAAGGAAAGTGAGGGAAATTCTCCTTGTGCTATAGTGTGCTTTAAAAAAACATTTTTTCTAGGGACAGAAAACTATAGGTAGGAAGAGTGTCAGTTTCTTTCACTGTGATAATCCTTGTTTCTAGGGACAGGGAAGGAAAGTGAGGGAAATTCTCCTTGTGCTATAGTGTGCTTTAAAAAAACATTTTTTCTAGGGACAGAAAACTATAGGTAGTGTGACAGCAGGAAGGTAAAGTTACCTGGTTGCATCCAGGGGGGTAGATATATTTCGCCCAGATTCAGGCTTTACGCCGACTTATACAACTAGGTGGAGAGTTGTATAAGCCCAGCTGAGGCTAGTAGGCTCATGGATGACTCATACCTCTAGGGAGAGTGCTGGGCGTCGTGCAGACAGGGAGTTGATGAGACCAGCTGAAGCTTGTCAGCTCATTTAGGCCTCTATAAGAACTCCCAGCTTCATTAGATGTTAGCTCATGCCTGGACCCAGACCTGTGTGGACTGTCTAGGGAGAGTGAACCCCTGTGCGGTGAGACAAAGCCTGTGTGGCTATTTGCTTGGACATTTAAAACCAGGGACTTAGGGACTAGGACAGCACTAGGCTGATCCCAGTTGTTAGTTAGGAAACCTGTATGTTTAGTCAGAGGTCAAGTTGACCAGGATTTATTTTGTTTATGTTTCTTTTGCTTTGCTGTGTTTTGTCACTGTAAATAGAAAATAAACCGCACCTTTTTGATTTTGAAAACCACAACCTCCGTTTGCTGGGCCTGTTTTGTGTGGGGAGCCCATCTCGGGGGTCACACACACCCGCTGCCGAGCTAACCCCCTCACAGTTGGTGGAGAACCAGTGGCAGTTTTTTTTAAGCCAGCATGGAGGAGATACTGAAGCAGCTGGCTCTAGCAAATGCCAATCAACAGCAGACAAATGCAGGTTTGCAAAAGAGCCTTGCAGCTCAACAACAGAACTTCGCAGCCCAGCAGCAAGCTCATCAACAGAGCCTTGCAGCCCAGCAGCAGACAAACGCAACTTTGCAACAGAGTCTGGAGGCTCAGCAACAAGCCCAGCAGCAATCTGAGGCCCGCTTCATAGACCTGTTGCAGAAGCAAGAGCAGAGACTACAACAACAGATGGAAGCAGCAATGCAGCAACGTCCGCAGACCAGTGAGGAAAGCCGTCCCACTAATACCGCGTCCTTTGGGGTGAGTCGTTTATTGACAAAAATGACTGGAGAGGATGATCCAGAGGTATTTTTGACCACATTTGAAAGGACCGCTGAAAGAGAAAAGTGGCCTGAGGAGCAGTGGGCTGGACTGGTGGCTCCTCTGTTAACTGGTGAATCGCAGAAAGCTTACTATGACCTAGAGCCTAACCAAGCAAAAGACTATGTGATGCTAAAAGCTGAAATATTGGCAAGGCTGGGTGTCACCCAGGCTGTCCGGGCTCAGCGTGTGCATAACTGGACTTTCCAGCTTGGAAAACCCCCCAGGTCTCAAATGTATGATCTCATTCACCTGAGCAGAAAGTGGCTACAGCCAGAGACTTTGTCCGCACCAAAGATTGTGGAACGTGTTGTAATGGATCGGTTTTTGAGAGCTCTTCCTACTGCCATCCAAAAGTGGGTAAGCCATGGAGACCCAGAGACGGCCGATGGTCTTGTGGATCGTGTGGAGAAATACTTGGCTACAGAGAACCTGACGGCCTCTTCCAGAGACACTCGGACTTTCCACCCTAAGACCAGACCATCCCCAGGGGCGGATAAGAGGATTCCAAGGGGTGAGGGTGGAGAGAGTGAGAGGGTGGGAGCTCTACCCCAAGTTTGGCGAGAACAGCCTGGGAAATCAGCGGCTCAAGAGGCCGCAAGAAGGATCGTTTGCTACCGCTGCCGGCAAGCGGGACATATTGCAGCCAATTGCCCGGTTGTGGAGGAACCCATGCAGTGTGACTTTCTGACGGGCAGACGTCAGTCGCTGTGTGCGACAGTCGCATGCACTGCCATTCGAGGAACTGAGAAACATTTATGCAAAATGTGTGTTAATGGTAGAAATGTTGTGGTATTGCTGGATTCAGGTAGCCTTGTGACCCTGATAAAGGCTGAGTTAGTTAAAACAGAGGTCTCTGGGAATAGCAAGGTAGCTGTTATTTGTGTGCATGGGGACACCCGAGAGTATCCAGTGACTACAGTGTGTTTCGAGACCCCCAAAGGTACCCTCTCTCATCCAGTGGGCTTAGTATCTCAGTTACCGCATGACGCCATTGTGGGAAGGGATTTTCCGAAGTTCTGGGAACTGTGGGATGATCCTGAGCCCCCCACTGGTGCCCCTATGTACCAGGAATGTGATAGCCAGAACTCCCCTGAGAGTGGCGAGGACTCTCCGGAATTTCCCTTATCAGTATTGGCAGGGGAGACTCAAGAAACTGGAGAGGAGCCCACCTCCTCAGACGAAAACCTACCGTCTGTGGAGTTTTCTGATCTGGAGGTTCACAGGGAAAATTTTGCCACAGAACAGTTAAAAGACCCCGCCCTAATAAAGGCACGGGAAAACGTAGTGGAAATAGATGGCGAGTTAGTGAACCCAGATAATACCTGCACTTACCCATACTTCAGCGTAGAGAAGGACCTACTGTATCGGGTGGCAAAAAGGGCAGAAGAAACCGTTGAGCAGCTTGTGGTGCCCAAACCTTACAGGAAGTTGGTGTTGGAGTTGGCCCATGGGCACATTCTTGGAGGTCATCTGGGGACAGAGAAAACCCGAGAGAGGGTATTACAGAGATTCTATTGGCCGGGGGTGATGAAGGACATAGAAAATTATTGTTCCTCCTGCCCTGTGTGTCAGAGGTCGGCCCCGATGCCACATTTCCGTAGCCCGCTGGTCCCTCTACCCATCATTGAGGTCCCGTTTGAGAGGATCGCCATGGATTTGGTAGGTCCTATAATCAAGTCCGCTAGGGGGCACCAGTACATATTAGTTATAATGGACTATGCCACCCGTTATCCAGAAGCGATCCCTCTCCGAAATACCTCGGCCAAAACCATAGCCAAAGAGCTATCTCTTGTGTTTAGCCGGGTGGGTATTTGTAAAGAACTGCTTACAGACCAAGGTACACCCTTTATGTCCCGGGTTATGAAGGAGCTGTGTAAATTGTTCAAAGTGACGCAATTACGTACATCTGTGTATCACCCCCAAACCGATGGGCTGGTTGAAAGGTTCAACAAAACCCTAAAACAAATGTTGAAGAAAGTGGTGGATAGAGATGGAAAGGATTGGGACTGTCTACTTCCTTATCTGATGTTTGCTATTAGGGAGGTGCCCCAATCCTCTACGGGATTCTCCCCCTTTGAGTTACTGTATGGGAGACACCCAAGAGGGCTGTTGGATATTGCCAAGGAAACTTGGGAAAGTGAGAGTTCTCCCCACAGGAGTGTGATTGAGCATGTCGCCCTGATGCAAGACCGAATTGCACAGGTAATGCCCATCGTGAAGGAACATTTGGCCCAAGCGCAGTTAGCACAGCAGAGAGTGTACAACCGTGGAGCCAAGACCCGTACCTTTTCCCCGGGGGATAGGATACTGGTACTTGTCCCTACGGTTGAAAGTAAATTCCTTGCCAAATGGCAAGGCCCCTACGAGATAATGGAAAAAGTGAGCGAAGTGAATTACAAGGTCAGACAACCAGGAAGGCGAAAGCCCGAACAGATCTATCACGTTAATCTGTTGAAAGCCTGGAGGGATAGAGAGTCCCTAGTCGCAGACACTTGGTCACTAGCTCAAACTGGTTGCGTGATTCCTGAGGTTGGAATAGCAGCCACCTTGTCACAACCCCAACAACAGGAGGTTAAGGAGTTTGTGCTTCGCAACAAGGAGGTATTCTCTGAGCTGCCGGGACAAACATCTGGGGTAGAGCATGACATCATTACCCCGCCCGGTGAAAGGGTGAAGTTAAAACCCTATCGGATCCCAGAGGCCCGACGGGAGGCAATACGGGAGGAAGTACAGAAAATGCTGAACTTAGGGGTGATAGAGGAGTCCCAAAGTGATTGGTCTAGTCCCATTGTGTTGGTGCCTAAACCGGATGGGAGCTGGCGATTTTGTAACGATTTTCGTCAGTTGAACAAAGTTACAAAATTTGACACCTACCCCATGCCACGTATAGATGAGTTGATCGACCGGCTGGGAACAGCCCGATACATGACGACTCTTGACCTCACAAAAGGGTATTGGCAAATCCCCCTGGCCAAGTCGGCCAAAGAGAAAACCGCATTTGTAACCCCAGACGGGGCGTTCCAATACAAAAGAATGCCGTTCGGGTTACAGAATGCGCCGGCCACATTCCAGCGGAAAATGGACCAGATGCTGAGGCCCCATCGGAAGTATGCTGCGGCTTACCTGGATGACGTAATTGTCCATAGCACAGATTGGGCCTCACATCTGCCAAAAGTGCAAGCAGTCCTGGACTCTGTTCGGGAAGCGGGGTTTACGGCTAACCCCAAGAAGTGTACCATTGGGCAGGAGGAGGCCAAATATCTTGGGTACACCATTGGGAGGGGAGTAATAAAACCCCAACACAACAAAGTCGAGGCCATCCAGAGTTGGCCACGTCCCAACAGCAAGAAGCAGGTACGAGCCTTTCTGGGAATCGCTGGGTATTATCGGCGATTCATTCCCCACTTTGCTTCTAAGGCTGTGCCCCTAACCAACCTGACGAAGGGGAAAGGGTCAGTCATGATTAAATGGACCCCCGAGGCTGAGGCAGCATTCCAATTCTTGAAACAAGCCTTATGTAGCCAGCCAGTGTTGTACTCACCCGACTTCTCTAAAGACTTTGTCGTACAAAGTGATGCGTCAGATGTGGGGTTAGGAGCAGTATTGTCCCAGGTCTGGAACGGGGAAGAGCACCCAGTCATTTACCTCAGCAGGAAGTTGAAGTCCCATGAGGTAAATTACGCCACCGTTGAAAAGGAGTGTTTAGCGGTGAAGTGGGCTCTAGATTCCCTTCGGTACTACCTGCTAGGTAGGCACTTTGACATGGTTACGGATCACGCTCCGTTAAAGTGGATGGCTCAAAACAAGGAAACAAATAGAAGAGTGAATAGGTGGTTCCTGGCCCTCCAGGAATTCAACTTTACAGTAAAGCATCGCCCTGGCGTTCAAATGGGGAATGTGGATGCTTTGTCTCGAGTACATGAATGCCTGATTGCTGGTGTTCCAACCCCGAGGTTAAAACAAGAGGGGGGGGTATGTGACAGCAGGAAGGTAAAGTCACCTGGTTGCATCCAGGGGGGTAGATATATTTCGCCCAGATTCAGGCTTTACGCCGACTTATACAACTAGGTGGAGAGTTGTATAAGCCCAGCTGAGGCTAGTAGGCTCATGGATGACTCATACCTCTAGGGAGAGTGCTGGGCGTCGTGCAGACAGGGAGTTGATGAGACCAGCTGAAGCTTGTCAGCTCATTTAGGCCTCTATAAGAACTCCCAGCTTCATTAGATGTTAGCTCATGCCTGGACCCAGACCTGTGTGGACTGTCTAGGGAGAGTGAACCCCTGTGCGGTGAGACAAAGCCTGTGTGGCTATTTGCTTGGACATTTAAAACCAGGGACTTAGGGACTAGGACAGCACTAGGCTGATCCCAGTTGTTAGTTAGGAAACCTGTATGTTTAGTCAGAGGTCAAGTTGACCAGGATTTATTTTGTTTATGTTTCTTTTGCTTTGCTGTGTTTTGTCACTGTAAATAGAAAATAAACCGCACCTTTTTGATTTTGAAAACCACAACCTCCGTTTGCTGGGCCTGTTTTGTGTGGGGAGCCCATCTCGGGGGTCACACACACCCGCTGCCGAGCTAACCCCCTCACAGTAGGAAGAGTGTCAGTTTCTTTCACTGTGATAATCCTTGTTTCTAGGGACAGGGAAGGAAAGTGAGGGAAATTCTCCTTGTGCTATAGTGTGCTTTAAAAAAACATTTTTTCTAGGGACAGAAAACTATAGGTAGGAAGAGTGTCAGTTTCTTTCACTGTGATAATCCTTGTTTCTAGGGACAGGGAAGGAAAGTGAGGGAAATTCTCCTTGTGCTATAGTGTGCTTTAAAAAAAAACATTTTTTCTAGGGACAGAAAACTATAGGTAGGAAGAGTGTCAGTTTCTTTCACTGTGATAATCCTTGTTTCTAGGGACAGGGAAGGACAGTGAGGGAAATTCTCCTTGTGCTATAGTGTGCTTTAAAAAAACATTTTTTCTAGGGACAGAAAACTATAGGTAGGAAGAGTGTCAGTTTCTTTCACAGTGATAATCCTTGTTTCTAGGGACAGGGAAGGACAGTGAGGGAAATTCTCCTTGTGCTATAGTGTGCTAAAGCATTCCTCATCAACCATCTTTGAAATCCTTGTTTTTTGGACAGTCAGGGAAATTGTCGTTGTGCTATTCTGTGCAAAAGCAATCATCCTCAACCATATTTAGTAATCCTTAAGTAAAGGGACAGAGAAGGACACCTGAAGGTAGCCCTTATTGCTTTTTTCCCATCTCCCTGCAGGCCATCTATTAGAATGTCTGGAAGGCAAACAAGGAGAGGCAGACAGTCAGGAGGCAATAAAAGAGGGCAAGCAGGCTCTGTGTCTGGGGGCAACAGTGCTGGTCGTGGACGCGGTGCATTGTCATCAGCACATGGCCATGGGACACGCTTGTCCTTCTTTTCGGCAGCTGGACATGTTGAGCCACATCATGCCGAAGACTTGGTAGAGTGGATGACCAAGCCCTCCTCCTCCTCCTCATCCTCTCTCACCCAGGCTCAGGGTACTGGCAAAGCAGCTGCCAAAGCGTCCTCTTCCCTGGTATCAATGTCAGACTTATCATCAGTCACTCCTTCCCTAGACCCACCATGTCCTCCTCCTGAGGAGTCCCCCGAACTGTTTGAGCACAGTGTTGGGTACATGCTCCAGGAGGATGCCCAGCGTTTCGAAGGGTCTGATGATGAAACCCAGCTACAGGAAGGCAGTAGCGTGAGAGCAGACAGAGGGGATGCTCAAGAAGGACACCAATCTGGCAGTCATGTTCCAGCAGCTGCAGCATACTGCCAGATTGGCTCCAGTGATGAGGAGGGAGGGGATGATGAGGTCACTGACTCCACGTGGGTGCCTAATAGGAGAGAGGAGGAGGAGGAGGATGAGGAGGAGGCACATCTCCAACGAGGCAGGATGCCCTTTGGTGGCCAGCGTAAGGGCAGTACACCGACGGAATCACACCGCAGAGCTCCGCCTGTGCAGGGCGCTGCCTCTGCCCGTCATTCAAAAAGTTCTTTGGTGTGGGCCTTTTTTGAGGCTAGTGCATCAGATCGCACAACTGCTGTTTGCAACATATGTCTCAAGCGTATATCGCGTGGCCAAAACATCAGCCGCTTGGGTACCACATGCCTGACCAGACATATGTTGACCTGCCATGCAGCTCGTTGGCAAGCCTACCTCAAAGACCCACACCAAAGAACAAAGCGGACCTCTCCTTGCACCGCATCAGCTGGGATCTCCAACCCCACTATAACTTCAGTCCTCTCTGAAACATGCACTGAGAGGAATGAAGGTGTAGAATTAGGTGTGTCACAGCCAAGTACTTGCGGCCACTCTGCTAGCAGTACACCGACGTCCGATTCTAGCAGGCAAATCTCCCTGCCCCAGCTGCTGGACCGTCGAAAGAAGTTCACTCCCAGCCATCCACATGCCCAGCGGTTGAATGCTAGCTTGGCTAAATTGCTAGCGCTTCAACTGCTGCCTTTTCAGTTGGTAGACTCGGCCCCCTTCCGTGAGTTTGTGCAATGTGCGGTTCCTCAGTGGCAGGTTCCCAAACGCCACTTTTTCTCACGGAAGGCTATTCCGGCTCTCTACCGGCATGTGGAAGGCAATGTCTTGGCCTCGCTGGACAGGGCGGTCAGCGGTAAGGTGCATATTACCGCTGACTCATGGTCCAGCAGGCATGGACAGGGACGTTACCTTTCTTTCACGGCCCATTGGGTCACTCTTTTGGCAGCTGGGAAGGATGCAGGACAAGGTGCAGTAGTGTTGGAGGTTGTTCCACCGCCACGCCTCCAAAATGCTACTACTGGTTGTGACACACCTCTCTCCTCCACCCCCTCCTCTTCTTCTTCCTCCATGGCCTCTTCCTGTGGTTTGTCCTATGAACCAGCGGTGCTCCGTAGCCGTTCAAGGGGCTACGCAAGTACGCAGGCAAAAAGATGCCATGCCGTGCTTGCGCTGGTGTGTTTGGGGGACAGAAGCCACACTGGGGCAGAGGTCCTGTCTGCTCTGTAGGGCCAGGCCGAGAGGTGGTTGACGCCACGCCAGCTTAAGCCAGGAATGGTGGTTTGCGACAATGGCACAAACCTCCTCTCCGCCCTCCGACAGGGACAACTGACCCATGTGCCCTGTGTGGCTCACGTCCTTAACCTGGTGGTGCAGCGGTTCTTGGGCAGGTACCCGGGCTTACAGGATGTCCTGAGGCAGGCCAGGAAAGTCTGTGTGCATTTCCGCAGATCTTATAATGCCAGTGCTCGCCTGGCTGAGCTGCAAAAGGAGTTGAACCTGCCCAAGAACCGCCTTATATGTGACATGCCCACCAGGTGGAACTCAACGTTGGCCATGCTGCAGCGGCTGCACACGCAGCAGAGGGCCATCAATGAGTACCTGTGCGACTACGGCACCAGGACAGGGTCAGGGGAGCTTGTTTTTTTTTCTCCACGCCAGTGGGGCATGATCAGGGATGCATGCACTGTCCTGGCACCATTTGAGGAGGCCACGAGGATGGTGAGCAGTGACAGTGCATGCATCAGTGACACTGTACCTCTTGTCCACCTGTTGGAGCACACGCTGCGTGGAATAATGGACAGGGCACTTGAGGCAGAACAGAGGCAGGAAGAGGAGGACTTCCTTGCCTCTCAAGGCCCCCTTTACCCAGACAGTGTTCCTTCTGTCCCACCCATCGCACAGGAAGAGGAGGAGGAGGAGGAGGAGGAGGAGGATTGTGTCAGCATGGAGGTGGAGGCTGGCACTCAGCATCATCAGCAGTAGTCTTTTAGGGATGATTTACAGTCCCAAGAAACCAGTGGACTTGTACGTGGCTGGGAGGAGGTGGCTGCGGATCATGTCGTCCTTAGTGACCCAGAGGACTCCGGAGCGAATGCCTCAGCAAACCTACGCTGCATGGCCTCCCTGATCCTGCAAAGTCTGCGGAAGGATCCTCGTATTCTTCGGATCAAGGAGAGGGACCATTACTGGCTGGCCACTCTCCTTGATCCACGGTACAAGGGTAAGGTTGCGGACCTTATGTTACCGTCGCAGAGGGAGCAGAGGATGAGACAACTCCGGGAGGCCTTGCAGAAAGGTCTGTGCAACGCGTTCCCAGAGACTGGGAGGTTACAAACTCCTGGTCCTGGACAACGAGTTGCTGAGGCTTCGGCCAGTCAAAGAAGGAGCGGTGGGGAAGGTGGCCGTCTGACCGATGCGTTCAGACAATTCTTTAGTCCGCAGCCCCAAAGTATGATCGGTTCCAGCAACCATCGCCAGCGTCTGATAAACATGGTGCAGGAATATCTAGGGGCAAGGTCAGACTTGGACACCTTCCCCACCGAAAATCCTCTGGCTTACTGGGTCTTGAGGATGGATCACTGGCCAGTGGCCAGAGCTTGCACAGTATGCAATTGAGCTACTGGCCTGTCCTGCATCCAGCGTTCTTTCGGAACGCACATTCAGTGCTGCTGGAGGATTTGTCACGGATCACAGGGTGCGCCTGTCCACCGACTCTGTTGATCGACTGACTTTCATCAAGATGAACCAGTCTTGGATCACCACCAGCTACCACACACCTGATGCTGATATAACAGACTAATTGATTTTAACATGTCACATCCCTTCAAGACTGATGCTGATGCTGAGTGCCTGTGCTGTTATGTTGACTGGCTATCCTCCTCCTCCGAGTCCTCAATGATACGATTGATGATGATAGCTTGCAAGATCATTTTTGTTTATGGGTGCCGCCACCAGTGGCTAAGGCCCAATTTTTCAGCCCCTGTTTTACAGGGGCGTGTAATTACAATTTTTTTAGCAATAATTTGCCATAGGGCTCATTGCTGTGCTCCAAGTACAGTATCTGTGAGGGGTTGTAGTGTTGTGCCACCAGTGCCTAAGGCCCAATTTTTCAGCCCCTGTTCAACAGGGGCATGTAATTACAATTCTTGATCTAATAATTCACAGCAGGGCCCATTGCTGCACCCACCAAGAGTAACTCTGAGGGCTTACAGTGTTGTGGCAACGCCACCACCACCACCACCACGAAAGGCCCAATTTTTCAGCCCCTGTTCAAAAGGGGCATGTAATTACAATTCTTGATCTAATAATTCACAGCAGGGCCCATTCCTGCACCCACCAAGAGTAACTCAGAGGGCTTACAGTGTTGTGGCAACGCCACCACCACCACCACCACGAAAGGCCCAATTTTTCAGCCCCTGTTCAAAAGGGGCATGTAATTACAATTCTTGATCTAATAATTCACAGCAGGGCCCATTCCTGCACCCACCAAGAGTAACTCTGAGGGCTTACAGTGTTGTGGCAACACCACCACCACCACCACCACCACGAAAGGCCCAATTTTTCAGCCCCTGTTCAACAGGGGCATGCAATTACAATTCTTGATCTAATAATTCACAGCAGGGCCCATTGCTGCACCCACCAAGAGTAACTGTCAGGGCTTACAGTGTTGTGGCACCAGCACCACCATCAAAGGCCCAATTTTTACTACCACTGTTCAACAATTATATGTAATTAAAATTCCTGATATAATAGTTGACAGCAGGGCGTTCCAGCACCAACCAAGAGTAACTGTGAGTGCTTACAGTGTTGTGCCAACACCAACAACTAAGGGGCCTATTTCTGCAGAGTATATACGGCAGGTCCCTACTTTCAAACATCCAACTTACAAACGACTCCTACTTGCAAACGCAAGAAGACAACAGGAAGTGAGAGGAAATCTACCCCTTGGAAGGAAAATTCTCTCCTGTAAGAATTAATATGGGAGAAAGGTGTCTCCTCTGTACTGATGCTTTATCACCAATCCTTGTTTCAAGAAAAACACCACATTTCAAAAACAGTTGTCATTGGGACGGAAAGTGAGGTGAAATGTTCTGAACAGGGGCACAGACAACAAAACAAATGTTACAGGGGTGATAACCCTTACCTATGTTTTCCAAAAAGTTTAAAAACAGATTTTTGGGCTGGAGCTACACTTAAACAATGTACCTGTTCAAAATTACAAACAGATTCTACATAAGAACAAACCTACAGTCCCTGTCTTGTATGCACCGCCTGTATACGGCTGTTCAGAGTATATAGGGCCTTTTTTATTTTATGTGCGGGGTTCCCCTTAATATCCATACAAGACCCAAAGGGGCTGGTAATGGGCTGGGGTGGGGGGGGGGGTCTCATGGGGTAGCTATGCCATTTTTCTTAAAGATTTTCATCCATATTACCGGGACCAGACATTACATTAAAGCCGCAAGCAGTTTTAAATGGCTTTTTTTTCCTTTAGAAGTGTCATTTTGTGCAGGGACAGTTCTAAACACGGGAAACACGTGGCACTTCACAGGCATACTTTAGACACCCCCCAGGTACGATATTTAAAGGAATATTTGACTTTTTTTTTTTCACTTTATGCATCATTAAAATGACTGCTCCCGAAAAACGACCGTTTTTAAAACTTCTTTTTGCATTGATACATGTCCCCTGGTGCAGAACCCGGGTTCCCAAACCCTTTTTAGGACAATAACATGCATAATAGTTGTTATAATTAGCACTTTAGAATTCGAACGTTCGCATCCATTGTATTTAATAGGGTTCTAATGTTCGTACGAACTTTCGGTCCGTTCGCGGGTTCTGGTGCGAACCGAACCCGGGGGTGTTCGGCTCATCACTACATATGAAGTACATACTGTATGTTTCTGTTTGTTGAACTAGATGGAATTGTGTATTTTTCAACCTAACTATGTAACTATGACATAAACTGGTGGCTAAAGCATATGCTTGTTGGAAACTTCATGGCCTGAATTGCACTAATTATCAGGTCTAGTCCATAGTACATTTAGTTAGACCATGTAAACAATGACTCACTGAAAATCTATTTTATAGTTATTGTGATTAACAAAGTTGGAATTTCTCTGAATTGGCTTAACAGTATCTATACATGAGTTATTATCAGTAGTGTAGTTATGTTGTAAAGTACATTTCATTTTTAACCACCTCCCTCCCAGCCTTGTATGCAGGGCCGGTGCTAGAATATTGTGCGCCCTATGCGGAACCAGCTACTTGCATCCAGGTGTCCAGGTGGACAGGAGAGGGGGTGCAGCCGGGTGGAAGGATGGAGCCAGATGGACAGGAGAGGGGGGGGGGGCAGCCAGGTGGAGGGATATAGCCAGGTGGACAGGAGAGGAGGGTGGAGCCAGGTGGGGGGGATGGGTGGAGCCAGGTGGACAGGAGAGAGGAGGTGCAGCCAGGTGGGGGGAGGATGGAGTCAGGTGGACAGGAGAGAGGGGGTGCAGTCAGGTGGAGGGATGGAGTCAGGTGGACAGGAGGGGGGGGGGTGCAGCCAGGTGGAGGGATGGAGCCAGGAGGACAGGAGGGGGGTGCAGCCAGGTGAAGAGATGGAGCCAGGTGGACAGGAGGGGGGTGCAGCCAGGTGGGGGGGATGGAGCCAGGTGGTCAGGAGGGAGGGGGGGGGGTGTAGCCAGGTGGAGGTGGAGGGATGGAGCTGGGTGTACAGGAGAGGGGGTGCAGCCAGGTGGGGGATGGATGGAACCAAGTGGACAGGAGAGAGGGGGTACAGCCAGGTGGAGGGATGGAGCTAGGTGTACAGGAGAGGGGCTGCAGCCAGGTGGGGGGAGGATGGAGCCAGGTGGACAGGAGAGAGGGGATGCAGCCAGGTGGGGGGAGGATAGAGCCAGGTGGACAGGAGCAGGGGGGTGCAGCCAGGTGGAAGGATGGAGCCAGATGGACAGGAGAGGGGTGCACTCAGGTGGAGGGATGGAGCCAGGTAGACAGGAGAGGAGGGTGCAGCCAGGTGGGGGGTGGAGCTAGGTGGACAGGAGAGGGGGGTGCAGCCAGGTTTGGGGGAGAATGGAGCCAGGTGGACAGGAGAGAGGGGGTGCAGCCAGGTGGGGGAGGATGGAGCCAGGTGGACAGGAGAAGGGAGGTGCAGCCAGGTGGAGGGATGGAGCCAGGTGGACAGGAGGGGGGGGTGCAGCCAGGTGGAGGGATGGAGCCAAGTGAACAGGAGAGGGGGTTGTAGCCAGGTAGGGGGGTGGAGCCAGGTGGACAGAAGAAGGGGGGTGCAGCCAGGTAGGGGAAGGATGGAGCCAGGTGGACAGGAGAGGGGGGTGCAGCCAGGTGGGGGGGGGGGGGTGGAGCCGGGTGGACAGGAAAGGGTCGGTGCAGCCAAGTGGAGGGATGGAGCCAGGTGGACAGGAGAGGGGGGTGGAGCCATGTGGGGGGAGGGTGGAGCCAGGTGGACAGGGGAGGGGGGTACAGCCAGGTGGAGGGATTGAGCCAGGTGGAGAGGGGGGCTGGGTGCAGCCAGGTGGGGAGAGGATGGAGCCAGGTGGACAGGAGAGGAAGGCAGCCAAGTGGAGGGATAGAGCCAAGTGGACAGAAGAGGAGAGTGCAGCCAGGTGGGGGGAGGATGAAGCCAGGTGAACAGGAGAGGGTGTGCAGCCAGGTAGATGGAGGATGGAGCCAGGTGGACAGAAGAAGGGGGGTGCAGCCAGGCGGGAGGATGATGGAGCCAGGTGGACAGGAGAGAGGGGATGCAGCCAGGTGGGGGGAGGATGGAGCTAGGTGGACAGGAGGGGGAGTGCAGCCAGGTGGAAGGGAGGATAGAGCCAGATGTACAGGAGAGGGGGGTGCAGCCAGGTGGGGGGAGGATGGAGCCAGGTGGACAGGAGAGGGGGGTGCAGCCAGCTGGAGGGATGGAGCCAGGTGGACAGGAGAGAGGGGTGCAGCCAGGTGGGGGGGGTGGAGCCGGTTGGACAGGAAAAGGGGGGTGCAGCCAGGTGGAGGGATGGAGCCAGCTGGACAGGAGAGAGGGGTGCAGCCAGGTGGAGGGATAGAGTCAGGTGGAGGGATGGAGCCAGGTGGACAGGAGGGGGGCGCAGCCAGGTGGGGGGAGGTTGGAGCCAGGTGAACAGGAGAGAGGGGGTGCAGCCAGGTGGGGGGAGGATGGAGACAGGTGGACAGGATAGGGGGGTGCAGCCAGGTGGAGGGATGGAACCAGGTAGATAGGAGAGAGGGGGGGTGCAGCCAGGTGGGGGAGGATGGAGCCAGGTGGACAGGAGAAGGGGGTGCAGCCAGGAGGAGGGGTCACACACCCTTGCTAAGGTTTGGTCCTCCTATGAAAGCCTTCATCCCCAGTGTCCCCCACCCCCCCAACCACCTGACAAGTTCTTATCTTGGGGCAGCGGAAGTCAGTGTCACCAGTCCCAGGATCAGGGGATGGGGTCACCTACGGCCTGTGAGTCACAGCTCACACACGGGAGACCTCCTCCAGCTCCTCCCCATCAGATCAGCTGATCACTCGGTTCCACCCTCGGGTTCAAAAGAGCACCGGCCGCGGAGAGGCTAGGTGAGCAGGGCAGGCTGCAGGAGCAGCTGAGCTTTGGGCTCCACAAGAACAAGTGGCCCGGTGGCCCGGTGGAACAAGTGGCCCAGCGTGTGTCCTATGGACCTGGGTGGATCCATCATCTTTTCATACATTTCACAGTTGGTGTAATAGTAGCCTAGTTAGCCATGTCTCTTCTTTTTATATGTTGATGTACCAATAAATTCTGTTTTTACGCATTTCACTTCTCATATATATATTTTTGTAATTCAAGTGCTTTAAAAGTCCCCAAAAAAATAGGGGGATTACTCGGTCTGTATGCACTGAATCATACTCCGTGAAGAACTATTACAGAAAGGTTTTGATCATTCAAGAAAACTTTACTGAAACTCCTCCTATATTTAGTGGAAAGTTACAGGCCTGAAAGTCCCCACAGCTTTTTTTTAGTACGCATTATATTTTAATACACATTTTATTTATATATTTATTTTTTGGGGCCTCCACATTTGGTGGGACACACATTTCAATCCTCCTTGGTCCTTGTTAGCCTTTTCCTGTAAGTAATTTTCCAGGGATATGAGGGACAAGACAGGCAAAAATTATGCATATAATCTTATGACCTTCTAGGACTGAAGTCTTGAAACTCAAAGCACTCACCAAAATATACCCCACCGTCTCCAGTAATAACCTTTCAATGCCAGATTTTTTTCTGGGGTGGAAGGAAAAAAAAGTACCCAAACCTTTCTAACACCCTGATTATACCCCCTACTTTCTATGGCACATTTTTCTAAACACTAAACTTTTTTTTTAAGGTTACACAAGCTTTCTGTCAACAGTTCACTAATATTGCACATTTAATTCACGGGCAATCATAACATTGCACTTTGGGTGAAGAAGATCTTTATCAATCAAATGAGATATTACAGTTGGTGAATATAAATGTTTGCTTCAAATGAAAGCATAAAGTTCACTTAAGACAAGTAAACTAAGAAAAAGCCAGTGAAGATAAAGGCCGTTCAAAACGATCATTTCCACTAGATACTGGTGTATTGATTGACATACCAAACTCTAATGCCCTGTACACACGATCGGATTTCCAATGGAATAAAATCCGATGGAATTTTCTGTCGGAATTCCGATGAAGCTGACTTCCATCAGTCTTGCATACACACTGTCAGACTAAATTCTGACCGTCCAAAACGCTGTGACGTAAAACACTAAGAGGAGCCGAGAAAAATGAAGTTCAATGCTTCCGAGCATGCGTCGACTTGATTCTGAGCATGCATAGATTTTTCTCAGATGAAATTCCACACAGACGATCGGAATTTCCCATCGGAAATTTTTTTAAAATGTTCTATTTTTTTACTTCGATGGAAAAAAGTCAGATGGGGTCCACACACGATTGGAATTTCCGATTGAAACAAGTCCATCTGACTTTTTTCATCAGAAAATCCTATCGTGTGTACAAGGCATATATCTTTTGACAGACATTGGGGCAAGAGGTTCACAGCTTCTCTCTTTATCACTTGTCCCCCTAAGTTTCCCATTATATAGTTATAAAACACAGAGAATAAGTTCCTATTGTGAAAGCCACAGACGAAGCAGCTTGGGACACAGGAGCTGTGATGTCATCACTGAAATCACCAAGCAGCTGGGTGATTTGTCCTGTGATCCTCGCCTCCAGATGAAAAATCAAACACTTATTTTAGGTGTAGTGACCCTTTAATCTGGTATATCTTAACCTATTAAACACCCATGCTCTGTGACAAAAATGCCAGCTGCTGTATGTAACACCTATTGTGCTAAAATCAAATTGTGTTTCAAATTACACCGCACCAAACATCAAAATTATCAAAATATAATAAACAAACAAACAAAATAAACTGTGTCATGCTAAACCAAGTGTCCTTTAAAGTGCAACATTAATGTGAACGTTCAGATGCTGTTTGGACTCATAACGCGCAACAAAATGCTCATAAAGCGCTCATGTCGCGTGTTTTCAGACATGTTTTCAGACATGTCGCGTGCCAAAAAAAGCTCCAATCCGCCTAAGGCTGCATTCACATGTTTGTGTAGCAAAAACTCATGTTCCCGCTCCTGTGTTTTTTTTTTTTTGCACATTTGCACGTGTTTGCGCTTCTCACGCTTAGGGCAGCCTAATTCACTTGAATGGGCTGCCCTATGTGCAATAAATGAGCCAGTGGCGGTCCAGAACTTTTTTGGGGATGAAGTGTGGCTTGCTCTTTCACCATGTGTCTTGGTGCGTTTGGTGCACGTTTTCCGCACATCTGCTACCCACGCTTGGGATGCCATTAACAATTATTGGCTCCGCAAGCGCAATGCGTGTTTGCAACGGGTTTCCAAAACAACATTTTTTTTTGCACTGCGTCATGCGTTCCACAAATGCCAGGTGTGTGAATGTTACATAAAAGTAGCTCAAGTGCTTTTTTGAGCAACAGGAGTTTTTCTACAGGTGACAGAACACACAGATGTGAGCAGGGGCCATTGAATTGAATAGGATTTTGCTTGTTGAGCATCTTGGAGCTAAAAAATGCTCAGGTCTGAATGCGGCCTTCAATTGATTTGCACTGGATGTCATTAAAATCTATGTTATGAAGTTATCATTTGCTTGATATGTATGGTGATGCCATCTTGTGGACCAAATCTAAACTGCATCACCTGATAGAAAACTTTTTCAATTTGGTAGCATTATGCCGCGTACACACGATCATTTTTCCAGTCGAGAAAAATTAAATTTTTTCCTTTGGACGAGAAAAACGATCGTCTGTGGGCTTTTTGTCGTTTTTCTTGACGGGAAAAACGGCATTAATCACGACGAGAAAAATTAGAACATGCTCTAATTTTTCTCGTCGTGATTCCCGTCGTTTTTTTCCGCGGCAGTTTTCCCATAGGGAAACACTGCCGGGGAGCCCACACACGGTTGTTTTTTTCGACCAAAAACAAAAATGTAATTTAAAACGACCGTGTGTGGGGGGAACAAGCTGTTCCTCGTTTTTCACGTCGATTTTCTCGACGGTGTTTTCACTGTCGAAAAAATCGATCGTGTGTACGCGGCATTACTGTGTAGTGTTGGAGACATGAGCACATAAACCAAATATTGTTCTCCACAGTCATTAAGTACATTTTTCAAAAATCTGCCCACAAATTTACAGGTTATAGAAATGTGTTTATTTATTTATTTAATAAACAAATGCTGTTTCTCTATACTAGTCCTTTTGTTCACCAGCCCCCTTTTTTTCCTGAATAAATACAAACAGTGATTAGTATTGATCACTTCTGTAATTATTTATCACTGAAGAATAGCAAGCAGTCTTTACTATTCTTCAGTTTGTGAATAAAAAGAAGTCTATCATTTGGGATTCAATACAGTACAGCTCAGGTTGCAGAAAAAGGGAAGGGACTGTCTTCAGTCCCTTTTTCTGTCTAAAAAATGAGACATTAAGGCCGGGTTCACACCTATGCGAATTGAATGAGGGTTTCCCCGCATTCAATTCGCATAGCAGGAGAATGTGACTGGCTCTCTATGGAGCCGGTTCACATATCTCTGCAGTGGGTCCGGTGCGGTGTGCCGGAAAAACGCGTACCTTTTTTGGTGCATTTTAGGTTCGATTTCAGCCCAAAATTCGGGCTGAAATCGGACCTGAACTGGTGAACCAGCACGCACCGGACCCCTGCTGTGATCCGCATGCGGCGGCGGTGTGAACCCGGCCTTAAGGTCTGATGTCTCTCCAAAGCCCCCCCCCCCCCAAAAAAATGTAAACAATATTAACAATACATTTTACCTGGTTAAAAAAAAAAAAAAAAAAAAAAAAACATGCGTCTAAATCTCCCTTACCTCTGAAGCCCGAGGTTACGCTCCAGAGGCTACTGACAGGTAGTGTAGAAGAGACGCAACGCCTCCTCACCGCCTGTTTTAACCCCACAAGTCAGGTCAACTTTTCCATGGGCGCGAAGCATCGCGGCCCCAGCATGTAACAGCCCCCCCACCCACGTCCGCTGCCTATTACAGCGTAAGGGGGATGGTCGGTGGGCGTCAGAAATGCAGATCAAAGCCTGAGGCCTCGTTCACGTGGGGCATACTACTGCAGGGCCATGTTTAGCTGCACAGGGATGCACAGGTGTTCCGTGCATCCCCATGCAGGCAATTCCATTGATGTCAATTGGGCAGACCCGGACTGGGCATAGGGCATACCGGGCAAATGCCCGGTGGCCCGCGGTCCTAACCTGGCACCATACCACCCCAGCCTACCCTATGCCACCGCACCCTGCCCTATGCCACCACACCCTGCCATATACCACCGCAAACTGCCCTACACCACCCAAACCTGCCCTATATCACCGCAACCTGCCCTATATCGCCCCAGGCGGCCCAATACCACCCTATACTTTAATTTACAGGGGTCATTTGGGGGTGCGCCTCGTAACCGTGCGCTGCCTGCAGGGCGCTGGGCAGGATAGACAGGAGGGGGTGACACCATTTTTTGCCACACCAGGTGACACCAACCCTAGTGACGCCACTGCCCCAGTGCACTCTCAGCTGTGAGTCGGAGCCGCACTCGAAGTGACAGTGACACCCGTCGGCACATCAGGGGGCCGGGACCCGCAACGATCCCCTTCTCTCTGGCAAGGTGGCCACGGCACTGATGATCTGATCAGTCTCGGCTCGGCTGTCTCACACAGCCGAGCAGAGTGAAGCCGTCTCCCCCTCCTCCTTTATGTCCACACAGGGGGAGGGGACCCAACATGCAGTCCCGTGCTGATCTGAGGTACATTATGGGTCTGAAGGGGGGGTCTGTATTGTAGGGGGGTCTGTAATGTAGGGGGTACTGTATTGTAGGGGGGGTCTGAAATGTAGGTGGGTTCTGTATTGTAGGGGGTTCTGTATTGTAGGGGGGTCTGAAATGTAGGGGGTTTTGTATTTTAGGGGGGTCTGAAATGTAGGGGGGTCTGTATTGTAGGGGGGGTCTGTACTGTAGGGGGGTCTGTACTGTAGGGAGGGGGTCTGCACTGTAGGGAGGGGGTCTGTACTGTAGGGAGGGGGTCTGTACTGTAGGGAGGTCTGTGTAACATGCAGGGGGTCCAGAACTGTTAGTGGGTGTCTGTGTAACAAACTGTGGGGTGCTATGTGATGTAAAGGAGTCCATAGGTTCAGGGTGCTGTGTAATGTAAAGGGGCCCAGAGGTGCAGGGTGCTATGTAATGTAAAGGGGTCCAGAGGTACAAGGTGCTGGAACCCCACATCCCATCATTAACCACTTAACAACCGCTCACTGTATATGTACGTTGGCAGAATGGCACAGACAGGCACAATCACGTACAGTGTACGTGATCGCCTTTGTACAGTTGGGGGGTCCGACCGGACCCCCTCCTATACAGTGAGCGGCCGTTTATCGTTGGGGAGCGATCGGAGATGAGAGGATGGCCATTCGATTCCGGCCACCCCCTCGCGATCGCTCCCGGCGAATGAAAATGCTCCCTCTGCCCGTGTAATGTAAACACAGGCAGAGGAAGCAGGAGGAAGTGATGTCATCTCTCCTCGCGGCGGTCTTTTCGTCCGCAGCGCCGAGGAGAGAAGACGCAGGTTAGTGCACCAACAGTCCACTGACACATAGGTACACATAGGCACATATTTCATCCCCCAGTCACCCCCAGATCACCCCCAGGTCACCCCCCAGCCCCCAATCACAGTGTCACTGATTGCAGTGATCATTTATTTTACTGATCACTGCATTTAGTGTCATCTATGACAGTAAAAAGTGTCAGGGCAGTTAGGTTTAGGCCCCTTTAGGTCCAGGGTAGCCCCCTAACCCCCCTAATAAAGGTTTAACCCCTTGATCGCCCCCCAGGTAACCCTTTCACCCTCTAACGCCAGCGTCACTAAGCGATCGTATTTTCGATCGCTGTATTTAGTGCCGGTGGTGCCCTAGATAGCCAGTTATTTATTTTTAGTTTTGCCGCAGGTTTTTATAGCGTCAGGTACCCCCATATATTATTTTAAACCCCCTGATTGCCCCTAGAGTTAACCCTTTCACCAGTGATCACCGTATAAGCGTCACTGGTGACACTGGTTACCCAGTTAGTTATTTAGTTATTTAGGTAACCCGTCAGGTTTTTATATAGCGTCGGGTACCCCCATATTTAGCCTAATAAAGGTTTTAACCCCCTGATTGCCCCTAGTTAACCCTTTCATCAGTGATCACCATATAAAGGTTACGGGTGACGCTGGTTGGTTAGTTTGCTTTTTATAGCATCAGGGCACCCGCCGTATATAACCCAATAAAGGTTTAACCCCCTGATCGCCCGGCGGGTGATATCAATTAGGTTTTAGCGCCAGAGAGGGTCTGCGTCGCCCCAGGCAGCGTTAGGTTAGTGCCAGTAACGCTAACACCCACGCGCAAAGCATACACCCCCCTTAGTGGTATAGTATCTGAACAGATCAATATCTGATCTGATCAGATCTATACTAGCGTCCCCAGCGGTTTAGGGTTCCCAAAAACACAGTGTTAGCGGGATCAGCCCAGATACCTGCTAGCACCTGCGTTTAGCCCCTCCGCCCAGCCCAGCCCACCCAAGTGCAGTATCGATCGATCACTGTCACTTACCAAACACAAAACACATAACTGCAGCGTTCACAGAGACAGGCCTGATCCCTGCAATCGCTAACAGTTTTTTTTGTAGCGTTTGATATATTTGCTGACGACAGTCAGGTGCTTTTTTTCCTGTGAATCTTACTAGTGTACCCCTAAATTTAGAGCCCAAAAGGGCAAGTCAAAGGTACACTAGTAAAGAGGCCTACAAGATTCTGAGCATGACAGATAGTGAAGAGGAGGTCACGTATCTGTCAGATTCAGGCTCAGAATAACTTCCCGTAGAAGACAGTGACGTCAGCGGCCCCACGTCAGATAGCTCTGACGACGAAGTTGAGGTCCCTGCTAAGGTCAGGCGTACCCGATCCCAATCTTCTGAGGTTGTTGAGGAGCAAGAACCGCAGGGCTCTCGTATCATGGAGCAGAGTAGTACTAGCGCCGCTATTCCTTCTGGTGAATTGGCAAGCACCAGCGGCCTAGTACAGCCTGGGCGTACATCCAGCACTGCAGTATCACGTGGTGACGTGGCGAGTCCCATAAGTGCAGTTCAAGCTGGCGAGGTGGCAAGCACAAGTAGTGTCCCGCTGCCACCAATAAGAAGACAAAGGCAGGCCCGTCGTACCATAGTCCCCACCACTTCTGCAGAACCCGTACTTTCCCCATTCACTGCCCAACCCGGTATTCAGGTGGAAACAGCTGATTTTAAGCCAATTGATTTTTATTCGCTGTTTTTCACGGAAGATCTCTATAGATCTATTGTGGACCAGAGTAATTTATATGCTGGTCAATTCATCGCCGCTAATCCCCAGTTGCCTTCCATTGCCAAAGATTGGAAACCAATTACGGTTTCCGAATTTAAGACCTTTCTGGGCCTTTCCCTCAACATGGGCACACATAAATTCCCATCATTGCGTGCTTATTGGTCCACGCACCCAATTGACCACATGCCCGTGTTCTCTGCCTCCATGCCCAGGAAACGATACAAGCAGATTTTGCGGTTCATGCACTTTAACGACAATGAACTTTGTCGTCCACGTGGGGACCCTGAATACGACCGGCTCTATAAAATTCGGCCCCTCATAAACCACTTCAACGAATGTTTTGCAGCCTTGTTTATTCCCGATCAAGTTGTCTGCATTGATGAGTCCCTGATTAAATTTTCTGGCCGCTTGGCTTTCAAGCAGTACCTTCCCAGCAAGCGTGCCAGATACGGGGTCAAGCTCTATAAGTTCTGTGACAGGGCAACATGCTATGTATGGAGCTTTATGGTTTATGAGGGAAAAGATAGTCAGGTTGAGCCAGTCAACTGCCCGGATTACATAGGGAGCGCTGGCAAGATAGTGTGGAAATTGGTGTCACCCTTATTCGGAAAGGGGTACCAGTTGTATGTGGACAATTATTACACGAGCGTGCCACTGTTTAGTCACTTGTTTGATCATCAGATTGGAGCATGTGGCACCGTGCGACCTAATCGCCGGGGCTTTCCCCAGCGGCTTGTAGATGCCCGTCTTAGGGTATCCAGCACTGCAGTATCACGTGGTGACGTGGCGAGTCCCATAAGTGCAGTTCAAGCTGGCGAGGTGGCAAGCACAAGTAGTGTCCCGCTGCCACCAATAAGAAGACAAAGGCAGGCCCGTCGTACCATAGTCCCCACCACTTCTGCAGAACCCGTACTTTCCCCATTCACTGCCCAACCCGGTATTCAGGTGGAAACAGCTGATTTTAAGCCAATTGATTTTTATTCGCTGTTTTTCACGGAAGATCTCTATAGATCTATTGTGGACCAGAGTAATTTATATGCTGGTCAATTCATCGCCGCTAATCCCCAGTTGCCTTCCATTGCCAAAGATTGGAAACCAATTACGGTTTCCGAATTTAAGACCTTTCTGGGCCTTTCCCTCAACATGGGCACACATAAATTCCCATCATTGCGTGCTTATTGGTCCACGCACCCAATTGACCACATGCCCGTGTTCTCTGCCTCCATGCCCAGGAAACGATACAAGCAGATTTTGCGGTTCATGCACTTTAACGACAATGAACTTTGTCGTCCACGTGGGGACCCTGAATACGACCGGCTCTATAAAATTCGGCCCCTCATAAACCACTTCAACGAATGTTTTGCAGCCTTGTTTATTCCCGATCAAGTTGTCTGCATTGATGAGTCCCTGATTAAATTTTCTGGCCGCTTGGCTTTCAAGCAGTACCTTCCCAGCAAGCGTGCCAGATACGGGGTCAAGCTCTATAAGTTCTGTGACAGGGCAACATGCTATGTATGGAGCTTTATGGTTTATGAGGGAAAAGATAGTCAGGTTGAGCCAGTCAACTGCCCGGATTACATAGGGAGCGCTGGCAAGATAGTGTGGAAATTGGTGTCACCCTTATTCGGAAAGGGGTACCAGTTGTATGTGGACAATTATTACACGAGCGTGCCACTGTTTAGTCACTTGTTTGATCATCAGATTGGAGCATGTGGCACCGTGCGACCTAATCGCCGGGGCTTTCCCCAGCGGCTTGTAGATGCCCGTCTTAGGCTGGGGGAGAGAGCCTGCGTAAAGTGTAATAATTTGCTCGCTATGAAGTGGAGGGACAATAAGAATGTTTTCCTTCTTACCTCCCTTCATGCAGACACGACAGTCCAAATTCCTACGGCGACTGGTGTTGTGGAGAAACCCCTCTGTGTCCACGAATATAACAAAAATATGGGAGGGGTGGACCTCAACGACCAGTTGTTGGCGCCGTATCTAATTGACCGTAAGGCGAGACGCTGGTACAAAAAAGTGTCTCTATCCTTATTTCAATTGGCTTTGCTGAACGCTCATGTGCTATACAGAGCTTCAGGCGGGACTTTATCTCTTCTAAAATTCCAGAATGAGATTGTCACAGACCTCCTGTATCCAGGCGGTTCTGCACCTCACCATCCCCTACCAAATGCAGTAAGCCGGCTGCATGAGAGGCATTATCCGTATGTCCTCCCGAGTACCCCTACCCAACGAACCCCCCAAAAAAGATGTCGTGTCTGTAGCAAGCGCGGATTTAGGCGTGACACCCGTCATTGTCCACTCTGTCCTGACAAACCTGGTCTTTGCCTTGGTGAATGTTTTGATCGCTACCACTCAAAAGTGAAGTTTTAGCGTAGGGTACAGCATTTCACAGACTAGGACACACTTACACAGGGTCTCCCAAGATGCCATTACATTTTGAGAGACCCGAACCATTACAGTTGTAAAGTTACAAAAAAAAGTGTAAAAAAGAAAAAAAAAAACGTAAAAAACAAAACACAAAAAAAATATAAAATAAAAAAAACAAAAATAGTTGTCGTTTTATTGTTCTCTCTCTCTCTATTTTCTCTCTATTGTTCTGCTCTTTTTTACTGTATTCTATTCTGCAATGTTTTATCATGCTTGCTTTTCAGGTATGTCATTTTTTGTTTTCAGGTGTGCCATTCAACTGCAGCGCGGAATTATTTATCTTGACAGCAACAGCGTTTGCTCCCACGATACATAAAGCCGTGACTCCAGTGCTGTAGGAGGTGATTTCACCACCACAGTTAAAAAAAAGAGCATATATGCCGAAGCATGGGGGCAGCAGGGGCGGAGGAGCGGAGGAGCGGTTTTGCTCCTAATGCCGCGTACATACTGTCGAAATTCCGACGGAGGCTTGCCCGTGGAAAAGTCTGACCGTGTGTACGCGGCATAACTTTTTTGCGGGAGGATGCCCCCATGCTTCGGCATATATGCCCATCATTAGAAGTGGGTGGATGAAGGGAGGTATTCTAATGGTGGGCATACCCACCGATCAATCTCTTTTTTTCGTTCAGCCAACAGGCTGCATGAAAAAAAAGATTACAATACATGTCCAACAAGGACCAGCAACATACTGGTATGTTGCTGGACTTTGAATGTTTATACCAGAATGATGCCTGCAGGTTTAGGTATCATCTTGGTATCATTCTTTTCAGCCAGTGGCCGGCTTTCATGTAAAAGCAATTCTAGCAGATAATTAGCCTCTAGACTGCTTTTACAAGCAGTGGGAGGGAATGCCCCCCCCCAGATATAAACAGCGCCATTGGGAAATTGGGAAAGCATTTTATCACACCGATCTTGGTGTGGTCAGATGCTTTGAGGGCAGAGGAAAGATCTAGGGTCTAACCCCCCAATTTTTTTCAAAAAAAGAGTACCTGTCACTACTTATTGCTATCATAGGGGATATTTACATTCCCTGAGATAACAATAAAAATTGTAAAAAAAAATATATGGAAGGAACAGTTTAAAAATAAAATAAAAAAGCAAAATAAATAATAAAAAAAAAAAAAAAAAAAGCACCGCTGTCCCCCCCTGCTCTTGCGCAAATGCGAACGTAAGCGTCGGTCTAGCGTCATATGTAAACAGCAATTGCATCATGCATGTGAGGTATCACCGCGAAGGTCAGATCGAGGGCAGTAATTTTAGCAGTAGACCTCCTCTGTAAATCTAACGTGGTAACCTGTAAAGGCTTTTAAATGCTTTTAAAAATGAATGTAGTTTGTCGCCGCTGCGCGTTTGTGCGCAATTTTAAAGCATGTCGTGTTTGGTATCCATGTACTCGGCCTAAGATCATCTTTTTTATTTCATCAAACATTTGGGCAATATAGTGTTTTTTAGTGCATTAAAAATAAAAAAAGTGTGTTTTTCCCCCAAAAAATGCGTTTAAAAAATCGCTGCGCAAATACTGTGTGGAAAAAAAAAATGCAACACCCACTATTTTAATCTGTAGGGCTTTTGCTTTAAAAAAATATATAATGTTTGGGGGTTAAACATAATTTTCTTGCAAACATTTTTTTTTTTTCATGTAAACAAAAAGTGTCAGAAAGGGCTTTGTCTTCAAGTGGTTAGAAGAGTGGATGATGTGTGACATAAGCTTCCTAATGTTGTGCATAAAATGCCAGGACAGTTCAAAACCCCCCAAATGACCCCATTTTGGAAAGTAGACACCTCAAGCTATATGCTGAGAGGCATGTTGAGCCCATTGAATATTTTTTTTTGTCCCAAGTGATTGAATAATGACAAAAAAAAAAAAAAAAAAATGTACAAAAAGTTGTCACTAAATTATATATTGCTCAAACATGCCATGGTTATATGTGGAATTGCACCCCAAAATACATTCTGTTGCTTCTCTTGAGTACGGGGATACCACATGTGTGAGACTTTTTGGGAGCCTAGCCGCGTACAGGACCCCGAAAACAAAGCACCGCCTTCAGGATTTCTATGGGTGTAAATTTTTGATTTCACTCCTCACTGCCTATCACAGTTTCGGAGGCCATGGAATGCCCAGATGGCACAAAACCCCCCCAAATGACCCCATTTTGGAAAGTAGACACCCCAAGCTATTTGCTGAGAGGTATGTTGAGTATTTTGCAGATCTCGCTTTTTGTCACAAAGTTTTGAAAATTGAAAAAAGAAAAAAAAAAAAAGAAAATATGTCTTTCTTAATTTTCAAAAACAAATGAGAGCTGTAAAATACTCACCATGCCTCTCAGCAAATAGCTTGGGGTGTCTACTTTCCAAAATGGGGTCATTTGTGGGGGTTTTGGGCTATCTTGGCATTTTTAGGCTCTCAAAAAGTCCCACACATGTGGTATCCCCGTACTCAGGAGAAGCAGCCAAATGTATTTTGGGGTGCAATTCCGCATATAACCATGGCATGTTTGAGCAATATATCATTTAGTGACAACTTTTTGTACATTTTTTTTTCTTTTTGTCATTATTCAATCACTTGGGACAAAAAAAAAAAATATTCAATGGGCTCAACATGCCTCTCAGCAATTTCCTTGGGGTGTCTACTTTCCAAAATGGGGTCATTTTGGGGGGTTTTGTGCTATCTTGGCATTTTATGGCCTTCAAAACTGTGATAGGTAGTGAGGAGTGAAATAAAAAATTCATGCCCTTAGAAACCTTGAAGGCGGTGCTTGGTTTTTGGGGTCCCGTACGCGGCTAGGCTCCCAAAAAGTCCCACACATGTGGTATCCCCGTACTCAGGAGAAGCAGCAGAATGTATTTTGGGGTGTAATTTCACATATAACCATGGCATGTTTGAGCAATATATCATTTAGTGACAACTTTTTGTACATTTTTTTTTCTTTTTGTCATTATTCAATCACTTGGGACAAAAAAAAAAATATTCAATGGGCTCAACATGCCTCTCAGCAATTTCCTTGGGGTGTCTACTTTCCAAAATGGGGTCATTTTGGGGGGTTTTGTGCTATCTTGGCATTTTATGGCCTTCAAAACTGTGATAGGTAGTGAGGAGTGAAATCAAAAATTCATGCCCTTAGAAACCTTGAAGGCGGTGCTTGGTTTTTGGGGTCCCGTACGCGGCTAGGCTCCCAAAAAGTCCCACACATGTGGTATACCCGTTCTCAGGAGAA
The DNA here is from genome assembly GCA_029206835.1 of Rana muscosa. NCBI lineage: Eukaryota > Metazoa > Chordata > Amphibia > Anura > Ranidae > Rana > Rana muscosa. The sequence continues at coordinate 809,751,218 of CM055116.1, forward strand.
GCAGCAGAATGTATTTTGGGGTGTAATTTCACATATGCCCATGGCATGTGTGAGCAATATATAATTTAGTGACAACTTTGTGCAAAAAAAAAAAGTTTGTCATATTCCCGCAACTTGTGGCAAAATATAAAATATTCCATGAACCCAACATGCCTCTAAGTAAATAGCTTGTTGTGTCTACTTTCCAAAATGGGGTCATTTGGGGGGGTTTGTGCCATTTTGGCATTTTATGGCCTTCAAAACTGTAATAGGTAGTGAGGAGTGAAATCAAAAATTTACGCCCTTAGAAATCCTGAAGGCGGTGCTTGGTTTTTGGGGCCCCGTACGCAGCTAGGCTCCCAAAAAGTCCCACACATGTGGTATCCCCGTACTCAGGAGAAGCAGCAGAATGTATTTTGGGGTGCAATTCCACATATAACCATGGCATGTGTGAGCAATATATCATTTAGTGACAACTTTTTGTACATTTTTTTTTTCTTTTTGTCATTATTCAATCATTTGGGACAAAAAAAAAAATATTCAATGGGCTCAACATGCCTCTCAGCAAATAGCTTGGGGTGTCTACTTTCCAAAATGGAGTCATTTGGGGGGGTTTGTGCCATCTTGGCATTTTATGGCCTTCAAAACTGTGATAGGTAGTGAGGAGTGAAATCAAAAATTTATGCCCTTAGAAACCTTGAAGGCGGTGCTTGGTTTTTGGGGTCCCGTACGCGAATAGGCTCCCAAAAAGTCCCACACATGTGGTATCCCCGTACTCAGGAGAAGCAGCAGAATGTATTTTGGGGGGGGGGGGAATTTCACATATGCCCATGGCATGTGTGAGCAATATATCATTTAGTGACAACTTTGTGCAAAAAAAAAAAGTTTGTCATATTCCCGCAACTTGTGGCAAAATATAAAATATTCCATGGACTGAACATGCCTCTCAGTAAATTGTTTGGGGTGTCTACTTTCCAAAATGGGGTCATTTGGGGGGGTTTTGTGCTATTTTGGCATTTTATGGCCTTCGAAACTGTGATAGGTAGTGAGTAGTGAAATCAAAAATTTGCGCCCTTAGAAATCCTGAAGGCGGTGATTGGTTTCCGGGGTCCCGTACGTGGCTAGGCTCCTAAAAAGTCTCACACATGTGGTATCCCTGTACTCAGGAGAAGCAGCAGAATGTATTTTGGGGTGCAATTCCACATATAACCATGGCATGTGTGAGCAATATATCATTTAGTGACAACTTTTTGTATTTTTTATTTTTTTTGTCATTATTCAATCACTTGGGACAAAAAAAAAAATATTCAATGGGCTCAACATGCCTCTCAGCAATTTCCTTGGGGTGTCTACTTTCCAAAATGGGGTCATTTGGGGGGGGGGGGTTTGTACTGCCCTGCCATTTTAGCACCTCAAGAAATGAGATAAGCAGTCATAAATTTAAAGCTGTGTAAATTGCAGAAAATGTACCCTAGTTTGTAAACGCTATAACTTTTGCGCAAACCAATAAATATACGCTTATTGACATTTTTTTTACTAAAGACATGTGGCTGAATACATTTTGGCCTAAATGTATGACTAAAATTGAGTTTATTCGATTTTTCTTATAACAAAAAGTAGAAAATATCATTTTTTTTCAAAATTTTCGGTCTTTTTCCGTTTATATCGCAAAAAATAAAAATCGCAGAGGCAATCAAATACCATTAAAAGAAAGCTCTATTTGTGGGAAGAAAAGGATGCAAATTTCGTTTGGGTACAACATTGCATGTCTGCACAATTTACAGTTAAAGCAGCGCAGTGCAAAATTCTGAAATCACCTCTGGTCATCTAGCTACCAAATGGTCCGGGGCTTAAGTGGTTAACCGCTGTCGCGATGGGCCGCCGCCGCGCCCCCCCCTCGGGCTGCTCAGTCTAAAATGCCCGGGCCTATTTTTTGTCACAGTCCGGGCCTGCAATTGGGACACAGTGGCTGCACGAGAATGCACAGGTGTTCGTGCATTCCTATGCAGGCAGTCCCATCCATATCCATTGGGATACAGCAGCTGCATGGACACAGCCACTGCTCCCAGCTTAACATCCATGTGGTTGCATGTCTCTGAACACACACTGTCTGTGTTTGGGGCCATGCACCTACACCAGCACAGATATCAGATCTGTCCTTGCAGCTGCTGCGTCCCAACTGACATGAATAGGTCGGCCTGCACAGGGATGCACAGTACATCCTGTACATCCCTGTGGGGGTAAACACAGCCCTCCATGGGCATACGATTTAGCATACCCCATTGAATGAGGCCTTAGTCGAAATTTAGCAGAAATTTTAAAAGTTATGTTATGGTTTTGTATTCCAATAAGGATTTTAGTGTTTTTTCAGTGAAAATCGTGGTTTGATAAACATTTGCACAACTCAGTAGCAACTTCTCTTTATTCTACGGGTCATGTGCTTTCAGAAAATATATGGTTGGTGGGGTTCCAAACTCTGAAAGCTGTAAGTCAAAAATGAAAACCTCCAGATGTTTAGAGGAATTTGGTTATTTACATTTTTGCGTACCTTAGATTTTCACCGGCGAAATTTACAATTTACAAATATTTGTTATTTATTAACTCAATACAGGTTAAGCTTATATATTTAGTTGGAATTTAGTAGGAATTTTGCAAAATTTGCTGTGTTTGTATCTGTGTCATGGATCTGCAGTAATGTTCCTGTCTGCTTACCTCTTCTTGTGCATAGTTGCCAACTGTCCCGGATTGGCCGGAACATTCCCGGGATTCAAACCCTTGTCCCGGGGAATGTCCCGACCAAACAGTTTTTCCATTTTTTTGCGATTTTCCGCCGCCGCGGGCCGAGGCCGCTAGAGGTCCACGGCTGGCGGAGACAATGTGATCCATGATGGTGCTCCAGAGTACCTGCTTTCCTGAACCACCCAGAGCTCCAACCGCAGCAGTCAGCCGTAGGGTCCACTACCTCAGCGGTACACTCCTGACTCCTGGCCTCAGGTGACCTGACAGTTTGATCAGCCATGGACCCGGCTGGCATGCCGCTACCCGCAGATGATCCATTGCATTGCATAGTCCATAGACTCGAGACCCAGGAATCTAATCAGACCCAGGTGATGCGATTCTCCAGAATTTGGCTTCCCGCTTCGAGCAGCTTCAGGCTTCCTTAGGAACCCCGATTCAGCAACCACAATCGCAATTCCGATTGCAGTCACAGCCACACAGTCACTGCAGCTGTCAGATCCATCCTGTTTCTCTGGGGACTCCAAGGCCTGTAGGGGGTTCCTCAGCCAGTGCACTATTCACTTTGAACTCCAGCCTCTAAACTTCTCGTCTGATCGGGCAAAGGTAGTCTATATTATTTCCCTCCTCTCAGATGAGGCTTTAAGCTGCCCCCCTGTGGGAGAAGAATGATCTAGTGGTTTCTAGCCTGCCTAACTTCCTGAAGCTCTTTTGGACTATCTTTGAGGAACCGGGTCGGGTTTCTTCAGTGGCCAGTGCCCTTCTACGTCTTCGCCAAGAGTCTTCTTCTGTGGGACAGTATGCTCTTCAGTTTCATATACTAACAGCTGAGTTGAGCTGGAATAATGAGGTCTTAGTTGCAACTTTTTTACATGGCCTCTCTGACTGAGTGAAGGATGAATTAGCAGGAAGAACCATCCCTGCCGGTCTGGACGATGTCATCTCCTTGTGTAATCAGATCGATGTTCACTTTCAGGAGAGGTCCCTAGAGAGAAGATGCCAGCACTCCCTGGTCCCTAGTCAGCCTGAGCTCCCCTCCCTTTGTGCCGTGGAGCATCTTCTGCCAGCTGAGGAACCTATGCAGCTGGGCCGGACCAGGCTAACCCCACAGGAACGTGCTAGGTGCAGAACTCTGGGCCTGTGTCTCTATTCTGGGGGCAAGGGGGATTTTCGTGACTCCTGCTCGCTTTATCCGGTAAATGCTTGGGTATAATACATCTGGAAGGTGGAGTATTGGACCCAGAAATATCACCTTCTCGTCTTCTTCTTTCGGTGTCCCTTCATGTAGGCGCTTCCTCTCAATCGGTCTTGGCATATCTGGATTCTGGGGGTTGCTGGCAATTTTATGGACTGGAGAACTGCATCTTCTATGAAGCTTACCCTTTCGCCCCTCACTATGCCACTGGTGGTCTTGGCAATTGATGGCACTGTTCTTCCAGGGGGCCCTATCCACTTCCAGACTCTCCCTGTTAAGATGTCGGTAGGGATACTCACCAGGAGTGGATATCCTTCCTTATCCTACCTAAGGCCTCAACCCCCATCGTATTGGGCCTTCCTTGGCTACATCTCCACTCTCCACATGTGAACTGGGCTTCTGGGCAGATCCAGGCTTGGGGTCCCTCCTGTTTCTCGTCCTGCCTACTCAAGGTTGTTCCTAAGGAGAGACTTACGGTTGCAACCACCTCTGTATCTTCCGCTCTTCCCGCTGCATATAGAGATTTCCGGGATGTGTTCTGTAAAAAATCAGCTGAGGTGCTGTCCCTCACTGGTCCAATAGGTAAGCATATTTGACAGTGGAAGGGGACCTGACAAGTGAGTGCACATGCTTTGTTACAGTTCTGGCAATTGGCAGAGGAGAAGTGCTGGGATACTGTATTTAAAGCCCCGGGCACATGTGCTCAGGGTTAGTTGAGCCGGGGAACAGAGTCCAGGAGGGAGGGGGTTCTTCTGTTCTAGTAAATCATGGGCCCAAGTTTGGGGTTCACCAGACAATAAAGAGATAATGGATCCCACTTTCATAACCTCTTTGGAAAAAGTTCTAGGCTGAAGTATAACAAGCCAGAGTTCTTGAAGGCCCTGAACTTTCGGTCACCAGAAAATTGCTCAGGCGTCGGTACCTGTGGTTGGGGAGGAGAGACCACCACTGTAGGGGTAGAGGTGGTACGTTCCTGAGTAGATGAAGCGGATGCAATACTGGTGGATGGTGGGCTGGGATCCACAGGAGTTGGAGACATCATTAGATGCTGCAGACGACCCTCCAACTAGAAGTAGCCTTCTTGTAGTCTCTGTACTGCTTGTGTGAGAGCGGTGACCTGCTAGCACAGAGCCTTGACGGGGAAAGCACCTCCGTTGGCCTCTGACATTGCTGGATTGCACTGTCACGTACCTTATCGGATGCCAAGTACTGAGAGGGCTCCCCTTGCAGCTAAGTGCGGTAAACCCCTGAAGGTGGTACAGGAGGTGTAGCACCCAAAGAAGCACAGGTTGCCAGCAGGGTACTAGAGAGCTTGGCCGGTGATCACCCGGTGAATGCTGGAGGTAGCAGGATACATAGCAAGGCAGATGTCTCTCGGGGAACCCCAGATGTACTTGGCAATCGGTGCATTCAGGAAACAGAAGTAAAAGCCAGCCCAAGAGTCAAACACGGATGATCATTCAGGAGGCAGAGGCAGGTAACAGAAACAGGAACTTGGCTGAGGCCATACACAGGAAGGTAAGCACATAAGAAGTAGCAAAGTCTGTAAGGCAAGCCGGGGTCATACACAGGTGATCAAGCAGGAGCAAAGTCGGTAGAGCAAGCCAAAGGGTCAATGCCAGGGGAAGAGATCAGACAGATCTGGAACAAGCCAGGTCCCAACAGGAAATCCTAGTAATATACATAGAGGCTCAGGAACACAGGAAGGCTGAAGAAAATCCAGCAATCTTATGGGCTTAGCAGGAGTCTTTTATAGGCCAGCAAGTGGGCGCCTCTGTCACGTAATGCGCTAGGTGCGCCCATTACCAGTATTGGCAGCATTGGCAGTTCTCCTTCGGTTACTTCCCTGACACAAAGGCTGTAAAGACATAGCAGCTTATTCCACTATGACATCCGTTTGGGTGCAGGTGTGTATCCCTGAATTTACACAGTCTGTGTGCAAGGACACGCACCTGCATGCACCCACACCCACATGAATGTCAAATTAGGAGCAGCGACTGTGTCCATGCTGCCACTGCATCCATATTGAAATGAATGGGACCACCTGCACATGGATGCATGGAACCGATGTGCATACAAACACCCCCCTTTGCACAAATGTATGCTTAAACACGCCTGTGTGAACAAGGCCACACCCTAATTATTAAAAAGACAACTATGTATAAAAGAGACTATATCTAAAAAACTGCATTAAAAAACTTCTATTATCCCATGATAAATTTGATAAGAGGTTACTATACTGTATGTGGTTAGGGCCATAGGATTTTTTTATATATAACAAATCTTCTTCTATTCAACCGCTTGCCGACCAGTGTGCGACAATGTACGTCAGCACAATGGCACGGCTGCGCAAATGGGCGTACAGGTACGTCCCCTTTAAATCGCGGCTTAGTGGGCGCGCGCGCCCGGCGAGTACTCCGGATCCCGCGACTGTGACACGGAGCTGCAGAACGGGGAGATGCCTATGTAAACAAGGCATTTCCCTGTTCTGCCTGGCAACATTACAGGGATCTACTGTTCATCGGGAGCAGTGATCTCTGTCATGTTGTAGTGAGCCCATCCCCCCACAGTTAGAATCACTCCCTAGGACACACTTAACCCCTTGATCGCCCCCTAGTCTTTAACCCATTCCCTGCCAGTGTCATTTACACAGTAATCAGTGCATTTTTATAGCACTGATCGCTGTATTAATGACAATGGTCCCAAAATAGTGTGTGAGGGGGTTAGCTCGGCAGCGGGTGTGTGTGACCCCCGGGATGGGCTCCCCACACAAAACAGGCCCAGCAAACGGAGGTTGTGGTTTTCAAAATCAAAAAAGGTGCGGTTTATTTTCTATTTACAGTGACAAAACACAGCAAAGCAAAAGAAACATAACCAAAATAAATCCTGGTCAAGTTGACCTCTGACTAAACATACAGGTTTCCTAACTAACAACTGGGATCAGCCTAGTGCTGTCCTAGTCCCTAAGTCCCTGGTTTAGTTAAAGTCCAAACAAATAGCCACACAGGCTTTGCCTCACCGCACAGGGGTTCACTCTCCCTAGACAGTCCACACAGGTCTGGTTCCAGGCATGAGCTAACATCTAATGAAGCTGGGAGTTTTTATAGAGGCCTAAATGAGCTGACAAGCTTCACCTGGCCTCATCAACTCCCTGTCTGTACGACGCCCCACACTCTCCCTAGAGGTATGAGTCATCCATGAGCCCACTAGCCTTATACAACTCTCCACCTAGTTGTATAAGTCGGCGTAAAGCCTGAATCTGGGCGAAATATATCTACCCCCCTGGATGCAACCAGGTGACTTTACCTTCCTGCTGTCACATACCCCCCCCTCTTGTTTTAACCTCGGGGTTGGAACACCAGCAATCAGGCATTCATGTACTCGAGACAAAGCATCCACATTCCCCATTTGAACGCCAGGGCGATGCTTTACTGTGAAGTTGAATTCCTGGAGGGCCAGGAACCACCTATTCACTCTTCTATTTGTTTCCTTGTTTTGAGCCATCCACTTTAACGGAGCGTGATCCGTAACCATGTCAAAGTGCCTACCTAGCAGGTAGTACCGAAGGGAATCTAGAGCCCACTTCACCGCTAAACACTCCTTTTCAACGGTGGCGTAATTTACCTCATGGGACTTCAACTTCCTGCTGAGGTAAATGACTGGGTGCTCTTCCCCGTTCCAGACCTGGGACAATACTGCTCCTAACCCCACATCTGACGCATCACTTTGTACGACAAAGTCTTTAGAGAAGTCGGGTGAGTACAACACTGGCTGGCTACATAAGGCTTGTTTCAAGAATTGGAATGCTGCCTCAGCCTCGGGGGTCCATTTAATCATGACCGACCCTTTCCCCTTCGTCAGGTTGGTTAGGGGCACAGCCTTAGAAGCAAAGTGGGGAATGAATCGCCGATAATACCCAGCGATTCCCAGAAAGGCTCGTACCTGCTTCTTGCTGTTGGGACATGGCCAACTCTGGATGGCCTCGACTTTGTTGAGTTGGGGTTTTATTACTCCCCTCCCAATGGTGTACCCAAGATATTTGGCCTCCTCCTGCCCAATGGTACACTTCTTGGGGTTAGCCGTAAACCCCGCTTCCCGAACAGAGTCCAGGACTGCTTGCACTTTTGGCAGATGTGAGGCCCAATCTGTGCTATGGACAATTACGTCATCCAGATAAGCCGCAGCATACTTCCGATGGGGCCTCAGCATCTGGTCCATTTTCCGCTGGAATGTGGCCGGCGCATTCTGTAACCCGAACGGCATTCTTTTATATTGGAACGCCCCGTCTGGGGTTACAAATGCGGTTTTCTCTTTGGCCGACTTGGCCAGGGGGATTTGCCAATACCCTTTTGTGAGGTCAAGAGTCGTCATGTATCGGGCTGTTCCCAGCCGGTCGATCAACTCATCTATACGTGGCATGGGGTAGGTGTCAAATTTTGTAACTTTGTTCAACTGACGAAAATCGTTACAAAATCGCCAGCTCCCATCCGGTTTAGGCACCAACACGATGGGACTAGACCAATCACTTTGGGACTCCTCTATCACCCCTAAGTTCAGCATTTTCTGTACTTCCTCCCGTATTGCCTCCCGTCGAGCCTCTGGGATCCGATAGGGTTTTAACTTCACCCTTTCACCGGGCGGGGTAATGATGTCATGCTCTACCCCAGATGTTTGTCCCGGCAGCTCAGAGAATACCTCCTTGTTGCGAAGCACAAACTCCTTAACCTCCTGTTGTTGGGGTTGTGACAAGGTGGCTGCTATTCCAACCTCAGGAATCACGCAACCAGTTTGAGCTGGTGACCAAGTGTCTGCGACTAGGGACTCTCTATCCCTCCAGGCTTTCAACAGATTAACGTGATAGATCTGTTCGGGCTTTCGCCTTCCTGGTTGTCTGACCTTGTAATTCACTTCGCTCACTTTTTCCATTATCTCGTAGGGGCCTTGCCATTTGGCAAGGAATTTACTTTCAACCGTAGGGACAAGTACCAATATCCTATCCCCCGGGGAAAAGGTACGGGTCTTGGCTCCACGGTTGTACACTCTCTGCTGTGCCAACTGCGCTTGGGCCAAATGTTCCTTCACGATGGGCATTACCTGTGCAATTCGATCTTGCATCAGGGCGACATGCTCAATCACACTCCTGTGGGGAGAACTCTCACTTTCCCAAGTTTCCTTGGCAATATCCAACAGCCCTCTTGGGTGTCTCCCATACAGTAACTCAAAGGGGGAGAATCCCGTAGAGGATTGGGGCACCTCCCTAATAGCAAACATCAAATAAGGAAGTAAACAGTCCCAATCCTTTCCATCTCTATCCACCACTTTCTTCAACATTTGTTTTAGGGTTTTGTTGAATCTTTCAACCAGCCCATCGGTTTGGGGGTGATACACAGACGTACGCAATTGCGTCACTTTGAACAATTTACACAGCTCTTTCATAACCCGGGACATAAAGGGTGTACCTTGGTCCGTAAGCAGTTCTTTACAAATACCCACCCGGCTAAAAACAAGAGATAGCTCTTTGGCTATGGTTTTGGCCGAGGTATTTCGGAGAGGGATCGCTTCTGGATAACGGGTGGCATAGTCCATTATAACTAATGTGTACTGGTGCCCCCTAGCGGACTTGATTATAGGACCTACCAAATCCATGGCGATCCTCTCAAACGGGACCTCAATGATGGGTAGAGGGACCAGCGGGCTACGGAAATGTGGCATCGGGGCCAACCTCTGACACACAGGGCAGGAGGAACAATAATTTTCTACGTCCTTCATCACCCCCGGCCAATAGAATCTCTGTAATACCCTCTCTCGGGTTTTCTCTGTCCCCAGATGACCTCCAAGAATGTGCCCATGGGCCAACTCCAACACCAACTTCCTGTAAGGTTTGGGCACCACAAGCTGCTCAACGGTTTCTTCTGCCCTTTTTGCCACCCGATACAGTAGGTCCTTCTCTACGCTGAAGTATGGGTAAGTGCAGGTATTATCTGGGTTCACTAACTCGCCATCTATTTTCACTACGTTTTCCCGTGCCTTTATTAGGGCGGGGTCTTTCAACTGTTCTGTGGCAAAGTTTTCCCTGTGAACCTCAAGATCAGAAAACTCCACAGACGGTAGGTTTTCGTCTGAGGAGGTGGGCTCCTCTCCAGTTTCTTGAGTCTCCCCTGCCAATACTGATAAGGGAAATTCCGGAGAGTCCTCACCACTCTCAGGGGAGTTCTGGCTATCACATTCCTGGTACATAGGGGCACCAGTGAGGGGCTCAGGATCATCCCACAGTTCCCAGAACTTCGGAAAATCCCTTCCCACAATGGCGTCATGCGGTAACTGAGATACTAAGCCCACTGGATGAGAGAGGGTACCTTTGGGGGTCTCGAAACACACTCTAGTCACTGGATACTCTCGGGTGTCCCCATGCACACAAATAACAGCTACCTTGCTATTCCCAGAGACCTCTGTTTTAACTAATTCAGCCTTTATCAGGGTCACAAGGCTACCTGAATCCAGCAATACCACAACATTTCTACCATTAACACACATTTTGCATAAATGTTTCTCAGTTCCTCGAATGGCAGTGCATGCGACTGTCGCACACAGCGACTGACGTCTGCCCGTCAGAAAGTCACACTGCATGGGTTCCTCCACAACCGGGCAATTGGCTGCAATATGTCCCGCTTGCCGGCAGCGGTAGCAAACGATCCTTCTTGCCGCCTCTTGAGCCGCTGATTTCCCAGGCTGTTCTCGCCAAACTTGGGGTAGAGCTCCCACCCTCTCACTCTCTCCACCCTCACCCCTTGGAATCCTCTTATCCGCCCCTGGGGATGGTCTGGTCTTAGGGTGGAAAGTCCGAGTGTCTCTGGAAGAGGCCGTCAGGTTCTCTGTAGCCAAGTATTTCTCCACACGATCCACAAGACCATCGGCCGTCTCTGGGTCTCCATGGCTTACCCACTTTTGGATGGCAGTAGGAAGAGCTCTCAAAAACCGATCCATTACAACACGTTCCACAATCTTTGGTGCGGACAAAGTCTCTGGCTGTAGCCACTTTCTGCTCAGGTGAATGAGATCATACATTTGAGACCTGGGGGGTTTTCCAAGCTGGAAAGTCCAGTTATGCACACGCTGAGCCCGGACAGCCTGGGTGACACCCAGCCTTGCCAATATTTCAGCTTTTAGCATCACATAGTCTTTTGCTTGGTTAGGCTCTAGGTCATAGTAAGCTTTCTGCGATTCACCAGTTAACAGAGGAGCCACCAGTCCAGCCCACTGCTCCTCAGGCCACTTTTCTCTTTCAGCGGTCCTTTCAAATGTGGTCAAAAATACCTCTGGATCATCCTCTCCAGTCATTTTTGTCAATAAACGACTCACCCCAAAGGACGCGGTATTAGTGGGACGGCTTTCCTCACTGGTCTGCGGACGTTGCTGCATTACTGCTTCCATCTGTTGTTGTAGTCTCTGCTCTTGCTTCTGCAACAGGTCTATGAAGCGGGCCTCAGATTGCTGCTGGGCTCGTTGCTGAGCCTCCAGACTCTGTTGCAAAGTTGCGTTTGTCTGCTGCTGGGCTGCAAGGCTCCTTTGCAAACCTGCATTTGTCTGCTGTTGATTGGCATTTGCTAGAGCCAGCTGCTTCAGTATCTCCTCCATGCTGGCTTAAAAAAAAACTGCCACTGGTTCTCCACCAACTGTGAGGGGGTTAGCTCGGCAGCGGGTGTGTGTGACCCCCGGGATGGGCTCCCCACACAAAACAGGCCCAGCAAACGGAGGTTGTGGTTTTCAAAATCAAAAAAGGTGCGGTTTATTTTCTATTTACAGTGACAAAACACAGCAAAGCAAAAGAAACATAACCAAAATAAATCCTGGTCAAGTTGACCTCTGACTAAACATACAGGTTTCCTAACTAACAACTGGGATCAGCCTAGTGCTGTCCTAGTCCCTAAGTCCCTGGTTTAGTTAAAGTCCAAACAAATAGCCACACAGGCTTTGCCTCACCGCACAGGGGTTCACTCTCCCTAGACAGTCCACACAGGTCTGGTTCCAGGCATGAGCTAACATCTAATGAAGCTGGGAGTTTTTATAGAGGCCTAAATGAGCTGACAAGCTTCACCTGGCCTCATCAACTCCCTGTCTGTACGACGCCCCACACTCTCCCTAGAGGTATGAGTCATCCATGAGCCCACTAGCCTTATACAACTCTCCACCTAGTTGTATAAGTCGGCGTAAAGCCTGAATCTGGGCGAAATATATCTACCCCCCTGGATGCAACCAGGTGACTTTACCTTCCTGCTGTCACAAGTGTCAAAAGTGTCCGATGTGTCCGCCATAATGTTGCAGTCACGATACAAATCGCAGATCACCGCCATTACTAATAAAAAAAATGCCATAAATCTATTCCCTATTTTGTAGACGCTATAACTTTTGCGCAAACCAATCAATATACGCTTATTGCAATTTTTTTTTTTACCAAAAATATGTAGAAGAATACATATCAGCCTAAACTGAGAAAGAAATTAGTTTTTTTTATATATTTTTTGGGATATTTATTATAGCAAAATGTAAAAAATATTGCTTTTTTTTTTTAAATTGTCGCTATTTTTTTGTTTATACTGCAAAAAATTAAAACCGCAGAGGTGACTAAATACCACCAAAAGAAAGCTCTATTTGTGGGAAAAAAAGGACATCAATTTTGTTTGGGCGCGACTGCGCAATTGTCAGTTAAATCGACGCAGTGCCGTATCGCAAAAAGTGCTCTGGTCAGGAAGGGGGTAAATCCTTTCGGGGCTGGTGGTTAATCAATTTTTGGCATGTGTGGTAAAAAGTAGAATTCAATATGTAATATTATTTTTGGGTCACTAGATGGAGACAAACTATCTTAAGAGCACTTCAAGCGCATTATGTTCTATTTAATTGTGTGGTAAAAAATAGAATTCAATATGTAATATTATTTTTGGGTCACTAGGTGGAGACAAATTACCTCAAGAGCACTTACAAGCATCATGCTCTATTTAAACTTGATAGTTTAATTTTTTTTTTATCATTTTAAAATGGTTTTCATCTTTAAATATTCATTTCAACATGTTGTGTTTAATGTGTATATTAATATGTCTCTTGATTACACAATTCAAGGTACCCCTCAGTGTGGGGGCATCTTCTCAGTGAGTCTTCTCCAGCACAGGATCCCACAGCTGTTAAGGGTATAAGGGCTCATTCATACGTGTGGCCATGCTGCTGCCCCTCTGAATAGTATCATGGCCGTGGCATGGGTAAATCCCTGAGTGGCTGCATTGCTGTGTTTAGATGAGTGGTCTGGTGGTAGAAAAACTGAAGCTCAACCGGTTTCTTTTACCACCCCCCCCTAGCCGTCCGTGTGAATGAGCACTAAAAGTCCCTTAAAACTAGGTTACTAAAGGGAGGTGGGCGGGTAGGGTGCACATAAACCCCTTCTTACTAGCACCCTTCTGAAAGCTAAGGGGTACATGTGCGGATATCGATATCGGCATGGCAAGGGGTAGGGAACTTGCTGCCTCCAAAGGGCAACCCATTCAAGATTTTTTATTTTTTTACTTTAAGTTGTATTAACCACTTGACAACTGGGCACATAACCCCCTTCCTGCCCAGGCGAAATTTCAGCTTTCGGCACTGTCACGCTTTGAATGACAATTGCGCGATTGTGCGACGTGGCTCCCAAACAAAATTGACGTCCTTTTTTTCCCACAAATAGAGCTTTCATTTGGTGGTATTTCATCATTTCTGCGGTTTTTATTTTTTGCGCTATAAACAAAAAAATGCGTCAATTTTGAAAAAAAAACACAATATTTTTTACTTTTTGCTATAATAAATATCCCATTTAAAAAAAAAAAAAACTATTTTTTTTTCTCAGTTTAGGCCGATACGTATTCTTCTACATATTTTAGGTAAAAAAAAATCGCAACAAGCGTATAGTGATTGGTTTGCGCAAAAGTTATAGCGCCTACAAAATAGGGAATAGAATTATGACATTTTTTTTTTTTTTTACTAGCAATGGCGGCGATCGGCGATTTTTATTGTGACTGCGACATTACGGCGAACACATCAGACACTTTTGACACATTTTTGGGACCATTCACATTTATACAGCGAACAGTGCTATAAATATGCACTGATTACTGTATAAATGTGACTGGCAGGGAAGGGGTTAACACTAGGGGGCGATCAAGGGGTTAATATGTTCCCTGCTAGATGTTCTTACTGTGGGGGGAGGGGGCTGACTGGGGGAGGTGACTGATGGTTGTCCCTATGTACAAGGGACACACCATCCGTCTCCTCTCCCTAGCAGGACGTGGATCTCTGTGTTTACACACAGAGATCCACGTCCCTGGCTCTGTGACAGCCGATCGCTCGTACCTGGCGGACATCGCGGCCGCCAGGCACGCGCATCGGCACCCGCCTGACACGGCGGGCAAGCTCTTCCGCGATGCGCACCGCCGGGGGCATGCATCGGGGAAGTAAACAGGAGGACGTCCATGGACGTCCTCCCGGCAATTGAGCGCCGCAATGCGGCCGTCTTTTTAGAATGGCCCGGGCGCGAAGTGGTTAAACCCTTAGCGGCTTTTAGTTAAACACACTGGGCATAATCAAATAAACATTCCCGAGTATACTACCTCTTAAAATTCCTACCCCAGCACTTGCAGTTTCCAACTTTCAGTGATGTTGGCTTGTACACTCTTAAGGCCCGTACACACGATCGGATATTCTGACAACAATTGCCCAACGGACGTGTTTTGTCGGACAATCCGACTGCCTGTATGCTCCATTGGACAATTGTTGTCAGAATTTCCGACAACAAATGTTGGCTGTGCATGCTCTCAACAACAAATTGTCCGACAACAAATGTGTTACGTCGGATCATCCGATCGTGTGTACACAAATCCGTCGGACTAAAATCCAAAGTACAAACACGCATGCTCGGAAGCAATGCTAACCATCAGAGAACATTAGCAGAAGTTGCCCAAAGGGTGGCGCTAAAGAGCTGAAAAAACACGTAGTACGTCTATTACGTCACTACGTTCGTGTTTGTTGGCTTAAAATGTTCTGCCATGTGTATGCATACCAAGTTCACGGCCAACGCCCTTTAGTCAAAAATCCACAGATTTGTCCGATGGAAGTCTGATTGTGTGTACGAAGCTTTAGTGTTGCTTTCCTGAACTTCCAGTCTTCACAGGAAAGTGTTATCAGTGGAGAATGCAGTCTCCAGTCAGTCTGTTTCCTGGGAGGAGGGAGGAGAAGGAAGGAACAGGAAAGTGCCTTGCCATCCAAGGCTATGTGGCTGTGTGTTTCTATTGACACACACAGTGTAGGTAGACACAACTCTACTCCCGGCATGCAAGGGTGGCCCCATAGGACTCTGCAAGAGAAAAAAACACCCTGAGGGAGTGATCATGGCACCAGCCCAAACAGGAACATAGGCAAGGATTGAAAGATGAAGAAGCTGCATACTCAGTAAATGATTACCAATTGAGCTCTTTGGATGTACAATGTATGCAGTAGCAGCCATCAGCCTGTGTGGGTTTTGTAGAGCCAGCAACTGGCTTCGAAGTGAAAGTGATGGGGTGACTCTATAGCTGCCGATCACTATCACAGAGCCGGCCATACTGTGTTATAAAGCATTCAATGGCAAATGTGCTACAAAGGGGGGTTCTTCGCTGTTAGGGCTATAAGGACGTGGAACTCTCTCCCACAATTGGTGGTGGATGCAGGGAGTATTGATACTTTTAAACGACTCTTATGCCGTGTACACACAACCTTTTTTAATGTCATTGAAAAAAAAACACGTTTTTCTCGACGTGATTCTTCTCAAGCCTGCCTATCGTGGAAAAAAATGTTTGAGTAAAGCACGGTGACGTACAACACGTACAACGGCACTATAAAGGGGAAGTTCCATTCGGTTGGCGCCACCCTTCATGTTAGTAAAGTTTGTTGAGAGACGATTCGCGCTTTTCAGCCTCATGCTTTTCAGTCCGTTACAGCGTGACGAATGTGCTATCTCCATTACGAACGCTAGTTTTACCAGAACGAGTGCTCCCGTCTCATACTTGATTCTGAGCATGCGCATTTTTTCACGTCGTTAAAGCCCGCACACGGCCGTTTTTCATGACGAGAAAAACGACGAGGTGAAAAACGACGAGAAAAATTAGAGCATGTTCCAAATTTTTCATGCCCGTTTTTCACGTCATGAAAAATGCTCTGAGGCCCACACACACGATAATTTTTAATGACCATTTTAAAAAATTGCATTTTTCTCGTCATTAAAAACGGTCGTGTGTACGCGGCATTAGATGTACATCTAAAAGGAAGCAACATACATGGATATGGGAAATCATTATAGACACTGATACACATACACCTTCACAGGTTGAACTGGATGGACTATTGTTTTTTTTCAGCCTTACCGACTATGTAAAAAATTGTTTTATAAATATACCCCACAATAGATATCATTTTTTGCACTTTATATTAATTTGTGGCTGTTGTCAATGCATTCTTAACACAAGTCATATTTGAAGAGGCTGTCTTTTTTATATCTAATATTGAAACTTTTCCTTCCCCCTCCTAGAAGTTATGCAGCAATTGTGCACTAGATGGCGCCAAAACCCAAGCAATGAAGCTGCCATACTCTCACTATGCAATCTCATGGCCTAAATGTAAACTTCATCATCTGATAGGACCTTTGGAATTGAATTTTTTTTTAAATATTTTTCATGCAGTGAGGCTTAAGAGACATAGTAGATGTCTTACATAATATTTTAAAAATACGATGTGTTTATATTAATTTAGCCATTTTTAATACTAGTATTTTTATTACTTTTTGTGCCAAAACTATGTTTGGCTATAACTAAGCGGACATTAATGAAATTATATTTCTCTAAAAGATGCATATTTTTAATAAAGTCTATGAAATAAACTGTTATGTGATTTTATTTCTCTGTATTTATTTATTACAGGTATTTTCATTGCGTCAATAATTTACTTTACACATTGTACATTGACATCAGTCCTTGCCCTCAAGGAGCTTACAATCTAAGTTCCCTATCTACATATACAAACACATGATGCACATACTACCCATTTATACAGGGACCAGTTACAAACAAATGGCCCCCCACCTATAACTGGCCTTTACAGCAATGAGCACATGGAAGGGCGACAAATAAAAGGCAAAAACAGAACCTTCCATAGCTCAACTCACCAACCAGTCTGCCAACCAACCAAATTAACCTGTCCAACAGTCTGCGTTAAAAACAGGGGTTTAGTTAGCACGCATTTGCAAACGCATGCGTAAGCTGCAAGGCCTCTTCACGGCACCCTGTGTATGCTTGCAGTCCCAAACGCTACTAAATTTATGAGCGTCCCCACAATGGAAGCACATGCATTAAATGAATAGATGAGGGGCAGGTGGGCCTGGAGACAACCCAATCCCCCTTAAAGGAACAGGAGCACACTGGACACCCAGCACGTAGCACAGTGGCAGTAGGGTGACCACATTTCCAACCGCCATTCATTTCCCCCAAAAAAGATGAGGGGGCGGGGGGAAATGTAGTCTCGGGGTTGATGGGGAATTTGGCGGCGGGTTATTTATCAGGTGAATGTGCCATTTGCCACCAGATGCAGTGCCGCTTGCCACCCATAGCCTGCCACCAGATGCAGTGCTGCTGTCACGAGCCACGTGCGTAGAAGGAAAGGAGTGGCGTCACTATCTGGAGAGTGAAGATCACACCGGTCCCTGCTGCTTGCCGCTGGGTGCCGGAGAAGGAGGAGGTGCCGAGGTGGGTGGGGACAGCAGTGCTGCACTAGGCGCAGGCCTCGCTCCTGGTCTCACTGTCTGAGAGTAAATTGTCACTGGTTGCAAGATGACGTGCAATACGAAACAGCTGTCGAGGCGACGTTAGGCTATGCTCTGACGCTACTTCCGGTCGCGCTGGTTCTCTCCCCGTGGAAGGTGGAACGCATGCCGGATTTCTCTCTCGATCGGATCCATCACGCCCCGCTTGTCCAATGCTATCCAGCCTCAGTGCCGGGTCTGTGGCACTATACAAAGTAAGGGGGCATTTGTCTGTCCATTTTTTTATTCATTTTTTCAATAAACGGGATTACACTATTGCCGTTTTCTCTCCCTTGTGTTCCGCATATCTACGTCTGAGTCTCCAGGAGGCAGGAATTCTCAGTTCCATGTATGACATCTCTATCCATACTAGCAAGTGTTACTTGCAACAAGCGATACTGACTCCTTTTTAATTAAATGAGTCAACATGATCTGGTAAGCGGCCAATCTTCCTTGAGCACCATTGGGTGTCACACACTAAGTTGGTGAAGGCTGTCAATACAAGTTCGTTTTTGTTTGGATCAAGTTTATCAAAGCTTCATTGCATCACTGAATATTATGAACTTTTGGAATTACTACTGTTCACTATTTATTTGGACATTTAACAAGGACATCTATGCTTATTGTTATTACCTTTTTCTTGACACCAATCAGCAGGGGTGTCAATTTATATAGGTGTTCTCTAATCCAACTGAGCTCTGACAGTAGAGCTGCAGTAAGCAGATTTTGAGTACACATTTGGGTTGGTGATATATTTTTGTTTCATTGTTTATGCAGGTATATTGTATTACTTGTTCACAGGTGTTATATATTTCCTTAACACAGTGGTTAGCGCCCCCACTATACATGCACGGTGTGCACGTATATCTTTTTTACACTGGTTGCAAGATGCCAGGCAGCGCTGGCCCTAGCAACCAGTTCCGGGAATGTAGTAATTAATTAATAGGGGGTGGCTGTATCCTCTATTTCATTCCGGGACATTGTATTGTCTCAGAATGAAGGTGCCTGGGACCCAGGACAGATATGTCAATTACGGGACAGTCCCGGACAATCCGGAACACGTGGGCACCCTAAGTGGCAGCGAAGGTGCCCAGTGTGTCCCCGGACCATATTTACACCAGTAACAAACAGATGGCCCCTACCCCCACCTATAACTGGCCTTCACAGCAAGGAGCACATGGAAGGGCAAACGCATAAAAGACAAAAACAGAACATTCCATAGCTCAACTCACCAACCGACCAAATTAAAGCGGAAGTAAACCCATCGATTTGATAGTTTAAAAAAACAGTTAACATTTTCAGCATGCCGGAAATGCTAGCTGTCACATTGGTTGTGCTCTCAACCAAACTGTCAAACCATCCAATGGCTGGTGTCATAGCAGATCACATGTGCAGCATCATGGCAGTTGCAAATTAAACAGAGGCTAAGATGGCAGCTTCCTTGGCTGGAAACAATAGGAGGGTTTACTTCCACTTTAACCTGTCCAACAGTCTGCGTTAAAAACAGGGGTTTAGTTAGCACGCATTTGCAAACGCATGCATAAGCTGCAAGGCCTCTTCACGGCACCATGTGTATGCTTTCAGTCCTAAACGCTACTGAATTTATGAGCGTCTCCACAATGGGAGCACATGCATTCAATGGATCCCACCAGCATGTCTTTGAAGTGTAAGAGGAAACCAGTGTAACTGGAGGAAACACAGGCAAGTACAGGGAGAACATGCACACTCCATACAGGTAGTGTGGGCTGACCAGACATCCCCGGTTTCCGGGGACAGTCCCCGGAATGAGGACACTGTCCCCGGACCAAGTCTGTCCCCGGTTTTGTCCCCGGATTGGATTTGAACAGGGCCTGGGGCAATTTCAAAGACAGTCAGAAAAAACTGAATTATACACCCCCCCTGCTCCGCCGCTCCTACTAGCTTAGGGGGGGGGTGTATTTTTTCCATTATCTGTGCCCTTTTTTGATGATCATGTGCTGGTCGGAGCAGAGGGAATATTTCTTCAGTTTCAGGTGCCCATTTAGCTCTGCTCACATGTTCTTCTGCCTTGGTTCAAATCCCGGCCAGCCGCCTGCCTGTTTATCTCCTTGCCTTCCCTGGCGGAGTGATCTTCCTCCGCTTCCCACCCAGTAGTAGCCGGGGCCTGGAGAGCAAGACTTGACAAGCTGTGAGGCGGGCGGTGGTGGCGATGGGCAGAGAGACGCTGATTGCTGCCATTACTAGTGAAAAAAAAATTATGTCCCCAGATTTCATTTTAAATATCTGGTCAACTTAAGGTAGTGTCCTGGTTAGGATTTGAACCCTAGGAGCCATATTAGGTCAATGATAGCTGACTTCTGTGTTTGGACCTGAACCCATTTCCAAACAGACACAAGCTCATCCCTAGAGATAACCACTAAGCAATCGTGCTGACCATGGAAGTAAAAATACAGTGAATTGGATAAAAACATGTCTCCAGCATTTTAAAAAGAAATCTGTACACCATCATATACCCCTTACAGATGCCTTCTTAAACAGAAGAACAATTTGTCTGGTATATGTTATAGCACCAAATCCCTCTGGCCGTGTGCAAGATGAATATTCTATCTTAAAGCTAAAGTTTAGGTATGGACTGTTGTGCATAGTTACATTGGTCCAGCTTGGGCAAATGTAAGTATGTATGTGCCATACTTGTGATCCACTGATCCTCACTGTCTTCTGGGACCCGTGCCGAGCAGCTGCCTGCTGTTTAGTGAATTACTTAGCATGGGTGCGATTCAGAGAACACCATGCATTTTCCCTCATTTTGTAGAGATTTCCTTTTATAGCCATGGGACTTGAAGAAAGGAACCCAGACAACAGAACAAAACCCGACTTGGATATTTACCATTCCTTATGCCCGAGATGGGGCACTCTTCATTAGAGGTAACTTATTTTGACTGTGTAAGTGCACAAAAATATTTTTTGACCACACTTTGGGGTTGATTTACTAAAGGTAAATAGACTGCACTTTGCAAAGTCTAGTTGCATTCTGTAAAAGCAGTTGGCCTGGAGCTTAGTAAATGAGCAGAAGCTCTGGTGACTTCCATCATCCAAACATGTGCAAGCAAAAATGCTGTTTTTATTTTTATTTTCATTGCACGGGATTGGGTATTCTTTGTAAAGTGAAACTTTAGCTAATTTACCAAGCTCTGGAGCTTAGTGCAAAGTGCACAGTCTATTTGCCGTTAGTAAATCAACCCCTTTAGCTTTAAACAATGCTATCCGAACTATCTGCTTTGAACTACCAAATACCTCCCCTCTATGTACTGAAGGTGAGGGGAGGGGTTGGTGTTTGTAGTACAAACCCGGATAACAGCCTAGGGAAGTGATGGTAAATCTTGGCACTGCAGATGTTTTGGAATTACATTTCCCATGATGCTCATGCACTCTGCAGAATAGTTGAGCATCATGGAAAATGTAGTTCCAAAACATCTGGGGTGCCAAGGTTCACCATCACTTCCCTAGGCTGTTCTCCGGGTTTGTACTACAAACACCAACCCCTCCCCTCACCTTCAGTACATAGAGGGGAGGTATTTGGTAGTTCAAAGAAGATTCGGATAGCATTGTTCATCCTCCAGAGATGCAGTACAGTACCTGAGCTTTGTCACCATAGGAATGTCAGGATCACCAGGTGCAGCAGCCACAGATAGTATGTAACTTATTTTTACTGTGCAAATACAGAAAAATAGTTTCTTGGCCATAATTCAGCTTTGAGGTTGAAGCTACGAGAACATTTTTTTTTTTTGACAAGATCAACTGGTATTTTTATGTACATGCAGAAAATGTTCTTAAAAAAATAAAAAAAATGCAGCTATTATATCTGAGGAGCTATAAGCTGCAACATATTACATTTTGTTCTTGTGTAGATGTAATAGAAGAACCAAATGGCATATTATTATTATTTAACCCTTTCATGACTAAGCCTATTTCTGACATGTTTACAAGTTAAAACCCGTATTTTTTGCTAGAAAATTACTTAGAACCCCCAAACATTATATATATTTTTTTAGCAGAAGATCTAGAGAATAAAATGGCGATTGTTATAATATTTTATTTGTGCAGCGGTGTTTTAAACGCAACTTTTTGGGAAAAATTTACTTTCATGAATTTAAAGAAAATTCAAAAGTAAAGTTAGCCCAATTTTTTTGTATAATGTGAAAGTTGATGTTTTGCCGAGTAAATAGATACCAAACATGTCATGTTATGCTTTATAATTGCACGCACTCGTGGAATGGCGGCAAACTGCGGTACCTAAAAATCTCCATAGGTGACGCTTTAATTATTACGGTTACCAGGTTAGAGTTACAGAGGAGGTCTAGGGCTATAATTATTGCTCTCGCTCTGATGATCGCGGTGATACCTCGCATGTGTGATTTGAACACGATTTACATATGCGGCCGCGACTTCCGTATGCGTTTTCTTTGCTGCGTGAGCTCGTGGCGACGGGGGCGCTTTAAAATGTATTTATTTTTTTCTTATATTTTTTATTTATTTTTACATTATTAAATTGTGTTTAAAAAAAAAAATGATCACCTTTATTGCTGTAACAAGGAATGTAAACATCCCTTGTGACAGTAATAAGTGGTGGTGGGTACTCTTTATGGAGGGTTCGGGGGTCTAAAAGACTCCAAATCCCTCCTTTACACTTCAAAGTATTCAGATAGCCAAAAACTGCGATTCTGAATACTGTATATTTTTTTAAATCCGGCGCCATTGGCATCCGAGTAAACAGGAAGTGACATTGTGACGTCGCTTCCGTGTTTACATTCAGGAGACTGGCACAAAGCCGTTTACGGCTTCGTGCCAGTCTGACACAAGGCGCCGGAAGTGACGGATCATGGATCGGGTCTCCCAGTGGGACGGGAGGCCCGGTCAGAGCGGCGGGAGGCGGCGGGAGGGGGGATGTCCCCTCCTGCTCCTCCGGTATAACAACCGAGCGGCTTTTAGCCGCATCGGTTGTTATGCCTGGATAGCCAATCGCCCGCTCTAAACAACGGTACCGGGATCATGCCTGCAGCTTGATCCCGGTATAATCCCCAAAAGCCGAGGCCGCATATCTGCGTACGCTCGGCGGGAAAGGGTTTAATATGGTTAAGCGGAGAGTCAGTATGAAAGGTCAGGTAATAATCAGAGAAGCAAATGTCAGACTTTAGGTGAACTGCGACACCTGACTCTTAAGGTGTCAGACAAAAGAAGCAAAGATAAATAAGTAGGGAATTTTTTTTTCACAAAAAGGCTCTTTTGGCCATACTTTTTCTGTGGGTCACAGGAGAGCACTTATTTCTGCACTCCTGTGACCCAGATTCAGCTGACAGAGGGCTAATAGGTGTGGCATATCAAGATGCTGATTAGACAGCATTATTATTGCACAGGTGTGCCTTAGGCTGGCCACAATAAAAGGCCAATTCTAAAATGTGCAGTTTTATCACACAGCACAATGCCATCAATGTCGCAAATTTTGAGGGAGCGTGCAATTGGCATGCTGACTGCAGGAATGTCCACCAGAGCTGTTGCCCTTGAATTGAATGTTCATTTCTCTACCATAAGCCGTCTCCAAAGGCTGTTCAGAGAATTTGGCAGCACATCCAACCGGCTTCACAACCGCAGACCACGTGAAACCACATCAGCCCAGGTCCTCCACATCCGGCATCTTCACATCCAAGATCGTCTGAGTACCCACCACCTGGACAGCTGCTGCAACAATCAGTTTGCATAACCAAGAATTTCTGCACAAATTGTCAGAAACCATCTCAGGGAAGCTCATCTGCATGCTCGTCGTGCTTATCGGGGTCTCGACCTGACTGCAGTTCGTCGTCGTAACCAACTTGAGTGGGCAAATGCTCACATTGGATTGGGTCTGGCACTTTGGAGAAGTGACCGTTTCATGGATGTATCACGGTTTTCACAGTACAGGGCAGATGGCAGACAGCATATATGGTGTCATGTGGGTGAGCGGTTTGCTGATGTCAACCTTGTGGATCAAGTGGCCCATTATGGCGGTGGAGTTATGGTATGGGCAGGCGTATGCTATGGACAACGAACACAGGTGCATTTTACTGATGGCATTTTGAATGCACAGAGATACCGTGATGAGATCCTGAGGCCCATTGTTGTGCCATTCATCCACGACCATCACCTCATGTTGCAGCATGATAATGCACGGCCCCATGTTGCAAGGATCTGTACACAATTCCTGGAAGTTGAAAACATCCCAGTTCTTGCATGGCCAGAATACTCACCGGACATGTCACCCATTAAGCAGGTTTGGGATGCTCAGGATCGGCGTATATGACAGCGTGATCCAGTTCCTGCCAATATCCAGCAACTTCGCACAGCCATTGAAGAGGAATGGACCAACATTCCACAGGCCACAATCAACAACCTGATTAACTCTATGCAAAGGAGATGTGCTGCACTGCGTAAGGCAAATGGTGGTCACACCAGATACTGACTGGTTTTCGGACCCCCTGATCCCCACAATACAGTAAAACTGCACATTTTAGAGTGGCCTTTTATTGTGACCAGCCTAGGGCACACCTGTGTAATAATCATGCTGTCTAATCAGCATCTGAATATGCCACACCTGTGAGGTGGATGGATTATCTCGGCAAAGGAGAAGTGCTCACTATCACAGATTTAGACAGATTTGTGAACAATATTTGAGAGAAATAGGCCTCTTGTGTACGTAGAAAAATTCGTAGATCTTTAAGTTCAGCTCATGATAAAAAGGGGCAAACACAAAAGTGTTGCGTTTATAATTTTGCTCAGTGTATATTCAGGGCTATGATGCAACCTTGTGTTACACTACACCAACAGAACCAGCACCCCTGAGTGTGCTGGAAAAAAATAACAATAAATGCATAAAGCTCAAACCACAATGGTCGTCTTATTGTTTGAGCAACCTTGTGTCATTCTGTTAAACATACCGTGTTTCACTGAAAATAAGCCCGGGTCTTATATTAATTTTGGCAACAAAAGACCTAGTAGGGCTTATTTTCGGGGTAGGTCTTAAAATATTCTCTCTCTCCCGGCCTGTCAGGAATCCCCAGTTTGAACAAACTTAAAATGCCCAAATCCTCTCTTTTACAGTAGCACACAATACAGAATGTATGGGAACTTAACTTTATTTTCATTTATGTAGTATAACTTTATACTAATATATGAAGAAGCTGAAGTTGCCCAGTGCCCCCCCCCCCCCATATGTATCAGCTGCCCTGTTCCTTATTTTATATCAAATTTTTCACATTAATTACAGTTTAATTATTATTTCTGTCTTACTCCTTTGAGACAACAACAGGCACGTGTCTTAACTATAGTGAAACTATGTTCAGAAACAGAAAAGGGCACTGCCAGATGTATGCACATACCTTCATCATTTTGAAACACAGTTTCAAACAGTTCTCACCACACAAGTATCCCACAGTTTTCACCACACAAGTCTAAGAACAACATGGCTTAAATAACCAAAAACAGTATATAAAATGATTAAGCTATCATGTGTTTTAGCAGTGTATTTTTTATTACTGTTGTAAAGCGCTGCACAAACTGTCGGCGCTATATAAATCCTGTATAATAATAATAATAATTAAAGGAAGGCACTGTAGTACTTCATTGTTGCCACCTATTGGACCTCACCTATGTAGCACTTTCATGAACAGTGGATTGCTTAGCCTTAAATTTGAATACGTTTTCTAGACAGTTAAAATGTAAGTTTTCTTTTGCAGTAAAAGAAAAAAAACCACATACATCACATGTGCTGATATAAGTTAGTATATGGATTAAAAAAAATACATTTATTTATTAAGAATAGCAGAGCAGAAACAGTTAGCTGAGCAAGGACAAACAAATATTGTCAGTATACGTATATGTCAGTATATGTCAGAATAGATAAGATAGTTATGGAACATCTCTATTTACATTACAATGTTTGATCATCATAGAGTTTTTTTTTGTTTTTTTAGAAATGATGAACTGACAATAAAAAGTTAGAATCTCAACATTGGCTTTAGATGACCCACTGTCCTTGGTGTTGTTAAAGTGTATGTTTAGGTAAAATATAAAAAATAAAATCGGTACATCTCTACAATACATGCACATTTCCTAATATTAATACATTTTTAAAAATGTGGACCCAGGAGCCCCAGTTCTTAAGTAGTGGGAATCCCAATCCCTATACCAGGGCACATACCCTCTCAATCAGACTAGTAAAATAACCAAGAAGCAAATATAATATAGGCATCACTGATAAGCATTGTCCATATAAAAAATGATATATTTATTTCTAATCCAAAACAGATATGTTGGCACTGTATTGTGCCTATATCTTGTTTCTTTTTGGTTATTTTACATACACAAGACTTAAAAACAGCAAAAAATCTAATGAACCTCTGAGGCTACCAAAATAAATATAGTGATTAAATTGGACTGTCCTCGAGAAAAGACAGCTGTCAACTCCATAGTCCTTAAGTATTTTATTTTGCCTTACCAGTGAGTACACAGACAGTGGCAGACGCGTTTCAGCGATAAGCCTTGTTCATAGCACACATGTTTAAATTGGACTTCTAGTTCCCTATTTTCACAGCCAGAGAACTTCTCATACTATAGGGATTGTGTCTCCTTTATTACATCCTGGGGGGGAGTTAGGGGTTTTATGGATTATGGGTGGTTTCAGGAGGAGTGCAGTGGACTTCTAGTTCCCTATTTTTACATCCAGCAGACTTCTCATACCATAGGGAGGAATCGGGTCTCCTATATTACATCCTAGTGGGAGTTAGGGATTGTGGGTGGTTTCGGGATAAGTGGAGTGGGGCATTCAGGTAGATGGATGTGTGTATGGGGGAAGGGGGGAGGGAAGACATTAAGGTTGCCCAGTGTCTATGGGACATGCACTGTACTGCAATTTTTAGTACAATTTAACCACTTCCCTACCCAGCCATAGTCAAATGACGTCCACAGATGGGATCTCCCATCCTGGGTGGACGTCATATGACGTCCTCGGCTTTGTAGGGGGATATCTGAATGATGCCTGCAGCTAGAGGCATCATTCAGATATCCTTTTGAAGTGCCGGCGATTCTGTGCACAATAAGAACAATCATAGCAGCGGTTCCGCTGCTTGATCATTCTTATAGGCGGCGGGAGGGGACACCCCCCCTCCCGCCGCCATCCGGTGCTTCTCCGGGCTCCCCTGTGCGATCGGGGACCCGGAGCGAATCTTCCGGCGTCGTTGGTGGGGTCACGTGATGAGCATAGAGATGACTGGTGACCAGATGGTCACCAGTCATCTCTATGATCGTCGGAGGCCCGGGCGCGATGTGATGACGTCACGCCCGGGTCTCAAATGTAAACAAAGCCGCCATTGCGGCTGTAAGTATGAGATCAGTGAAAAAAAATTCACTGATCTCCTGCTTTCCAGCCTGGAGGAGAGATGTGGGGTCTTATTGACCCCGCATCTCTCAATAAAGAGAACCTGTCACACACATTCCTATTACAAGGGATGTTTACATTCCTTGTAATAGGAATAAAAGTGATCAAAAAAAATAAAAAAGTAAAATCATTGTAAAAAAATAAATAAATAAGTAAAAAAAAATAAAAAATAATAATAAAAAAAAAATTAAAACGCCCCTGTCCCCGGTAGCTCGTGATCAGAAGAGAATGCACACGTAAGTCGCCCACATATGTAAACGCTGTTCAAACCACGCATGTGAGGTATCGCCGTGTGCGTTAGAGCGCGTGCAACAATTCTAGCACTAGACCTCCTCTGTAATTCTAACCTGGTAACCTGTAAAAAAAATTTAAGCGTCGCCTATGGAGATTTTTAAGTACCGAAGTTTGGCGCCATTCCATGAGTGTGCGCAATTTTAAAGCGTGACATGTTAGGTATCTATTTACTCGGCGTAACATTATCTTTCATATTTTCCCCAAAAATTGGGCTAACTTTACTGTTTTGTTATTTTTTAATTCATGAAACCATTTTTTTTTTAAAAAAGGCGTTTGAAAAATTATTGCGCAAATATTGTGCAAGAAAAAATGTTGCAATGACCGTCATTTTATTCCCTAGGGTGTCTGCTAAAAAAACATATATAATGTTTGGGGGTTCTGAGTAATTTTCTAGCAAAAGAATGATGATTTGTACATGTAGGAGAGAAGTGCCAAAATAGGCCCGGTATTGAATAGGTACAAAAAGCCCTGTATGGAAGTGGTTAATCAGTACATTAATTTTGGTAGCCCCAGAGGTGCAGAATCCTTTTTGGTGTTTTTTGTCTTATCCATGAATTCTGGATGCGCCTCTCCAATACAGGGTATTGGCACAAATAGAGATGTCACTTCCAAAACTTTTCATGGTGGCTTTTTTACAATATTTTACTTACACATTCTTGATGTTTTATTCTTTTTAAACACTGTAAGAACAGAAAAGTACCCAATGATCTGACAGAAATCCAATGGTTTCCTAGCTTCCTGCAGTGAGCCAACAACACAGTGCCTTTGCTACTCTGAAATCCCAAGCAGTGTTATCAGCCCTGCCTGAGTTTTCCCTTCTGGACACCAATAATTTAAAGGGATAAAACATAGGGAAAATGCATTTATTGCAAAGATGTGTCAAATATGTTTTTTGGGCAAGCCTTGTGTCGACTAAAGTAGATCTAAAAGCAATTTATTTTTCATTTTGGATAGAGTACGAGACGGTTATAGCCCCTGTCACTTTTTTGTTATCTGTAAACGATTTCCTTTCACTTCCACAGAAGAAATCTTTCCACATGACTGAATATTTATAGTGAACAGAAATTAGCTTTTCACACAATAGAATAATTAAACAAAATATTTACACAACTCCAGTTGTGTGTGCTTGGGTCCAGATATTGGGGTTGATTTATTAAAACTGGAGTGTGCAAAAACAGTTCTGCATAGAAACCAATCAGCTTCCAGGTTTTATTATCAAAGCTTAATTGAACAAGCGGAAGTTAGAAGCTGATTGGTTTCTATGCAGAGCTTCACCAGATTTTGTACTCTCCAGCTTTAGTAAATCAACCCCATTGTGTTGTTTGACCAGAGTATGTGTGGTATGTTTCCAACCCTTCCCCTCTCCTCTAGAGTTAAAATGATGAGGGGAAGAGGAGGGATGGTTTTAGCTCCACATTGAAATACAATTTTGATCCTAATTGAAATCTTTTTACTTTTTATTGTCACATGTTTCCACATAAGTGTCTTGCCTAAAGTGGTTGTAACGTTTTTTTATTGTTGTTGTAGTAAAATAACAAACATGCCTATACTTACCTGCTCTGTGCACTGATTTGCACTGAGCAGCCCCAATCCTCTTCTTCTGGGGTCCATCGCTGACGCTCCAGGCCCCTCCTCTTTGTCCGGTGTCCCTACAGAAAGCCGATTTCTGCAGCATCTTGACAGCCACTTTCTGCAGCAGAGAATGTTTTTCACCTTATTGCATAGAATTCATTAGGTTAAAAACCTTAAGGCTTTAGAGCTACTTTAATTTAAAGAAAGATAACTATTTGTGCCAGCCTCCAAATTCGAGTGGAATATCTTTTAATCTTCTATAAACTGAATATGCCATTCTGCTGCATTTACATGGGTTCCTATGGTTAAGTAAAGTACTTCATAGATTTAGACATACACAATTCTTGGAAGCCTATTTATGGTGGTATAAGGCCTTATTTTTTATTTAACCAGGGGTTGATTTTCTAAAGGCAAATAGACTGTTCACTTTGCAAGGGAATTTACCCCAGAGCTTAGTAAACGAGGGGAAGCTCTGCTAACTTCCATCACCCAATCACTTGAAAGCAAAAATACTGTTTTTTTTTCTTGGCCGTGATTGGGTATTCTTTTTTTTATAATCAAGTGGTGCTTTATTTGAAAAAATGTTATGTTACAGTATAATAGAAACTCGTCATATTCGCCAATACAATGCATTGTATAAACAAAGAGATCAAAGATCAAAAACAATGTACAAAGCAGAGCATGAAATGGTTAAATAAACTAAACATCAAGGATCAACTGTGACTCCCTTTTGACATTACGACGGCAAGGTGTCCTAGAGTGCTAGCACTTACAGGGCACCACACCAGTGGGAGATCACCACCAACTACCCAAATGGTGTCAATTAACAGGGAACTCCACTGCAACAGGGGGTGAGGGGGGGACTAGGAGATGAGGGTACAACCTCTGAAATGCCCTGCAGACCGGGCGGCCTATATGTATGCATGAGTCCGGGATGATTGGGTATTCTTAGCAAAGTGAAATTTCACCACATTCACTAAGCTCTGTGGAAAGCTCCCAGCCTGTTTTCCTTTGGTAAATCAAACCCACTGTATAAGTGGCTTAGCCTTTTTTTTTAAAGCAGATTATGCAGGCGTTTTACTATATTTTAAACAGCTTTTTATTTCAATATTACCATTTTTTATCATTCTATTTTGCCAATTCTTTCATTTTTCATGATTTAATTTTTCACTTTTTTTCACTTTTCATTTTAAACGTTTATCAGCAAAATAGTACAAAATAAGCTAAAATGTAAAGTAAATATGTTGCTTATTGTAAGGTAGGTTCTATCTGCTAACAGTTTAGGCATGAATTTACTGGTGTTATGTACCTAAAGAACATGTAATAACAACTCTGAATTGATCAAATATGATATGAATATACAAGAATGATGGTATTGCTTTCGATAAGAACAAGCAGATAATACGGTCACATATTTAATGCAGTCACATCTGGATACTGTAAAACAGACTTGTTTTTCTCACATCTGTAAAGTGATCCTGTGTCTTCTCATTATGAAAATTGTTTTTTTTTTGTGGCTATATTCTGATGTGTGTTTTCTTGTGATATATCATAAAGTAATTTTAATTTTTTTTTATTTTTTTTTATTATAAATACGTTTTAATATACGGTAATAAGTGATGTAGTTACAATGATCCTTAAATTTATAATACCGTACCTACTAATTTTTGTCAGTTGTATTAACTTAGACTTGCGGTTTCTCTGTTTTAATAACTTAGCAAATAAATTAAAAGGATCGTTCAATAAATAAAGTCGAAAAGCAATATTTTGGGCAACTTGCTGTTTATTTGAAGCAATCTTTACAACATACATCAATATTAATGTATTCATTTAGTTAGCGTGCATGCATTTTTACCACGCCTTAAGCTTCTAAGGCAGTGGATGGGGGTGTACACATGCTGGAGCCATGATACTTCAGGTTAATCTGAGTTTATTATTTAAAAAAAAAAAGAAAAAGGTAAGGAGATTATTACACGTACATATAGGCAATGTACCTAAACAGTATTATACAACCATATCCTGACATATATAATCTTAATGTTAATACACTCCTCAAGAATAAATAGAAAATACATTGCCACAATATTAAGACATACTAAGATAAACGATAATTATAGATAGTAACATATCTGACCATCACAAGGTTGATAAAACCTAACTTTTAATGAAAGGGGTAAAAATCTAATTTAAGGCCTAGAAGAACCTCAATAAAGTTATAATAATGATTTTTTCCCCTTTTCCTCTACAGTTAGCCTTACAACTCATATAAAAAAGAAAGAAAGAAAGAAAGAAAGAAAGAAAGAAAGAAAGAAAGAAAGAAAGAAAGAAAAAAAGAAAGAACGAAAGAAAGAAATAGAAGAACATAAAAGAAAATATATATATAAAAATTAAGAATAAGAATAAATAATAATATTTATTTACAAATTCTGAAGCATTTCTAAAATATCTCCACACTGACCAGGTATTATTATAAATATCTGATTTGTCATTTTCCCAGGAGGCCATCGTTTCCATGTGACTTAAATAGTCCATCTCATATACTCATTCAATCAGGGGATGGGTACCCGATTTATGCCAGTTTCTAGATATAATGGTGTGTGCTGCGGTTAGAAAGTGGCAATTCTGTTTATAGGCAATTTATAGGCAATTCAAAAGTGCAAAATCAGGCTCACTTCTGCATAGAAGCCAATGAGTTTCCAGGTTTTATTACCAAAGCTTAATTGAACAAGCTGGGGTTAGAAGCTCATTGGTTTCTATGCAGAAGTGAGCCTGATTTTGCACATTCCAGCTTTAGTAAATTAACCCCATTGTGTACTTAAAAGTGGGGTATGCCTGTAATCAGTGGATCATTAGGAATCCAATCTCCAACTAATTTGTAATATAGTTGGAGGATTTTATCCCAAAATACCATAATTAATGGACAGGTCCCCCAAATGTGTAGCATAGTACCTGGGGCATTCATACATCTCCAACACGTGTTTGGTATGGAAGCGTCCATATTATGTAGAGTTGAAAGGCATCTATAGCATCTAGATAAGATCTTATAATTACGTTCCTGAGCTATAATAGATATGGAGGCTTTGTGAGTGAACGCTAATATTTTATCCCACTCTATGTCTTCTTCACCAACAGAAAAATCCTCAGTCCATTTAGAAAAAAAAAACATTGATTTGACTGATTTATCTCCTTCAGGAGAAGTTTATACACTATGGATAGAATATGTGCTGGTCTCTCTGGTTGAATAATTAAAGATTCAAATTCCATATAAGAATAGAAAAGAGCCTCACGCGGTTAAATACCTTGAAAATAGTGACCAAGCTGCAAATATTCAAGCCATGCATGAGCAGGATTATGACAAAATTGGCAGAAGACTAGAGAAAGGGGGTAACAAACTCTGAAACAGAGTGTCCTTCAAGAACAATCTAGATGTCTTAATCCAGGATAAGAAATGAGATGTGTGCAAAGTTGGTGGAAATGCAGAATCCCCATACAGTGGTAACAAGGGAATTGGTCTAGTGGACAATTGACTCTTATGTAAATACCCGTCCCAAACTTGAAGTGTATATGTAACCAAGGCTGGTAAAGAATTTATTAGCGGTCTCTGAGCTGACGAGGTCCATAACAAAGACGTAAGGTCCCGGACAAAGAGGTAATTTTCTAAGAAGACCCATAGTTTAGTTGATTTATTATGAAACCAATGCACAATATAAATTAAAGATGATGCATTAAGATATAAGAGCAAATTGGGAAATGCCACACCTCCCCTACACTTGGGTAATGATAAGGTAGTTGACTTAAGCCGTGTTTTTTTGTTACACCATATAAATTTACGGATAATGATATTTATACTACGTAGAAATCCAGGTGGAGGGGAGACAGGAATTGTTTGGAATACGTATAAAAGTTTGGGTAATTCTAAATAAATATTTTCAAACGGCACCACTACTGTACGTGATTCCTTAGGGTCCAACTTTCTGAAGCTTACCGCTACAATTAGTGGGCTGCATCCGGTGAAAATGTCTAGAACCATTATAGCATAGTTGGCAGGACCTGTGTTTACCTTGATCTCTTATGTGTTTGATATATTAAGGACATACATTTTGCCATTTTGGCAGGGCTTCCTCAACTATATACTTTTAAAGAGGTCTCCCTGTAACTTTAACCAGTTCAATACTGGACACTTTTATCCCCTTTCTGTTCAGGCCAATTTTCAGATTTTAGTACTGTCACACTTTGAATGACAGTTACTCTGTCATGCAACACTGTACCCAAATACATTTTTTATCATTTTTTTGAGAATGATAGAGCTTTCTTTTGGTGGTTTCTTTTTTTTTTTTTTTTTTTGCTAAATAAACCAAAAAAACTGAAAATGTTGAAAAAAATGAATTTCTTTGTTTCTGTTGTGAAAGATAGTATTGCTGAATAATTACCTCCGTTCAGGCTATTTTCCCAGCTTTAGCTTGGTCCTTCATCCTTTGAAGAAGGAAGCTCAAGGTCACTCATTCATGTGAAGGAAGTTAAACTATAAGTAGTGTATACAGTATATGGACTGGCATGTATACCCCCTGTCAGAAGAAATAAAAATTGCCACTCAATTATAACAAGACTGCATGATGTGACTACACTACATTTGCTAAAACTGGAGAGTCCAAAATCGGGTGCAGCTGTGCATGGTAGCCAATTAGCTTCTAACTTCAGCTTGTTCAATTAAGCTTTGACAAAAAAAAAATGATCATGATTTATTTTTTCACTTTACTTCACTTTTCATTTCTTAACCATGCCATTGCCAGCTGTGTTGTAATGGTCTGCTGGGTAGGGAAGGCCTTGTAATATAATATAATGTATATTTTATTATATATAATTATAGTATATAATTCTAAAATGCGAGCCATAAAATACTGTCTTGTGCTAATTTTAGCTGTAATACAAAAAATAGTTCACACTTCATGTGAAAGAAGTTAAGAAGTAGTGTATACAGTATATGGACTGGCATGCATACCCCCTGTCAGAAGGAATAAAAATTGCCACTCAATTATAGTTAGCAAGACTGCAGTACAATCTGGTGCAGCTGTGCATGGTAGCCAATTAGCTTCTAACCTCAGATTGTTTAGTTAATCTTTGACAAAAAAAAGATGGAAGATGATTGTTTTTTATGCAGAGATGCACCAGATTGTGCACTTTCAAGTTTTAGTAAATCAAACCCAGTGTGACTGCATTGTGACAGCCCTGGGAATTCCTGCACCACTTTACTCACTCATGTCTGTTGTGTATCATGAGATAAGGTTTGTGTGTTTTTTTGTCATATCTACAGGTCAAAGTGAAATTTTGAGCCCCAAAACAATGTGACTGCATAAGCTTTAGGTAATAATATTGCAGTCTTGAGTTACTAATGGTTGTATAGGAATCAATATAAAATATTTATATTTCCCACTTATTTGGGTTTAATTACTTTGTTTGAGCCTGACATTTTAGCAAATGTTTCTGTGAGTGAGCCTAGTTTCACACTGATGCAGGGTTGAACTCACACGATTTCAAACCTGCATGTCTGTCTGACTTTGGGGGCAATTTGAGAGACATCTGTGCGTGTTCCTGCACAGATGTCTATTGAAATTGCCCCCAAAGTCGCCAAAAGTAGTGCAGGAATTACTTTTGGGAATCAGTGCAGCGCCGCAAAGTCGGCGCTGCTCCGATTCAGACGGTGCCGTTGCCGGCTATTTGAGATGCGATTTGACATGTCAAATCGCATGTCAAAATGGCCCGATGTGAACGTGGGCTTAGGCGTACACCTGAAATTTCACAGTTGCTTTCTGTCAACAGACAGAGCTCATACACTGCGCACTCTAACAAGACTGCGATTGATAGGTCAAAGTCTGTAATTTTTAAGTGACCTCTGACCCATATCAATGACAGTTTTCATATTTCTTTTCAGAAAGGTTCCTTTTAAATTGGAATCAACCTCTGCTGCCATTGCCAAATGTTTTTGCCATAATGTGCAAGTATGCACACCACTAGGGATGAGCTTCGTGTTCGAGTCGAACATACGTTCGACTCGAACATCGGCTGTTCGATCGTTCGACGAAGATCGAACGATTTGGGCCGTTCGCGCCAAATTCGAGTGACGCGAACGGCCCACAATGCACTACGCCATCGCAGTGTCATCCAGGCGCTGTGATTGGCCAAGCATGCACTGTGACCCTGCATGCTTGGCCAATCACAGCGCCGGCAGCGAGGAGAGCAATGATTGGCCACAGGCAGGATGCCTGTGGCCAATTATTGCTGAGGGTGTTTAGTACACGCCCCACACTATAAAAGGCCGCCAGCACGGCGGCCTAGTGTAGTGTGTTCCGGAGCAGGGAAAGACAAGCATAGGCAGGGACAGTGACATTTATTTCTTTCTTGCTTAACCTGGATTCCTTTAGTTTAGGGAAAGAGAAGGATAGGTAGGGAGAGTGTCAGTGTGTTTTACTGTGCGAGTCCTTGTTTCTAGGGACAAAGAAGGAAAGTGAGGGGATTTCTCCTTGTGCTATAGTGTGCTTTAAAAAAACATTTTTTCTAGGGACAGAAAACTCTAGGTAGGGAGAGTGTCAGTTTCTTTCACTGTGCGAGTCCTTGTTTCTAGGGACAAAGAAGGAAAGTGAGGGGAATTCTCCTTGTGCTATAGTGTGCTTTAAAAAAACATTTTTTCTAGGGACAGAAAACTCTAGGTAGGGAGAGTGTCAGTTTCTTTCACTGTGCCAGTCCTTGTTTCTAGGGACAAAGAAGGAAAGTGAGGGGAATTCTCCTTGTGCTATAGTGTGCTTTAAAAAAACATTTTTTCTAGGGACAGAAAACTCTAGGTAGGGAGAGTGTCAGTTTCTTTCACTGTGCCAGTCCTTGTTTCTAGGGACAAAGAAGGAAAGTGAGGGGAATTCTCCTTGTGCTATAGTGTGCTTTAAAAAAACATTTTTTCTAGGGACAGAAAACTCTAGGTAGGGAGAGTGTCAGTTTCTTTCACTGTGCCAGTCCTTGTTTCTAGGGACAAAGAAGGAAAGTGAGGGGAATTCTCCTTGTGCTATAGTGTGCTTTAAAAAAACATTTTTTCTAGGGACAGAAAACTCTAGGTAGGGAGAGTGTCAGTTTCTTTCACTGTGCCAGTCCTTGTTTCTAGGGACAAAGAAGGAAAGTGAGGGGAATTCTCCTTGTGCTATAGTGTGCTTTAAAAAAACATTTTTTCTAGGGACAGAAAACTCTAGGTAGGGATGAGTGTCAGTTTCTTTCACTGTGCCAGTCCTTGTTTCTAGGGACAAAGAAGGAAAGTGAGGGGAATTCTCCTTGTGCTATAGTGTGCTTTAAAAAAACATTTTTTCTAGGGACAGAAAACTCTAGGTAGGGAGAGTGTCAGTTTCTTTCACTGTGCCAGTCCTTGTTTCTAGGGACAAAGAAGGAAAGTGAGGGGAATTCTCCTTGTGCTATAGTGTGCTTTAAAAAAACATTTTTTTCTAGGGACAGAAAACTCTAGGTAGGGAGAGTGTCAGTTTCTTTCACTGTGCCAGTCCTTGTTTCTAGGGACAAAGAAGGAAAGTGAGGGGAATTCTCCTTGTGCTATAGTGTGCTTTAAAAAAAACATTTTTTCTAGGGACAGAAAACTCTAGGTAGGGAGAGTGTCAGTTTCTTTCACTGTGCCAGTCCTTGTTTCTAGGGACAAAGAAGGAAAGTGAGAGGAATTCTCCTTGTGCTATAGTGTGCTTTAAAAAAACATTTTTTTCTAGGGACAGAAAACTCTAGGTAGGGAGAGTGTCAGTTTCTTTCACTGTGCCAGTCCTTGTTTCTAGGGACAAAGAAGGAAAGTGAGGGGAATTCTCCTTGTGCTATAGTGTGCTTTAAAAAAACATTTTTTCTAGGGACAGAAAACTCTAGGTAGGGAGAGTGTCAGTTTCTTTCACTGTGCCAGTCCTTGTTTCTAGGGACAAAGAAGGAAAGTGAGGGGAATTCTCCTTGTGCTATAGTGTGCTTTAAAAAAACATTTTTTTCTAGGGACAGAAAACTCTAGGTAGGGAGAGTGTCAGTTTCTTTCACTGTGCCAGTCCTTGTTTCTAGGGACAAAGAAGGAAAGTGAGGGGAATTCTCCTTGTGCTATAGTGTGCTTTAAAAAAACATTTTTTCTAGGGACAGAAAACTCTAGGTAGGGAGAGTGTCAGTTTCTTTCACTGTGCCAGTCCTTGTTTCTAGGGACAAAGAAGGAAAGTGAGGGGAATTCTCCTTGTGCTATAGTGTGCTTTAAAAAAACATTTTTTCTAGGGACAGAAAACTCTAGGTAGGGAGAGTGTCAGTTTCTTTCACTGTGCCAGTCCTTGTTTCTAGGGACAAAGAAGGAAAGTGAGGGGAATTCTCCTTGTGCTATAGTGTGCTTTAAAAAAACATTTTTTCTAGGGACAGAAAACTCTAGGTAGGGAAAGTGTCAGTTTCTTTCACTGTGCCAGTCCTTGTTTCTAGGGACAAAGAAGGAAAGTGAGGGGAATTCTCCTTGTGCTATAGTGTGCTTTAAAAAAACATTTTTTCTAGGGACAGAAAACTCTAGGTAGGGAGAGTGTCAGTTTCTTTCACTGTGCCAGTCCTTGTTTCTAGGGACAAAGAAGGAAAGTGAGGGGAATTCTCCTTGTGCTATAGTGTGCTTTAAAAAAACATTTTTTCTAGGGACAGAAAACTCTAGGTAGGGAGAGTGTCAGTTTCTTTCACTGTGCCAGTCCTTGTTTCTAGGGACAAAGAAGGAAAGTGAGGGGAATTCTCCTTGTGCTATAGTGTGCTTTAAAAAAACATTTTTTCTAGGGACAGAAAACTCTAGGTAGGGAGAGTGTCAGTTTCTTTCACTGTGCCAGTCCTTGTTTCTAGGGACAAAGAAGGAAAGTGAGGGGAATTCTCCTTGTGCTATAGTGTGCTTTAAAAAAACATTTTTTTCTAGGGACAGAAAACTCTAGGTAGGGAGAGTGTCAGTTTCTTTCACTGTGCCAGTCCTTGTTTCTAGGGACAAAGAAGGAAAGTGAGGGGAATTCTCCTTGTGCTATAGTGTGCTTTAAAAAATAATTTTTTCTAGGGACAGAAAACTCTAGGTAGGGAGAGTGTCAGTTTCTTTCACTATGCCAGTCCTTGTTTCTAGGGACAAAGAAGGAAAGTGAGGGGAATTCTCCTTGTGCTATAGTGTGCTTTAAAAAAACATTTTTTCTAGGGACAGAAAACTCTAGGTAGGGAGAGTGTCAGTTTCTTTCACTGTGCCAGTCCTTGTTTCTAGGGACAAAGAAGGAAAGTGAGGGGAATTCTCCTTGTGCTATAGTGTGCTTTAAAAAAACATTTTTTTCTAGGGACAGAAAACTCTAGGTAGGGAGAGTGTCAGTTTCTTTCACTGTGCCAGTCCTTGTTTCTAGGGACAAAGAAGGAAAGTGAGGGGAATTCTCCTTGTGCTATAGTGTGCTTTAAAAAAACATTTTTTCTAGGGACAGAAAACTCTAGGTAGGGAGAGTGTCAGTTTCTTTCACTGTGCCAGTCCTTGTTTCTAGGGACAAAGAAGGAAAGTGAGGGGAATTCTCCTTGTGCTATAGTGTGCTTTAAAAAAACATTTTTTTCTAGGGACAGAAAACTCTAGGTAGGGAGAGTGTCAGTTTCTTTCACTGTGCCAGTCCTTGTTTCTAGGGACAAAGAAGGAAAGTGAGGGGAATTCTCCTTGTGCTATAGTGTGCTTTAAAAAAACTTTTTTTCTAGGGACAGAAAACTCTAGGTAGGGAGAGTGTCAGTTTCTTTCACTGTGCCAGTCCTTGTTTCTAGGGACAAAGAAGGAAAGTGAGGGGAATTCTCCTTGTGCTATAGTGTGCTTTAAAAAAACATTTTTTCTAGGGACAGAAAACTCTAGGTAGGGAGAGTGTCAGTTTCTTTCACTGTGCCAGTCCTTGTTTCTAGGGACAAAGAAGGAAAGTGAGGGGAATTCTCCTTGTGCTATAGTGTGCTTTAAAAAAACATTTTTTCTAGGGACAGAAAACTCTAGGTAGGGAGAGTGTCAGTTTCTTTCACTGTGCCAGTCCTTGTTTCTAGGGACAAAGAAGGAAAGTGAGGGGAATTCTCCTTGTGCTATAGTGTGCTAAAGCATTCCTCATCAACCATCTTTGAAATCCTTGTTTTTTGGACAGTCAGGGAAATTTTCGTTGTGCTATTCTGTGCAAAAGCAATAATCCTCAACCATATTTAGAAATCCTTAAGTAAAGGGACAGAGAAGGACACCTGAAGGTAGCCCTTATTGCTTTTTTCCCATCTCCCTGCAGGCCATCTATTAGAATGTCTGGAAGGCAAACAAGGAGAGGCAGACAGTCAGGAGGCAATAAAAGAGGGCAAGCAGGCTCTGTGTCTGGGGGCAACAGTGCTGGTCGTGGACGCGGTGCATTGTCATCAGCACATGGCCATGGGACACGCTTGTCCTTCTTTTCGGCAGCTGGACATGTTGAGCCACATCATGCCGAAGACTTGGTAGAGTGGATGACCAAGCCCTCCTCCTCCTCCTCATCCTCTCTCACCCAGGCTCAGGGTACTGGCAAAGCAGCTGCCAAAGCGTCCTCTTCCCTGGTATCAATGTCAGACTCATCATCAGTCACTCCTTCCCTAGACCCACCATGTCCTCCTCCTGAGGAGTCCCCCGAACTGTTTGAGCACAGTGTTGGGTACATGCTCCAGGAGGATGCCCAGCGTTTCGAAGGGTCTGATGATGAAACCCAGCTACAGGAAGGCAGTAGCGTGAGAGCAGACAGAGGGGATGCTCAAGAAGGACACCAATCTGGCAGTCATGTTCCAGCAGCTGCAGCATACTGCCAGATTGGCTCCAGTGATGAGGAGGGAGGGGATGATGAGGTCACTGACTCCACGTGGGTGCCTAATAGGAGAGAGGAGGAGGAGGAGGATGAGGAGGAGGCACATCTCCAACGAGGCAGGATGCCCTTTGGTGGCCAGCGTAAGGGCAGTACACCGACGGAATCACACCGCAGAGCTCCGCCTGTGCAGGGCGCAGCCTCTGCCCGTCATTCAAAAAGTTCCTTGGTGTGGGCCTTTTTTGAGGCTAGTGCATCAGATCGCACAGCTGCTGTTTGCAACATATGTCTCAAGCGTATATCGCGTGGCCAAAACATCAGCCGCTTGGGTACCACATGCCTGACCAGACATATGTTGACCTGCCATGCAGCTCGTTGGCAAGCCTACCTCAAAGACCCACACCAAAGAACAAAGCGGACCTCTCCTTGCACCGCATCAGCTGGGATCTCCAACCCCACTATAACTTCAGTCCTCTCTGAAACATGCACTGAGAGGAATGAAGGTGTAGAATTAGGTGTGTCACAGCCAAGTACTTGCGGCCACTCTGCTAGCAGTACACCGACGTCCGATTCTAGCAGGCAAATTTCCCTGCCCCAGCTGCTGGACCGTCGAAAGAAGTTCACTCCCAGCCATCCACATGCCCAGCGGTTGAATGCTAGCTTGGCTAAATTGCTAGCGCTTCAACTGCTGACTTTTCAGTTGGTAGACTCGGCCCCCTTCCGTGAGTTTGTGCAATGTGCGGTTCCTCAGTGGCAGGTTCCCAAACGCCACTTTTTCTCACGGAAGGCTATTCCGGCTCTCTACCGGCATGTGGAAGGCAATGTCTTGGCCTCGCTGGACAGGGCGGTCAGCGGTAAGGTGCATATTACCGCTGACTCATGGTCCAGCAGGCATGGACAGGGACGTTACCTTTCTTTCACGGCCCATTGGGTCACTCTTTTGGCAGCTGGGAAGGATGCAGGACAAGGTGCAGTAGTGTTGGAGGTTGTTCCACCGCCACGCCTCCAAAATGCTACTACTGGTTGTGACACACCTCTCTCCTCCACCCCCTCCTCTTCTTCTTCCTCCATGGCCTCTTCCTGTGGTTTGTCCTATGAACCAGCGGTGCTCCGTAGCCGTTCACGGGGCTACGCAAGTACGCAGGCAAAAAGATGCCATGCCGTGCTTGCGCTGGTGTGTTTGGGGGACAGAAGCCACACTGGGGCAGAGGTCCTGTCTGCTCTGCAGGGCCAGGCCGA
Organism: Rana muscosa; assembly: GCA_029206835.1. Taxonomy (NCBI): domain Eukaryota; kingdom Metazoa; phylum Chordata; class Amphibia; order Anura; family Ranidae; genus Rana; species Rana muscosa. The sequence continues at coordinate 809,792,347 of CM055116.1, forward strand.
GAGGTGGTTGACGCCACGCCAGCTTAAGCCAGGAATGGTGGTTTGCGACAATGGCACCAACCTCCTCTCCGCCCTCCGACAGGGACAACTGACCCATGTGCCCTGTGTGGCTCACGTCCTTAACCTGGTGGTGCAGCGGTTCTTGGGCAGGTACCCGGGCTTACAGGATGTCCTGAGGCAGGCCAGGAAAGTCTGTGTGCATTTCCGCAGATCTTATAATGCCAGTGCTCGCCTGGCTGAGCTGCAAAAGGAGTTGAACCTGCCCAAGAACCGCCTTATATGTGACATGCCCACCAGGTGGAACTCAACGTTGGCCATGCTGCAGCGGCTGCACACGCAGCAGAGGGCCATCAATGAGTACCTGTGCGACTACGGCACCAGGACAGGGTCAGGGGAGCTTGGTTTTTTTTCTCCACGCCAGTGGGGCATGATCAGGGATGCATGCACTGTCCTGGCACCATTTGAGGAGGCCACGAGGATGGTGAGCAGTGACAGTGCATGCATCAGTGACACTGTACCTCTTGTCCACCTGTTGGAGCACACGCTGCGTGGAATAATGGACAGGGCACTTGAGGCAGAACAGAGGCAGGAAGAGGAGGACTTCCTTGCCTCTCAAGGCCCCCTTTACCCAGACAGTGTTCCTTCTGTCCCACCCATCGCACAGGAAGAGGAAGAGGAGGAGGAGGAGGAGGAGGAGGAGGATTGTGTCAGCATGGAGGTGGAGGCTGGCACTCAGCATCATCAGCAGCAGTCTTTTAGGGATGATTTACAGTCCCAAGAAACCAGTGGACTTGTACGTGGCTGGGAGGAGGTGGCTGCGGATCATGTCGTCCTTAGTGACCCAGAGGACTCCGGAGCGAATGCCTCAGCAAACCTACGCTGCATGGCCTCCCTGATCCTGCAAAGTCTGCGGAAGGATCCTCGTATTCTTCGGATCAAGGAGAGGGACCATTACTGGCTGGCCACTCTCCTTGATCCACGGTACAAGGGTAAGGTTGCGGACCTTATGTTACCTTCGCAGAGGGAGCAGAGGATGAGACAACTCCGGGAGGCCTTGCAGAAAGGTCTGTGCAACGCGTTCCCAGAGACTGGGAGGTTACAAACTCCTGGTCCTGGACAACGAGTTGCTGAGGCTTCGGCCAGTCAAAGAAGGAGCGGTGGGGAAGGTGGCCGTCTGACCGATGCGTTCAGACAATTCTTTAGTCCGCAGCCCCAAAGTATGATCGGTTCCAGCAACCATCGCCAGCGTCTGATAAACATGGTGCAGGAATATCTAGGGGCAAGGTCAGACTTGGACACCTTCCCCACCGAAAATCCTCTGGCTTACTGGGTCTTGAGGATGGATCACTGGCCAGAGCTTGCACAGTATGCAATTGAGCTACTGGCCTGTCCTGCATCCAGCGTTCTTTCGGAACGCACATTCAGTGCTGCTGGAGGATTTGTCACGGATCACAGGGTGCGCCTGTCCACCGACTCGGTTGATCGACTGACTTTCATCAAGATGAACCAGTCTTGGATCACCACCAGCTACCACACACCTGATGCTGATATAACAGACTAATTGATTTTAACGTGTCACATCCCTTCAAGACTGATGCTGATGCTGAGTGCCTGTGCTGTTATGTTGACTGGCTATCCTCCTCCTCCGAGTCCTCAATGATACGATTGATGATGATAGCTTGGAAGATCATTTTTGTTTATGGGTGCCGCCACCAGTGGCTAAGGCCCAATTTTTCAGCCCCTGTTTTACAGGGGCGTGTAATTACAATTTTTTTAGCAATAATTTGCCATAGGGCTCATTGCTGTGCTCCAAGTACAGTATCTGTGAGGGGTTGGAGTGTTGTGGCACCAGTGCCTAAGGCCCAATTTTTCAGCCCCTGTTTAACAGGGGCGTGTCATTACAATTTTTGAAGCAATACTTTGCAACAGGGCTCATTGCTGTGCTCCAAGTACAGTATCTGTGAGGGGTTGTAGTGTTGTGCCACCAGTGCCTAAGGCCCAATTTTTCAGCCCCTGTTCAACAGGGGCATGCAATTACAATTCTTGATCTAATAATTCACAGCAGGGCCCATTGCTGCACCCACCAAGAGTAACTCTGAGGGCTTACAGTGTTGTGGCAACGCCACCACCACCACCACCACCACGAAAGGCCCAATTTTTCAGCCCCTGTTCAAAAGGGGCATGTAATTACAATTCTTGATCTAATAATTCACAGCAGGGCCCATTCCTGCACCCACCAAGAGTAACTCTGAGGGCTTACAGTGTTGTGGCAACACCACCACCACCACCACCACCACCACGAAAGGCCCAATTTTTCAGCCCCTGTTCAACAGGGGCATGCAATTACAATTCTTGATCTAATAATTCACAGCAGGGCCCATTGCTGCACCCACCAAGAGTAACTGTCAGGGCTTACAGTGTTGTGGCACCAGCACCACCATCAAAGGCCCAATTTTTACTACCACTGTTCAACAATTATATGTAATTAAAATTCCTGATATAATAGTTGACAGCAGGGCGTTCCAGCACCAACCAAGAGTAACTGTGAGTGCTTACAGTGTTGTGCCAACACCAACAACTAAGGGGCCTATTTCTGCAGAGTATATACGGCAGGTCCCTACTTTCAAACATCCAACTTACAAACGACTCCTACTTGCAAACGCAAGAAGACAACAGGAAGTGAGAGGAAATCTACCACTAGGAAGGAAAATTCTCTCCTGTAAGAATAAATATGGGAGAAAGGTGTCTCCTCTGTACTGATGCTTTATCAGCAATCCTTGTTTCAAGAAAAACACCACATTTCAAAAACAGTTGTCATTGGGACGGAAAGTGAGGTGAAATGTTCTGAACAGGGGCACAGACAGCAAAACAAATGTTACAGGGGTGATAACCCTTACCTATGTTTTCCAAAAAGTTTAAAAATAGATTTTTGGGCTGGAGCTACACTTCAACAATGTACCTGTTCAAAATTACAAACAGATTCTACATAAGAACAAACCTACAGTCCCTGTCTTGTATGCACCGCCTGTATACGGCTGTTCAGAGTATATAGGGCCTTTTGTATTTTATGTGCGGGGTTCCCCTTAATATCCATACAAGACCCAAAGGGGCTGGTAATGGGCTGGGGTAGGGGGGGGGGGTCATGGGGTAGCTATGCCATTTTTCTTAAAGATTTTCATCCATATTACCGGGACCAGACATTACATTAAAGCCGCAAGCAGTTTTAAATGGCTTTTTTTTCCTTTAGAAGTGTCATTTTGTGCAGGGACAGTTCTAAACACGGGAAACACGTGGCACTTCACAGGCATACTTTAGACACCCCCCAGGTACGATAAATAAAGGAATATTTGACTTTTTTTTTTCACTTTATGCATCATTAAAATGACTGCTCCCGAAAAACGACCGTTTTTAAAACTTCTTTTTGCATTGATACATGTCCCCTGGTGCAGAACCCGGGTTCCCAAACCCTTTTTAGGACAATAACATGCATAATAGTTGTTATAATTAGCACTTTAGAATTCGAACGTTCGCATCCATTATATTTAATAGGGTTCTAATGTTCGTACAAACTTTCGGTCCGTTCGCGGGTTCTGGTGCGAACCGAAGCCGGGGGTGTTCGGCTCATCACTACACACCACCTGTCAAAGTGCCAAAACACCTCCTCTTCCCCTTCAGCACTGTATCCGCTGTGATGTCTGCCGTCACCACCACTGACATCTTTGCCTGGCCTTCTTCCAAGTTTGTAAGTTCATCATCTTTGGCCATCTTGATTGGATGGCCTAGGATGATGTATCTCCTATGCATGCCAACAGCAATTTGGTTCCATTTTAACACAGTAAAAGACAAATATTGGTCAATAAACTGAGCAAAACAGCACAGATTACCCCTGAAAATGCTGGCTACAACGGTGTAGAATTTGAACACATATTCCTGATCTTTACGAAGCTTTCAATGCTATTTGATATAAAATGGTTTCATAAAGATACACATGTACATTTTAGCAGGCTTTTAAACTATGTTATTTACAATGCCAATGCTAGAAGCTAGGTGACTGCACACACTTTCGTAATATAATTTCTAAATTTAGGAAGATATTCTGTGTATGTGCTCCTGACATCTGAATTCTAAATACGTTTCCGAAAATTATCTAATTTCATTAAAACCCACATTATTAAAGTACCTAAAATGCAGAAATATGTGTAAGCAATTTGCTAACAGTTATCTTTTTTTTATTAAACTAATTAGCTGCTGTTATGACATTATGTCTATATGACTACATAGGAAATAAATGTGTTTGACAACATGTATTGAACTACGTTTTATTGTACACCTTTTACTGTTAGACACTTTGTATTACATACTTCATATTTGTTATTGTGACATTATTTTACATTGCAATAACTACAAAAATATTTTTTTTAATAGTATTTTGATTTGTTTTCCCCATGTGCAGGAACAAAAGCAAATACAATTAAACTAAAAAAAAAAAGAACATCAAAATAATAAAGCAAAATATCTTAAGGTTTTCATATTATGTTGTACTTCAGTGCTTTTTAGTTTCACATGATGTTCTCTTGAAACCAGGTGGATATTCTAAAGTTTAGAAATAGATTCTGGGTATTTTTCTTGAAACTAACTTGCAAATTAGCTGCTGCAGGTGCTCTGTTTACAGCAATTGAGTCATATCTATCTATCTATCTATCTATCTATCTATCTATCTATCTATCTATCTATCTATCTATCTATCTATCTATCTATCTATCTATCTATCTATCTATCTTTATTTCTGTCTATCTAAAGTATATTCTTTATCATGATTATTATTGTTTATTATTATTATTTCTATATAGATCATTTTGCTTTCTAAAATACTCCTGAAGAAGCAGATAGTACAGTGAAACATGTTGAAAAACAATGGATAAGCTCTATGTGATAGACCATAAGATTCAGCTATTGGTATTATGTAATTATCCACCATAAAGAGAGCGGTTTTTAGTGCCTTTGGAATGGCACACTTTTGTAAATGTTTTACGTGATTGATGCAATAAAAGAATGTTTTTAGACTATCTATGTATTTTTGTCCATGTGAGCACCATTAAAGTCCATAAAGCCTCTAAATTTAATGCTTCCATATAATCAAGAAAAGGGGGGAACAAAGGGGTAACAAACCCCGGGACTTTAAAGCGGAGGTTCACCCAATTTTTTTTTAAAAGCCAGCAGCTACAAATACCGCAGCTGCTGACTTTTGTAAAATGGACACTTACCTGTCCAGTGCGCCCGCGATGTCGGCAGAAGAGGCTGAGCAATCGCTCCGTCCTCGGATGCTGCTGCCTCCATGCTCGGTGAGGGAATCAGGAAGTGAAGCCTTGCGGCTTCACTGCCCGGTTCCCTACTGTGCATGTGCTAGTAGAGTGGCGTGCCGTCACTGGTCCCACTCTCTCCTGGGAACAGTGTATTTCCCAAGAGACAGCGGGGGGGGGTGACGCAAAGGGGCTTGACTCCTGTGGGAGTCAATACCCAGAAGTGGTGCAAATACCTGTTTTATACAGGTATCTGCACCCCCCTGGAAAGTGCCAAATGTGACACCGGAGGGGGGGGAGGGTTCCGAAAAAACGGAAGTTCCATTTTTGGGTGGAACTCCGCTTTAATGCCGTTTTTAAATTGTAAATGGTATCAACACAAAAGCAGTATCATAAAATTCAAATGTTTTATTAAAGATATAAAAACATGAACAAATATAAAACATCCAAACCAAATCCAGGGGTATGAATGATTACCCGGTTTTCTGGGCAGCATCATCAAGTACGTGAGATCATGCAGAGACACTGGTGTCTCCTGATGGGGGATGACAATGTCTCTAAACATCTCAAGTCACATCCAGAGATCACTTTTAAGCGATCTCGATCTCTTCGAGACAGTTTTGTACATAATCACCACATCTCCCATTCAGGCACTTCTCAAGCCTCAAAAGGCCCCAGACCGTGTCACAAGTGCCAATTCTGTCGGTATATTCAGGCTGCACGAAGTATTGTTCTCCCAAATGGGCATCTTCACAAACCAAAATTTTTAGTAACATGCGTATCGATAGGAGTGGTGTATTTAATGCTATGTGTACATAATCACCACATCTCCCATTCAGGCACTTCTCAAGCCTCAAAAGGCCCCAGACCGTGTCACAAGTGCCAATTCTGTCGGTATATTCAGGCTGCACGAAGTATTGTTCTCCCAAATGGGCATCTTCACAAACCAAAATTTTTAGTAACATGCGTATCGATAGGAGTGGTGTATTTAATGCTATGTGAATGTGAGGCGTTTTACATCGATAAAACCAAGCGACCCTTTTTTCATCGCATTAGAGACCATGTCTCTCTTGTCTTGAAAAAAAGAATGGAAAAACCCATCAGTCGCCACATTGGTTTATACCACAATTTCGATTGATCCAAAATGCATTTTTCTGCACTTGAATATATCCCTCCAGGAGATAGAGGTGGTGACTATGACAAGCTGTTGCTCCAGTGGGAGGCAAGATGGATACATGAATTGTCCGCTCTTAAATATCCCGGATTAAACGATGCGTTCAGCTTCAAGCCTTTTTTGTAATTATTCTCTTTTTTCACAATATCTTTATCTTATTCTTTCATTATTCATACCTCTTACCATCTTGGTAATTATGTCTGCATATATATTGAATATTTTATTATATGAATCATTGTTATTATGCATTGCAAATGTGTCTATTTCCTTGTTTATATCTCTATGTGAGGTACTGGAGAGCTCTGTCCCTGGCAGCCAACTAAATGTATCAAATCAATATTTACTAGTTCAAGCTTGGATTCTTTTCTTGCCCTCCACGGTTGCATTTATCCTGGCCATACGGACGCCCCGGGCACAATTTGGACTGAATGTAAAATCAATTGTCCAAGTCCATTTAAGCCCTAAAGGTTTCAGTCCCATGTTTCATGGTCCGCCATTTTCCCTTTTTTTCATTCATTTGTCGGCCGTGCTTAGTATTATGCGATCCCTTTTTTGGCCGCCTAATTTACTGGGTTCAGCCTGTTGTCCCTCCTGACATTTCCAAGTCTTCAGGGCTTCCCTTATCCAAAATGGCACTGCGCGCTACCAAGCTCTCTGGTGACGTCATATGCACCAGTTACCATTAGTCATGTGCAGTCTTCCTGCTAACATGACAAGCACCACATCTGCGCGCGCAACTCTATCCATCACACATGCGCAATGGGCATCCTCGTGTCATGTCCGCAGCCCGGCGGTGACGTCAGACGCCGCCGGGCTGGGAGGACTATTTGAACGCGGCAATTTGCCGCGATTCTCTGTCAGTGGTCCAGCTAGAGAGGAAAAGATAACATCTCTCCTATCTCTCTCCCACCCGATTGTTTTTTCTCAAACTGGTGAGTGCATTGATTTAATTACTTGCCACTATTTGTTTTATCATTAGTTGCCAAACTAATCGCAATCCTTCTGTATATTTAACTTTTTCAGATATGCTTGTTTGAGCACCATCCTCAGTTGCTCTAGCTCAGTGCAGCATTGCTACTGAGGTGGAATGACATTTTACCTGGATAATTTTCTAGTTTACAGCCCTGCTTTCGGTTCTTTGGTCCCAGTCAGCAGTCTATCCATTGATTCTACCCTCGTATAAGGTATTTATATCTATAATATTTAGTGAGTTCCTGGTTTAAATGTCTTTCTGATACCCATAGCCAATTGTTGGACTCTATTATATTTTTACTTTTCTACCGTAGGGACTCAAAGGTTCATTTCCTCCTGTGGCCACTCTTGAATGGAACTCCAGGGTGGGGCTTTATTTGAATCCGGATGGGACCTCTAGCAACTATTAATGATCAAGTGTCTATCTAGTGCATTGGCAGCCCAGGTGAGACTCTCCTTCCCTCCATATATCATACATGCTTTCATATTCATGATTTCATACCATGTTTGTACTTGTTAGGATCAGCAATAGATCCACCATACATGTTCTTGATGTAATTGTTTTGTATGTAAACAATATGACATGATCTTTCATTTGTGTCTTTTGTTATTCCCAGCATAATATGTACTGTACAGAAAACTCCAGAGGAAGCTCGTTTTGAGCGAAACATGTCGAGCGGTATTTGTCATAGTCATTTATGCATGTGGTAGCACTTTTTTCACTTGACATGGATGTTTTATATTTGTTCATGTTTTTATATCTTTAATAAAACATTTGAATTTTATGATACTGCTTTTGTGTTGATACCATTTACAATTTAAAAACACCATAAAAGTCCCGGGGGTTTGTTACCCCTTTGTTCCCCCCTTTTCTTGATTTAATTTTATGGGATGTGGTGTTATCTTTGATGCCTCTCCGCCCTAGATCTTTATTGCTTCCATATAATGATCTTAGGACAAAGGTACTTTTAAGTGTTAATACCTATTGGCATACAATTAACCTATCTATCTTAGACTATATGGCCCAAAGTCTGTGTAAACATTACAATCACACATACATATTAACAAAAGTACGTTGACACTCCACTGAATGATTAAAGTGACACTAAACAATATCCTTATTCTCCAAAAGGAATCAATACACATCCACTTCTTAATGGCCCTGTAATCTATTTTTCATAAAATTGTTTTTTACTGTGTTTTTCATCCACTGCTTAATGGTTCTTTTCCAGTTAGGTGTACTGTAAATGATACAGCAAATAGACATTTTAGACAATTGTGTTTGTCCCACCTTGTGGCAACAGTTTTGGGCAAATATTTTTCTGGCCCAGCAGAAGAGTGGGGGCTGTTGTAGTGGAAAACGGGGGACAACTCCATATTAATGCCCATGGTTTTGGAATGGGATGTCCAACAAGCTCATATAGGTGTGATTGTTAGCGGTCCAAAATATTTGTACTAGCTATCTATCTATCTATCTATCTATCTATCTATCTATCTATCTATCTATCTATCTACCTATCTATCAATTCTCATGTCTTTCGACATAAGAACAGGTACATCACTAACCATCCTTGGTTGGACATCTGTGCATGGGTGTACAGCCTAACTTTTTCTAAATTTACTACTAAAGATACAATTTTGTTCACAAACACCGACGCAGAGTTGGATACAGGCAAAGATTTCTAATTTGTGGCCCTCTGGTGATCCACATACTGATTGTTGACATATAACTAATAAACTTATTTTATGTGTTTTTTTTTTTATTTTAACATTTTTGCAAAGTGTTTGCTGTGTCCAAAATAAAAAATATAATATTGCATTTTTTTAAGAAGCTTATTTGCAGGTTAAATAATTTTTAATGAAAGTGGTTCTTGAAAATTTAATAATTCAAGCTGTTAACTGCCTTTTGCAAGGTGATAGATTAAGGTTAGGAGCCACAAGAATATTGAACATACGAGATAGGGCTAGGTAGAGGCTTAAATAAAGAAAACTAAAAATATGCGGTTTGAGAACACATCCAATACATACCATTCCCCATTAAATTGGATTTAGTCAATGCCTTGTCTACATATAGACAGCCACAGAACCTATATAATTCATATGTCAATAAATAATAGGATTGACTAGCAACTCTGTAAGCAATATTCTGCACACATCTGCAAAAGTGTTCAGGTAAACTAGTTGATAAAAATGCCTAATAAAACTAGTTGCACTATATAATCTTTTTAGGAGGACAGTGAAGAAAAAGTAGATGTAATAGTGTATTGTAGAAAACATGATAAAGAGTAGGTGTAATAGTGTATGTTGAACAAACAATAAAGAGTCAATTGCAATAGTGTATGTAGAACACATGATAAAAAGTAGGTGTAATGGGCTATGTAGAACACAGGATAAAGAGTAGGTGTAATAGTGTATGTGGAACACAGGACATACAGTAGGTTTATTAGTATATGAAGGACATAAGATTAGTTATTAGCATAGATAAGTTATATTAGAGCAGTTATAATAATGGATTTGGAACACATGATAAAGAGTGTGTGTGATTGTGTATGTAGAACACGGTATGAAGAGTAAGTGGAATGCCTCGTACACACGACAAGAAAACCGTGTTTTTTTTTCAGCAGGAAAACGGCTGAAATTTGTCTTGCATACACATGGTCACACAAATCTTGGACGAAATTCCAAACGTCAAGAACGCGGTGACGTACAACACGTACGACGAGCTGAGAAAAATGAAGTTCAATAGGCAGTTTGGCTCTTCTGCTTGATTCTGAGCATGCGTGTTTTTTTTGCGTCGTAATTGCCTACAGACAATCGCGATTCCCGATAGGAATTTTTCCTGTCACGAAAATTGAGATCCTGCTCTGAATCTTTTCTTGGCTCGAATTCTCACAGAAAAAATGCGATGGAGCATACACACGCTCAGAATTCGCGACAAAAAGATCACATCACACTTTTCTCTTCGGGAATCGCGATCATGTGTACAAGGCATTATAGTGTATGAAAGACATAGAATAAAGAGCAAGTGTAATAGTGTATGAAAGACACAGAATAAAGAGTAAGTGTAATAGTGTATGAAAGACACAGAATAAAGAGTAAGTGTAATAGTGTATTAAAGACACAGAATAAAGAGTAAGTGTAATAGTGTATTAAAGACACAGAATAAAGCGTAAGTGTAATAGTGTATGAAAGAGACAGAATAAAGAGTAAGTGTAATAGTGTATGAAGGGACACAGGATAAATAATAGGTGTAATATAGTATGAAGGGACAGAGGATAAAGAATAGGTGTAAGAATTTATGAAGGGACACAGGATATAGAGTTGATGTAATAGTGGATGTAGAACACATGATAAAAAAAAGGTGTAATAACATCAATAGAACACAGGATAAAGAGTAGGTGTCATAGTGTATATAGAACACATAATAAAGCATAGTCATAATAGTGTAATATTCTGCGCACATCTGCAAAAGTATTCAGGTAAACTAGTTGATAAACATGCCTAATAAAACTAGGTACACTATATAATCTTTTTAGGAGAACAATAAATAAAAAGTAGATGTCATAGTGTGTTGTAGAAAACATAATAAAGAGTAGGTATAATAAATGTATACATAGTATAAATGTAATAATTTTTTTTTTCATAAATAGTATATGAAGGGCACAGGATATAGAGTAGGTGTAATAGTGTATGTGGAACACAAGATATAGAATAGGTTTAATAGTATATGAAGGACAAAAGATTAGTTAAAGATTAGTTATTAGCATCACTTAGTTATATTAGAGTAGTTATAATAATGTATTTGGAACACATGATAAAGAGTATGTGTAATCGTGTATATAGAACACAGGATAAAGGGTAGATGTAATAGTGTATGTAGAGCACAGGATAAAGAGTAGGCATAACAGTGTATGAAGGGACACAGGGTAAAGAGTAGGTGTAAGAATTTATGAAGGGACACAACAATAGAACACATGATAGAGTAGGCGTCATAGTGTATGAAGGATAAAATATATAGAGCAAATGTATTGTATGTAGAATACAGGATAAAAGAGTAGGTGTAAAAGTGTATGTAGGACACAGGATAAAGAGTAAGTGTAATAATGTATGAAGGACATAGGATATAGAATAGGAGAAATACTATAAAAATGTATGTACAACACAGGATGCCATGATTAGGTTTTCATAGCGAATGTAGCTTTAGATAACCAATCTCTGTGTAGCATAATTTGTTAACGATGGGAGTAGTGCATCTTTTATCCTCACTGATCATCTTATCAATTCAAACATAAGCCACTGAACACCTCAAGGGCTACCACTGCTTGTAGCTTCTTGGCTTCATGCTTTTGTGCTATGAAATGCACTAAAAAAGGTCAAATATCTCCAAGTGACAAGCTTGGAACTGTTCATCACCATTGTACTAAACAGCTGAACCTGAAGCCACCTTGAAGGGGTTCCCACCAAGTAGAATGAAGTATGTCTACAGCATTAAATGTGAAGGTGATGAGGAAAATTATGCATGCCAAATGTAGCCAAACCATAGAAACACCTTGCTTTACTGGATCTATGAACAGGTTTTTGCATTAGTAATATTAAATATTATTAAAACTCTAATAAAATTACGGGTATTCTCTTCTTTTCATGACTTGTAAACTATGTAACTCAGAGCATTCCAGAGAAGTTTTTTTTGGGAATAAATCTTTCCTCATGGAAATTCCGAGGCTATCACTGATGGCTTCCTTCTGATAATGTTAGCTACTTGGCTTTTATGCAGACCCACCGATTTCAACACAATCTGGAGTCACAAACCTGGAACAAGTATGCATGTACTAAGATTCAAAGTAAAGTTAGAAGTCCTTTATTTTTACTACATGTAGATATAGATTGTGAAAAAATTAGGGCTGTGGAAATTAACTATTAATTCCTCGATTAATCGATTAATTGTTTTGATCGATCAAAATTCTTTTGATCGATCAAAAGTCTTCAGGGAGATCCGGTGATGTCACGGACACCGGCGGGGCTTGCCATGTGCATCTGAAGGGCTCCTTTGCTGTGCCTTCATATCTGCATGCCGGCGGGACCTTACTATCTGCCACATGCAAGGGCTGTTACACTTCCCTCTATCACTTCCCTTTATCAACCTGGGATTCTACAGCCATCCACTGGGAGTTGTGATAGTTCCCTTCATGGGACATCTACATGCCGACGGACTGATGTTAGCCCCTTCTCATCTGGATTAAGCAGTGGTATCGTTGTACACATTTTTATACCAGTATCATACTTAGCTACATGTTTTTATGACTGCTTTTGCTACTGTTTGGAATTACTCGCACCATTTTTACAGTTTATGTAGCTACATCGATTTTATCTCCAGTGCAATATTTATTTTGTTACCTACTTGAAGACTATAAAAGTTAATGCTATTCCCATCGAGCGCTGCCTTTGTGTGTTTTTTGTATCCTGCTATCCATTTTTCCAGTGGTTGGGAGCTGCACTGGGAATCGGCCTGCAAGGAGATCAGCTAAAAGTAGTTGGATCTATGTGCGTTATAATTAATCGAAATTAGTCAATTAAAAAAAATCGATTAATCAAGCAGGAAAATTTTAATCAGTAACAGCCCTAGAAAAAATATTACTGTTCAATGTAAAAGAGTGGCTAGTTTTGGCTAATATTTGTACTGTTAACATTCTTTATGAAAAAAAAAAAGAATTATTGAAGATGAAAAAAGAATTACATTTATTCAGCTATATAAAAATTAGAAAATGTATAAAAATAGGATTATACAATCAATCCAGTTTGCATACATTTTGTCCTTCATCTATTTTCCAAAATGCCTTCTAGACTCTCGACATCAATGACTGCTTGTGAGCATTGCCTTATAGTGCCAAATGCACGTTCTGCTACAAACACAAATGAAAAGTACAGCTGATTTGAGCTGAGATAAGGAGCCCTAATTAGTATATTAAATATGTTGTAGAGTGATAAGAGCTGTCACATATTCCTATATCAAAGGCTACAAAAGAACAATATCAAGTAATACTTTTTAAAGTTTAAGAACCTGAAATGTGGTAGCACCTAGTTATCCACAAATTCTCAAGCGATTTCCACAATTTAGCTAGGGACAGGGGCATTCTAGGGACAGGTAGAATGTAGTAGCCGTCTGATGGCCACAGTTAAACTAGGAGGAGGGCCTATGGGTAGAATGTGGTAGTGTCTCTTTTCGATGACCACAGTTCAACTAGGGAGGGGCCCATGGGTGGAGTGCGGTAGCCATTCAATGTCTGCAGTCCAGCTTGGGGGGTGGGGGGGGGAATATAGCTAAAATGTATTAGCCACCTAATGTCTACAATTCGATTGGAGGGGGGAGGGTGGAACCTTCTAAAGTTTATCACACAGGATTGGGTAAAAAAAAATTGACAATTTTTTTATTTTTTCTGTGCTAATGTTATATTTCAGGACCTATTCTTTAGAAGGCCATAGTTGTATTTTTATTTTTATTTCTATAGCCCTAGAATATTTTTTTTATATTTATGTTGCTTAAAACACCCTGTTTTAGGTATTTTTTTTCTTGTTCTTTGCTTGTTTTTGTTTTTTTAACCACTTCAGCCCCGGAAGGATTTGCCCCCTTCCTTACCAGGCCATTTTAACTGACAATTGCATGGTCGTGTGACGTTGTACCCAAACAAAATTTATTTTTTCCCGACAAATAGAGCTTTCTATTTGATCACCTCTCTCCGGTTTTGATTTTTTGTGCTATAAACAAAAAAAAAAGACAATTTTGAATAAAAAAACACAATATTTTGTACTATTTGCTATAATAAATATCCCCAAAAACCCCCTAAAAAACGAATTTCTTCATCAGTTTAGGCCGATATATATTCTTCTACATATTTTTGGTAAAAAAAATCGCAATAAGCGTATATTGATTGGTTTGTGCAAAAGTTATAGCGTCTACAAAATAGCACCTGCTATGACGTGTTAAAGTGGCGTCGTACAGCTACGCTTATTTGCGCAGCCGTGCCAACCTGCCGGCGGCTGGTCGGCTAGCGGTTAACAAAAAAATTTGCTATTTTAATTTGTAACAATCTTTATTACTTATTCTTTATATTAGTTTTACAGAAAACTGTACATGCTCCTACATCCTCTATGTATAATTTTTATTTGGTTTCAGTCTTGACAATTTATGTTTTGATTACTGATTTTATTCAGCTTTATTTGTTAGACTATTAATTTTCAAAGCGAAACATTTATTACAAAGTACTAAACAATATTCCTCTCACCATATGCTTTTTTTTTTCCAGCGCGAAATCGATACCTGATTTGCATTTCAGCAACCGAAACCCAAGATCAGTATGTGATCTGACTCAAAAAGAAAGCAGTAGTATAACCAGGTTTTGATAAAAACAATTTTGGTCTCATATGTTGTTAAGAAAAAAAAAAAAACTATAATGCACTTTCTTATCTTTAATTCTAAATAAACTGATTACAAAACTAATTTGGGGAGTTTCAGGGAGCACTTTTTTTGATAACAATTTTTTTTTTTTTTACTGTATTGCGCAAAGGTTTGCATAAGTTGTAATATGGAAGGAGAACTTTTGACATTCAATAAATAATTTTTTTTTTTATGTGTATTATACAGTATATGACTCAATTTTAGCTAGTTACTGTATTTATTGGCGTATAACACTCACTTTTTTACCCTGAAAATAGAGGGTAAACTGTACCTGCGTGTTATACGCAGGGGGCTGTGGAAAGTTTTTTTCCTGAAACTTCCCTCTTAAAGTTAGGGTGCGTGTTATACGCCTGTGCGTGTTATACGCCGATAAATACAGTATTTATTTCGTTTTGTGTGGTTACAAAATTAAGTTCACAAAACAAAGTTCAAGTACACAAAACCTTTATTGCAGATATGAAGATAAATAATGTGTTTTGTTAAAAGTGATAACAACTTATTTAACAGGGCAATTCATAAGCACAGATGATATGACTTTTGTTGCCTATTCCAGCTAGTTTTCTCTTTGATTCCCCCACATCGCACTTGATTAATACAAGGCAAAGAAGACATCATATGTGCTGTAGGTGCATATTTATTGGCCTTTCTATTATTTCATTACTGACAGGAATAGATAATAATATATCAGTAAGATTTTTGTGTATTTATGTGGAAAATTTCTGTATAAAATAAAATTATATGCAGCACTGCACTCTGTAGTATCTGGTTGCAGATAGTCTAGTGGGTTAGAGTTACATCATACAGTTTATTGATATTCTACTTATTAAAGTTGAAGATATTTTCGTGTATATAAAGGATTGTATAGTGAAATTAGGCTTCCATCTTCATGTGCTATTATTATTATTATTATTATTATTATTATTATTATGATCTTTGGGTGAACAGAAAAAAGTAGAGTGCCAAACCATCAGCTCAAAAGTCCATATATCTTTATTCTTGGCGCTGTAGTAACAACCATTAGAAATATAGTAGCCAATGTGCTTTGGGGGCTAAAGAATCCCCCTTCATTAGGGTTTGGGGCTAAGTAGCTAGTGTTCATATATGGCCTGTTTTCAGATCATGATTCCTATTCAGGAGTTTTCACCACAGTCCATATAGGAACTTTAGCCACTTAGCCAAAGCCCTGATGAAGAATAAACGAATATGGACTTTGAAGTTGTCTGTTTGACATTCTATTCCTTGTGTTCACCCAATTTTCCAGATTCATTGGGATTATCCCCCCCACTTTGTGTTAATGAGCTACCATCAACCTGTATATGAAGAAAGCCAATTTTGAGTTAACACATCAATTTAATTTAATCTCATCCATGAATATGATCTTAACTTTGAATTGCCCATTTACCAGTTTAATGGTAAAAAAAAAAAAAATTGTGGCAATATTGAAAATTAAGTTCTTATTTTGGTAAGCATGCACCTAAAAGTACCTCCACGGCAGATAACTACCTCACTCAAACTGATGTCACTGGAAGATGCCAGTGTAGGTAATGATTGTGTTTATACAATGGACACTTGATTGGCTTAGCTGACACGCATCTTGATGCTCCTTGCCAGGATTAAGCACCAGGACTGCTTCAGTTTTGCACCTTGTTTCTTTTGTCACCAAATCTGTTGACATTTTAACTTTGGATCCTTAGTGCCACTCTCAGGCTAAGGCTACACTGGTGATGAAACCCTTTTCCAATGAGATGGCAATTAAAGTGTTATTTCATTATTTAATCTTTCCACAAAAAATTAATAGGTGCACTAACATCATACACCCCCCCCTCCCGGTCTTGCATTACTTACCTCCTATGGATGAGGTGCTGTCAGTGCCAATGCAACCAGTGTAGTGGCCAGAGGAAATCCCCTCTTTACTTCCCCTTCACTCTGCAGGGCTTCCGGGACAGCTCAGAGTGCTTCTAAAGAGTTCTAAACTGTCCCAGAAGCCCTAGAAAATTTTTCTTTCTGCAAAGGTAAACATACACTTTAAATCTCTCAGTATCAAACAGGTTTAACCACTTCTCGTCCGGCCTATAGCAGAATGATGTCAAGGCGGGGGTATCATTGTTCTGAGTGGATGTCATATGGCGTCCTTCGGAACAAGGCTTGCAACACGGCGGACGGTTGTGCGTGGTGTGTCGCTCTGACACACTGCATCTCTGATCACGGTAAAGAGCCTATGACATTGGCTCTTTTTCATGTAATCAGCTGTGTCCAATCACAGCTGATCACAATGTAAGTAAGAAATGCCGGTTATTGGCATTCCTCTCCTCACACTGACAACGTGTGAGGAGAGCTGATAAGCGGCTTTCCTCACAGGGGAGATCCGCACTGATAATCAGTGCTATGAATATCAGTGCAGCCCCATCAGTGATGTCCACCAGTGCTTACCAGTTCTGCCAATCAGTGCCCATAAGTGATGCCTGTCGGTGCCCATCAGTGTCTCCACATCAGTGCCACCTATAAGTGCCATCTATCAATGTCCATCAGTGCCACCAATTAGTGCCCACCAGTGCTGCCTATCAGTGCCCATTATTGCCGCCTATCAGTCCCGCTTATCATTGCTCATCAGTGCTGAATATCAGTGCTGCCTATCAGTGCCCTGATGGCATATCAGTGCCCATCAGTGCTGCATATTAGTGCCTCCTCATCAGTGCCACCTCATCACTGTCGCCTCATCAGTGCCCATCAGTGCAGGATATCAGTGCCCGCCAGTGCAGCCTTATCAGCGCACATCAGTGAAGAAGAAAAATTACTTATTTACAAAATTTTATAACAGAAATTAAGAATTAAGAAAATTTCAAAATGTTCGCAATTTTTTTGTTTATTTAGCAGAAAAATAAAAAACCCAGGGGTGATTAAATACCACCAGAAGGAAGCTCTATTTGTGTGAACAAAATGATAAAAATTTTGTTTGGGTACAGTGTTGCATGACCGCACAATTGTCTTTCAAAGTGTGACCTGTATTGAAGTGGTTAAGCCTGCTGGTATCCCTAGGCTCACTCTTTACCTACAGTCTTGAATTTTTCATATACTGTATATTTCCATATTTTAATATTGATTATTTAAAAATATGTAAAGTATATGGTGCCTTTCTTGTGTGCAATCTAGCTCAAGAAAATTAGCACTTAAAATCAATAATGCACAATTCCAACCAAAATTTTTTTTTTGGATAGAGCAGGGAAGAGATATAACCTCCCTCACCTTTTTACTGCTGGCTGTGTCCCTATTTGGAAGTTTTCTTCTCCCATCCTGTGTATTTCATGGTATCAGAAATAATGGAAAATTAAGACAAATCTTCCCATTTTTGAAGACACCTGTTGTTCACATAAGGAGAGGGGGTTCACATTGGATTGATGAACATTGTGGCACTTTTTTGTTTTTTGCAATATATAATATTTTTATTTTTAATAGTTTTATTGGTGTGATATGCAACAAAGAACTAAAAACTCACAACACAACATTGTATATAGAGCTTTGTTTACATTGTATACACTCATATTATGTAATTTATGTTTATGCATTTCTAATTTATTTGAGTACAATTATTTGCAGTGTATGCATTATTCACTGCTTATTATTAACACAAATTTATTTATTTAGATGTTTTTCCTGATTTAGAATTGTGGAGCGCTGAACTATAAGTACAGGCATACCCCACTTTTAAGTACACAATGGGGTTTATTTACTAAAGCTGGAAAGCACAAAATCAGGCTCACTTCTGCATAGAAACCAATGAGCTTCAAACCTCAGCTTGTTCCAATAAGCTTTGGTAATAAAACCTGGAAGTTCATTGGTTTTTATGCAGAAGTGAGCCTGATTTTGTGCTTTCCAGCTTTAGTAAATAAACCCTATTGTGTACTTAAAGCGAAGGTTCCGCGGCAAATCTTTTTTTTTTTTTAGCTTGCATGCAAAGTATTTGTAGATCACCAATTAGTACTCACGTGTTTGGTGATTTTTAACCTCCCCTGTCTTTTTTCTGGCAAAAAATGCACTTTTAAAATCAGCCGTCAGAATTTTCCATTTTGCTTGTGGGCATTGTGAAGCCCACAAGCACTGACTTCCTGGTAGCGGTGGACGGTGTTCTGCAGAAAAAGTTCCCCGGCGGATAAGGTTCCCCCCCCTGTACTGCGCATGCGCGGCACGAACCTCAACGGAGTTTCCGAAAGTAGCCGAACATGTAGAGCTGCGAGTTAGCTCTACACGGCGCCTGCGCAATGACTAGGAGCCATGTAGAGCTGACTGCGCAGGCGCCGTGTAGAGCCGACTCACAGCTCTACATGTTCGGCTACTTTCGGAAACTCCGTTGAGGTTCGTGCCGCGCATGCGCAGTACAGGGGGGGGAACCTTATCCGCCGGGGAACTTTTTTCTGCAGGACATGTCACATCTGGGTGAACTCCCAGATTACATTGCGGGAGAACAGAAACGCCTACTCCCGCGGGAGTGAGTACCCGGAAGCCGGAATTTAGATGACAATATTACGGTATGTACAGAAAAAAATAATAAAATAAGTGGCTACTGTACATGTTTGTAGTGTAAGGAGTGTGGTCATATATGGATGTTATTTTGGGTGGAACTCCGCTTTAAAAGTGGGGTATGCCTGTACTTTGTAACAGATTTATAATCGAAACCCTTGTCACTTATCCAGAAATCAGTCTGCATAGTGCATGAACTATATTCAGATTCCCTGGACCTAAAGTGGACATAAATCTAAAGTCCCCCGGACAGAGGTTTACCCACACTGACACCTGTTCCTCTCCTGACTTGAAATCCAAAGCCATGTTATCAGCCCTGGCAGGTTATTTTTATGAACTACGGAACACCTCTCCTCTTCATGTTATAGAGAAGAGGAGAGAAAACGGTAGGCATTCTGTAGTCCTAAGACACTTCTTGTCTTATAGGGGTTTATTTACTAAAGCTAGAGAGGGCAACATTTGTCACAATTCTGCAGAGAAACCAGTCAGCTTCTATCCTCAGCTTGTTTAATTAAGCTTTAGCAATAAAACCTGGAAGCTGATTGGTTTCTCTGCAGAATTGTGACTAATTTTGCCCGCTCTAACTATAGTAAATAAACCCCATAGTGACAACACTGATTCTCTATAAATACATTGCAGTAAGTGAGCGTTGTTACTCTAGTACAAGAAGTGGGTTACTGGCAGGATCCACAGGAAACAAAAAGAGAAAGAAAACACAGAAAAATTAAACAAATGCAAGCTCCACAGGAATGGTAAACTGCATCATATAAAATGTTTTTTTCATGGGTTTAGATACACTTTAAATGGGAATACACCACATTGACTTTTTAAAATGAATGGATTGTCTTGACATGACGCACAAGGGAGTGGTCGAGCGTGATACGTCACTTCCGCCCAGTGGAACGCAGGTGGAGCGCAATCCAGCGTCCCTGCTTCCACTTTCATCTTTTTAACATTGTACTTTGTTGTGTCAGGTTTTGGTGGAGGAAGACCCATAGTCACCTTTTTTGCTGGATTAAGACAACTTTATGCACTTTTGGAAGCCATTTGGTGGAAGTTTATGGACACTATTTTATATGACTTTTTCCTTTGGACACTGCACTTCATTTGAATGTCCTCTTGGGGGCAGGAAAATATATTCATTTGTTTGCACATATGCACTTTAAAGTATATATTTGCACGTATACAGGCATACCCTGGGGTCTATTTACTAAAGCTTGAAAGTGCAAAATCAGCCTCACTTCTGCATAGAAACCAATGAGCTTCCAGGTTTTATTACCAAAGCTTAATTAAACAAGCTGGGGTTAGAAGCTCATTGGTTTCTATGCAGAAGTGAGCCTGATTTTTGATTTTCCATGCTTTAGTAAATAAACCCCATTGTGTACTTAAAAGTGGGGTATGCCTTGTTATGGTAAAAAACTATTTCATGTTCATGCACTGGAGACATGTAGTGGTTGTTCACGATATTGTATTGATTTTTGCACTAAAAGTTGGCTTTATCATAAATTACACGCACATTAATGCATGACATAAATCGCATTAACACGTGTGTTTAATGTGTGTTAAATGTGCAAAAATGGACCTCCTAGATTAAAATAGGCTCCTAGATGCAAAATTGTAATCCCATAGTTCATACACTGCACTTATTTCATACACTAAAGCTTTATTTGACAATTATCATTTATGCATA
The DNA here is from genome assembly GCA_029206835.1 of Rana muscosa. Classification (NCBI taxonomy): domain Eukaryota; kingdom Metazoa; phylum Chordata; class Amphibia; order Anura; family Ranidae; genus Rana; species Rana muscosa. The sequence continues at coordinate 809,813,451 of CM055116.1, forward strand.
ATCTTTGGACTCATTTGATGCACTTGTGTTAATAAACGCATGCTATACTGCTTTAAGGCAATGCATTTATTTTGAATTGGTTGTCAGTGCACTATTTTTGTTATGCAGCATAGTACAATACATGCCATGTGCTTTGTGGTGTGCTGCAGTGCTCTGTCCATTGGCTGTTGTTGTGAAGTGAGTTGAGTTGTCATTCAAAATGAATGGCAGGTCAACATGCTGCACCACAATGCACGTGTTGCCTTGCGTTTCAGTAATGTGCGGTAGAACGTGTGTTTTACTGTACTTTAATATAAAGTCATTATCTAAATGTGCCCTTACTGTTGGTGTGAGATTGCCTATATTTTTTTCCATCACTTACCTTCAATTAAATTTATTATTACCTCTATGGAATTTCTTTACCTTGATCAGCCATATATCTTACAACAGAGACAATTTTACTTAATATTTTGTGCAACTAAATTCCGTTGTCTGCCAGTACATTATAAGAATTTAAACAATATATCCATGTAGGGTATTAAAGTACAGTACTGGTGGCACATATCCATACAATGGTGGTGGAAACCTTAGAAGCAAATATTTCTTGTCTCTGGTTTAGCAAGTTTTCTCTATTACATTGCAGCTGTCTTTTTGAAAAATTCTAACGATTGTAGTGATACTTGTCAGGCACTAGAGGGAGCTTGTGCACCTATAGCCAACTTAAAGCATCATTTTTTTTTTAACTTGTTATGCAGTCAGGCTGCGAAACAAGCAACAATTTTTTTTATTTTTTTTACTATGTGTTGGTGTTTAACTGTTAAGTGCCGGTTCACACTACTGCAACTTGGGATCCGACCTGTGTCGCCCCAAGTCGCCCCAAGTCGCGCAACATGAGAAATTCAATTGAAGTGAATGAGAGCCGTCTTAATGTACACTTCTGAAGTTGCTTTGACTTCAGAAAAGGTTCCTGTACTACTTCAAGGCGACTTCTAGGCAACTTGTAGGCAACTTGTACCCATTGATTTCAATGGAAGTTGGTTCCAAAGTTGGATCACTGTCTTAACTGAAGCAACTTTACAGGAAGAGAAACATTTTTTCTCAGGCAAACCCCTCCCTCCCACAGAGCTGATTATTGTTTGATTGGCCACTGGCAAAGTTGCCTGCCCTGGAGGCGACTTGAAGTTGCCTCGAAGTTGCCTCAAGTTGCCTCGCAAAGTCGTGCCGACTTTCATGTCACTGTCAACCAGGGATGAGCCGAACACCCCCCTGTTCGGTTCGCACCAGAACCTGCGAACAGACAAAATGTTCGTGTAAACTTTAGAACCCTATTAAATACAATGGACTCGAACGTTCGAAATCTAAAGTGTTAATTATAAAGGCTAATATGCAAGTTATTGTCCTAAAAAGTGTTTGGGGACCTGGGTCCTGCCCCAGGGGACATGTATCAATGCAAAAAGAAGTTTTAAAAACGGCCGTTTTTTCGGGAGCAGTGATTTTAATAATGCTTAAAATGAAAAAATAAAAGTGAAATATTCCTTTAAATTTCATACCTGGGGGGTGTGTATGATATGCATGTGAAGTGGCGCATGTTTCCCGTGCTTAGAACTGTCCCTGCAAAAAATGTCATTTTTGAAAGAAAAAAATGCATTTAAAACTGACTCGCGGCTATTAATGAATTGTCGGCTCCCGGCAATACATACAAAAGTCATTGATAAAAAAAAAAAAAAGCCCTTCAGGTCTGGAATGGATATTAAGGGGAACCCCGCCGCAAATTTAAAAAAAAATTGACGTGGGGTTCCCCCAAATATCCATTCCAGGCCCTTCAGATCTGGCATGGATTTTAAGGGGAACTCCACCCCAAATTTAAAAAAAAAATGGCGTAGAGTCCCCCTAAAAATCCATACCAGACCCCTTATCCAAGCACGCAACCTGGCCGGCCGCAGGGGAAAAGGGGGGGACGAGAGAGCGGCCCCCCTCCCTCCTGAACCGTACCAAGCCACATGCCCTCAACATGGGGAGGATGTCCCCATGTTGATGGGGACAAGGGCCTCATCCCCACAACCCTTGCCCGGTGGTTGTGGGGGTCTGCGGGCGGGGGGCTTATCGGAATCTGGAAGACCCCTTTAACAAAGGGGACCCCAGATCCCGGCCCCCCCTATGTGAATTGGTAAGGGGTACATTGTACCCCTACCATTTCACGAAGAAAGCGTAAAAAATGTTTAAAAAAACACACAAACACCTTGAAAAAGTCCTTTATTTAAAAAAAAACAAAAAAAAAAACATTCCAGCGGTGAAATCCAGTGTCCCGCGGCGATCCCGATGTCCAGCGCTGTCCTTCATTGGTTGTGCCTGAGCGGACCTGATGGGGAACTCCCTCTCAGTATTTTAAATGTATAGACCCGCCCCTTCTAAAGTTCCCCATCAGGTCCGCTCAGCGGACCAGATGCGGAACATGAGAAGGGGCGGGTCTATACATGTATTACCAAAGTGGGAGCAGTTCCCCATCAGGTCCGCCCCCTCGGTATGTCGGACCCGCCTACGTCATTGGCTTGAGCGGGGAACTTCCTTCACTATGTAAATTTAAATTACACAGTGAAGGAAGTTCCCCGCTCAAGCCAATGACGTAGGCGGGTCCGACATACCGAGGGGGCGGACCTGATGGGGAACTGCTCTCACTTTGGTAATACATGTATAGACCCGCCCCTTCTCAACTTTAGAAGGGGCGGGTCTATACATTTAAAATACTGAGAGGGAGTTCCCCATCAGGTCCGCTCAGGCACAACCAATGAAGGACAGCGCTGGACATCGGGATCGCCGCGGGACACTGGATTTCACCGCTGGAATGTTTTTTTTTTTTTTTTTTTTTAAATAAAGGACTTTTTCAAGGCGTTTGTGTGTTTTTTTAAACATTTTTTTACGCTTTCTTCGTGAAATGGTAGGGGTACAATGTACCCCTTACAATTCACATAGGGGGGGCGGGATCTGGGGGTCCCCTTTGTTAAAGGGGTCTTCCAGATTCCGATAAGCCCCCCGCCCGCAGACCCCCACAACCACCGGGCAAGGGTTGTGGGGATGAGGCCCTTGTCCCCATCAACATGGGGACATCCTCCCCATGTTGAGGGCATGTGGCTTGGTACGGTTCAGGAGGGAGGGGGGCCGCTCTCTCGTCCCCCCTTTTCCCCTGCGGCCAGCCAGGTTGCGTGCTCGGATAAGGGGTCTGGTATGGATTTTTAGGGGGACTCCACGCCATTTTTTTTTAAATTTGGGGTGGAGTTCCCCTTAAAATCCATGCCAGATCTGAAGGGCCTGGAATGGATATTTGGGGGAACCCCACGTCAATTTTTTTTTAAATTTGCGGCGGGGTTCCCCTTAATATCCATTCTAGACCTGAAGGGCCTGGTAATTGAATTCTGGGGAACCCCCACGCTTTTTTTTATTTTTTATCAATGACTTTTGTATGTATTGCCGGGAGCCGACAATTCATTAATAGCCGCGAGGGAGTTTTAAATGACTTTTTTTCTTTCAAAAATGACATTTTTTGCAGGGACAGTTCTAAGCACGGGAAACATGCACCACTTTACATGCATATCATACACACCCCCCAGGTATGAAATTTAAAGGAATATTTCACTTTTATTGTTTCACTTTAAGCATTATTAAAATCACCGCTCCCGAAAAAACGTCCGTTTTTAAAACTTCTTTTTGCATTGATACATGTCCCCTGGGGCAGGACCCAGGTCCCCAAACACTTTTTAGGACAATACCTTGCATATAAGCCTTTATAATTAGCACTTTAGATTTCTCCCATAGATTTTTCGAATTTGCCGCGAACACCCCAATTTGTTCGCTGTTCCGCGAGAATGGGCGAACAGGCAATGTTCGAGTCGAACATGAGTTCGACTCGAACTCGAAGCTCATCCCTACTGTCAACTTTAAAAGCAACAAGGGGGAACTGAATGAGAGAAAAACTTTGTTTGATTCCAATTTTTAGTTGGAAGTATTTATCTCTGTTTATTACATTGATAAGATAAATGAAACCTAAAAGGCAGAAATGTGTACCAACACAGAGTATTTTATTGAAGCTGTCAAGACAAAGAATTATTTACAAAGAAAATAGACTATTATTTACAAGGTTTCCTATAGAAAAGCAAGATGAAATCTTCTTTCTTTCATTTTTACTGGATCCAGATTCTTGAATTATAGATAGTCCTGAGTATAGATGAGGATTTTATTTTACCTGCAGGAAAGATGTCCTAGAATCAACACATTTTTTAAAATGAAAATATGATTTACTATATCTAATGTTAATGAATGGGGAATACCCCCACAGTTAGCATACTGGTTTTAGGGTATTTTCATGTGACACATTTTTAAAAATATTTTATTTTAGATTTGAAAGTGGCTGCAACATTTGGCCAATAATAATATGAGAATGACAACATACAGTTTGTAGATATAGTTCAAAAACAGAGTAACATGCTGGGACTAGGGCTAAACATTGATTAGCATCAGAATAGATGGTGGTTGGTCAAACCTTGCCCGTGGATACACAACATTATATAGTGCAATGTTTCCTATATACCCAATGATACCTTACCAGACTATTGACCAATGACACATTGGGGTTGATTTAACCACTTCTCTACTGTGCACGAAAACTCCCTTCCTGCCCAAGCCATTTTTCAGCTTTCAGCGCTGTCACACTTTGAATGACAATTGCGCGGTCGTGCGACGTGACTCCCAAACGAAATTTGTGTCCTTTTTTTCCCACAAATAGAGCTTTCTTTTGGTGGTATTTGATCACCTCTGCGGTTTTTATTTTTTGCGCTATAAACAAAAGAAGAGCGTCCAGTGTGGAAAAAAAACACTATTTTTTACTTTTTGCTATAATAAATACCCATTTTTTTTTTTAAATAAAATTTTCCTCAGTTTAGGCCGATACGTATTCTTCTACATATTTTTGGTAAAAAAAAAAATCGCAATAAGCGCGTATTGATTGGTTTGCGCAAAAGTTATAGCGTGTACAAAATAGGGGATAGATTTATAGCATTTTTATTTTTTTATTTTTTTATTAGTAATGGCGGCGATCTGCGATTTTTTATTGTGACTGCGATATTGTGGCGGACACATCGGACACTTTTGACACATTTTTGGGACCATTCACGTTTATACAGCGATCCCTGCTATAAAAATGCATTGATTACTGTATAAATGTGATTGGCAGGGAAGGGGTTAACCACTAGGGGGCGGGAAGGGGTTAAATATGTTCCCTCAATGTGTTCTTACTGTGGGGGGAGGGGACTGACTGGGGGAGGTGACCGATGGTTGTCCCTATGTACAAGGGACACAGCATCGGTCCCCTCTCCCTCACAGGACGTGGATCTCTGTGTTTACACACAGAGACCCACTTTCCTGCTCGTTTCCCGGGCAATCGCGGGTGCCCGGCGGCAATCGCGGCCGCCGGGCACGCGCACCGGGGCCTTGTGAACGCGGTGGGCGCGCGCGCGCGCCGCTGGCGGCGAGCGCGCGCCTTCTAGCTCGTTTTAAAGGGAGGACGTCATATGACGTCCTCCCAGAACGAGAGTATCCTCCGCCCGCCGTCAATTGACAGTGGGCGGGGGACAAGTGGTTATTAAAACTGGAGAGTGCAAAATCGGTTACAGCTGTGCATGGTAGCCAATCGGCTTCTACCTTCAGCTTTGATAACAAAAACTGATTGGTTTTTGTGCAGAGCTGCACCAGAGTTTGCACGCTCCAATTTTAGTAAGTCAGTCCCATTATTTTACTACATAACATTATAAAGAGACTTGGTTAAAGTGGCCATGGTTTCATCCTCTAATTTCTACAGGACTCAGCAATGACATTAAGGTCTAGGGATGGGACTACAGTGTGTGGTGGGGGACACAGCCACCCGCCACTCCCAGAAGTGTTGAATGTTAGGAAGACCAACAAAGGTTGAAGCTCTGGAATGGAGGGAAGATAGGAGACATGGGCCACCAAAAGGCTTAGTATAATACCTTTTCTATTGCAGGGACGTCCTTTTACATTTTGTATTATTTGGACAGGGTTACTTTATTATTATTATAATAAATAACTTTGAGAAAAAAAAGGGTTATTGTATACAATATAAGTGAGTCAACTTTAATGTATTTGAATATGGTAAGTTGTATGTGAGTGTCCTACAAATATTTTTTAAAGTTGAACTAAAGGCAAAACTTTTTTTTTTCACTTTGGATCAAGTAAGGGAGGGTTCTTACCACTGTCACGTTTTTTTTTTTTTGACAACTGTGACTTAGCTGGGATTTTTCCCTTCATTCCCTGTTCCATAGTGGCAACAGTAAACAGTGAACATGTGCCTCTGTTTAGAAACTTTCTGTAGGGAAGACCAGTCAGTGTCACCCTCTCTCCTTGTGCAGGGTGACTGGACTTGTCTCCACCCCCTCCTTTACTTTATTGTAGACAGCCTGTAGTGGATGGAGCTCCTGGATCCCTCCTACAGCTTTGCCCACTGTGCAGCACACAGTTACTTTCATAAGGCAATAACTGGGTATGCAAAAGCATTTGGTGCTCACAATGTGTATTTCTATCTTTTGTGACTATTGAGAAATATATTTAAATGGAAGAGTTTATGCCTGAAGTTAAGCTATAAGCAGCGTGCAGTAGAAAAAAATGCTATGAAAAATATCTAAAAAGACACAGAGGCTTATTACAGATGCATGTGACTTTAGGCCAAAGTTCAGGGGGAGCTCAGGTGGGTTGCCATTACTTGCCTCTGATGGCAATGCATGGGTCTGGATGTAGTGGAGATTTTATTGTGAAGCTAGTCACTGTTCAGAAGTACAGTAGTCACTTTCCTTAAAATGAGGGACAACAGACAACTGTACTATGGCACTTGATACAGTGTTTTACTTGCATTGTTTCTTACCTTGAATAAAGTTACAGTGATGCTATAAATCAGACTTAGAATAAACAAGGACATGAATGTTGTGGCGATCTCCCAGCGGTTATCAATTTCTTCTCCTTCCTCTTCCCAGATTACGTTCTTGCAACAGACTGAATGGGGTACATATATGTTAGCATATGTCATTTAGAGTAATTCACCATTTAATTTATATATTTATATATATATATATATATATATATATATATATATATATATATATATTGTTTTTAACACTGTACATGCACATAAGACTAGTGTGCCTTAAAAGAGTATATCTATAAAACAATTCTGGACCATGTCCTATTTATCAAAGTGTTGTAAATTTCTCTGACTGTTGTTGCCTGTAGCATAGATCCTGAGGCCTCGTACACACGGCCGAGATTCTCGTTGAGAAAAACATGTCGTTTTTTTCGACGAGATTCTTGGACAAGAAACTTGTCCCGGCCGAGTGTACACACGCTCGTTTCAAAGAACCCGCGGTTCTTTGAAAGGAGTGTACGCGGTGACGTCATCGGCTACGTCGAGCATGCGCTCGTCACATTCGATGCCGTCGCCGCCATCTTGGTATACCCTACGTATGCCTAGGAAGCTACCGCGCATGCGTCAGATTCATTTCGAACATGCGCGGGCTTCCCGGCGGACAGGTAAGTGTACACACACTCACTTTTCTCGTCGAGAAACACGCCGAGGAGAATCTCGACGAGAAAATAGAGAGCAGGTTCTCTATTTTCTCGTCGAGGTTTCTTGTCGGTTTTCTCGACGAGAAACACGCTAGCAGCGTACACACGACCGATTTACTCGGCAAGACCTCTCTGCCAGCAAGTTTCTTGCTGGTTCTTGCCGAGAAAATCGGTCGTGTGTACGAGGCCTAACTCTCAATCTCCTAGTGTAGTAACAAAGGATGAAAGAAAATCATCTTTGCTGCACAATGCAATGAGCACAAAGAAGTGCTCTTGCTTTTAGTAAGAGTAGTGTATAGTTTGATCTTTCTGCTCGATATCTAGATATTTTTTTATAGCAATAGTATATACTATATTGCATGATGACCTTGCATAACCCTATTCCTCCCAGAATATATCTTTACAATGTCGATTTCTTATATTATTTATTTCATTATTCATTTAAAATAAAGCAAAAAGATCTTGTTTTGACATGGTGTGAATTTCAGTTCCTCAGAAGGTCCAAAAACAGAACTGCTTTACAACCACACCGAGTTCCTCTTATTAGGTTGTGAGCACCTGCATGTTTTTTGTATGGTGCGCTTTTCTTTTGGTGGGATACGTATTGTGAATTGCCCATTTTTAAAATTTTTGACTCTAAGGTTTTTTGCTGGTTTTATGCCCTGTACACACGATCGGATTTCCGATGGAATAAAATCCGATGGAATTTTCCATCGGAATTCCGAGGAAGCTGACTTTCATCAGTCTTGCCTACACACTATCAGACAAAATTCCGACCGTCCAAAAGGCTGTGACGTAAAACACTCAGACGAGCCGAGAAAAATTAAGTTCAATGCTTCTGAGCATGCGTTGACTTGATTCTGAGCATGCGTGGGTTTTTTCTCCGTTGGAATTGCACACAGACGATCAGAATTTCCTATCGTTTTTTTTTCCATCGGAAAAAGATAAAACATTTTATTTTTATTTTTTAACACCGATGGAAAAAAGTCTGATGGGGCCCACACACGATCGTTTTTTCCGATGAAAAAAGTCCATCGGACTTTTTTCATCGGAAAAACCGACCGTGTGTACAGGGCATTAGGGTGCATTAGGGTGCCCAAAGGCTTTCACACCGAAGCAGTGCACTAGCAGGACCGCTCCAAAAGTCCTGCTAGCCGCATCTTTGCAGCGGTGAAGAAGCGGTGTGTTTACCGCTCCTTTACCGCTGCTGCCAATTGAAAGCAATGGGAAACCGCAAAAAATACTGCCGGCAATGTGCCCCTGCAGAGGCGCATTGTGGGCGGTATTAACCCTTTTTCGGCCACTAGCGGGGGTTAAATCACCCCGCTAGTGGCCAAATATTGCGGTAAAAACGACGGTATAGCGGCGCTAAAAATAGTGCCGCTATACCGCCAGCGCATCTCCCCGCCCCAGTGTGAAAGGGGCCTTAGCAATAAGATGGAATATTTAAAAAAAAACTTTTCTATTATGCTATGTTAGTTAGAGGTCTAAATAAAGATTTAGGGTTTTTGATAATGTCTCAAATACTATTTCAAATTAAGTCAGTAAATATTTAACATGCAGTTTTACTTTTTCATGCTTAAAGCATTGACCCTGTATTTAAACTATAACACAGTAGCAGGGCCTCTTATACGCATATTATAATCCACATTTAACCACCTCAATACCGGGCCTATTCTGGCACTTCTCTCCTTCATGTAAAAATCATAATTTTTTTGTTAGAAAATTACTCAGAACCCCCAAACATTATATATATTTTTTAGCAGACACCCTAGGGAATAAAGTGGCAGTCATTGCAACTTTTTATCTCATACGGTATTTGCGCAATAATTTTTCAAGCGCCTTTTTTTGAAAAAAAAAAAACAGTTTCATGAATTAAAAAATAACGAAACAGTAAAGTTAGCCCAACTTTTTTGTATAATGTGAAAGATGATGTTACGCCAAGTAAATAGATACCTAACTTGTCACACTTTAAAACTGAGCACACTTATGGAATGGCGCCAAACTTCGGTACTTAAAAATCACCATATGCGACGCTTTAATTTTTTTTACAGGTTACCAGTTTAGAGTTACAGAGGAGGTCTAGTGATAGAATTGTTGCACATGCTCTAACGCACGCAGCGATACCTCACATGTGTGGTTTAAACAGCGTTTACATATGTGGGCGGGACTTACGTGTGTTTGCTTCTGAGCGTGAGCTAATGGGGACAGGGGCATTTTTTTAATTTTTTAATTTTTTTTTACTTATTTTTTTTTATTTTTACACCTTTTTCGATTTTTTTTTTTTTTGATCACTTTTATTCCTATTACAAGGAATGTAAACATCCCTTGTAATAGGAATCTATTGTGACAGGTCCTCTTTATGGAGAGATGCGGGGTCAATAAGACCCCACATCTCTCCTCCAAGCTGGAAAGCATAAGATCGGGGGAAAACAAATTCACTGATCTCATGCTGACAGCCGCGATCATGGCTTTGTTTACTTCGGGGGAACCCGGGTGTGACGTCATAACGTCGTGCTCGGGCCTCCGACGGTCATAGAGATGACCGGTGACCATCTGGTCACCGGTCATCTCTATCCTCGTCATCCGGCGCTGGCCGATTCGTTCTCTGGGCCCCCGATGGCCCGGAAGAGCTTGGAGAAGCACCGGATGGTGGCGGAAGGGGGGGGTCGTCCCCTCCCGTCGCCTATAAGAACGATCAAGCGGTGGAACTGCCGCTATGATCATTCTTATGGTGCGCAGAATCGCTGGATGAAAATAAGGATATCTGAATGATGCCTGCGGTTGCAGGCATCATTCAGATATCCCCCCCTAAAGACCAGGACGTCATGTGACAGCGTGCGGTATTGAGGTGGTTAAAGAGAAATCAGTCTTTTTTAAATTCCTTTTTGCATAATATAATATTGCTAGCAGCATCCCTGGACTGCTGGATCTTTAGTTCTTGGCACTGAAGTGGCAGTATGTTTTTAATGTTGCTCAGGGCCAGATCTAGGGTGGTGCCCCCCCACTCCCCCCTCAGTTATAGTTGTGCTTCCCCCAGGGGCCTTCCTGGAACATTCAGGAATCGATTGCTGCCAGGGTGAGAATGACAGCCACAGTGATTGAAATGTATATGGTCAAACAGTTCAGAGAACATAATCATTCATTCACTGAAATGTGTAACCAATCACAAATCTCGATGCTGAAGAGAATTCAGCATCGAGACAACTGTGTGAGGAAGATGATGTGAGTGACAGCTGTGGATGGAGGAAGATGATGCAGAAGCGACAGCTGCGGATGGTGTGTGTGTGTAGGGGGAAGGGGGGGCGTTGGATGGTAGTGCAGAGTGCACTGTGGAGGGGGGAATGAAGATGCAGGGGTGACAATTGTGGATGGTGGAAAATTATGCAATGGTGGCAGCTCTGGTTGGAGGGGAGATGTAGAGGTGATGATGGAGGAAGGGGAATGCAGAGGTGACAACTGTGAATGGAGGAAGGTGGGTGCAGAGGTAACATCTGTGAATGGATGGAGGAAGGTGGGTGCAGAGGTAACATCTGTGGATGGAGGAAGGGGAATGCAGAGGTGACAACTGTGAATGGAGGAAGGTGGGTGCAGAGGGGACATCTGTGGATGGAGGAAGGTGGGTGCAGAGGTAACATCTGTGGATGGAGGAAGGTGGATGCAGAGGGGACATCTGTGGAGGGAGGAAGGTCGGTGCAGAGGTGACATCTGTGGATGGAGGAAGGTGGGTGCAGAGGGGACATCTGTGGATGGAGGAAGGTGGGTGCAGAGGTAACATCTGTGGATGGAGGAAGGTGGGTGCAAAGGGGAAATCTGTGGATGGAGGAAGGTGGGTGCAGAGGGGACATCTGTGGATGGAGGAAGGTGGGTGCAGAGGGGACATCTGTGGATGGAGGAAGGTGGGTGCAGAGGTAACATCTGTGGATGGAGGAAGGTGGGTGCAGAGGTGACATCTGTGGATGGAGGAAGGTGGTTACAGAGGAGACATCTGTGGATGGAGGAAGGTGGGTGCAGATGACATCTGTGGATGAGGGATACAGACGTGACAACTGTGAATTGAGGATGCAGAGATGCCAACTGTGGATGGTAGATGGGGGTACAGAGGAGACAACTGTGGATGGAGGAAGGTGGGTGCAGAGGTAACATCTGTGGATGGAGGAAGGTGGGTGCAGAGGTAACATCTGTGGATGGAGGAAGGTGGGTGCAGAGGTAACATCTGTGGATGGAGGAAGGTGGGTACAGAGGAGACATCTGTGGATGGAGGAAGGTGGGTGCAGATGACATCTGTGGATGAGGGATACAGACGTGACAACTGTGAATTGAGGATGCAGAGATGCCAACTGTGGATGGTGGATGGGGGTACAGAGGAGACAACTGTGGATGGAGGAAGGTGGGTGCAGAGGTAACATCTGTGGATGGAGGAAGGTGGGTGCAGAGGTAACATCTGTGGATGGAGGAAGGTGGGTGCAGAGGTAACATCTGTGGATGGAGGAAGGTGGGTGCAGAGGTGAAATCTGTGGATGAGGGATACAGATGTGACAACTGTGAATGGAGGATGCAGAGGTGACAGCTGTGGATGGTGGATGGGGGTACAGAGGTGACAACTGTGAATGGAGGAAGGTGGGTGCAAAGGTGACAACTGTGAATGGAGGAAGGTGGGTGCAGAGGTGACAACTGTGGATGGGTTATGCAGAGGTGACAAATGACATCTGTGGATAGAGGAAGATGGTGCAAGAGCCACAGCTATGGATGGAGGAAAATGATGCAGAGGTGACAGCTGTGGATAGAGGGGGATGCAGAGGTAACAACTGTGAATGGAGGGTAGATGGAGAGGTGACAGCTGCTAATGGAGGAAGGGGGATGCAGAGGTAAAAAATGTGGATTGAGATGAAGGGGGTTCATGAGGTAACAACTGTGGATGGAAATGAAGGAGGTGCAGAAGTGACAACTGTGGATGGAGATGAATGGGCTACAGAGGTAACAACTGTGGATGGAGATGAAGGTGGTGCAGAGGTGATAACTGCGGATGGAGATTAAAGGGGTGCAGAAGTGACAACTGTGGATGGAGATGAAGGGGGTGCAGAGGTGATAACTGTGGATGGAGATTAAAGGGGTGCAGAAGTGACAACTGTGGATGGAGATGAAGGGGGTGCAGAGGTGATAACTGTGGATGGAGATCAAAGGGGTGCAGAAGTGACAACTGTGGATGGAGATGAAGGGAGTGCAGAAATGAGGGCTGAGGATGGAGGAGGTTGATGCAGAGGCCAAAGTTGTGGATGGAGGAAAATGATGCAGAGGTGACAGCTGTAGATGAGGGGGGGATGCAGAGGTGACAACTGTGGAGGGAGGAAGGGGCTGCAGTGGTGCCAACTGTGGATGGAGAGAGATGATGCAGAGGCGATAGTTGCAGAGAGGTAACAACTGTGGATGGAGAGAGATGATGCAGAGGTGATAGTTGCAGAGAGGTAACAACTGTGGATGGAGAGAGATGATGCAGAGGTGATAGTTGCAGAGAGGTAACAACTGTGGATGGAGAGAGATGATGCAGAGGTGAGAGTTGCAGAGAGGTAACAACTGTGGATGGAGAGAGATGATGCAGAGGTGATAGTTGCAGAGAGGTAACAACTGTGGATGGAGAGAGATGATGCAGAGGTGAGAGTTGCAGAGAGGTAACAACTGTGGATGGAGAGAGATGATGCAGAGGTGAGAGTTGCAGAGAGGTAACAACTGTGGATGGAGAGAGATGATGCAGAGGTGAGAGTTGCAGAGAGGTAACAACTGTGGATGGAGAGAGATGATGCAGAGGTGAGAGTTGCAGAGAGGTAACAACTGTGGATGGAGAGAGATGATGCAGAGGTGAGAGTTGCAGAGAGGTAACAACTGTGGATGGAGAGAGATGATGCAGAGGTGAGAGTTGCAGAGAGGTAACAACTGTGGATGGAGAGAGATGATGCAGAGGTGAGAGTTGCAGAGAGGTAACAACTGTGGATGGAGAGAGATGATGCAGAGGTGAGAGTTGCAGAGAGGTAACAACTGTGGATGGAGAGAGATGATGCAGAGGTGAGAGTTGCAGAGAGGTAACAACTGTGGATGGAGAGAGATGATGCAGAGGTGAGAGTTGCAGAGAGGTAACAACTGTGGATGGAGAGAGATGATGCAGAGGTGAGAGTTGCAGAGAGGTAACAACTGTGGATGGAGAGAGATGATGCAGAGGCGATAGTTGCAGAGAGGTAAGAACTGTGGATGGAGAGAGATGATGCAGAGGCGATAGTTGCAGAGAGGTAACAACTGTGGATGGAGAGAGATGATGCAGAGGCGATAGTTGCAGAGAGGTAAGAACTGTGGATGGAGAGAGATGATGCAGAGGCGATAGTTGCAGGGAGGTAACAACTGTGGATGGAGAGAGATGATGCAGAGGTGAGAGTTGCAGAGAGGTAACAACTGTGGATGGAGAGAGATGATGCAGAGGTGAGAGTTGCAGAGAGGTAACAACTGTGGATGGAGAGAGAGGATGCAGAGGTGAGAGTTGCAGAGAGGTAACAACTCTGGATGGAGAGAGATGATGCAGAGGTGAGAGTTGCAGAGAGGTAACAACTGTGGATGGAGAGAGATGATGCAGAGGCGATAGTTGCAGAGAGGTAAGAACTGTGGATGGAGAGAGATGATGCAGAGGTGATAGTTGCAGAGAGGTAACAACTCTGGATGGAGAGAGATGATGCAGAGGTGATAGTTGCAGAGAGGTAACAACTGTGGATGGAGAGAGATGATGCAGAGGTGAGAGTTGCAGAGAGGTAACAACTCTGGATGGAGAGAGATGATGCAGAGGTGAGAGTTGCAGAGAGGTAACAACTGTGGATGGAGAGAGATGATGCAGAGGCGATAGTTGCAGAGAGGTAAGAACTGTGGATGGAGAGAGATGATGCAGAGGTGATAGTTGCAGAGAGGTAACAACTCTGGATGGAGAGAGATGATGCAGAGGTGATAGTTGCAGAGAGGTAACAACTGTGGATGGAGAGAGATGATGCAGAGGTGAGAGTTGCAGAGAGGTAACAACTCTGGATGGAGAGAGATGATGCAGAGGTGAGAGTTGCAGAGAGGTAACAACTGTGGATGGAGAGAGATGATGCAGAGGTGAGAGTTGCAGAGAGGTAACAACTCTGGATGGAGAGAGATGATGCAGAGGTGAGAGTTGCAGAGAGGTAACAACTGTGGATGGAGAGAGATGATGCAGAGGTGATAGTTGCAGAGAGGTAACAACTGTGGATGGAGAGAGATGATGCAGAGGTGATAGTTGCAGAGAGGTAACAACTATGGATGGAGGGGAGATGCAGAAGTGACAGCTGTTGATGGAGAAAAGATGATGCAGAGGTGACAACTGTGGATGGGAAAAGGCAGATGCAGAGGTGGAAATTGTGCATGGACAAAAGCACCACTCAAATGTTCCGCATCAAACACTTGAGGTGCCAGAGGCCTGTGTTTCCTGGTGCCTGCCCTGGTTCCACTTTCACCTGCTACCTCATTAACGTGTTTCTGCAGCTCTGAAAGGACAGAATAATGACAATGAGGGGAGAGACAGCAGGCATCATTTATTGCTCTACGAGAGAGTGAAAAGTGGCTGCAACCAAGGCCTTTATGGTATTATACCTTTACAATAGAGTTTCAACTTTTATAATTTAATGACAGGTTAATGGATAAGTGCACTTTCATGTGGCATTATACTTTTTAACCTCTATTTTCTCCTGCCACTGTGCTAACCTAGCACTCCCCCCTCCCAAGCTGCAAACATACTTGTAATCAGCCTCTGGGATTTGTTCATATCCTGCTGCAGATCTTTCATGAGCGGACTGCGCCTGAATAGAAAGATGTATCCATGGGACCCCATGGGAAACTACTATACCATTGCACAGAAAAGCAGCATTGGATGTAAGCAAACCCAATGGCTGCAAGCACATATTCATGGTGGGAATGCTTCTTAGTGGGAGGAGGGCTATGTTAAAAAACAACGAGGGAGGGGATAAAAGGGACTTTGTGTGAAAGTGCACTTACCCTTTAAGAAAGTTCAACCAGGAAATAATTGTATCAGCTGCCTAGCTGTGCGAGAGGTGTGTGAATCACAAGACTGTCTGTACAGAATTACAATTAATTTGGACGGTACCACCTTTTTTGTGATATTTTGTTAAATTACTTTATTACTCAACACTATGGAAAATCTCAAAAATAGTGAGGCTCCATTATTTGGCTTTGGCTGTTAGGAGGAACCGAGAAATTTATTGGGGACATCTCGCCGGTAGGGTTTTGAGAAGTGAGAAGTTTAAATAGCCAGCAATGATTTAAATTCACAGCAATCACATATCACCCCTGTCCTGGATGGAGTGTTCTTTTACTAAATAATAGTATTTATATTTAAAGCTAAACTCCAGGAAACTTGAAAATTGCACCCACAATGCAAAGGTTGACTGCTTGTTTAGGCCTAGGGGGTATGGAAAAGTAGATTTACTTACCTGATCCTCTGCTCCGGCAGGACCCTCCACATTGGTAAACCAGTCAAAACAGTGTCTTTTTTCCTGTGCTCTGGTGGTCTAAGGTCCTGACATCATTAACATGCACTGGATGTGAGGTTGCTAAGGAAAAGTCCGCTGCCAGAGCATGGGGGAGTGCCGTCTGCCAGGGGAGCAGAGGATCAGTTAAGTAAAAGTGTTTTTTTTTTTTTTGAGGCCAAACAAGCAATTAAACATTGTAGTGCGGATACAGCCCCATTGCAACATAGAATTTTTTATCTTCCTGGAGTTCAGCTTTACTGTAGTTCTATTATTTTTTATTTTACAGTTTTATTTTTTTATTTTTTATTTTTAGGAGCCCCATTAGGGCCCTTTTACACCCATGGATCCCGTGAGGATCCGTTCCTTATACACCCGCTTGCTCAGCGAGGATCGCTCCGTTGATCCCCGCTGAGACGGCAGATGACAGGGCGGTCCCTGCACACTGTGCAGGGACCGCCCTGTCAGATCTTTGCTCTCTATGAGGGGATCGGATGAACACGGACCGTCTGTCCGCGTTCACCCGATCCGATCCGCAGACGGATGTAAAAATAGGATTTTCCTCCGTCTGCAGAAATGGAGCATAGCGGACACTGATGAGATCGGGTGTCAGCGGATGTTCATCCGCTGACACCCGCTATCCCATAGGGATACATGTATGTCCCTTTTTCATCCGAAAACGGATGGATGAAAAACAGACATACGGTCCGCATGTGTGAAAGGGCCCTTAGGGGGCTTTGGTGAAATATCAGGGATCTAAACAGGGGGAATTTGTGCCACATAAGGTGATTAATGTGTGCCCAGGCACAACTGGCACACCCTGTACTAAAATATTATTAAAGTGTATTTTGAGACAAGCCATTTTTTTTAGTTTTGGATAAGAGGAGAAAGCATTAGAATTATTATTACTGTCTGCGACTCCGCTAAGGAGATTCACTCTCACTATTTGTCCTGGTTATCATTGTTACCTGGACAGAAAGCGTTGGGAAAATCCCCAATTTTACAGTTGTAACTGGACTAGATGATGGGGAAAATTTCCCAATTCCAAATTTGTTCTGGTGACAATCGTATTAGAGGGGAATTTTGGATGTATTTACCCTAATGCCCTGTACACACGATCGGATTTTCCATTGGGAAAACCTTGGATGGTTTTTCTGACGGAATTCTGCTCAAGCTTGGCTTGCATACACACGGTCACACAAAAGTTCTCTGAACTTTCGACCGCCAAGAACGCGGTGACGTACAACACTACGACGAGCCGAGAAAATTAAGTTCAATGCTTCCGAGCATGCGTCGAATTGTTTCCGAGCATGCGTCGGAATTTTGCACATCGGAATTGCTACAGACGATCGGAATTTCCGATCTGAATTTTTCCCGTCGGAAAATTTGAGAACCAGCTCTCATTCTTTTGCTGGCGGAAATTCCGCCAGTAAAAGTCCAATGGAGCATACACACGGTCGGAATTTCCGACCAAAAGCTCACATCGGACTTTTGCTGGCGGAATTTCCGACGGCATTACTTCCTGTTGTATCAATGGGGGAGATTGCTTAAACTGGGGCACACAAAATCTGGTACAGCTGTGCATAGTAACCAAAACGCTTCTAACTTCAGCTTTGGCAATAAAACCCAGAAGCTGATTGGTTACTTTGCAGAGCTGCACCAGATTCTGTGTGCACCAGTTTTAGTAAATCTCTCCCAATGAGACAAGAAGTACCGATAATTAACCCCAATGAGGTACAGATGGCAAAAAAACTGACAAAGGGAATAACCCGTTCCTACTTTGTTCAAACTTTATTTGGCTTTAGATACACTTTAACTAAAAACACTCCCTAGGTATTAAGCCTGGTTCACAGCTATGCAGTTTGATCTGTTTTTACGGTGCTTTTTGTGGTGCATTTTGTGTTTTTGCACACTCATTTGTGACACATTTTTCAAATTTTTTGGTCGCGTCTTGTGTTTTTTTATGCTTTTTTTTTTTTAAAGGGTAGATGTTTTTGTTGTTAGACAGAATAAAAAATGCAAAGCGCATAAAAAAAAAACCACACTACGTGCTTTTCCGCAGTGTGTCTATTGAAGTCTGTTGAATCAAAAAAGCACCGTGTCGCGTTTAAAAAAGTCCCTGACCCGTTCCAAAAAGACAGCGGCTTGCAAAAGGCATAGGTGTGAACGTATCCCATAGCAAACCATGTTAACTGAAATGTAGTGCGTTTCTGCAAAATGCACTAAAAAATGCATGCAAATTGGATGCGGGTCTCCCTGCATCCAATTTACATGACAGGAGACTGTGACCGGCTCTCAATAGAAAGGTTCACACAGCACCGGAGCGCACAGCAGAAGGATCCTGTGTGTCTTTGGCTCTGTTTCAGGTGCGAATTCAGGCAAAAATTCGGACCTGAAACAGTGAACGAGGACACACCGGACCCCTGCTGTGCTCCTCGCCGCACACAGCGTGAACCCAGCCTAAACAGTAGTGATAAAATGTGTAAACTCGCTATTTTAACTGATGGCTCCTCATATTGATGTCTTTTTGTATACTAATTGTCATTCAGGTTAAATCTCATTATGGATCACGCATCCTACACAGATTTCCCACTGGTATACTAAATAAGAGTGCTAAGGGCACTGGTGCATAAGAAGGCCACATGTAACTGTGTTCAGGGGCACATGCATATGTCCCTGATACATACCTCCCAACTTTTTATGATAGGAACAAGGAACACCTATTAGCAAAAGTATGTAGGCATGGGACACACCCCCTGCCACGCCCCCTTAAAGGAGAATTGTTTAAAAAAATTATTAGTTAAACCCCCAAGTGCTTTTTTTTTTACTACAGTAAACCCCTGCTCTATCACGGTTCAGTTTTTGCGGTCCTGGTATATCGCGCTATTGTAATTAGGACCTATTAATTCTGATATCGCCATTTCGCGGTTATGTAGCAGTGAATCAGTACTGTACAGTATACTGTTAGCACAATATTTTTGTGTTTTACAATGCTTTTTCTCTCTCTCTATCTTTTATGTGTTTCTATTGCTTAAAAGTGTGTTTAAAGACCTTTAAATGCTATTAAAAAGTTAACAAAACAACATGCCTAGGGTGTATTTAAATAGGGACTTTCTATTTTGCGGATTTTCACTTTTCATGAGTGGGTCCAGGAACAAAACCCCCGCGATGGAGGGGGGTTTACTGTATTCCTTTATGTAGGCTTTTGAAATTTCCAAATGCAGCAATTTAGAAATTGGATGAAAGGTTTAGTACTGGGAAACATTTTTGGAAGATATTAAGTGCGTTTTATAACTCACTATATAAATCAGACCAAAATGAGGGACAAATGAGAAGGAAAGAGGGACAGAGGGACTTTGTTCCAAATTATGGACAGTCCCTCAAAATCAGGGACAGTTGGGAGCTATGCTGATAGACTAGGGCTCTACAACCACAGCAGATTTCAGCCTGCCATAGACTGAGCACTATAATGCTGGGATTGGACGCACCCAAACTAAACGCACTGTACTCATGGGGCCTAATAAGATTATATATCAGTTGTCATTTCACTCTGTTGCAAAAAGCTGGTTGATAATTATTCGTTTAGGATTGCCATACACTTGAGGTTGCCACCTTTTCCTCAATCCAAACCCCGAAAACTTTAGCACCCACGGCAATTTATTTTAAGGGGGAACGCTGTGAACTCTGGTGTAAAGGGGAACTCTGATGTAAGGGGGCTTCTGCTCACCAAAGCTACCACTTACTTTAGAGTTTCCAGCATTTTCTCTAAATCAGGGTTCCCAAGGGGTTACATCAGAGTCCACCGGGCACCCCTTATATCTGAGTCCCTCTTATCTTAGTGTACACACTCACTCAGAGGCAGGAGAGAGAAGGAAGGAAGGGGGGTGGAGACTTCAGACACTGGATAGTGAGCGCACTCACCCGAGGATGGAGGCTCAAGCATTGACACCTTTTATCCATGATCTATCTTCCGACTGCTGGGCTTCAAATTTCCAGCCCATGCATCCCTTTCCCGAGCATTGAATGCCAGGGATTGGAGTGCGGGTGGGCAGACAGAGGGGTAAGGGCAGAAGGAGCAAGAGGAAATCAAGCCATCTCTCCTCTACAGAGGTTCACCTGTTCTGGTAAGCACATTTGGCTTTGTGGTGGAGGGTTTTGTCACCTATTTATCACCAGTGGATTGGACCTCACCTTCCTTCATGAGGGATCTCGCCTTCCATTCTGGGACTTGTAGTTCCTCATTTTTGTTGGATGGACATTTTTCTCTCAATTTTTATTGCGCTACACTAATTATTTTATTTGTATACTTATTGTAGGCGATGTGATCACCTATAGCAGGGGTCTCCAAACTTTCTAAACAAAGGGTCACTTTAATGTCCTTCAGATTTTAGGGGGGGCCGGACTGTGAGAGAGGAAATTACCCTGGCGTCAGTGGGAGTAAACAATGCATCTTTGGTATTAGGGGGAAAATTAGTGCCCCATCATTGGTGTCTGTGGAAGGAATAGTGACCCATCATTGGTGTCAATGGGATTAATAGTGCCCCATTGTTGGTGTCAGTTTGAGGAATAGTGCTCCATTGTTGGTGTCAGTTTGAGGAATAGTGACCCATTGTTGGTGTCAGTGGGAGAAATGGTGCCCCATCATTGGTGTCAGTGGGATTAATAGTGCCCCACCATTGGTGTCAGTGGGAGAAATAGTGATGTCAGTAGCCGGAATATTACCCCATTGTTGGTTTGTTGGTGTCAGCGGGAGGAATAGTGTCTTGTATCAGTGGAAGGTAAAGTGCCCCAAGGGACAGCTAATGGCAAGCAAAGGGCCACAGCTGGCCTCTGGGCCACAGTTTGGAGACCCCTGACCTATAGTGTTCAGCTTGCATTTATTTGTTTCATTTCTTCCCATATCTGTTTGCGCTGATTGTCTTCTTTTTTATACATCTCTCCTTTCCTGTCCAATTATGGTGGTGGGGCACGTGTGCACACCTATGTACTTGGCGGTTGTGGTACTCAGTTACTTGGGGAACTACAGTCCATTCTCAATAATGTGTCTGGGTTTCAGGAGGTCTGAAACCCGGACACACAAATTCAAACCTGGACTGTCCGGGTGAATCCTGGATGGGTGGCAACCCTACATACACTGCTTATTGTGTTTGTTTATGTTGATACACACATAAGTAAATGCCAAAAGCATTCCCTAATTAATAATAAAGTGATTTGTAAATTAACCATTAAGCAAAGCTGTAGTGGCAGCAGACCTCTTTCTGACAGATTTATCTTTATAATATTTATTGCAGAAAAAGTTTATTTACAAAATGCAGCCCTCACTTTTTTGTCACAGCAAAATCACAAGTACATTGTAGAAGACCCTGGGTTTTTGGGAAGATTGAACCTAGAACACAGATATTACAGACAGAGCAGCACAAAGACGTATTTTCTAGCCTGTTATAAGTAAAAAAAGGAAACATTTTTGGAGGGGGTGAATTATGGACATTCCTTTACTGAAGTAGAGAAAGAGAAAAGCAAAGGACTATGCATGGGACACTCTTAATAACAAGACAAGGTGGTATCAGACATGACGACAGACACATTGACCGTTGTTGGATTACCAGAATGTATGTCAATATCTTTTTTCATAAATTTCATCGGGATGGCTTCATGGCCCACTAAGCATCCAAAACGTTTGCCTTTTTTCCATTCACTGCAGGGAACGCTCAGTAGACTGCTTGCAGAAAAACTCTGATTTCTATCGTTACGTTTTGGTTCGCTGTTAACATATTGATCCTTGGAGATCTCCATATCCTCCTCGTCTACCCAGCCCATGTAGATGGCCTGAGGGTGAATGCCATAGGCGATGCATGTCAGTAGACAGAACTCGTCCTTGGCTAAATCCTCTGGAGGTGGTGGGAATACAGCAATGCTTGGTATTTTCAGATTTGTCTCTGTGTTTAAAATAGAAATTATTTTTTATTATTTTTATTTCATCCAAAATTAGACTATGGTATAATAGATAAATGATTTAAATGGCAATATAAATAGCATAAGTGACCGGAGTGACATCATCGCAGCTCTGGCCACTCACACAGCCCGTAGTCCGCAAACCCGGAAAGAAGACCAGGTGAAGATGGAAGCGCCTTCAGCGGTGACAGCGTGCTGCTGGAGGGATTCGTTCTAAGGTAAGTTTCACATAATGTGCTAGTATGCGATGCATACTAGCACATTATGCCATTTCCTTGAAGGATTAAAAATCAAACAAAAAAAAAGAACGGTTTACGAATGCTTTAATAATCATTAGATGTGGTGACTGTATTTGTTTTCTTCTATTAGGCTGGGTTCACACTGATACTACACAACAGTCATAGGACTGTCATCCTACTTTGCTCTGCGACATCAGTCCTACATCCATCCGACATTCATGAACAGGATACTACTTTGATCCGATTTTGTGATAATCTGACTTGTCCTTTGCCCAATCAAAACAATCTCAGTGTGAGATAAATTCCTTTTACTGCTTCTATAATCACCATGTCGGATGTCACAAGTCTGACTTTGATCCGACTTCAATGATATTCAATGGGCTGAAGTCAGATCAAAGTCGGATCAAAGTAGTACAGGGAGCATTTTCTAAGTCGGACTGACATGTGTCGGACCAGTTAAGACAGCTCTCATAGGGAAACATTGATTTTCACACGTCATGCGACATGAGCTCCCAATGTCGGAGTGTTTGTCGTACCAGTGTGAACCCGGCCTTAGGCTTTTTTTTGTCTCTGTTTTCACCTGGTGATCTAGCCAGCAACACACTTACTGTATTAGAGTGTCTACACTCTGAATCAAGGAGCAACAGGGGTACCTTTGGAGAGAGACATTGGTAATATGGGGGAGAGGGTATTGTTAAAGTGGTTGTAAAGGATCGTTTTTTGTTTTTTTTAAATTCCAAACATGTCATACTTACCTCCACTGTGCAGCTCGTTTTGCACAGAGTGGCCCCAATCCACCTGTTCTGGGGTCCCATGGCAACTCTTGCGGCTCCTCCCCGCATTAGATGACCCCCTCTGGGAAGCGCTCTCCCAAAGGGGGTTACCTTGCGGGTGCGATCCCGAGGCCAGCATTTGGCGTCCAATGCCGAATGCCAGACTCTGCCCCGCCCCCTGGTGCCCGCATCATTGGATTTGATTGACAGTAGCGGTTGCCAATGGCTGCGCTACTATCAATCTATTCAATCAAGAGCCGAGAACCTGTGGAGAGAGGGACGGCGGGGACACGCCCACAGAAATTCGGCTCAGGTAAGTAAAACGGGGGGAGGGGGGGGGGCGGACACCGCAAGGTGTTTTTTCACATAGGATTTACAACCGTTTTAAGCTGGGTATAAACATACTGGTTCTACAGGAACAAATTTTGGTACGTATGTACCATTGTCTGTTCAACGGAAGCCAGTTCTAACGATGAGAAAGTAACACATGTATATAAATTTCAGTCAATGTACAATTACAGTATAAAAACACGATGACACATATATAAATATAGAAAAAAAGCACCCTGAAACTTGGATATGCTGGCGCACCACAGAATGGCCTATAAAGAGTGAGCAGGCAATCGGGTATTCACATAGCAATTGCTATTCAATCCCAAAACCAAAAATCGAATATGTTGCAGCTTAGCAATCATTAGATGTGATGGCTGCATTTGTTTCCTTTTTTTGGGCATTTTTCTCTTTGTCTTTACCTGGTGATCTGGTCAGTAACACTCTCCCTGTATTAGAGCGACTACACTCTGGATGAAGGAGCAACAGAGGCACCTTTGTACAGCAGCATTGCCAGTCTGGGAGGGAGGGGAGTGTTAGATGGACTAGCAGATTTAGATTCACTTGAAAATTGAAGCCAAACTCATTGTAAGCACCCCTGTCAGTGTTATATAGTTAGTCTCTAACTGCTACATCTGCAGGACAGCTTGTTCTGTTGAAAAACAACTGACTTATGGGCAGGATCACTAGTTGAAAATGAAAGAAAAAAAGCCTATAAAAGAAAGCTAATGTAGCCATCACATCTAAGAATTGGTAAGCTGCAATATAATAAATATTTGTTTTCGAGTTTAAAGTGAGTGTAAGGCTTCATGTTTTTTTTTGTTTAAAACAACAAACATATCATACTTACCTCCACTGTGCAGCTTGTTTTGCACAGAGTGGCTCGGATCCTCGACTTCTGGGGTCCCTCTGTGGCTCTCACGGCTCCTCCTCTTATCAGATAACCCCCTAGGAAAAGAGCTCTCCCGGGGGGTTACCTTGCGGGCGCGCTCCCGAGTCCAGCATTTGCGTCCATAGAAACGAATACCGAACTTGGCCCCGCCCCCCAGGGCCCACGTCATTGGATTTGATTGACAGCAGCGGGAGCCAATGGCCGTGCTGCTATAAATCTATCCAATCAAGAGCCAGTCCCCCGTGCAGAGAGGGAGAGTGTGTCTCCGCCAAGTGAATGAAGGGACTCAGGTAAGTAAAACGGGGGGAGGGGCTGGGGTGTCGGTCACTGCCAGAAGTTTTTTCACCCTAATGCATAGGTGAAAAAGGTGAAAAAACACGAGGGTTTACAACCCTTTTAATATTGATTTAGGGCCGGTTCACATTGCCGTGACGGCAATGGCAAAGGAATTAACGGCAATGGAACCGTTCTAATCCTTGCGGCTCAAGTCGCTCCGACTTAGAAAAAGGTTCCTGCATGACTTTGGGGCAACTTCATTACGACTTGCATTGATTTCTGTTAAGCAAGCCATGATGAAGTCGCGCAGGGATTTTAGCTTCAAAGCCGTACGACTTTGAAGCCACACTGGTGTGAACCACCACTAAATATTTCCTTCAATTTTTTGGGGGTTTACTCATTTAAAAACAAACGCACATGATTTTAGATCTACATCTTAGATTTAATGCACCTTACACACTTACCTGTCTTCTTGGAGATTGTTCTAATGATTGGTGTAGTAAGCCCTGGGAAACGGAAATTGCAAGTAAATTCTGTATTCGATTGCCAGGTCTCAGGGGTCACAGTGAGGAAACTGGTCACACTGTAAGTGCCATTTAGATTCAGCTGAGGGTCCTCAGTTTGACTATCCAATTTGTCTGGAGCTCCAGGGTAGTTAAATTCAAAAGCAGAACCGGTTGGCTGTTTTAGGTTGTATGCCGTGCAAGCTATAGGGGCGGTTTTTTGGACATAGAGATTCTCAATAGTGGGAGGTACCATTATCACTTCAATTCCCAAACAGTTGGCAATATCTGTTGATTAAAACAACAACAACAACAATGAACCCTGTCTATAGAACAAAACTTAAAGGAAGAATATAACAGGAAAATGAGGAATGAGTTGATGAGCTCCTGACTATCATGTCCGAATGTTCAGCTGGCATTGTCTTTAAAATTCATATAAAACACATATCACAAAATATCCAACCAAGAACCAGACTTTTATTATAAATATCATTACCACTTACAAGTTTATTACACTGGGAAAAGCAGATGGGGCTGCTAGGCAATGCAATGTTTTACAAGGCAGGCCTGTAATTACCGTTTTGACTCGAGTATAAACCGAGTTTTTCAGCACATTTTTTTGTGCTGAAAATGCCCCCCTCGGCTTATACTCGAGTCACTTTTGCGCCTAATCTCCCAGACTTTGGGGACCCTTTACTTGCCAAACTTGGCACACATGTAGCCCCACTCTTCCTCTACAAGTGTGCAAATTTTGTTGTCCGGGGGACCAACGGCCGGGGAGCACCGATTTTTCAAATTCGGGCACCCCTTCCGTAGACTCCAATGTTAAACGTTCATTTCTCCGGTGATTTTGTGGACCCGGTACCGGCCGGTCGTAGGTCCCGTGGACCCGGACCTTGGCACACATGTAGCCCCGTTTCTTCTCTACAAGTGTGCAAAGTTTGTTGTCTAGGGGACCTACGGCTGGAGAGCACTGATTTTTCAAAGCCGGGCACCCCTTCCATAGACTCCCATGTTAAATGTCAGTCTAGTCATGGACACAGTGAGGCATGGGCACAGTGAGGCATGGACACAGTGAGGCATGCACATGGACACAGTGAGGCAAAGTGAGGCACAGTGAGGCATGCAGATGGACACCCTAGGCTTATACTCGAGTCAACAAGTTTTCCCAGTTTTTTGTGGTAAAATTAGGTGCCTCGGCTTATATTCGGGTCGGCTTATACTCGAGTATATACAATAAATGCCCTACTGATTAGATGTTAAAGAACGTGACTTTTGTTGAACCAGGAAACATATATGGAAAATACTGTTTCAGGGTTAGAAACAATATTTAGTTTAAAAAATATATTAATTATATATGTGCGCACATAGGCATATGCAGGGGGTGTGGAAAAAGTTATAAAGACGAGGCTTGTGGTAAACCATGTAGATCTCAAAATAATGCTTGTTATCCAGCCCCAAACTGCATATAGAAAAAGTATTCCGACCCAGAAGGGTAGGAAAAAGGAAGGGAGCTAATAGAATAACAGTGTAGATCATATATCAGAAAATGTAAAACACTTTATTCTTATAATAAACATAGTTGGTGGACCTATATTAATGGAACTAAAAATTCAGGGTCTGGCTGGTCAATCCAGGCAGATCAATAATTTCACACACATAAAAAGGACATACATGACATAAAAACATGTAACAAATATATAAATATAGTTATATTTGTTACATGTTTTTATGTAATGTATGTCTTCTTTTTCTATACGCAGGGGGTGTGCTAGATGTGCCTTGGCACACCCTAATCACTCCATGTGCCAGGGCCAATAATAAGGCAGTACAGCCTGCCCTCTTGAACCGGGCCTGTGTCCTATTAGTTCTAAAGGGGGGCCCGGGCACCTGCCGAGCAGGAGGACTGGCTATACTGCCTTATTGCAGATGACGATCCTCTTGTTCCTCCCTCTGCAGCACTGCCGGCTTCTCCTCCACTCCCTCTCTCTGGCTGCACTGCAGGGGGATCCGTTCTAGCATCTGTGCCTCTATCCTGTCCTCAGTCCCTTACTCAGTATCAAATGTAAGACATCAGGGGTCTGTTTAGAACCCTGATATATCACCAAAGACCCCAAAAGGGCAGTTAAAAAATGTAAAAAAAAATCTAAAAAAAAATGCAAAAAAAATTAAAAATTAAGGACTCGTTCACATGCGCTTTGCACTCTGTAATTTTTGCCATGGCTGCGAAGCATAGCATTGCTCCTGTGACATGTGTACACCCCTTGCCACTTCCTCTGTTCCCCTGTGTTTGAGCTTTGGGGTGCATACCCTAATGCAATAGGCTGTACACACCTAAGTGTGCACATTTTTTTTTCTGGCATTTAAATCTGGGTGATGGTGGTATGTGTTGTGTGCTGTAATAATATCATGCTACATCTTATCACCACAACCATCTAATTTTATCTTGATGCTTGGTACGATAGAAAGGACTAAGTTATGCTGATTATTTTGCTGATTAAACGAAACTAAGTATACGCTTTTGCGTTAAAGAAGATAATACAAAAAATGTGTGCATCCCGATCAATCAGGATTTATACTGAGCAGGGAAACCAGTATAAATATTAGACATGTGCACACTGAAATATTTAGTTTCGGAATTTCGGTTTCGTCCGAAAAATGTATTTATTCAGTTACTCCCGAAATTCGTTTTTATTTATTTTGTTTAGTTAAAAAATGCATTCCTGCGAAAATCCAAATTAATTAAGGTCGAATCTGTCAATTGAAGGCTTATGGTGTCCGTCGGATGTTCTAAGAAGATTTGACGAAGCAGCTAAACTGTACGACGCTGCGATCGTACATTTATGGTCGAATGCTCCGCCCACAAGCTATAGTAGAATTCGACATGATTCTTCTCAAGCCTGCCTTGTCTACACACTATCATGAAAAAAAATGCTCTAGAAAAGCGCGGTGACGTACGAAATGTACGACGGCACTATAAAGGGGAAGTTTCATTCGGATGGCGCCACCATTTGGGCTGCTTTTGCTGATCCTCGTGTTAGTAAAGTTTGGTGAGAGACGATTCGCGCTTTTCAGCCTCGTGCTCTTCAGTCCGTTACAGCATGACGAATGTGCTATCTCCATTACGAACACTAGTTTTACCAGAACGAGTGCTCCCGTCTCATCACTTGCTTCTGAGCATGCGCGTTTTTTTCACGTCGTTAAAGCCTTTTCATGACGAGAAAAACGACAACGTGAAAAGCGACAAGAAAAATTAGAGCATGTTCCAAATTTTTAATGCCCATTTATCACGTCGTGAAAAATGCTCTGGAGCCCACACACGATCGTTTTTAATGACCAAATTAAAAAATTGCATTTTTCTCGTCATGAAAAACGGTCATGTGTACGCGACATTAGAAAAGAAAGATCTGTATATGTTAAAAGAGGAAATGTTGGGGTATTTAAGAAAACATAGGAACCTTGGTTAAACAAGGAAAATAACTATTAAGAGAAAGAGATAAATGGGAATAATAAAAACAAAGGAGTAAAATGGAGGAATATGTGGGAAGATAAGAGATGATTGAAGATAAATAAACTCTCTTTAAGTTTTTTGTAAGAATTGGCAACTCTGGAGGATAAAAGACAATAAAGGTATAAAGTGATAGATGATAAGGAATTTTATATGGAGAAAATGTAATGTACAGATATAAAATGCTATAAAAAGTAATGTTTTATGAACATATAAGTAAGTCTATGAGATGAATGTGATGAATGTTAGTGTTTGTAAAAGAGAAATTTTTCTAAATAAAGATTACATGATTAGAAAAAAAAGGATATGCTTTTGTGATGACCAGAGAATCTATCTTGTTCTAATGAATCATTGCTAAAACAGGGGAGCATAAAGCCAAAAAGTTTTAAAAGTTTTGGATAGAGAAGAGGAGGGTTAGAATTTGGAGCAACTTGGATGATGCTTTGCTGGGTTTATTATTTTTGTCTTCATCTGGATCAACTGTGGGTAAAGGATTGTGCATATACGATTATATATATATATATATATATATATATATATATATATATATATATTCCCCCTTTTATTGGTTGAACTAGATGGACTTGTGCCCCATTGGGGGGAAACTACAGTCACGTCATGTTTCATAGACACATCAACCATTGGAAGATTCCCCTAGCAGGGGCACAACCAAACCTATCAGGGTTGATAATCACTGTCTACTGGTGGGGTTTAGGGTATATGGCTTATACAAATGTAAACAAAACAGCAGATTCCATACCTGAGCATTTCCTGGCTGTAGCCTCACTAGATTTGCTTGTTTTTGTATCTGTCACCTGGCATTTAACACGAACACCATTATTCCACTCTGCCAGAGAGATGCTCACTGTGCTATGTAAAGCATATAAGTTGGAATTCTCCAGGTAAAGTAGGTCTTGAGGAAGAGATCTCTCCTTCTCATTGATGAACCATTTTATCGTGGCATCCTTAGAGGTTAGGTTATATCCCTGGCAAGTAAGCTCTACTTGGTCATCTGTGTTGCTAAAGCAGGATCCTTGTAGGATGTGGACAGTTGGTGAAGGTGGAGGTGTAACACAACCTAAAGGATACAGTAACATAGAAACGAGTAGAAAGAGGTTTACTGAAGTCCTCACCACCACTTATATAGGAAGATACCATTTATTAATACGGCTTTATTAAAGTTGCATGATTAAATTGAGTCAATCACAAATAAGTAAAACAGAATTCCAGCCTAAACCTAAGTAGTCTAAAACATGTCCCCTCTCACCTCCTAACACCTATGCTGACTAACATGTATAAGAAAGATGTATATACTTACTTATTTTCAGGCTGCTCCGGGGGGGGGGTCATGTCATCCTGCTCCCCCCGTGTCAGCGAGCGGCAGCTGCAGGGAAGAGGGGGGAGCACCAACAATGTCTGGGACATGGAAGCCTATGGGTGACATTTCTGCCCCCAGGCATTTCCAGCCATTGTCAAGCACTCTCCCCTGCAGCCACAGCGGACACAGAGAATTGCATCACTGGAGTGGGTTGAAAATAGGTGAGTATGACAGTTCTTCAAAAGGTTCCAGCACATTTTTTTAACTTATAGTTATTATTTTGGTTATAGTTAACTTACGTTATATATATAAAAGTGCAGAAACTTTTTAAAGACCCCTTGTATATACATCTTTTTTACAAGTTAGTTAGCATAGGTGTTAGGAGGGGAAATGGGACATTTTTACCACTAGTTAGATTAAGTCTGGATTTCTACTTTGTTCCATGCTAGCAACATCAAGAGTTAGGGTCATCAGTTAAACCCATCAGTTAACCTGTACTGATTGATGATTTGTCTACTCCAATTACATGCTGTTGGGTGGTTTCCATAACTATTTTAAGTTTTTAAGTTTGAATAAGTGGTACAATGTTCATCATTCATTTGAGAAAAGCAACTTTCTAAATCAGATTTTTATGTTTTTTTTTTTTAATTGTAATTCAAATTTAAGTCTCAATTGATCTGTATATCATGTATGGTATGTATCGGTCTCTATAAAAACAAAACTGGAACCTGAAATCAAGGATTTCCTAAACGCAGCATCCCCTATTAATGTTTCTCATACATTCAGGAAACTATGTTATAGTGATTAAATTGCATTTTAGGTTCCAGGGTTGCCTAGGACTAATCAAGGACTAAACCTGGTGTGCCTAGATTTTTTTTTGGGGGGGGGGGCTTGTATTCCATCTTGCTCAGTAACCTTCTGAACACATCTTGATAGTCTTTCTTGGAATAAAGTTACAATGACAATGCTCAAATGTGTGTATGTGCACAATATATACATACATACACGTATATATATATATATATATATATATATATATATATATATATATATATATATATATATATTATATATATATATCATTTGCTTTCACAACTTTAATAAAGACTGGTTTCCAAAGTACTGCAATCTTGAAAGTGAAGTCTAAGTGCCTATTGACTTTACACCATTTTCATTTAGCAAATTGTGTTTTTTCTGCATGAAAATGTATTTCAAGCAGATATCTAAGTGTGGTGTGGCTGTTTGACATGTGTGTGCTGCAACTTAGTGTGTTTTGGGAAGGGAAACGCTACACATGTGTGTTACCACATGCACTGCACCCATTATGACTACAGCTTTAGGCCCTATGTACACTAGCAGCACCTAAACTTGCTTTTTGGTATATTTTTGCCAAAGCTCCTAAACTCAACTCCCTAAAAGCCTATGGAGGATGATTTAGGAGCTGCTGTGGTTAGGGGAGGTTCAACCTGTTCAGGATAGGAAAGTTTTGACCGCCAGCAGCAACACGCATAAAATTGCGATGCGATTTTGACGGATTTGTATTTTCCCGCGGCCAGCGGTCAAAGTAGTTGACAAGTGTTAGTTCTCTCTTGTTAAAAAAAAGACAAGTGTTAGTTCGATTCTACAAAAATAACTGTACATGCCTGAACACTCTGTTCATGTGTAAGATACTGCATACTTGCTTGTGAGTATATGACAAATTTACAACATTTTACCAAAATAATAATGTCTTGATTAGACTTTAGTGTTCACTTACCATTTGTTATGTTTGCCTTGATGCTGCTGGAATAATGCCTCACATCACAAAAGTAAGTATTGCTTTCCCACTGTGAACTGCTGACAGTCACCAGGCTGACCAAGCTGTAACGGAGTGGATCTCCAGAGAGGGGGAATTGAATATTCTTTTCTCCAGAAAGTGTACCCCCAGAAGACGTGTTCCATACCACAGACACCGGATTGGGCATGTAGTCTTGTACCAGGCAACCAATTGTGGTAACGCTATTATGTTCTTGATGAAAAGGGACCAAGGGAAAGACTTGAGGGTGGATTATTCCATCTACAATAAAGAACACGATTAGAATCACATGTAGTAGTGATGGTGAAATGATTGGCCAAAACAACAGTATATTCACTAGGTGTAATGATCAAATTTTGGTGTATAAGTAGCCAAATTGCTAGTCTGTTTTAATAACATGTCTACAACTTTTTGCGAATTGTAGTGAGGTTTACATATACACAACATTATGATGTGTCAAAAACTTTCACTGGGCGACAGACACATTGGATGGTTCCCCACTGACCCATCAAAAGCCTATACAAGCATAAAAGAACAACAAAGACAATATATTCTATTTACATGGATTTTTTTGCTGTCCCCAAAATATGATACTGTGCAACATCACATTTGCATGAAATAGCGAGGGTTACACTATTAAATTGGGAGAGTTCTTACTCTTAGTGGGTATGTGCCATATATATGATGATGATCATATTGTATAAATGGCATGTCTGACTTTTTTTCCATGTATGTGTGTTCCCTCCTGTAATATTTGTAGGTTGAAAGGAGCCAAAAGTTTAGCTGTCACTGGCAAGGCATCCGTACAGTAATATCCCAGATAGCAAGCAATTGTGCTGAAAGTTTGAAAATTACTTTCTAAGCTATTGCTAGACTTGCCAGGCTTCACATGTCTGTTGCACAATTGCAGCAAGTCCGCATGGCAAAATTCCAGATCAGCTTACTTTGCAAACATTCTGCAAGTTCTAGTTCAGTTATGTTGTGCAATAGTCATCCCACCACAGGGGACACTGTGACTAGCAGAGCTCTTGCTGTAGACTCACCACTGCAACTTTGCTCTTGCTGGAGACTTGCCATGCAAATTTGCTACCAATTGGAAAAGTGTCAACTACAACTTGTGCTTCAAGTGCTTTGCAAGTGTACAACATTGCAGTGAAAATGTGCAGCAAGTTAACAGTCTTATGCCGCGTACACACGATCGGAAATTCCGACATCAAAACCGTAGATTTTTTTCTGACGGAATGTTGGCTCAAACTTGTGTTGCATACACACTGTCACACATATCTTGTCGGAAATTCTGAACGTCAAAAATGCTGTGACGTACAAGACGTACGACGAGCTGAGATCAATGAAGTTCAATAGGCAGTTTGGCTCTTCTGCTTGATTCTGAGCATGCGTGTTTTTTTGTGCGTCGGAATTGCACACAGACGATCGGAATTTCCGACAAGAACTTTTCTTGTCGGAAAATATGAGAACCAGCTCTCAAATTTTTGTTGTCGGACATTCCGACAGCAAATGTCCGACGGAGTCTAAACACGGTCAGAATTTCTGCCAAAAAGCTCACATCGAACATTTGTTGTCGGAATTTCCGATCGTGTGTACGCGGCAATACAATTCAACACTGCCACAAATTTTGTGGTAAGTTATCCTTGCTATCTGGTATAGGCTTCCACTGTAGACTTCCAAAACTAGTGGTATTAGGCACACCTCTGCTGCCTCCACCACAGTTGCCTAATCCTACATTGCATTTAGTATATGGGCAGCTTCCAGTTAGGAGACTTGGCAGTACCAGCTTCCCACCCATTTTGATCCCAGTGTGATGATGACACCTTTGAGGACAGGATTTGATCTCAGTGATTTGGCGTTCTCTGCATTTAAAAAGGTTGTTGCTAAATATATTAGTGAATGAAAGTATCCATTAACCACGTCAGCCCCCAGCCTAAACTGACACTTCTCACATAAGTGTAAAAATCTTTTTTTTTCTTAGAAAATTACTTAAAAGTCCCAAACATTATATATATATATATATATATATATATATATATATATATACGTGTAGGCCCTAGAGAATAAAATGGTGGGTGTTGCAATTTTTAATGTAATGCCGTATGCGGTTTTTCAAACACATTTTATTTGGGAAAAAATTTAACTGTGTGAATTTTAAAGCACAAAACATAATATAACACCCAATTGTTTGGTAAAATATAAAATATGATGTTACACTGAGTAAATAGATACCTAACATGTCAAGCTTTAAAATTAAGCACGGTCCTGGAATGGTGCCAAACTACGGTACATAAAAATCTCCATAGTCAGTGCTTTATAAGCCTTTACATGTTACCAGTTTACAGTTACACAGGAGGTCTGGTGCTAGAATTTTGGTGCAGCAATACCTCACATGGTGCAAAACCGTTTACATATGCGTGCACGACCTACGTATGCATTTGCCTTTGCACGTGAGCACAGGGGGATGGGGGTGCTTTAAACTTTTTAATTCTTTAGTTTAATAAAAAAAAAAAATTTGCACTGTCTTTCATTTTTTTATTAACTTTACTGCTATCACAAGGAATGAACAACCATCCTTGTATTAGTATGGGAAGTGACAGGTATTCTTTACTGGGAGATCTGGAGTCTATTAGAACCCAGATCTCTCCTCTGCCCTTTAAAGCATCAGCCGGTAACGACATGTTTACATAAGCTGAAATTGGAAGTGTCAAAATAATTTGGTTTCTTAGACCAGTGGTTCTCAACTCAGTCCTCGAGTACCCCCAACTGGCCATGTTTTGGGAACTTCCCTTAGATAAAAAAGTTCTTATCAATACCATGTCATTGATTTAAAGCAGCTGTGCAAAGTAAAGGAAAACCTAAAAACATGGCCCGTTGGGGGTACTTGAGGCCTGAGGTTGAGAACCACTGTCTTAGACCATAGAGATGATATGGGACATTCCGGGCCTGGTGATCTCTATGGTCAGCTGCTGGAACCGCTGGCTTCAGTCCTGGGCTCCCTGGTGGGACAGGTGAGCCTGGAAAGGCGGCAGAAGGTGGAAGGAGGGCGGGACCCCTTTCCCCCACCTGTAAAAGCAATCCAACAGCTAATTAACCCTCTAGAATCCCTTTTACATTACAGAGCATTGCCAGCTGAAAAAAAAAGATACTGGGATGATGCCTGTAGCTGCAGGCATCATCCTGGTGTAAACCCTTCAACCTAGCGATGTAAAATAATGTCACGGAGGCTCATGCTGTGGCCAGTGCATGTATAATTCTAACCTTCAAAGGATATGTGCACCTTTAAATTAAGTACACTTATCCTTTTTAACCTCCCCAACCTAAAGTACGCCACCCTTCTTTATGAAATGGCACCATAGAAGTCAATAAAAGCAGGCATGGCCAAAGCAAATAAGTAAATATTGCAGGAGGCAGTGGCTTCAAGATGGAGGTTAGTACAGGAGGGATGGAGATTTGGGAGGGTGCATTCCTTCATGTATGGACTGGAGGGAAGACAAAAGGATAAGTACACCTTCAATGTAGGGGTTGGCAGCAGGAAAGACAGCTTGCAGCAAGCAACCAGGCATCTGACATACTTGTAAATATGTCAAATGTGAAGATTAGCTCTTAAAGAGAGACACGAGGACTTGCTGCAGCTTGCTTTTAGACAACAATTTAGGATGTGTTCAGTGCACAGCGGAGACACATTTTTAGTGCCCCCAGCCGAACAGGGGTTTTCACATGCCGCAGTCGTGATGCTTTGATTTGCCCCTATAGCAAAAGTTATCCCCCTGTTGCTTCAATGCACATGGTTGCAGCACTCTGGTGCAGCATTTAGGGGTTTAAAACAGGTGGTTAAGAGGTGTCATAATGCCTCCTCAATGCCTGTCAATACACCTCTAAAAAGCAAACAGAACGTGGATCACTTTTTCAAGGTGCAGCAGTTTAGATGCAAGTCTAAACTTAGCCTTAAGTTGAAGGTGTAACTGGATTTCTTGTGTTATAACCAAATAGCAACGATGCCTGTATTGCTTTGGGGTTATGTTTTCCTTTCTGTGCTAGAAAAAAAAAAGTAGTTGAGCAGTAAAGGAAGACGAAGGAGTTTATTAGGGCTAGTTAGGAGTAACAGGGGGTTAATAATGTGTTACCATGAGAGGTTTATTAAAAAGAAAAAAAAATCTAAGATTTCTTGAGCAAAGTAGTGTAAATAACAAACACATTAGGGGGGGATTTACTAAAGCTGGAGAGTGAAAATCTGGTGCAGCTGTGCATGGTAACCAATCAGCTTCTTCTAACTTCAGCTTGTTCAATCAAGTTTGACAATAAAACCTGGAAGCGGATTGGTTTCTATGCAGAGCTGCACCAGATTTTGCATTCTCTGGTTTTAGTAAATCAACCCCATTGCAATTAGTTGATCAGAGAACTGCAACTATCTACAATGCACCAATGTTTGCTTACGTATACACTGAAGACACATCTATTCCTAGTAATCGGCACGCAAATAGTTGTTAATAGCACCTCTGATACACAAGTCAGGACAACTCAGCTGTCAAACTCACAGCAGGTCCTGGCAGTTAGATGACAGTGGGCTCAGCATGAATAAACTCTAGTCTAGGACATACCAGATGCCTAACTACTACATTACAACAATACGCAATGTAATCCATCAAGATTTGGACAAGCCATATATCCAAAAACACTTTACCAGGTACAATAAAATTTATGTTGTTTCATAAATCTATATAGTTTATATGGGTTCCATTGATTCTTATTGTCATGTCCTTCAAATAGAGCTTTCCAGTAATGCATAAACTCCAAATCAGTATTTCTTGCTTGTATGAGCCCCAATACATAATTACTAGAGCTTTTCAGAGCTTATAGATAGTACCACCTATATGATGGCTCATACAGCTTGCCAAATACACATA
The DNA here is from genome assembly GCA_029206835.1 of Rana muscosa. Taxonomy (NCBI): domain Eukaryota; kingdom Metazoa; phylum Chordata; class Amphibia; order Anura; family Ranidae; genus Rana; species Rana muscosa. The sequence continues at coordinate 809,850,089 of CM055116.1, forward strand.
CTCAACTAATGATCACTACGTAAAGCCGTTACTGTGGCTCCTTAATTTTTGTTTCCCTTATTAACCACATTTGAATATTTGGCTACATCTTTACTAAGAGCATCAAGGGCATTAGCTTTACATATACTTACAAGGGCAACACATTTACAGAGACAGAAAGGTTGGTTTACTAAAGGCAAATAGGCTGTTTACTTTTTAAGGGAATTTTCCCTTAGCTTAGTGAATGCAGTAAAGCTCTGCTGACATTTACCATCCAATCAAATGTAAGAAAAAAAATGCTTTTTAAAATGTTATTTTCCTGGCAACTGATTGGGTAGTCTTAACAGAGTGAATTTTCTCTACATTCACTAAGCTAAGGGGAAAACTCTCTTGCAAAGTGAATAGCCTATTTGTGTTTAGTAAACCAACCCCAGGGGTCTACAACTTTGAAAAGGGCTACATGGACACCAACTTTACTAAGAGCTACAGGGGCTACAGCTTTTCAGAGTGCTAATAGAGCTCCATCTTTACAGGGACTACAGTTGTATAGAGAATAGAGAGCTACAGCTTTACCAACAGCTACAAGGGTCAGGGGCTTCATATTTCCATAGAGCTACAGCAGCCACAGCTTTACGAAAGACTACAGGAGCCCTAAAGGAAGCTTTAGAGCAGGGGTCTAAAACTTTCTAAACAAAGGGCCATTTCAGTGTCCTCCAGACTTTAGGGGGGCTTGACTGTGCATCGTTGGAGTCAGTGGGAGAAATAGTGCCCACCATTGGCGTCAGTGGGAAAAATAGTGCTCCACCGTTGGTGTTAGTGGGAGAAATAGTGGCCCAACGTTGGCATCAGTGGAAGAAAAAGTGCCCCACCATTGGTGTCAGTTGGAGGATTAGTGTCTTGTTTCAGTGGAAGGAAATGTGCCCCAAGGGCTGGATAAGGCAAGCAAATGGCTGCATCCAGCCCCCGGGCCACAGTTTGGTGACCCCTGCTTTAGAGAATACGGTGTTACGGAGAGCTACATGGGCTACAGCTTTATAGAAAGCTAAAGCTTTACAGAGGGCTACAGGGGCTGCAAATTTAATGAGAGTTGTAGGAGCATTACCTTTACAGGGGCTACAGCTTTATAGAATGCTAAAACTATACAAAGTGCTACAGGGGCTGCAGATTTATAGAGAGGCTTCACCTTTACAGAGGCTACAGCTTTACAAAGCAGTACAGTGGTTACACTTTTACAGATTGCCACAGCTTTATACAAAACTAAAAAATTTCCAGAGAGCTACAGATACTATAGCTTTATAGGGAGCTACATGCATTATCATTTTACCAAAAAAGTACACGGGCTACAGTTTTACAGAGCACTACAGAGGCTACAAGGAGCTAACGAATCCATGGCTTTACAAAGAGCTATAGAGCCATGGGGGCAACAGCTTTAGAAAAAGCTACAAGGGCTATATATTTACAAAGAAGTACAGTGGCTACAGTGTTTGGCTGGTTTCACGCTGGGGTGGTGGGTGCGGTGGCGGTATAGCGACGTTATTTTTAGCGGCGCTATACCGTCGGAATTGCTGAGGTATTCAGCCGCTAGCGGTGCGGTTTTAACCCCCGCTAGCAGCCGAAAAAGGGTTAATACCACCCTCAAACCGCGGCTACAGCCGCGGTTTGCGGGCGGTATTACCGCGGTGTCCCATTCATTTCAATGGGAAGGAGCGGTGGAGGAGCGGTAAACACACCGCTCCTCTCACCGCTCCAAAGATGTGGCTAGCAGGACTTTTTTTCACGTCCTGTTAGCGCACCGCTCCAGTGCGAAAGCCCTCAGGGCTTTCACATTGGAGAGACAGCAGCCGCTGTTTAGGCTCGGTTTGCAGGCGCTATTTTTAGCACAATAGCGCCTGCAAACCACCCTAGTGTGAAAGGGGCCTTACAGAGAGCTATAGCTTAAAAGAAAACAACAGCAGCTACTGTTTTAGAAGTACAGACAATCAGAGAGCTACAGGGGCCACAGCTTTACCGAAACCTACAGCAGTGATACAAAAAGCTTCAGCTTTAAAGCCTCATACACACCACTAATACACACTACTGGATTAAACGGAAAAAAAACTAAGCTAAGGTCGGAGCCGCTGTACTAACAATCCGATGTTGGTATACCGATCTCCCCTGCTGTACTATTGTGTTCTGACAGGGGGACGGTCCCCCCTGCCAGAACACTCTGCAGAGTGCTGATCAGGAGCCTGTTGGCAGACCTGTTTCAGTCCTAAACCTTCCGCCCGACTGCCATACACACGGGCCGACTGTCATCAAGTATCTATTCAACTGGTCCATGCTGGCCGACATTCAGCCCGTGTGCTTAAAGGGTTTGGTTGCTGTGGTTTTATAGGTTTTACAGACTGCTTCAGGAGCTACAGCTTTACAGAGAGCTAAATGAGATACAGCTGTAGAAAAAGGTACAATGGCTACAGCTTTACAGAGAACTACAGCGGCTACAGTTGCTGTAAAGCTATAGCCCCGTTAGTGCTCTGTATAGCTGTAGACCCTGTACTGCTCTGTATAGCTGTAGACCCTGTACTGCTCTGTATAGCTGTAGTCCCTGTACTGCTCTGTATAGCTGTAGTCCCTGTACTGCTCTGTATAGCTGTAGACCCTGTACTGCTCTGTATAGCTGTAGTCCCTGTACTGCTCTGTATAGCCATAGCCCCTGTACTGCTTTATATAGCCATAGTCCCTGTACTGCTCTGTATAGCCATAGTCCCTGTACTGCTCTGTATAGCTGTAGTCCCTGTACTGCAGTGTATAGTCGTAGTCCCTGTACGGCTCTGTATAGCTGTAGTCCCTGTACTGCTCTATATAGCTGTAGTCCCTGTACTGCTCTGTATAGCCATAGTCCCTGTACTGCTCTGTATAGCTGTAGACCCTGTACTGCTCTGTATAGCTGTAGTCCCTGTACTGCTCTGTATAGCCATAGCCCCTGTACTGCTTTATATAGCCATAGTCCCTGTACTGCTCTGTATAGCCATAGTCCCTGTACTGCTCTGTATAGCTGTAGTCCCTGTACTGCAGTGTATAGTCGTAGTCCCTGTACGGCTCTGTATAGCTGTAGTCCCTGTACTGCTCTATATAGCTGTAGTCCCTGTACTGCTCTGTATAGCCATAGCCCCTGTACTGCTCTGTATAGCTGTAGACCCTGTACTGCTCTGTATAGCTGTAGTCCCTGTACTGCTCTGTATAGCTGTAGTCCCTGTACTGCTCTGTATAGCCGTAGTCCCTGTACTGCTCTGTATAGCTGTAGTCCTGTACTGCTCTGTATAGCCGTAGTGCCTGTACTGCTCTGCATAGCTGTAGTCCCTGTACTGTTCTGTATAGCTGTAGTCCCTGTACTGCTCTGTATAGCTATAGTCCCTGTACTGCTCTGTATAGCCATAGTCCCTGTACTGCTCTGTATAGCTGTAGTCCCTGTACTGCTCTGTATAGCTGTAGACCCTGTACTGCTCTGTATAGCCATAGCCCCTGTACTGCTCTGTATAGCTGTAGACCCTGTACTGCTCTGTATAGCCATAGCCCCTGTACTGCTCTGTATAGCTGTAGACCCTGTACTGCTCTGTATAGCCATAGTCCCTGTACTGCTCTGTATAGCTATAGTCCCTGTACTGCTCTGTATAGCTGTAGTCCCTGTACTGCTCTGTATAGCCATAGTCCCTGTACTGCTTTGTATAGCTATAGTCCCTGTACTGCTCTGTATAGCCGTAGCCCCTGTACTGCTCTGTATAGCTGTAGTCCCTGTACTGCTCTGTATAGCCGTAGGCCCTGTACTGCTTTGTATAGCTATAGTCCCTGTACTGCTCTGTATAGCTGTAGTCCCTGTACTGCTCTGTATAGCCGTAGTCCCTGTACTGCTCTGTATAGCTGTAGTCCCTGTACTACTCTGTATAGCTGTAGCCCCTGTACTGCTCTGTATAGCCGTAGCCCCCGTACTGCTCTGTATAGCTGTAGTCCCTGTACTGCTCTGTATAGCCATAGTCTCTGTACTGCTCTGTATAGCCATAGCCCCTGTACTGCTCTGTATAGCTGTAGTCCCTGTACTGCTCTGTATAGCTGTAGTCCCTGTACTGCTCTCTATAGCAGTAGTCCCTGTACTGCTCTGTATAGCCGTAGTCCCTGTACTGCTCTGTATAGCTGTAGTCCCTGTACTACTCTGTATAGCTGTAGCACCTGTACTGGTCTGTATAGCCGTAGCCCCTGTACTGCTCTGTATAGCTGTAGTCCCTGTACTGCTATGTATAGCTGTAGTCCCTGTACTGCTCTGTATAGCCGTAGTCCCTGTACTGCTCTGTATAGCCATAGTCCCTGTACTTCTCTGTATAGCTGTGATCCCTGTACTGCTCTGTATAGCCGTAGCCCCTGTACTGCTCTGTATAGCTGTAGTCCCTGTACTGCTCTGTATAGCCGTAGGCCCTGTACTGCTCTGTATAGCTGTAGTCCCTGTACTGCTCTGTATAGCCGTAGGCCCTGTACTGCTCTGTATAGCTATAGTCCCTGTACTGCTCTGTATAGCCGTAGTCTCTGTACTGCTCTGTATAGCTGTAGTCCCTGTACTGCTCTGTATAGCTGTAGTCCCTGTACTTCTCTGTATAGCCGTAGTCCCTGTACTGCTTTGTATAGCCGTAGTCCCTGTACTGCTCTGTATAGCTGTAGTCCCTGTACTGCTTTGTATAGCTTGTAGTCCCTGTTCTGCTTTGTATAGCCATAGTCCCTGTACTGCTCTGTATAGCCATAGTCTCTGTACTGCTCTGTGTAGCCATAGCCCCTGTACTGCTCTGTATAGCTGTAGTCCCTGTACTGCTCTGTATAGCTGTAGTCCCTGTACTGCTCTGTAAAGCTGTGGCCCCTGTAGTGTTCTGTAAACTGTAGCCCGTGTAATGCCCTGTAAAGCTGTACCGCTGGTAGTGCTCTATATAGATTTAGTCCCTGTAGAGCTCTGTAAAGCTGTAGCCCTGTTAGTGTTCTGTAAACCTGTAGCCCCGTTAGTGTTCTGTAAGGCTGTAGCCCCTGTAGTTCTCTGTATAGCTGTAGCCCCGTAGTGCTGTGTAAACCTGTAGCACCGGTAGTGCTCTGTAAAGTTATGGCCAGTTTAGTGCTCTGTAAAGCTGTAGCCCCTGTAGTGCTCTGTAAAGCTGTGGCCCTGGTAGTGCTCTGTAAAGCTGTAACCCCCGTAGTGTTCTGCAAAGCTGTAGCCCCTGTAAAGCTGTAGCTCTGGTAGAGCTCTGTAAAGCTGTAGCCCCGTTAGTATTCTGTAAAGCTGTAGCCCCGGGAAGTGCTCAGTAAAGCTGTGGCCTCTGTAGTGCTCTGAAAGGCTGTGGCACCTGTAGTGATTTGTAAAGATGTAGCTCCTGTAGTGTTCTGTAAAGCTATGTCACCTGTAGTGCTCTGTAAATCTGTGGCCCCTGTAGTGCTTTGTAAAGCTGTAGCTCCTGTAGTGTTCTGTAAAGCTATGTCACCTGTAGTGCTCTGTAAATCTGTGGCCCCTGTAGTCCTTTGTAAAGCTGTAGCTCCTGTAGTGTTCTGTAAAGCTATGTCACCTGTAGTGCTCTGTAAATCTGTGGCCCCTGTAGTGCTTTGTAAAGCTGTAGCCCCTGTAGTGTTCTGTAAGGCTGTGGTACCTGTAGTGCTCTGAAAAGTTGTGGTCAATGTAGTTCTCCATAAGGCTGTTGCACCATTAATGCTCTGTAAAGCTATAGCCCCTTTAGTGCTCCATAGAACTGTGGCCTTTGTAGTGCTCTGTAAAGCTGTAGCCCCAGGTGTGCTCTGTAAAGCTGTAACCCCAGGTGTGCTCTGTAAAGCTGTAGCCCTAGGTGTGCTCTGTAAAGCTGTAGCTCCGGTAGTGCTCTGTAAAGCTGTAGCCCCTGTAATGCTCTGTAAAGCTGTAGCCCCAGTAGGGCTCTGTAAAGCTGTAGCCCTGGTAGGGCTCTGTATAGCTGTAGCCCCGGTAGGGCTCTGTAAAGCTGTAGCCCTCGTAGTGCTCTATAAAGATGGAGACCTGGTAATGCTCTGTAAAATTGTAGCCCCCATAGTGCTCTGTAAAGCTGTTGCCCTGGTAGTGTTTTTTAAAGCTGTAGCTTCGGTAGTGCTCTGTAAAGCTGCAGCCCCCGTAGTGCACTGTAAAGCTGTAACCCTGGTAGTGCTCTGTAAAGCTGTAGCCCCGTTAGTGTTCCATAAAGCTGTGGCCTCGGTAGTGTTATGTAAAGTTTAGCCCCAGTAGTACTCTGTAAAGCTGTAGCCCTGGCAGTGCTCTATAAAACTGTAGTCCCGGTAATGGTCTGTTAAGCTGTAGCCCCCGTAGCGCTCTGTAAAACTGTAGCACCTGTAAAGCTGTAGCCCCAGTAGTGCTCTGTAAAGCTGTAGCCCAGTAGTGTTCTGTAAAGCTGTATCCTGGGTAATGCTCTGTAAAGCTGTAGCCCCAATAATGCTCTGTAAAGCTGTGGCCCCAATAGTGCTCTGTAAATCTGTAGCCCTGGTAGCGCTCTGTAAAACTGTAGCCCCAATAGTGCTCTGTAAATCTGTAGCCCTGGTAGTGCTCTGTAAAGCTGTAGCCCCCATAAGGCTCTGTAAAGATGTAGCCCCGGTAGTGCTCTGTAATACTGTAGCCACAGTAGTGCTCTGTAAAGCTGTAGCCCTGGTAGTGCTCTGTAAATCTGAAGCCCCCATAGTGCTCTGTGAAGCTGTAGCCCAGGTAGTGCTCTGTAAAGCTGTAGCCCCAGTAGTGCTCTGTAAAGCTGTAGCCCCCATAGTGCTCTGTAAAGCTGTAGCCCCCATAGTGCTCTGTAAAGCTGAAGCCCCAGTAGTGCTCTGTAAAGCTGTAGCCCCCATAGTGCTCTGTAAAGCTGTAGCCCCCATAGTGCTCTGTAAAGCTGTATCCCCGGTAGTGCTCTGTGAAGCTGTAGCCTCGGCAGTGCTCTGTAAAGCTGTAGCCCTGGTAGTGCTCTGTAAATCTGAAGCCCCCATAGTGCTCTGTGAAGCTGTAGCCCAGGTAGTGCTCTGTAAAGCTGTAGCCCCAGTAGTGCTCTGTAAAGCTGTAGCCCCCATAGTGCTCTGTAAAGCTGTAGCCCCCATAGTGCTCTGTAAAGCTGAAGCCCCAGTAGTGCTCTGTAAAGCTGTAGCCCCCATAGTGCTCTGTAAAGCTGTAGCCCCCATAGTGCTCTGTAAAGCTGTATCCCCGGTAGTGCTCTGTGAAGCTGTAGCCTCGGCAGTGCTCTGTAATGCTGTAGCCCTGGTAGTGCTCTGTAAAACTGTGGCCCTGGTAGTGCTCTGTATAGCTGTAGCCCAGGTAGTGCTCTGTAAAGCTGTAGCCGTGGTAGTGCTCTGTAAAGCTGTGGCCCTGGTAGTACTCTGTAAATCTGTAGCCCCGGTAGTGCTCTGTAAAGCTGTGGCCCCGGCAGTGCTCTGTAAAGCTGTGGCCTTGGTAGTGCTCTGTAAAGCTGTGGCCCCGGTAGTGCTCTGTAAAGCTGTGGCCCCGGTAGTGCTCTGTAAAGCTGTAGCCCCGGTAGTGCTCTGTAAATCTGTATCCTCGGCAGTGCTCTGTAAAGCTGTAGCCCCAGTAGTGCTCTGTAAAGCTGTGGCCCTGGTAGTGCTCTGTAAAGCTGTAGCCGTGGTAGTGCTCTGTAAAGCTGTGGCCCTGGTAGTAATCTGTAAATCTGTAGCCCTGGTAGTGCTCTGTAAAGCTGTAGCCCCGATAGGTCTCTATAAAGCTGTGGCCTCGGTAGTGCTCTGTAAAGCTGTGGCCCCGGTAGTGCTCTATAAAGCTGTGGCCCCGGTAGTGCTCTGTAAAGCTGTAGCCCCGGTAGTGCTCTGTAAATCTGTATCCTCGGCAGTGCTCTGTAAAGCTGTGGCCCCGGTAGTGCTCTGTAAAGCTGTGGCCCTGGTAGTGCTCTGTAAAGCTGTGGCCCTGGTAGTGCTCTGTAAAGCTGTAGCCCCGGTAGGTCTCTATAAAGCTGTAGCCTCGGCAGTGCTCTGTAAAGGTGTAGCCCCGGTAGTGTTCTGTAAAACTGTGGCCCTGGTAGTGCTCTGTTAAGCTGTGGCCCTGGTAGTGCTCTTTAAAGCTGTAGCCCAGGTAGTGCTCTGTAAAGCTGTAGCCCCGGTAGTGCTCTATAAAGCTGTGGCATTGGTATTGCTCTGTAAAGCTATAGCCCCAGTAGTGCTCTATAAAGCTGTAGCCCCTGTAAAGCTGTAGCCCCATTAGTGTTCTGTAAAGCTGTAGCCCCGGAAGTATATATAGATATATTGTATAATATATAAGGTGTAATTGGCCAGCTGCATAATCCATATTGCGATCTCTTGCTTGATCTCTTTGGCATAATAATCATTACGGCTATGTAGAGCTTTATCTATCTTTAGAGCTGTACAGCTGTATTTAACAATTACAACATCTAGAGTTTTTACTTCACTAGAGCTCTTCAGCTTCATATTCATTGCAGCATTTAATAAAAGTATGCCTTTTCAGCGCTCTTTAGCTTTTTATGACATTATCCTCACTCTCAGTTTGATAGATCTAATAACTGTTCAGGATTGTGGTCCTCATTAGACATTGGCAGCTGCAAATTCATCACAGAAGCCATCTACGATATAATATTTTTTTTCCAGACCATCATCCTACATAGACCTTTTCAGCTTAAGGATCATCCTAACTATTTAGAGCTTATTAAAGCTATGAAGCTGCATATTCCTCCCAACATTATTTCCTGTGCTTCTTTTTATCCCTTAGTAGAACTTTTCAGCTATATGGTCAACATAGCCATCAATAAAGTTACCACTTACTGTTCTTCGGCTAAATTATGATTATACATTTTCAGAGCGCTTTCCCTTGCTACAACTCTGTAGCTGTGTGGTTATCTCAGATTCATAGGGGTTAATTTACTAAAGGCAAATAGGCTGTTCACTATTCAAGGAAAGATGCACATGGCGAAGGAAATGAACCCCATAGAGTTTCATCTTTCATTCAAATTTTTTTCTTAGCTAAATAGTCATCACCACTTTCCACTGTTTTATGACTTACTAAAACTTCTTATCAACATATTTATCACAACGTCCCAGAGCTTTATCCCTTCGTAGTTCTGAAGCTAAACAGTAACCACAGCTATTCAGAATTGTATCCGTCATACTTACATCATCATTACACGGTTCCATTATGCTGGCGCTTTAGAACTTTTCGCAGAAAAATTATGACTTCCCAGGTCTATAATTTTGACGTAAGAATATTACCTGTGGCTGTTATTATTTTACTGAAGCTTTATGAAAGAAATGAGCATGCTACATAGTTACATAGTTAGTCTGGTTGAAAAAAGACACAATCCCATCTAATTCTACCAATAAAAGGAAATAAATAAATAAATTGGATTGGATTTATGATATAGCTTGCAAACAATAGTTAGGGTTACAGAACATCATATGTGTAAATGTTATTGCTGCACAATATATAGCAAAGCTGCAATTCTACAGCTAAAAAGGCGTATGAAAATATACAACAATACGCTTTAATACGAATTGTTACAAAAAAAAATTGTATTCATAACTGTAATTGCCACAAGATCATTTAACGGGAGTCCTTAAAAATCACAAGAATGCATATAATTAACCTTCACTTCTATTCATACATTAGAAAAATATAAATCTGAATTAAGTACTGTATAAAATAAATATATGAGAAGTCAATGTTAAATCAATTACTACACACAAAAAGGGATTATGTGAAACCAATTATATGATAATTCCATATTTCATTTCACCTGTTCGATGTATTGTTCTTACCTCCTGCTTTCTCTCCACCAGCATTATATATCTCTTATTCACTTGTCTGACCTGCTTCGAAGGTTGTCATGCAATGACATTGATGAAAGTCAGATTAGCAGACAAGTCTCTAATTGGGAATTCTGGTAGGTGGAGGGTCAGTGATGTGTAGAGTGTACAGGCTGTGATTTTAATTTAGTAAGACTTGTGGTTTATGTGGTAACCCATGTCTAGTCTGTATTTTTGTAACACCTAAGGTACAACAGTTCCCAAATTTGTGCAACCCCCCAGAATACCACATATCATATACATACTTCCCTAATTGCTGTCTCGTCTGACTTTTGCTTATAAATGCATGCTATATTGCTTTGCTGCTTCACCTAAGGGTGTCACATTTCTCCTTTTATCATTATTATTATTATACAGGATTTATATAGCGCCAACAGTTTACGCAGCGCTTTAGAAAATAATACTGGGTGTGCAGTTTAAAAAAAATAAAAAAAATAAGGTAAAAGCACGAAAAATTAAGCATTTTAAAGGGTTGCTAAACCCTCGTTTTAAAAAAATAAAATAACAAACATGTTATACTTACCTCCACTGTGCAATTGGTTTTGCACAGAGTGGCCCCGATCCTCCTCGTCTGGGGTCCCTAAGCGGCGCTTGTGGCTCCTCCTCTTCTCGAGTGCCCCATTGGAGAATCGCTGTTCTTCGGGACACCCGTGCGGGCATGCTCCTGAGTCCTGCTGCTGCGTCTATTGACACAGACAGCAGGACTCAGCCCCGCCCCCCCGGCGCCCGCATTATTGGATTTGATTGAGCCAATGGCTGCGCTGCTATCAATCTATCCAATCAGGACACGAGACACCGGCTAGAGCTGGTGTACTTGTCCCCGGGGAGATAAAAACCGGGTTCAGGTAAGTAAAACGGGAGGTCTGGGGGGGCTGCTGCATGACAGAATGTTTTTCACCCTAATGCAGGGGTGTCCAAACTTTTTTCAAAGAGGGCCAGATTTGATGAAGTGAACATGCTCAAGGGCCGACCATTTTGCCTGACATTCTTTGAACCATAAAATTTGGTCTAAGTGTGTTCGTTCGAGCACTAATACACAGCCCAACAAGAAGTCTCTTGCCTTTGTGGCTGTGTGTGGTGAAGAGATGAGCTCAGGCGTATTATTTGGATATACCGTATTTATTGGCGTATAACACGCACCCTCACTTTAAGAGGGAAGTTTCAGGAAAAAAAATAAAAAAATTTAAATAGAGAACTGTGAAGCAAAATAAGGGTCAGTGCCCATCTGCAGACCCCCAATTGCCAAGAATGCAGCACCCATCATTGCCAGGAATGCAGCACCCACCATTGCCAAGAATGCAACACTCACCATTGCCAAGAATGCAGCACTTAGCATTGCCAAGAATGCAGCACTCACCATTGCCAAGAATGCAGCACCCACCATTGCCAGGAATGCACCCACTATTGCCAGGAATGCACCCACCATTGCCAGGAAGGCAGCACCTATCATTGCCGGGAATGCACTCGCCATTGCTGGGAATGCAGCACCTATCATTGCCGGGAATGCAGCACCTATCATTGCCAGGAATGCAGCACCTATCATTGCCGGGAATGCAGCACCTATCATTGCCGGGAATGTAGCACCTATCATTGCCAGGAATGCAGCACCTATCCCTGCCAGGAATGCACTCACCATTGCCAGGAATGATCAGCAGTGCCCAAGTGTCCATCTGCAGCCAGTGTGCCCAAGTGTCCATCTGCAGCCAGCGTGCCCAGGTGTCCATCTGCAGCCAGCTTGCCCAAGTGTCCATCTGCAGCCAGCGTGCCCAAGTGTCCATCTGCAGCTAGCTTTTAAATTTTGCCGCCGAGATAGAGCCGGATGTCCTGTGCATACGGCTGTACTCGGCTCCTCTCGCAGTCCCCCCCCTTGGCCCGGCTTCTATGATGGACATAACACACGTCCAATGGCGGGACTGCGAGTGGAGCTGAGCCTAGCCCATTACACAGTATACTCGGCTCGGGCTATTTCGGCGGCGCTCACTCCTCTTCACCGACAGGCAGCAGGGATCGGTGTATAACACACACAAAAGTGTGTGTTATACGCCGATAAATACGGTATATCTTTCATGGCCCCGGCGCTGGGAAATCGTCGGGGGACACAAAATATATATATGTGGAGATAACCAGGCGGGCCGTTCAAAACCGTGCCGCGGGCCGCGATTGGCCTGCGGGTCGGACTTTGGACATGCCTGCCCTAATGCATAGAATGCACTAAGGTGAAAAAACACGAGGGTTACAGCCCCTTTAAATGCTTAGAAACAAACACAAAAGTTTCTGCGCTGCTACTAAAAACAAAAAAGCGGCTGCAAAACCTGTGGACAAAAAGGTGCATAGAACAAAAAAAGAAAAAATTGCAGCGCTAAATAAGTATGTGTCAAACAAATAAATGAATGAGTGAAATAAACAAATGTGCAAGGAAAAACTAAATATTTCCCTATGTGAATAACAATACAGTCTTTGAAAGAGTCCTTGATGGATAGTCCTCAAAAACATGTGCAAGCAATGGCAAAAATTAAAGTCCAATAGTGTTCCACAATAATCAAAAAAATTTTTTTTTTGAAATGATTGGACTACAAATACTTCCAAATCAATATTGAAGAAAAAAAGCCACAACCAATATAAAGGAGGCTTACCAGACTTAGTGGACCCTACTGAACATATGTCCAGAGGATCGACATAGGCTTTTGATGTATATTCCTGAAGGGTCAACAGTTGATAGTTGAACCAAAGAATGTCTCTCACGACAGCTCACAATGAAGAGGTTGATGAAAACTTGAGAGACGATGACTCAATGATGTTTAAACCGAATCAATAGCACAATGTGAAAGGAAAAGAAGAAGGCACATAGCGTGATACTGCTAAAAACAGTGTATTTAATATAGGTAATTGCACTTACATTTAAGTGGTTAAAAAGCGCTTCATGAAAATCAATGGCAACAGTGGAAATCCCGACGCGTTTCGCAAGAAATTTGCATCATCTGGGGTATGCATCCACTGCTGCCTCCACACATTATATAGACAACATAACCCCCTAATGGGGTAAGAGTAACCTCACCTGTGAATTCATCACATGAGCAATCAATTCCTGGATCATCCAAAATGGCTCCTCAACGTCTACTTCCTGCCTCTACGTGGGGTCATGAATGATGTTCAATGTTGATAAATATTCCAGGGGTATGTGGTCTTTTAGAGTAAATATATATGGAATTTTAAAAAGCCATACATAAATGAGAGGGGGGTGGACAGACAAAATTCTGGCCACCACATTTGGCTTATATATTAAATATGACCAACATGATGTATCATGTGCCCGAGCATACAGGCCAGGCACAGGAAATGGACCAAATGTGGTCTATGGGGTGACCGTACACAAACTAGTGTGTAAAAAGCAGAATGTCCGCGCTAATCGCGTCACATCCCGCAACACACCATCATGTGTTTCACGCATGGCTAATATAATAGATATAGCCAGCATGGTGTGTCATGTGCCCGAGTACACAGGCCGGGCATAGGAAATGGACCAAATATGGTCCATTGGGGTGACCGTGCACAGACTCCGAACTGGTGTGTAGAGAGCAGGACGTCCGCGTTATTCACGTCACGTCCCGCAACACACCGTCATATGACTCATGCGGCATCACGTGATGCACTCCAGGCGTAATCACGTGATGCGTTCCAAAAGAAGGCCGGCGTGACACGTCCGCCCTCCATACCGACATGATGTCGTGAGGGCTGGACGTCTACACCAACCCACCCTGTCCCACATGTGACCTGTACAACATCACAAAAAAATGAGGCTGATGGTGTTAGATAGAGAGATTAAGGAGATTAGAGAGAAGTTGTCTTCATACAAAACCTCTCTCGAATATCTCTCTCTTTCGACCAATCTGCAAAATTTTCTTGAAAAAGAAGATAGAGATCAGAAACTCAAAAAACATAAAAAATATTCAAGGGACATGGGAGATTATAAGAATTGTACTGTCTTTGGTTGGCAGAAACTATTTTCAGTAACTTCTGGTGTAGAGATGGATTCAACTCCACCATTATTGCCTTCTTCCTCCCTAGCCCCTGGGGTTGTCAAAGGTCCAACTATGAGTCAAAACCTGGGCGGACCTACGACAGCCTCTACTTCAAAGAACGGATCAGGGAACCACTCACAAATCCCCCCGGTAAGAGTCCGTCAGTCTAGTTCACATACCCCCCAAAAGTCTCAACGGGGAAGAGTTAAACCTAGAGGGAATAGGGGAGGTAGAGGTTCATCAAGAGGTGATTTCCATCACCCTGGTGGCCAGCGGCATTATGACTATGATGATCATTATTACAATCCCTCTCCTGCCAGACATAGGGATCGTTCAGACCCCCGTCGGGTGCCATTCCTCTTATTACTGTCCCCCTTCTATATCTACACAGAATAGATTTTCCCCTCTTAGGGATATGCGTAGTGATAGTTACTATCAAACGCATAATAGTAACCCCTATGACTCATCCTATTACAATCGTGAGCAGTCCAACTCACAGCTGTATAGAGGACGGGATTTTCACGAGGACCGAACAACTTACAAAAAGGGTCCAGATCCAAGAGAGGGACCAGAGGGGGACAGAGAGCTCAGAAGAGGAAAAAGAAGGCGCACATAGCGGGTCAAGGTGTATTCAACTTAAGTACCAAGGTATTCACACCAGATGAATTGTCGGTTTTGGATAAAGGCCTCAAGTTCGCCCCTCCAAAAAGACTGGACAAATTTGGTACTTTCATTGACATACACAAATATATACGTAAGATTAACATACAGCGATATCTCATTACTAACCCCATTAGAAATGAGTGTAGGGCGGCTACATCAGGGACAGTACATTCAGGTTTGTCTAACCCTTCGTTATTCAACCCGCCTGTCCCAGCAGCACCTGCTGTTAATATTTTTAGGGACCTAGTTCTTAAAGATCTAGCAGAGATTCCCGACAGCTATAAACACCGCCAGACCTTGTCCAAAACAGGTCTCATGTCTTTGTGTTCAGACAAGGACCTTGTGATCCGCCCGGCGGACAAGGGTGGCGGCATAGTTGTCTTGGACAAACTCGATTATGAGAAAGAAATGTACATAATTTTGCAGGAGCCAAACACTTATGAAATATTATCCACCAATCCCACTTCTCGCTTTAAAGCGGAACTTCAAAAGTTGGTTGATAATGGATATGATAGAAATATATTGAATAAAAAGGAGAAAGCGTTCTTAATCCCCACAGTCCCTAGGATACCTACTATATATTATTTACCCAAGGTCCATAAGGACCCTGTGAACCCTCCTGGACGACCGATTGTTAGTGGTATCAATTCGGTCACATCCCGAATTGGTCGATATATCGACCACTATTTACAGCCCTTGGTCAGACGTATACCGTCCTATTTGGGCGATACAGGTGCGACCATCAGGAAACTCGAGAGCATAGACATACGCGGCGATTACATCATGGTAACAGCCGACGTTGCCTCGTTATACACCTGCATACCCCACCAATTAGGTTTTGAGGCGGTACAATACTTTCTGAATAAGGAAGAATCTTTGGCTTCCTTTCAGAAAGAATTTATCATGGAGCTGCTTGAGTTTGCCACTAGGAGCAGTTACTTTTGGTTCAATAACCAATTTTACTTACAGTTAAGGGGTGTGGCCATGGGGGCTAAATATGCCCCCTGTTTGGCCAACCTTTTTATGGCCAAGTGGGAGGAGGATATATATATAGACGACATCCTCCTCCTCTGGGATGGCAGCATGGCGTCCTTAGAGACTTTTATGAACCATCTCAATTCCAATAACAGAGGGATTTCTCTTTCTTATACAGCCAGTCAAGACAGGATTCAGTTCCTGGATCTTGAAATTAACATCATTAATCGGCAGTTTCAATTTCAAACTTTTTAAAAAAAAACTGACCGTAATGGCTTTATCCCTCATGATAGCTGCCATCATAGATCTTGGCTCAGTTCAGTTCCCCGCAGTCAATTTATCAGGCTGCGGAGAAACTGCACTGATACGGACACATTTATTTCTCAGGCTAAAATTCTTAAAGATAGATTCATTGACAAGGGTTATGATCCTGCTGTTATTGACAGAGACCTTATGTTGACTTTAGAGACTGAAAGGAGTTCTCTGCTGGAGATAAAACCCAAGCGGGAAGTGGATGAGAGCTATAAATGGTCCATGGTCACCGCTTTTTCTACCCAACATAAACGGGTAAAAGCCATCATGGCTAAACATTGGGGTATTTTGAAAAATGACAGTGTTCTGAGTACTGTATTACCCGATCAGGCCAAAGTAGTGTTCAGAGGGGCACCAACTCTTCGGAGCACAATAGCTCCTAATATCATTAACCCCCCCGTACGCCCATCTTTTTTTCACCAATTAGTAGGCTATCATCCCTGCAAAAGGTGCAATGTGTGTAAATATAATATTTCGGGGAGAGTAAAATCATTGACATTTAGGTCAACCGTGACTGGTAGGACCTACCCCATTAAACAATTTTGCACTTGTGCTACCACACACATTGTATATTTAATTACATGCCCATGTGGCAAACAGTATGTGGGCCGCACCATCCGAACGTTTTCGGTAAGGGTGGGTGAACACGTTGCCCTGATTTTGGGTGGTGATGTTCACCATACAGTACCCAGACACTACAAGCTATGTCATAATAGAAATCCGGCAGGCACCCAGTTTCTTATCATTGACCATTACATACCACCATGGAGGGGTGGGGCTAAAACTAGGGGTGTTTCACAACTTGAAACATACTGGATTTATGAACTCCAGACACACAGGCCTCTCGGCCTGAACGTCGAGTGGGATATAAATTCCTTTATTAATAAATCCTAATGACATATTTGGTACCCAATTTGTCCTTCAATGTGGGTTTTTCTACGTTTTCATCCTTTTTTCCTTTTTTCAGTTTTTTTCTACATATAATACAAATTTGATACGCTTAGGGATTAATCTGCGTGAGGGCTGTCACATACATATTTTTTTTTAAATATTTTAATTTGAATTTAATGTACTTCTTCATTGTAAGATGTGAGGGGTTTCCTTGTCTGTGGATTCATTTAGTGAGCGGCTGGCCTGTTAGGTGTTTTACCTGCAACATTTGTTGCCTTCCATCTCTCCAATCCATGAAGCTCCCCCATTAATTCAATTCTATTGAAATTTAATTTAATCAAAACTTATTGGATGAATTCATAATTCATTTTTTGTTTTGGTTTATATGTATGTGGATCCATGATTTGCTATCTAGTTTAGTTGCCCCCAATTGCTATGGAGATCACTATCTCCTGTTTTTTTTAATTTTATACACACTTGATATTTTAATTTTTCATATAAGATCGTTATAATATCTAGTTAGGGGTCATGGCAATTTATTATTGTTTATTGACTAACTTTCTATCAGAGAAATTCATTACACACATTTTAGTCTTTGTCTCTTTGAGACTTTGACTGTGTGTTTTTGTTGTGGGGGAGCGCATTGTTGTTTCCTACTTGTTCTCTGTTTGTCATCGCATTGTGTGTGGAACGCATGGTGTGATTACAGCTGGAGCGCATCATGTGATGCTGTACAGGCTATATGTGGGATGGGATGTAGTTGGTGTGGACGTCCAGCCCTCACGACATCACGTCGATGTGGAGGGCGGACGTGTCCCGCCGTCTTTCTCCTGGAACGCATCGCGTGATTGCGCCTGGTGCGCATCACGTGATGTTGTACAGGTCACATGTGGGACAGGGTGGGTTGGTGTAGACGTCCAGCCCTCACGACAACATGTCGGTATGGAGGGCGGACGTGTCACGCCGGCCTTCTTTTGGAACGCATCACGTGATGCCGCATGAGTCATATGACGGTGTGTTGCGGGACGTGACGTGAATAACGCGGACGTCCTGCTCTCTACACACCAGTTCGGAGTCTGTGCACGGTCACCCCATGGACCATATTTGGTCCATTTCCTATGCCCGGCCTGTGTACTCGGGCACATGACACACCATGCTGGCTATATCTATTATATTAGCCATGCGTGAAACACATGATGGTGTGTTGCGGGATGTGACGCGATTAGCGCGGACGTTCTGCTTTTTACACACTAGTTTGTGTACGGTCACCCCATAGACCACATTTGGTCCATTTCCTGTGCCTGGCCTGTATGCTCGGGCACATGATACATCATGTTGGTCATATTTAATATATAAGCCAAATGTGGTGGCCAGAATTTTGTCTGTCCACCCCCCTCTCATTTATGTATGGCTTTTTAAAATTCCATATATATTTACTCTAAAAGACCACATACCCCTGGAATATTTATCAACATTGAACATCATTCATGACCCCACGTAGAGGCAGGAAGTAGACGTTGAGGAGCCATTTTGGATGATCCAGGAATTGATTGCTCATGTGATGAATTCACAGTTGAGGTTACTCTTACCCCATTAGCGGGTTATGTTGTCTATATAATGTGTGGAGGCAGCAGTGGATGCATACCCCAGATGATGCAAATTTCTTGCGAAACGCGTCGGGATTTCCACTGTTGCCATTGATTTTCATGAAGCGCTTTTTAACCACTTAAATGTAAGTGCAATTACCTACATTAAATACACTGTTTTTAGCAGTATCACGCTATGTGCCTTCTTCTTTTCCTTTCACATTGTGCTATTGATTCGGTTTAAACATCATTGAGTTATCGTCTCTCAAGTTTTCATCAACCTCTTCATTGTGAGCTGTCGTGAGAGACATTCTTTGGTTCAACTATCAACTGTTGACCCTTCAGGAATATACATCAAAAGCCTATGTCGATCCTCTGGACATATGTTCAGTAGGGTCCACTAAGTCTGGTAAGCCTCCTTTATATTGGTTGTGGCTTTTTTTCTTCAATATTGATTTGGAAGTATTTGTAGTCCAATCATTTCAAAAAAAATTTTTGGATTATTGTGGAACACTATTGGACTTTAATTTTTGCCATTGCTTGCACGTGTTTTTGAGGACTATCCATCAAGGACTCTTTCAAAGACTGTATTGTTATTCACATAGGGAAATATTTAGTTTTTCCTTGCACATTTGTTTATTTCACTCATTCATTTATTTGTTTGACACATACTTATTTAGCGCTGCAATTTTTTCTTTTTTTTCCCCCTTTAAATGCTTACTTGCTGTGTTTTTCCTTTCCATAAATGTAATTTTATCCACTTAAAACATGCCTTTGAACTTGCCAGGGAATGTGACTACTCCAGGAAAAGTCAGTGCTCTAGGACAGCCCCTCCCCTTCCTTGCACGTCACTACTCCTTTTCCGGGGGTGTATAATTACTCTCTGTGCTGGTCCAGCTCCTCCATCCCTCCTTTCACCTCCCTACATAACCTTTTTATGTAGCAGTCAGGGGAGAAATGAAGGGTGATACTTGAGAGAAAGCTCTGAGTCTGCTGGGGCTGCTGACTAGAGTTGAGCGGGTAGCTGGATATTCGGGTCCGGCGGGTTCGGCCGAACTTCGGAAAAAAGTTCGAATTCGGGACCGAACTTTAGCCCGAACCCGGACCCGGACCCCATTGAAGTCAATGGGGACCCGGACTTCTGACGACTAAAAAGGCTCTAAAAAAGTAATGGAAAGGGCTAGAGGGCTGCAAATGGCAGCAAAATGTTGTTAAGAACATGGCAAGTGCTCTGCAAACAAATGTGGATAGGAAATAACTTAAAAGAACATAAAAAAAATAAAAAAATAAAAAAATATGCTGGAGGCCCCCTTTTCAGCAGAAGAGGTACAGGAAGTCATTAAGAACCTCAGAAACTCAACGGCACGATGCCACACATATGGTGGGAATGCCCCAGAATACGCCCTTTATGGAATAAATTATTTAATTTAATGGATAAGCTAGTGGGAAAATAAAATACTTTGAAATAAAAATGTAGCGGGGTGCTAAATTTAAGGAAAGTGTTTGAGTGGTAAATAGGCTCAAATACCCTAATTCTGTAGGATTCATGGACCATTTTGTCCTCGGGGGACAGTATTGGTGTGCAGTTCCCTGCGGCCTACAGGTGGCGCCTTTTGTGTCCCCTCTTGGCAGTAGTACAGCGGGGCGGGGAACCTGCTGTGCATGCCGGGAGAGCATATAAAAGGGGCAGACCTTTGGCCTGGGGGCTGATGTCCAGTGGGGTCCGCGCCCAGGTGCCTTCGGCCTGGGTGCATGTGTTCCTGTTCCATCTCGGGCACCTTTAGCCCGGGGTGAGGTACTATCCTGGAGTTCTTGCTGCCCTGGGTATGGAGGCCTAGGGGCGGGAGTAAAGCCTGGAGTCCAGAGCCGCCTCGTGTAGGGGACCCTGTTCCAGGGAAGGGAGGATCATTCTGATGGACCGATGCGGGAGTCACGGTGAAGGAATGGTCTGTTGACTCCCTGGAGAGATGTCTTCCCCTTGATATGGGCTAGGTTCGTAGAAGGAGAAGCTCAAGGTCACCTTGACTGTATCAGAGGCCTTATTCAACCGGCCCGTGGCAGGGGCCTTATACACCCTGGTCTGTGGCTGAGACCAAAGTTCTCCAGGCCCGTGGCAGGGGCCTTGTACACCCGGTCTGTGGCAGAGACCAACCTCAATGTCTGTGGCAGAGACTGTGCGCCAAAAACAGTTTGAGAAACCTAAGCAGTGAAGTGAATGTGCTACGTTTGTGCCTGGACCTCCTCCACACCTTAAGCTGTCCTGTTTCTTTGCTCTAACCTTTTCTATCTGAGTACAGTTTATTTTGCCATGAGAGAATAAGAGTTGGAGTTTCAGCTGGTGTGGACATTGACTTTACTGGCAATTAAAGGACTTGCCTCTACCTACAGTAGAGGTGAGAATCATCCTCTGGAGGAGTTTTGACTCCGGCTGTGGACACGGCCCGTCAAGTACACCGCTCAACCTCTTTATATAGGAGGATACGGGCTGGTAGTGCGGTGTGCCTTTCTCCCTCCTGCGAAGAGCCAACAACATAAAGGCAGGTAAGGGGGAAAGGATCTGTGCGCTACAAAAAAATAAAATAAAAATTTTAATCTTGGCCTAGCAGGACGAGGTCCATATGGAGTAGGAGGTTGAGGTGGCGGTGGATGTGGCTGTGTAGGTGGAAGCGGCGGTGGAGGAGGACGAGGTAGCCAACACTGGTTCAAAAATACAACAATGGCTGGGTAAGGCCGGTGATGTGTCGAATTCTGTCCCCTGTCGAATAGTGTCCGCCCTGTACTGCGCTTGCTGAGTATGTAGGACAAGGGGATTTCAAAAATCTCCCAAGACTAACGGCACCTGCGTGTTGAGTTCAGGTGAAGGCCACACCATCCGTGGTTCAAGCCGAGCCAAGCAAGGCCGCGATCGAAGCGAGCCCGTGAGGGGCCCTGTTACTATGTGCTACCGTATGTCCTCTTGGATGGTGGGGCTTGAACCTGCACTCACAGCGCAGGCGCCGTTCATCTTTGGAGATTTTGTGAATCTCCTTGTCCTCTGTACTGCGCAAGCGCTGCGCCTGCGCAGTACGGGCCGGGCACAATCCGATGGCCGGACAGTTTTTGTCACAACACCGGTATACATGTCTATTCTACACAAGGTACGGACAAGTCCTGTGGGATCCATGCCTGGTTCATTTTAATGAACGTGAGCTTGTCCACATTGGCTCTGGACAGGCGGCTGCGCTTGTCTGTGATAACGCCCCCTGCCGTGCTAAATACACGTTCAGATAATACACTGGCTGCAGGGCAGGCCAGCACCTCCAAGGCATAAACGGCAAGCTCAGGCCATGTGCCCAATTTGGAGACCCAGAAGTTAAAGGGGGCAGACCCGTCATCCAGTACGTGTAGGCCTGTGGACACATACTGCTCAACCATGTTGGTGAAATGCTGCCTCCTGCTAAGACGTTCCATCTCAGCTGGTGGTGCTGGTTGTTGTGGCGTGCTGACAAAGCTTTTCCACATTTCGGCCATACTAACCCTGCCTTCTGAGGTGCTGCCGGTGCCCCGGCTGCGTTGGCGACCTCTTCCTCCTCCTCTGCCTTCGCCTTGTGCTTCCACCGTACGCCCGCTGTCAGGTGGGAATGCCACCAGCAGCGCGTCTACCAGCGTGCGCTTGTACTCGCGCATCTTACGATCCCGCTCCAGTGAGGGAATTAAGGATGGTACGTTGTCCTTGTAACGGGGATCCAGCAGGGTGGCCACCCAGTAATCAGCACCAGTTAAAATGTGGGCAACTCGGCTGTCGTTGCGGAAACACTGCAGCATGTAATCGCTCATGTGTGCCAGGCTGCCCAGAGGCAAAGAAAAGCTGTCCTCTGTGGGAGGTGTATCGTCTGTGTCCTCTGTATCCCCCCAGCCACGCACCAGTAATGGCCACGAGCTGGTCTGAGTGCCACCCTGCTGTGAACATGGCTCCTCCTCCTCCTCCTCCTCCTCCTCCATCTCCTCCTCCACCTCGTCATCCTCCAGAACTGTGCCCTTTCTGCCGGACAATTGTGTACCTGGCGTTTGTTGGTGCAGGAACCCACCCTCGTAACCACTTGTGAAAGACTGCCCTGAAAGCCTTTGAAATGATCCCGCTTCCTCCTCCTCCTCCTCATCCTCCTGTGCCACATCCTCTTCCATCATCGCACGAAGCGTTTTTTCAAGGAGGCATAGAACTGGGATAGTAACGCTGAGAACGGCGTCATTGGCACTGGCCATGTTGGTGGAGTACTCGAAACAGCGCAACAAGGCACACAGGTCTCGCATGGAGGCCCAGTTATTGGTGGTGAAGTGGTGCTGTTCCGCAGAGCGACTCACGCGTGATTGCTGCAGCTGAAACTCCACTATTGCCTGCTGCTGCTCGCACAGTCTGGCCAGCATGTGCAAGGTGGAGTTCCACCTTGTGGGCACGTCACATATGAGGCGGTGAGCGGGAAGGCCGAAGTTACGCTGCAGCGCTGACAGGCGAGCAGCAGCAGGGTGAGAACGCCGAAAGTGCGCACACACAGCCCGCACTTTCTGCAGCAGCTCTGGCATATCAGGGTATTTTTCAGGAACCTCTGGACCACCAAGTTCAGCACATGCGCCAGGCAAGGGATGTGCGTCAAACCGGCTAGACCCAGAGCTGCTACGAGATTTCGCCCATTATCGCACACTACCAGGCCGGGCTTGAGGCTCACTGACAGCAACCACTCATCGGTCTGTTGTTTCATGTCCCTCCACAACTCCTGCGCGGTGTGGGGATTTTCCCCCAAACAGAAAAGTTTTAAAACTGCCTGCTGTCGTTTACCCCTGGCTGTGCTGAAGTTGGTGGTGAAGGTGTTACGCTGAATGGATGAGGAGGCGGTAGAGGATGAGGAAGCGGAGAAGGAGGAGTTAGCAACAGGAGGCAAACTGAAGCGCCCTGCAATCCTCGGTGGTGGAAGGACATGCGCCAAACCGCTATCTGCCTCAGGCCCAGCCGCCACTGCATTTACCCAGTGTGCTGTTAGGGAGATATAACGTCCCTGACCGTGCTTACTGGTCCACGCATCCGTAGTTAGGTGGACCTTGCCACAGATGGCGTTGCGCAGTGCACACCTGATTTTGTCCCCCACCTGGTTGTGCAGGGAAGGGATGGCTCGCCTGGAAAAGTAGTGGCGGCTGGGCACGACGTACTGCGGGACAGCCAATGCCATCAGGCTTTTAAAACTCTGCGTCTCCACCAGACGGAATGACAGCATTTCAAAGGCCAGGAATTTTGAAATGCTGGCATTCAGGGCCAGGGATCGTGGGTGGCTAGGGGGGTACTTCCTCTTCCGCTCCAATGTTTGGGAGATAGAGAGCTGAACGCTTCCATGGGACATTGTGGAGATGGTTGGTGACCCAGGTGGTAGTGTTGCTGGCAGATCCTCTGTTTGCGGGGTGACAGGTGCCACTGTCACTACAGAGGTGGATGAAGAGGCCGAGACTGCAGCAGAAGAGGAAGCAGGAGGAGCCAGAGACCTTTCTTGGTTTTTGAGGTGTCTACTCCACT
This sequence comes from Rana muscosa, assembly GCA_029206835.1. Classification (NCBI taxonomy): domain Eukaryota; kingdom Metazoa; phylum Chordata; class Amphibia; order Anura; family Ranidae; genus Rana; species Rana muscosa. The sequence continues at coordinate 809,873,893 of CM055116.1, forward strand.
GCAGCTCGTGCTTTGCACTTAGATGCCTGGTCATGCAGCTTGTGCTCAGGTTGAGAACGTTTATGCCTCGCTTCAGGCTCTGATTGCACAGCGTGCAAACCACTCGTGTCTTGTCATCAACACACTGTGTGAAGAACTGCCACGCTAGGGAAGTCCTTGGACCTGGCTTTGGTGTGCTCGGTCCCTTGCTGCGTTGGGCAGTAGCAGATGTACTGTCTAGGGGACGAATGCTCCGTTTTTGCACCCTGCTCCCTCTTCTGCTGTGCTGGTGGCTCTGTGCGACCACCGCCTCTTCCTCCGAACTACACTGGTCACCTGCATAACGTTGATTCCATGTGGGGTCGAGGACCTCATCGTCCTCCACATCATCTTCCACCCAGTCTTCACCCCTGCCCTCCATGTCTGTCTGCACAATTGCGAAAGCAGCAGCAGTTGGCACCTGTGTTTCGTCATCATCCGAGACGTGCTGCGATGGTCCTCCCATGTACCCATCATGAAACATAAGTGGTTGGGCATCGGTGCACTCAATCTCTTCCACTTCTGGGGCAGGGCTAGGTGGATGGCCCTGGGAAACCCTGCTAACAGAGTCATCGAAAAGCAGAAGAGACTGCTGCATGATTTGGGGCTCAGACTGCTTGGCTGATTTGCAAGGGGGTGAGGTGAAAGACTGATGGACATGGGCTTCAGGTGCCAACTCTGATCTTTCATCAGAAGAGTGGGTGGGAGACAATGTGAAGGAACCCGAGGCACTGTCAGCAACCCAATCTACTATCGCCTGTACTTGTCCTGGCCTGGTACATTGGTACAGCCTCATTAGGCGCGACAAAATACCGCCGCAGGCTCGGTCGCCTACTCGCACCTGAGGAAGGTGTTTCACTTGTGCGTGTAGCTGGCACAGATCCACCACGTCCTCTCCCTGCAACAGGAGCTCCACCAGCAGCACCACGACCGGGGCCACCACGTCCCTTTGACCTTCCCCTCATATTTTCCAAATTTAGGATCTTGCCCTAAATGGCGTTTTTTGGAAGACCACAACACACCCACAGTACGTAATGGCTGAAACGCACAGCTACAGAACTGCAGAAAATGCTATTCAAAAAAAAAAGGTTGTTTTTTTTAGTATAGCACAGTACAAGGAAAATATATAGAAATTGTTTATTTCACACACCTCCAGATGTGTATTTCACACTGCAAAATATTTTCTGTGGCCTTAAATGGCGTTTTTTGGAAGAGCACAACACAACCACAGTATTTAACCACTGAATCGCACAGCTATAGAAGTGCAGAGAATGCTATTCAAAAAAAATTTTGTTTTTTTTAGTATAGCACTGTACAATATATAGAAATTGTTTATTTTACACACCTCCACATGTGTATTTCACACTGCAAAAAATTTTCTGTGGCCCTAAATGGCGTTTTTTGGAAGAGCACAACACAACCACAGTATTTAACCACTGAATCGCACAGCTATAGAAGTGCAGAGAATGCTATTCCAAAAAAATGTTGTTTTTTTTAGTATAGCACTGTACAATATATAGAAATTGTTTATTTTACACACCTCCACATGTGTATTTCACACTGCAATTTTTTTTCTGTGGCCCTAAATGGCGTTTTTTGGAAGAGCACAACACAACCACAGTATTTAACCACTGAATCGCACAGCTATAGAAGTGCAGAGAATGCTATTCAAAAAAAATTTTGTTTTTTTTAGTATAGCACTGTACAATATATAGAAATTGTTTATTTTACACACCTCCACATGTGTATTTCACACTGCAAAATATTTTCTGTGGCCCTAAATGGCGTTTTTTGACAGACCACAACACACCCACAGCACGTAACCGCTGAATCGCACAGCTACAGAAAATGCTATTCAAAAAAAAAGGTTGTTTTTTTTAGTATAGCACTGTACAAGAAGAATATATAGAAATTGTTTATTTTACACACCTCCAGATGTGTATTTCACACTGCAAAATATGTTCTGTGGCCCTAAATGGCGTTTTTTGGAAGAGCACAACACAACCACAGTATTTAACCACTGAATCGCACAGCTATAGAAGTGCAGAGAATGCTATTCAAAAAAATTTTTGTTTTTTTTAGTATAGCACTGTACAATATATAGAAATTGTTTATTTTACACACCTCCACATGTGTATTTCACACTGCAAAATATTTTCTGTGGCCCTAAATGGCGTTTTTTGGAAGAGCACAACACAACCACAGTATTTAACCACTGAATCGCACAGCTATAGAAGTGCAGAGAATGCTATTCAAAAAAAAATTAGTTTTTTTTAGTATAGCACTGTACAATATATAGAAATTGTTTATTTTACACACCTCCACATGTGTATTTCACACTGCAAAATATTTTCTGTGGCCCTAAATGGCGTTTTTTGGAAGAGCACAACAACCCCAACAGTATATAACGGCTGAATCGCACAGCTGCAGAGGCCAGAGAATGCTATTCAAAAATAATGTTGTTTTTTCACACACCTCCAGATGTGTATTTCACACTGCAAAATATTTTCTGTGGCCCTAAATGGCGTTTTTTGGAAGAGCACAACACAACCACAGTATTTAACCACTGAATCGCACAGCTATAGAAGTGCAGAGAATGCTATTCCAAAAAAATGTTGTTTTTTTTAGTATAGCACTGTACAATATATAGAAATTGTTTATTTTACACACCTCCACATGTGTATTTCACACTGCAATTTATTTTCTGTGGCCCTAAATGGCGTTTTTTGGAAGAGCACAACACAACCACAGTATTTAACCACTGAATCGCACAGCTATAGAAGTGCAGAGAATGCTATTCAAAAAAAATGTTGTTTTTTTTAGTATAGCACTGTACAATATATAGAAATTGTTTATTTTACACACCTCCACATGTGTATTTCACACTGCAATTTTTTTTCTGTGGCCCTAAATGGCGTTTTTTGGAAGAGCACAACACAACCACAGTATTTAACCACTGAATCGCACAGCTATAGAAGTGCAGAGAATGCTATTCAAAAAAAAATTTGTTTTTTTTAGTATAGCACTGTACAATATATTGAAATTGTTTATTTTACACACCTCCACATGTGTATTTCACACTGCAATTTTTTTTCTGTGGCCCTAAATGGCGTTTTTTGGAAGAGCACAACACAACCACAGTATTTAACCACTGAATCGCACAGCTATAGAAGTGCAGAGAATGCTATTCAAAAAAAATTTTGTTTTTTTTAGTATAGCACTGTACAATATATAGAAATTGTTTATTTTACACACCTCCACATGTGTATTTCACACTGCAATTTTTTTTCTGTGGCCCTAAATGGCGTTTTTTGGAAGAGCACAACAACCCCAACAGTATATAACGGCTGAATCGCACAGCTGCAGAGGCCAGAGAATGCTATTCAAAAATAATAGGATTTTTATAACAGCTTACCTGTAAAATCCTTTTCTTGGAGTACATCACGGGACACAGAGCGACATAGTCATTACTAATGGGTTATATAGTTACCGTCAGGTGCTGGCACTGGCAACTTCCAAAACCGGAAGTACCCTCCCCTATATAAGCCCCTCCCATCCGGGAGCACCTCAGTTTTGTAGCAAAGCAATAAGTGTCCCCAAAGAGGGGCGGGAGCTCTGTGTCCCGTGATGTACTCCAAGAAAAGGATTTTACAGGTAAGCTGTTATAAAAATCCTATTTTCTTTCTCGTACATCACGGGACACAGAGCGACATAGTCATTACTAATGGGATGTCCTAAAGCAATGCCAAATGAGGGGGGGGGATACACCATATATAAGCTGAGCGCTATCAGACATGAGGATCTTTTGCGGCCTGCAACACACTGCGCCCAAAGGCGACATCCTCCTGACTTCTAACGTCCACCTGGTAGAACCTAGTAAACGTGTGTACTGAAGACCATGTTGCGGCCTTACAGACTTGAGCCAGGGAGGCCTGGTGATGCACTGCCCATGAAGTTCCAACTGCTCTCGTGGAGTGCGCCCTAACTTTGAACGGAGGCGGTCTACTTCTCAAGCTATAGGCTTGTATTATGACCTGTCGAATCCACTTGGCTAAAGTAGATTTTGACGCTGCCTGACCCTTTCTGGGGCCTTCCGGCAGAATAAACAAAGTATCCGTTCTGCGAATCTGAGCAGTGGCTTTTAGATAAGCTTTAACTGCTCTTACTACATCCAAAGAATGCAATAATTTTTCCTCTACCGAAGTAGGCTTGGGGAAAAAAGAAGGAAGAACCACATCTTTGTTCAAATGAAAACTCGATACCACCTTAGGAAGAAAGGCTGGATGAGGACGTAACACTACTCTGTCCTTATGGATAACCAGATATGGCTCCTTACAGGACATAGCTGCTAATTCCGATACTCTTTTAGCCGAACAAATGGCTACTAGAAAAATCAATTTCCTGGTGAGAAGCACTAAGGAAATATGCTGTAATGGTTCAAATGGTTGTTTCTGTAGAACCGACAGAACCAAGTTTAGATCCCATGGACATATGGGAATATTAACCGGAGGACTAATACGCATCACTCCTTGTATAAAGGCTTTGACTAGTGAATGCGAAGCCAAGGGCCTTTGAAAAAATATTGACAAGGCCGAAATCTGACCTTTGATAGTACTCAAGGCAAGCTTCCTATCTACAGCCCATTGTAGGAAGTCCAGAATTCTACCTATTACGTATTTACGTGGATGCCATTTCTTGGCTTCACACCAGGCGATGTACGCCTTCCAGATTCTATAGTAGATCTGCCTGGATACCGGTTTCCTGGCATTGATCATGGTAGACACCACAGCATTAGAGAGCCCTCTCTTTTTTAGAATGTGGGCTTCAATAGCCAGGCCGTCAAACCTAGGGCTGGTAAGGAAGGGTGGTATATCGGTCCCTGCGAAAGCAGGTCCGGACGATGTGGGAGGGTCCAAGGACTCCCCACAGACATTTTTACGATCTCCGCGTACCATGCTCTTCGGGGCCACGCTGGAGCCACCAGAATCACTGGTTTCTTTTCTACCCTGATTCTGCGGAGTAATCGAGGTAACAATTGTGGCGGTGGGAATGCATATATCAGCTTGAACTGATCCCAAGGGAACACTAGGGCATCCGAGCCGCACGCTAGGGGATCCCTTGTCCAAGAGACAAACCTGTCCACTTTCGTGTTGAACCTGGATGCTAGCAGATCTACATCCGGTGTTCCCCACCGCTGACATATTGTCCGGAAAACCTCGGGATGAAGGGACCATTCCCCTGGGCATAATTGTTGGCGACTTAGAAAGTCCGCCTTCCAATTCTCCACCCCTGGAATGAATACCGCAGATATGGCTGGGACATATCTTTCTGCCCATCTCAGGATGTAATTTACTTCCCTTTGGGCTGCACGACTCCTGGTGCCCCCCTGACGATTGATATATGCCACTGCTGTGGCATTGTCTGACTGAACTCTGACAGGGGACCCTTGGAGTTTGGATGTCCATGCTACTAGGGCATACCGGGCTGCTCGTATCTCTAAGAGATTGATGGGCAGGGCCTTTTCCGCATCCGACCATCTGCCCTGGAGAGACCATTGCTCCAGTACTGCTCCCCAGCCTAAAAGGCTGGCATCTGTAGTGACCACCTTCCAGGAAATCGGACTGAAGGATTTCCCTCTTTCCAGATTCCGGGGAACCAACCACCAACGGAGGCTTCTGCGAACGGAAGGGGACAAGGACATTGGTACGTCCAGAGCCTGAACTTTTTTGTTCCAGGCTGACAGTATGGCCCTTTGCAACTTCCTTGAATGGAATTGACCGTAGGGTACTGCTTCGAATGATGCCACCATTTTTCCCAGCAGCCTCATGCACAGGCGTATGGATGGCTGTCTTTTTGAACCCACTAAGTGGATCAAATCTCTCAAAGACGACCCCTTTTCTCGAGGCAAGAAAATTTTTCTCTGGTCTGAATCCAGCCTTAGCCCCAAGTATTCCAGACTTTTGACTGGTTCTAGGGCTGACTTGTCTCGGTTGATTATCCAACCGTGATATTCCAGATACTTGATTGTCTCGTGAACAACCACTTCTAGTTTTTCCACTGAGTGGTCTATCAGCAACAAGTCGTCTAGATATGCCATTATCGTTACACCTCGTGTTCTTAGATTGGCCAATAATGGGGCCAGAATTTTTGTGAACACTCTTGGTGCTGTGGCCAGACCGAAGGGTAAGGCTCTGAACTGAAAATGGCGCCCTTCTATCGCAAAGCGTAGAAATTTTTGGTGGGCTGGAAAGATGGGGATGTGCAAATACGCATCTTTGATGTCGATCGAGGCTAACCATTCCTCCCCTTGTAGGGCAGTGGCTACCGATCGGATCGACTCCATCCGGAAAGTCCTGATATGCAGGAATTTGTTTAGCCCTTTTAGATTTAATATGGGCCTCACGTCCCCGTTTGGCTTCGGAACTGTAAAGAGGTTTGAGTAAAACCCGAACCCCCATTCTTCCAGGGGGACCTCTATAATTACTGCTTGAAGCAATAATTGTTCCAGTGCCAACAGGAGGGATCCTCTCTTCTGGGGATCCCTTGGCACGTTCGACCTTATAAAGCGGGAAGGAGGGGAGTTTTTTAACTCCAATTTGTATCCCAGATTTACTGCGGAGAGCACCCATCTGTCTCGGATCGTGTCCCGCCAGGTCTCTGTGAACAACTGAAGTCTTCCCCCCACCCGATTGGGTGGGGGCAACCCTTCATGCATTTGACTTTGGGGGAGGTTTTGTACCTCTCCTGCTCCAGGGCTTCTTGTTACCCTGCAACTGTCCCTGATTTTTACCTCCGGGATTTGACCGGGGAGGCCGTCGGAACTGTTTCACAGCCGATGTCCTAGGGACTGGAGAAGCCGGCCTCTTAAAAGAGGGACCTCTAACTCTATTTTTGACCGGCAAGAGTGTACTTTTACCGCTGGAAATTCTCTGGATATACTTGTCCAGGTCTTCCCCGAATAAACGCTCCCCATGAAATGGGAAGCTGACCAGCAATTTTTTACAGGGAGCTTCAGCAGACCAGTTTTTGAGCCATAGAAGCCTGCGCATATGTACTACAGACAGCGTAAGGCGGGAGGCCTGATGGATTGAATCCTTTATAGCGTCCACCGCAAAGCATAAGGCTCTAGGTAGATCAGCTAGAGCAAGAGCCTGCTGATCTGGCACGTCCCTTAAGACCTGTTTCAACTGATCCTTCACTGCTTGGCAGACCCCTATAGCTGCCACTGCTGGTTGTGTCACCAATCCTGCTGTAGAAAAAGCAGATTTCAATAAGGACTCCAATTTTTTATCTATTGGGTCCTTGAACATTTGGACATTTTCCACCGGACATGTCAGTGATTTATTCACACAAGAGATGGCTGCGTCCACTGTAGGGACCTTCCATTTTCTGACGAACTTATCCTCCATAGGATAGACCACCGGAAATCTCTTGGGGGGAGTAAATATTTTGTCAGGATGCTCCCAATCCTGGTAAATGAGCCCCTCCAATAAAGGATGGATCGGGAAAGAACAAACAGTCTGGGGAGCTTTTAGCGACCCCAACGAGGAGACAGAAGAGGAGGATGGCTCCGCAAGTGGCATTTTAAATGCTGATCGGACCATATTAGTCAGGGACTGAACCCATAACCTCTCAGCATGTGATGCTGAAAACGGCTCCTCCACTGTTGATTCCTCTACAACCGAATCAACCTCATCCTGATCCCCCTCAGGTAGGTCGACCTCTGTATGGGACTGTTGCTCTGTTAACAGGCACTCTGAGGGAGGAGACGGAGATCGAGCGCTTTTCTCCTGTGACAGAGAAGCAGCAATTAGTGCTGACAATCTCTCTTCCAGCCCTCCCAGAGCTGAGGAAAAAACCTCCTCTGTTACATACACAGGAGCAGGTGAACTGGGGACAGCCACAGTACCAGGTACTCCTGGGGGTGCCCTACGGTCACTAACCTCTGATTCTTCAGGGGAGACTGGTGCAGCCAAAGCATGCCCAAGATCCTCAGAGCCCGATGGAGACCCCCTATTCCTCCTGGAATTTCTAGTCCCGGAGTTTTTAGACGGCATATTCCTAAGCCACAAAGCTGAGGTATTCCAGCCGAAAATACACCAGTTACTGATAATAGTCTAGCATAAATGCTGCTATAATAAACAGTTGGTGTCTACTAATGTGCCTTTCTAGGGGATGCCTGTATCAACCGCTTGCTGTATGCCTTTAAATGTTGTCAGCTCTGTCTCTGTACTTCATAGCCAGCTTACTGCAATAATGTGGCTTTTTAAAACCTGCTGGGACGCCCGCACATGCGCAGAAGCGCTGCGGCGCGCACAGAGCGTCATCCCCCAGGCCCCGCCCCTTTTTCCGGCCACCTCTATATATAGAGGCGCGTGCACGCGCACGCGCGCGGCCACGTGCGCCTCGGCGCTAATTTTCAAACATGGAAACCAGGGACAGGAGCCAGGGCCCCCTTTGCCGCAGGCCGGGGGATAGACGAACACTGCAACATGGCAGAGGAAACAGTTTCCTGTAGGAGAACTCACCAGCTGCCTGGACTTTGCTCTCTGAGAAGAAACTAGTCCATATGACAAGAAAAACATTCCACAGCGGCCTCTAGTGGACAAACACAGGTACCGCAGTTTAATATACTAAACATATATAAAAAAACATTCTTTTTTTTTTTTTTTTTTCTTGACCACCATTAAAAATTATTACATTTTTTTAGTAGTTACAGGCATGCACAGATATTAGCGGGAATACCGTTAGGTAACAGACAGAAAGACAAATTAGGTTTGGGGGTCCCCCAATAGAACCAAGTTCCTGGGGGCCCCCACTTACCTGTTCCCCGCCGCAGGACTTTGTTTGGTCCACAAAAGCCCAAACTTCACCTATCACGGCAGGCATTGTAATCAAACCTTCAGGGACCGGGTTCCCAAGGATTCCACTCCCCTGGACCTGTATAGCACCCTGCACAGAAAACATCTTGGTCGTGGGTATGACCAGAGCTCTGGATCCCAGGGTCCAGCTCTCCTAAGAGAAGCATTACAGGCAGAACCTTGCTCTTCTCTGCAAGGCCCGGGTACCGACCGTTTAGCTATGAAGCTTTTTTGGTCGGATCCGGAATAGCTTACTGAGGCCCAAAAGAACCTGTACGCAAGCTCAGTGAAAAACACATGTTTCTTCTTGGCCAACACCTTAGACACTGGCAAAAAACTGAGGTGCTCCCGGATGGGAGGGGCTTATATAGGGGAGGGTACTTCCGGTTTTGGAAGTTGCCAGTGCCAGCACCTGACGGTAACTATATAACCCATTAGTAATGACTATGTCGCTCTGTGTCCCGTGATATACGAGAAAGAAAATGTTGTTTTTTCACACACCTCCAGATGTGTATTTCACACTGCAAAATATTTTCTGTGGCCCTAAATGGCGTTTTTTGCAAGAGCACAACAACCCCAACAGTATATAACCGCTGAATCGCACAGCTGCAGAGGCCAGAGAATGCTATTCAAAAATAATGTTGTTTTTTCACACACCTCCAGATGTGTATTTCACACTGCAAAATATTTTCTGTGGCCCTAAATGGCGTTTTTTGGAAGAGCACAACACAACCACAGTATTTAACCACTGAATCGCACAGCTATAGAAGTGCAGAGAATGCTATTCCAAAAAAATGTTTTTTTTTTTTTAGTATAGCACTGTACAATATATAGAAATTGTTTATTTTACACACCTCCACATGTGTATTTCACACTGCAAAATATTTTCTGTGGCCCTAAATGGCGTTTTTTGGAAGAGCACAACAACCCCAACAGTATATAACCGCTGAATCGCACAGCTGCAGAGGCCAGAGAATGCTATTCAAAAATAATGTTGTTTTTTCACACACCTCCAGATGTGTATTTCACACTGCAAAATATTTTCTGTGGCCCTAAATGGCGTTTTTTGGAAGAGCACAACACAACCACAGTATTTAACCACTGAATCGCACAGCTATAGAAGTGCAGAGAATGCTATTCCAAAAAAATGTTTTTTTTTTTAGTATAGCACTGTACAATATATAGAAATTGTTTATTTTACACACCTCCACATGTGTATTTCACACTGCAATTTTTTTTCTGTGGCCCTAAATGGCGTTTTTTGGAAGAGCACAACACAACCACAGTATTTAACCACTGAATCGCACAGCTATAGAAGTGCAGAGAATGCTATTCAAAAAAAAATTTGTTTTTTTTTAGTATAGCACTGTACAATATATAGAAATTGTTTATTTTACACACCTCCACATGTGTATTTCACACTGCAATTTTTTTTCTGTGGCCCTAAATGGCGTTTTTTGGAAGAGCACAACAACCCCAACAGTATATAATGGCTGAATCGAACAGCTGCAGAGGCCAGAGAATGCTATTCAAAAATAATGTTGTTTTTTCACACACCTCCAGATGTGTATTTCACACTGCAAAATATTTTCTGTGGCCCTAAATGGCGTTTTTTGCAAGAGCACAACAACCCCAACAGTATATAACCACTGAATCGCACAGCTGCAGAGGCCAGAGAATGCTATTCAAAAATAATGTTGTTTTTTCACACACCTCCAGATGTGTATTTCACACTACAAAATATTTTCTGTGGCCCTAAATGGCGTTTTTTGGAAGAGCACAACACAACCACAGTATTTAACCACTGAATCGCACAGCTATAGAAGTGCAGAGAATGCTATTCCAAAAAAATGTTGTTTTTTTTAGTATAGCACTGTACAATATATAGAAATTGTTTATTTTACACACCTCCACATGTGTATTTCACACTGCAAAATATTTTCTGTGGCCCTAAATGGCGTTTTTTGGAAGAGCACAACAACCCCAACAGTATATAACCGCTGAATCGCACAGCTGCAGAGGCCAGAGAATGCTATTCAAAAATAATGTTGTTTTTTCACACACCTCCAGATGTGTATTTCACACTGCAAAATATTTTCTGTGGCCCTAAATGGCGTTTTTTGGAAGAGCACAACACAACCACAGTATTTAACCACTGAATCGCACAGCTATAGAAGTGCAGAGAATGCTATTCCAAAAAAATGTTTTTTTTTTTAGTATAGCACTGTACAATATATAGAAATTGTTTATTTTACACACCTCCACATGTGTATTTCACACTGCAATTTATTTTCTGTGGCCCTAAATGGCGTTTTTTGGAAGAGCACAACACAACCACAGTATTTAACCACTGAATCGCACAGCTATAGAAGTGCAGAGAATGCTATTCAAAAAAAATTTTGTTTTTTTTAGTATAGCACTGTACAATATATAGAAATTGTTTATTTTACACACCTCCACATGTGTATTTCACACTGCAATTTTTTTTCTGTGGCCCTAAATGGCGTTTTTTGGAAGAGCACAACAACCCCAACAGTATATAACGGCTGAATCGCACAGCTGCAGAGGCCAGAGAATGCTATTCAAAAATAATGTTGTTTTTTCACACACCTCCAGATGTGTATTTCACACTGCAAAATATTTTCTGTGGCCCTAAATGGCGTTTTTTGCAAGAGCACAACACAACCACAGTATTTAACCACTGAATCGCACAGCTATAGAAGTGCAGAGAATGCTATTCCAAAAAAATGTTTTGTTTTTTTAGTATAGCACTGTACAATATATAGAAATTGTTTATTTTACACACCTCCACATGTGTATTTCACACTGCAAAATATTTTCTGTGGCCCTAAATGGCGTTTTTTGGAAGAGCACAACAACACCAACAGTATATAACCACTGAATCGCACAGCTGCAGAGGCCAGAGAATGCTATTCAAAAATAATGTTGTTTTTTCACACACCTCCAGATGTGTATTTCACACTGCAAAATATTTTCTGTGGCCCTAAATGGCGTTTTTTGGAAGAGCACAACACAACCACAGTATTTAACCACTGAATCGCACAGCTATAGAAGTGCAGAGAATGCTATTCCAAAAAAATGTTGTTTTTTTTAGTATAGCACTGTACAATATATAGAAATTGTTTATTTTACACACCTCCACATGTGTATTTCACACTGCAAAATATTTTCTGTGGCCCTAAATGGCGTTTTTTGGAAGAGCACAACAACCCCAACAGTATATAACCGCTGAATCGCACAGCTGCAGAGGCCAGAGAATGCTATTCAAAAATAATGTTGTTTTTTCACACACCTCCAGATGTGTATTTCACACTGCAAAATATTTTCTGTGGCCCTAAATGGCGTTTTTTGCAAGAGCACAACAACCCCAACAGTATATAACCGCTGAATCGCACAGCTGCAGAGGCCAGAGAGTGCTATTCAAAAATAATATTGTTTTTTCACACACCTCCAGATGTGTATTTCACACTGCAAAATATTTTCTGTGGCCCTAAATGGCGTTTTTTGGAAGAGCACAACACAACCACAGTATTTAACCACTGAATCGCACAGCTATAGAAGTGCAGAGAATGCTATTCCAAAAAAATGTTGTTTTTTTTAGTATAGCACTGTACAATATATAGAAATTGTTTATTTTACACACCTCCACATGTGTATTTCACACTGCAAAATATTTTCTGTGGCCCTAAATGGCGTTTTTTGGAAGAGCACAACAACCCCAACAGTATATAACCGCTGAATCGCACAGCTGCAGAGGCCAGAGAATGCTATTCAAAAATAATGTTGTTTTTTCACACACCTCCAGATGTGTATTTCATACTGCAAAATATTTTCTGTGGCCCTAAATGGCGTTTTTTGGAAGAGCACAACACAACCACAGTATTTAACCACTGAATCGCACAGCTATAGAAGTGCAGAGAATGCTATTCCAAAAAAATGTTTTTTTTTTTAGTATAGCACTGTACAATATATAGAAATTGTTTATTTTACACACCTCCACATGTGTATTTCACACTGCAATTTTTTTTCTGTGGCCCTAAATGGCGTTTTTTGGAAGAGCACAACAACCCCAACAGTATATAACGGCTGAATCGCACAGCTGCAGAGGCCAGAGAATGCTATTCAAAAATAATGTTGTTTTTTCACACACCTCCAGATGTGTATTTCACACTGCAAAATATTTTCTGTGGCCCTAAATGGCGTTTTTTGCAAGAGCACAACAACCCCAACAGTATATAACCGCTGAATCGCACAGCTGCAGAGGCCAGAGAATCCTATTCAAAAATAATGTTGTTTTTTCACACACCTCCAGATGTGTATTTCACACTGCAAAATATTTTCTGTGGCCCTAAATGGCGTTTTTTGGAAGAGCACAACACAACCACAGTATTTAACCACTGAATCGCACAGCTATAGAAGTGCAGAGAATGCTATTCCAAAAAAATGTTGTTTTTTTTTAGTATAGCACTGTACAATATATAGAAATTGTTTATTTTACACACCTCCACATGTGTATTTCACACTGCAAAATATTTTCTGTGGCCCTAAATGGCGTTTTTTGGAAGAGCACAACAACCCCAACAGTATATAACCACTGAATCGCACAGCTGCAGAGGCCAGAGAATGCTATTCAAAAATAATGTTGTTTTTTCACACACCTCCAGATGTGTATTTCACACTGCAAAATATTTTCTGTGGCCCTAAATGGCGTTTTTTGGAAGAGCACAACACAACCACAGTATTTAACCACTGAATCGCACAGCTATAGAAGTGCAGAGAATGCTATTCCAAAAAAATGTTTTTTTTTTTAGTATAGCACTGTACAATATATAGAAATTGTTTATTTTACACACCTCCACATGTGTATTTCACACTGCAAAATATTTTCTGTGGCCCTAAATGGCGTTTTTTGGAAGAGCACAACAACCCCAACAGTATATAACCGCTGAATCGCACAGCTGCAGAGGCCAGAGAATGCTATTCAAAAATAATGTTGTTTTTTCACACACCTCCAGATGTGTATTTCACACTGCAAAATATTTTCTGTGGCCCTAAATGGCGTTTTTTGGAAGAGCACAACACAACCACAGTATTTAACCACTGAATCGCACAGCTATAGAAGTGCAGAGAATGCTATTCAAAAAAAATTTTGTTTTTTTTAGTATAGCACTGTACAATATATAGAAATTGTTTATTTTACACACCTCCACATGTGTATTTCACACTGCAATTTTTTTTCTGTGGCCCTAAATGGCGTTTTTTGGAAGAGCACAACAACCCCAACAGTATATAACGGCTGAATCGCACAGCTGCAGAGGCCAGAGAATGCTATTCAAAAATAATGTTGTTTTTTCACACACCTCCAGATGTGTATTTCACACTGCAAAATATTTTCTGTGGCCCTAAATGGCGTTTTTTGCAAGAGCACAACAACCCCAACAGTATATAACCGCTGAATCGCACAGCTGCAGAGGCCAGAGAATGCTATTCAAAAATAATGTTGTTTTTTCACACACCTCCAGATGTGTATTTCACACTGCAAAATATTTTCTGTGGCCCTAAATGGCGTTTTTTGGAAGAGCACAACACAACCACAGTATTTAACCACTGAATCGCACAGCTATAGAAGTGCAGAGAATGCTATTCCAAAAAAATGTTTTTTTTTTTAGTATAGCACTGTACAATATATAGAAATTGTTTATTTTACACACCTCCACATGTGTATTTCACACTGCAAAATATTTTCTGTGGCCCTAAATGGCGTTTTTTGGAAGAGCACAACAACCCCAACAGTATATAACCGCTGAATCGCACAGCTGCAGAGGCCAGAGAATGCTATTCAAAAATAATGTTGTTTTTTCACACACCTCCAGATGTGTATTTCACACTGCAAAATATTTTCTGTGGCCCTAAATGGCGTTTTTTGGAAGAGCACAACACAACCACAGTATTTAACCACTGAATCGCACAGCTATAGAAGTGCAGAGAATGCTATTCCAAAAAAATGTTTTTTTTTTTAGTATAGCACTGTACAATATATAGAAATTGTTTATTTTACACACCTCCACATGTGTATTTCACACTGCAATTTATTTTCTGTGGCCCTAAATGGCGTTTTTTGGAAGAGCACAACACAACCACAGTATTTAACCACTGAATCGCACAGCTATAGAAGTGCAGAGAATGCTATTCAAAAAAATTTTTATTTTTTTTAGTATAGCACTGTACAATATATAGAAATTGTTTATTTTACACACCTCCACATGTGTATTTCACACTGCAATTTTTTTTCTGTGGCCCTAAATGGCGTTTTTTGGAAGAGCACAACAACCCCAACAGTATATAACGGCTGAATCGCACAGCTGCAGAGGCCAGAGAATGCTATTCAAAAATAATGTTGTTTTTTCACACACCTCCAGATGTGTATTTCACACTGCAAAATATTTTCTGTGGCCCTAAATGGCGTTTTTTGCAAGAGCACAACAACCCCAACAGTATATAACCGCTGAATCGCACAGCTGCAGAGGCCAGAGAATGCTATTCAAAAATAATGTTGTTTTTTCACACACCTCCAGATGTGTATTTCACACTGCAAAATATTTTCTGTGGCCCTAAATGGCGTTTTTTGGAAGAGCACAACACAACCACAGTATTTAACCACTGAATCGCACAGCTATAGAAGTGCAGAGAATGCTATTCCAAAAAAATGTTTTTTTTTTTTAGTATAGCACTGTACAATATATAGAAATTGTTTATTTTACACACCTCCACATGTGTATTTCACACTGCAAAATATTTTCTGTGGCCCTAAATGGCGTTTTTTGGAAGAGCACAACAACCCCAACAGTATATAACCACTGAATCGCACAGCTGCAGAGGCCAGAGAATGCTATTCAAAAATAATGTTGTTTTTTCACACACCTCCAGATGTGTATTTCACACTGCAAAATATTTTCTGTGGCCCTAAATGGCGTTTTTTGGAAGAGCACAACACAACCACAGTATTTAACCACTGAATCGCACAGCTATAGAAGTGCAGAGAATGCTATTCCAAAAAAATGTTTTTTTTTTTAGTATAGCACTGTACAATATATAGAAATTGTTTATTTTACACACCTCCACATGTGTATTTCACACTGCAAAATATTTTCTGTGGCCCTAAATGGCGTTTTTTGGAAGAGCACAACAACCCCAACAGTATATAACCGCTGAATCGCACAGCTGCAGAGGCCAGAGAATGCTATTCAAAAATAATGTTGTTTTTTCACACACCTCCAGATGTGTATTTCACACTGCAAAATATTTTCTGTGGCCCTAAATGGCGTTTTTTGGAAGAGCACAACACAACCACAGTATTTAACCACTGAATCGCACAGCTATAGAAGTGCAGAGAATGCTATTCAAAAAAAAAATTGTTTTTTTTAGTATAGCACTGTACAATATATAGAAATTGTTTATTTTACACACCTCCACATGTGTATTTCACACTGCAATTTTTTTTCTGTGGCCCTAAATGGCGTTTTTTGGAAGAGCACAACAACCCCAACAGTATATAACGGCTGAATCGCACAGCTGCAGAGGCCAGAGAATGCTATTCAAAAATAATGTTGTTTTTTCACACACCTCCAGATGTGTATTTCACACTGCAAAATATTTTCTGTGGCCCTAAATGGCGTTTTTTGCAAGAGCACAACAACCCCAACAGTATATAACCGCTGAATCGCACAGCTGCAGAGGCCAGAGAATGCTATTCAAAAATAATGTTGTTTTTTCACACACCTCCAGATGTGTATTTCACACTGCAAAATATTTTCTGTGGCCCTAAATGGCGTTTTTTGGAAGAGCACAACACAACCACAGTATTTAACCACTGAATCGCACAGCTATAGAAGTGCAGAGAATGCTATTCCAAAAAAATGTTGTTTTTTTTAGTATAGCACTGTACAATATATAGAAATTGTTTATTTTACACACCTCCACATGTGTATTTCACACTGCAAAATATTTTCTGTGGCCCTAAATGGCGTTTTTTGGAAGAGCACAACAACCCCAACAGTATATAACCGCTGAATCGCACAGCTGCAGAGGCCAGAGAATGCTATTCAAAAATAATGTTGTTTTTTCACACACCTCCAGATGTGTATTTCACACTGCAAAATATTTTCTGTGGCCCTAAATGGCGTTTTTTGGAAGAGCACAACACAACCACAGTATTTAACCACTGAATCGCACAGCTATAGAAGTGCAGAGAATGCTATTCCAAAAAAATGTTTTTTTTTTTAGTATAGCACTGTACAATATATAGAAATTGTTTATTTTACACACCTCCACATGTGTATTTCACACTGCAATTTATTTTCTGTGGCCCTAAATGGCGTTTTTTGGAAGAGCACAACACAACCACAGTATTTAACCACTGAATCGCACAGCTATAGAAGTGCAGAGAATGCTATTCAAAAAAAAATTTGTTTTTTTTAGTATAGCACTGTACAATATATAGAAATTGTTTATTTTACACACCTGCACATGTGTATTTCACACTGCAAAATATTTTCTGTGGCCCTAAATGGCGTTTTTTGGAAGAGCACAACAACCCCAACAGTATATAACCACTGAATCGCACAGCTGCAGAGGCCAGAGAATGCTATTCAAAAATAATGTTGTTTTTTCACACACCTCCAGATGTGTATTTCACACTGCAAAATATTTTCTGTGGCCCTAAATGGCGTTTTTTGGAAGAGCACAACACAACCACAGTATTTAACCACTGAATCGCACAGCTATAGAAGTGCAGAGAATGCTATTCCAAAAAAATGTTTTTTTTTTTAGTATAGCACTGTACAATATATAGAAATTGTTTATTTTACACACCTCCACATGTGTATTTCACACTGCAAAATATTTTCTGTGGCCCTAAATGGCGTTTTTTGGAAGAGCACAACAACCCCAACAGTATATAACCGCTGAATCGCACAGCTGCAGAGGCCAGAGAATGCTATTCAAAAATAATGTTGTTTTTTCACACACCTCCAGATGTGTATTTCACACTGCAAAATATTTTCTGTGGCCCTAAATGGCGTTTTTTGGAAGAGCACAACACAACCACAGTATTTAACCACTGAATCGCACAGCTATAGAAGTGCAGAGAATGCTATTCAAAAAAATTTTTGTTTTTTTTAGTATAGCACTGTACAATATATAGAAATTGTTTATTTTACACACCTCCACATGTGTATTTCACACTGCAATTTTTTTTCTGTGGCCCTAAATGGCGTTTTTTGGAAGAGCACAACAACCCCAACAGTATATAACGGCTGAATCGCACAGCTGCAGAGGCCAGAGAATGCTATTCAAAAATAATGTTGTTTTTTCACACACCTCCAGATGTGTATTTCACACTGCAAAATATTTTCTGTGGCCCTAAATGGCGTTTTTTGCAAGAGCACAACAACCCCAACAGTATATAACCGCTGAATCGCACAGCTGCAGAGGCCAGAGAATGCTATTCAAAAATAATGTTGTTTTTTCACACACCTCCAGATGTGTATTTCACACTGCAAAATATTTTCTGTGGCCCTAAATGGCGTTTTTTGGAAGAGCACAACACAACCACAGTATTTAACCACTGAATCGCACAGCTATAGAAGTGCAGAGAATGCTATTCCAAAAAAATGTTGTTTTTTTTAGTATAGCACTGTACAATATATAGAAATTGTTTATTTTACACACCTCCACATGTGTATTTCACACTGCAAAATATTTTCTGTGGCCCTAAATGGCGTTTTTTGGAAGAGCACAACAACCCCAACAGTATATAACCGCTGAATCGCACAGCTGCAGAGGCCAGAGAATGCTATTCAAAAATAATGTTGTTTTTTCACACACCTCCAGATGTGTATTTCACACTGCAAAATATTTTCTGTGGCCCTAAATGGCATTTTTTGGAAGAGCACAACACAACCACAGTATTTAACTACTGAATCGCACAGCTATAGAGTTGCAGAGAATGCTATTCCAAAAAAATGTTTTTTTTTTTAGTATAGCACTGTACAATATATAGAAATTGTTTATTTTACACACCTCCACATGTGTATTTCACACTGCAAAATATTTTCTGTGGCCCTAAAAGGCGTTTTTTGGAAGAGCACAACAACCCCAACAGTATATAACCGCTGAATCGCACAGCTGCAGAGGCCAGAGAATGCTATTCAAAAATAATGTTGTTTTTTCACACACCTCCAGATGTGTATTTCACACTGCAATTTTTTTTCTGTGGCCCTAAATGGCGTTTTTTGGAAGAGCACAACACAACCACAGTATTTAACCACTGAATCGCACAGCTATAGAAGTGCAGAGAATGCTATTCCAAAAAAATTTTGTTTTTTTTTAGTATAGCACTGTACAATATATAGAAATTGTTTATTTTACACACCTCCACATGTGTATTTCACACTGCAATTTATTTTCTGTGGCCCTAAATGGCGTTTTTTGGAAGAGCACAACACAACCACAGTATTTAACCACTGAATCGCACAGCTATAGAAGTGCAGAGAATGCTATTCAAAAAAAATTTTGTTTTTTTTAGTATAGCACTGTACAATATATAGAAATTGTTTATTTTACACACCTCCACATGTGTATTTCACACTGCAATTTTTTTTCTGTGGCCCTAAATGGCGTTTTTTTGGAAGAGCACAACACAACCACAGTATTTAACCACTGAATCGCACAGCTATAGAAGTGCAGAGGATGCTATTCAAAAAAAATTTTGTTTTTTTTAGTATAGCACTGTACAATATATAGAAATTGTTTATTTTACACACCTCCACATGTGTATTTCACACTGCAATTTTTTTTCTGTGGCCCTAAATGGCGTTTTTTGGAAGAGCACAACAACCCCAACAGTATATAACCGCTGAATCGCACAGCTGCAGAGGCCAGAGAATGCTATTCAAAAATAATGTTGTTTTTTCACACACCTCCAGATGTGTATTTCACACTGCAAAATATTTTCTGTGGCCCTAAATGGCGTTTTTTGCCAGACCACAACACACCCACAGCACGTAACCGCTGAATTGCACAGCTACAGAAAATGCTATTAAAAAAAAAAGGTTGTTTTTTTTAGTATAGCACTGTACAAGAAGAATATATAAAAATTGTTTATTTTACACACCTCCAGATGTGTATTTCACACTGCAAAATATTTTCTGTGGCCCTAAATGGCGTTTTTTTGAAGAGCACAACACAACCACAGTATTTAACCACTGAATCGCACAGCTATAGAAGTGCAGAGAATGCTATTCAAAAAAAATGTTTTTTTTTTTAGTATAGCACTGTACAATATATAGAAATTGTTTATTTTACACACCTCCACATGTGTATTTCACACTGCAATTTATTTTCTGTGGCCCTAAATGGCGTTTTTTGGAAGAGCACAACACAACCACAGTATTTAACCACTGAATCGCACAGCTATAGAAGTGCAGAGAATGCTATTCAAAAAAAATGTTGTTTTTTTTAGTATAGCACTGTACAATATATAGAAATTGTTTATTTTACACACCTCCACATGTGTATTTCACACTGCAATTTATTTTCTGTGGCCCTAAATGGCGTTTTTTGGAAGAGCACAACACAACCACAGTATTTAACCACTGAATCGCACAGCTATAGAAGTGCAGAGAATGCTATTCAAAAAAAAATTTGTTTTTTTTAGTATATCACTGTACAATATATAGAAATTGTTTATTTTACACACCTCCACATGTGTATTTCACACTGCAATTTTTTTTCTGTGGCCCTAAATGGCGTTTTTTGGAAGAGCACAACACAACCACAGTATTTAACCACTGAATCGCACAGCTATAGAAGTGCAGAGAATGCTATTCCAAAAAAATTTTGTTTTTTTTAGTATAGCACTGTACAATATATTGAAATTGTTTATTTTACACACCTCCACATGTGTATTTCACACTGCAATTTTTTTTCTGTGGCCCTAAATGGCGTTTTTTGGAAGAGCACAACAACCCCAACAGTATATAACGGCTGAATCGCACAGCTGCAGAGGCCAGAGAATGCTTTTTAAAAATAATGTTGTTTTTTCACACACCTCCAGATGTGTATTTCACACTGCAAAATATTTTCTGTGGCCCTAAATGGCGTTTTTTGGAAGAGCACAACACAACCACAGTATTTAACCACTGAATCGCACAGCTATAGAAGTGCAGAGAATGCTATTCAAAAAAAATGTTGTTTTTTTTAGTATAGCACTGTACAATATATAGAAATTGTTTATTTTACACACCTCCACATGTGTATTTCACACTGCAATTTATTTTCAGTGGCCCTAAATGGCGTTTTTTGGAAGAGCACAACACAACCACAGTATTTAACCACTGAATCGCACAGCTATAGAAGTGCAGAGAATGCTATTCAAAAAAAATGTTTTTTTTTTTTTTTAGTATAGCACTGTACAATATATAGAAATTGTTTTTTTCACACACCTCCAGATGTGTATTTCACACTGCAAAATATTTTCTGTGGCCCTAAATGGCGTTTTTTGCAAGAGCACAACAACCCCAACAGTATATAACCGCTGAATCGCACAGCTGCAGAGGCCAGAGAATGCTTTTTAAAAATAATGTTGTTTTTTCACACACCTCCAGATGTGTATTTCACACTGCAAAATATTTTCTGTGGCCCTAAATGGCGTTTTTTGCAAGAGCACAACAACCCCAACAGTATATAACCGCTGAATCGCACAGCTGCAAAGAATGCTATTCAAAAAAAAGTTTTTTTTTTTTTTTTAGTATAGCATAGTACAAGAAAAATATATAGAAATTGGTTATTTCACACAACTAGAGATATACACTGCAAAATATTTTTTTTGCCTAAAAATAGGTCTTTTTTGCGCACAACAAAGTGCCTTTTTTTTTTTTGCAACAGCACAATAAAGTGCCTTTTTTTTTTTGGGGCCCAAAAATGGGTCTTTTTAGCAAAAGCACAATAAAGTGCCTTTTTTTTTTCTGCCCGAAATGGGTCTTTTAGCAAGAGCACAATACAGCCACAGTATGGAATAGGTGTATCACTCAACGTAATGCAGTGCTGGTGCACTGAGCTTGCAACACAAACAGATAAACCTATGCAGATCGCTGAGCTATTATATCTCTCAATCTGGACTCCTATCTAAATCTCTCTCCCTGAAAGCACAAACAGGATCCTGCCCCTACACTACACTACACTGTTTCTCTATCTTTTCTATCAGTAGATTGCAGAATCAGGACTAACTCCTATCATATAATTCTCTCCCTCACAGCAACAGCAGCCAGGATCCTTTCCCTACACTGTCTAAAAGCAGAGTGACGATCTGTGCTGTGTGCCTCTTGCTTATATAGAAGCTGGTCACATGCTGGGTCACATGTTGCACTGACCAATCACAGCCATGCCATTAGTAGGCATGGCTATGATGGCTTCTAAGGGCACACCAGCTAATCAAATGGTGATTGGCTGGCCCCTGAAGCATTTCTAACTGCGCCATTAAATTCCCGAATCCGAACCCGAACCCGGACTTTAGCGCAAAATCCGGGTCCGGGGTCGGGAAAACGCCAAAATTCGGTACGGACCCGAACTTTACAGTTCGGGTCCGCTCAACACTACTGCTGACATCACATCCAAGAAGTGGCATCCAGCGGCAGTCCCAGTGCATTTGGATGCCTGAACAGGGTAGACTTTTACACGTAAATAACATGTATAAACAATGTTAATTTGCATATATTTTTAGGAAAGATTTTTGTTAAAATAATTGTCTGGGGACAGGGCCTTTTAAACATCTATTTTATCTTTTATGTTAAGAAACAACTTCATGCAACTTTATTGTAACTAAATTGAACATAAACATCTCGTTAGTAAACATTCTAGTGATTAATATATGTGAAGCACTACCCCGTAGGGGTTGCAGAGGACTGAGTTCCCTACACAGCCAGGCAAACAGCATTTTCTATCTTACATCCAGACACAAGGAACAGTCTTTGAGCTTGTTTTTTAAAATTTTATTTGGGGGTAGTAACTTGTATAGGTAATATGAATTATTGAATTATGGGATGCCCAACTTGATAGCAACAAAACTCAGGGACAACTTCCGCCTTATGTAAAACTTCGGATTTTCTTCTTCACTCCTGGACTCTGGCAGTCTCTAAGGGAAAATGATGCAACAGCTCCTTAACGACATGGAACTCAAGTGTTGTGAATTGCATCCTGGAGTATCTATAACTGTCTCTTTTCCCAGCTCTACCCACTGCAGGAAATGCCAGCCCACCTGGCTGCTTCTTTACCAGTCTACCCGACTGAATCTTCACCAGTCTACCTGACTGCTCCAGAGATCTCCCAGGGCAAGGTTAGCAAAGATTTAAGCACACCGTTATCTTCCAGAGAGCCCTGCTACGTGTGACAGTCTCTCCCCTTGTAGGTCCCTGATCATGCTCTAGTACTCACACTGTCCTCCTTGCTCCTGCTGCTTCTTAGGAAAGACTCCCTCCCAATTGCTTCTGTTGTCAGGATCCTTCAAGGCCAGCCCAAGGCAGAGCACCCCCCCTGAAACCAGGGGGTTCGCCTCACGGGCAACCGACAGTCCCCCTCCGCACTCCATCTCCATCTTGCACCCTACTTCCCTACCAGCATGACTAATTTATACTTAAGGGCTGGCCCAACCACCCTGCCAGACCCACTGCCTGGGGATTGGCCAAGCTCCCCTGAGAATACAGGATAACCCTCCTAGCCTCCGCCCTCCAGTTTCCAGAACATTTTCCAAAACCAGGAGGAGGCACCAGATTTGCCTGCATGAGTCATCCAGCCCTGACCTAAAGTAAACCCATGATCTAATACATCAGGGGTGTCAAACTCAATTTTATCGTGGGCCGCATCAGTATTATGATTGTTCTCAAAAAGGCCGGTTGTATCTGTAAGATTCGATGTCCAGTGCATCCCCTCCCCTTACATTAGATGTCAAGAGCCACCCCACCATCAGAAGTTGAGTCCCCCACTCTCCTTTACATCACAGTGCACCCCCTTTCCTTATGCTGCTGCTGGGAAGAAGCTGGATGCATTGCTTGAAAGCAGAAAGTAGGGGTCTGGAGGAGGACCAAAGGAGGGCTGGAGCTCTCCTGCAGCTGCAGGAGAGGTGTGAGGGCCACATGAAATGGCCTGGAGGGCCGGATTCAGCCCACGGGCCTTGTGTTTGACAACCTGTGTAATACATGGTTATCTTGCCATGAAGATCCTTGATCAGGCATTTACTCTTATAGTGTGACGGTGGCCCATCGTTTTCTATATTTTCCAAGGTAAAATGTTCAGCCATTCATGTCACAGCTTTAGTTATTTTCTGTACACAGACAACATGCCCAAACTCAATATAGTTTATGTAGACTCTGTCATGAGTTAGTTTTTCTCTGTCATTAGTTTGGTGCACTCGCACTGATTGTAGAAAGGAGCATAATAATATATCCTGACTTGATTATAGTTTTGTGCTAGTTTTTCTAAAAGTGATGGTTTTGCCATTTTGCTTTTGTTTTGTGTCAACCATTTTTTTTTTTTAACTCCTGTCAGACTTCATTCACAAAGGGGCAACACGACTTCCAGCGCGACTTTGGGAGGCAACTTGGACACGACTTGAGTATGAATCACAGCGCAACATGAGGCAACTTACAAGGCAACTTCAAGTTGCCTCCAGGACAGGAGGCTTTCCAGTGGCCAATCAAACAAGAATCCGCTCTGTGGGAGGGAGGGGGGAGGGAGAGGTTTGCCTGAGAAATGTATGTTCTCTTTTTGTATTGTTGCTTCTGTTAAGACAGTGATCCGACTTCTGAGGCGACTTCCATTGAACTCAATGGGTACAAGTTGCCTACAAGTCGCCTAGAAGTCGGATTGAAGTAGTACAGGAATCTTTTCTGAAGTCGGAGCGACTGCAGTAGTGTGCAATAAGACGGCTCCATTCACTTACATTGATTTTCTCATGCAGCACGACTTGAGGCGACTAGGGGCGACTTGGGGCGACTTGAAGTCGGATCCAAAGTCGTCCCTGTGTGAATGGGCTCTTAAAGTTTTCTATATATAACTTTTGAAAAAATGTCAAACATTAAATCATAAGTAGATGTTTGCATCTAGAGAATAAATCACATTTGTAAATGTGACTTTCTTTTGGTAGCAGTGCTACCATATTACATTGTTTTAAAAGTCAGTATAACTAAAGGCAAATCTTTTTTTTTAGCTTTGGATGGAATGGGGAGGGATTAGAACACCTGTCAGGTTTTTATTGCTTTCTGTGTCTCCATTAGGGAAATTTACTTCTTTTTGTCCTTTTAAATTTATCACCAAGAGTGAAAGTGAAAGAAAATTAAAAATTTTGGGTTAAAATCCAAGAGAAATCAACAAAAAAGAAAGCCAGCCGTCACCTTGAGATTCCAAAAAATATTTATTTTTGGTATAAATAGGACAGCAAGAAGATAAAATGTAGCTCATGTGTTTTATGGCCAAACAATTCCCATTGATCAGGGCTGAAAAAAGACACATCAAAATCATAATAAATATATAAAAAATACTAATAAATCTTGGTTATTAAACTTGAAGTTTTTACTAAACCCAGGACCTGCATTCACTACATCTGGTCTCCCACAGTACACAGAACATGGAAATGCAATAATTTTAGTAAACATAAACTACTAAATTCCTTTTCTCATCAGCAGTATGACTTCTATCAGTGTCTGGTTACAGCTTGTAGGAGAAGTTTTCATTCTCCCCTGATTGTCCTATGAGGTTGCAGGACTCCTGACCCTCTGTTTGGACAGTGCTGATTGGCCCTGTGCTGATCAATAGGGATGGGCCGAACACCCCCCGGTTCGGTTCGCAAAACATGCGAACAGGCAAAAAATTTGTTAGAACACGCGAACACTGTTAAAGTGTATGGGACACGAACATGAAAAAATCAAAAGTGCTAATTTTAAAGGTTTATAAGTTACTGTCATAAAAAGCGTTTGGGGACCCGGGTCCTGCCTCAGGGGACATGTATCAATGCAAAAAAAAGTAAAAAAAACAGGCCCATTAGGTCTGGTGTGGATATTAAGGGGAACCCTGCGCCAAATAAAAATAAAAAAATGGCGTGGGGTTCCCCCCAAAAATCCATACCAGACCCTTCAGGTCTGGTATAGATTTTAAGGGGAACTCCACGCCAAAAAAAAATGGCGTGGAGTTCCCCCCAAGAATCCATACCAGACCCTTATCCTAGCACGCAACCTGGCAGGCTGCAGGAAAAGAGGGGGAGGAGAGAGTGCCCCCCCTCCTGAACCATACCAGGCCACATGCCCTCAACATGGGGATGTCCCCATGTTGATGGGGACACGGGCCTCATCCCCACAACCCTTGCCCGGTGGTTGTGGGGGATCTGCGGGCGGGGGGCTTATCGGAATATGGAAGCCCCCTTTAACAAAGGGGACCCCCAGATCCCGCCCCCCTATGTGTATTGGTAAAGGGTACATTGTACCCCTACCATTTCACAAAAAAAAGTGTCAAAATGTTAAAAATCAAAGGAGACGGCTTGGGACAAGTCCTTTATTAAAAATAAAAAAATAAAAAATAAAAAAGAGATTCCAGCGATGTAATCCAATAAATCCATCCTCGATCTCCAGCGATGTAATCCAATTCTCGATCTCCAACGATGGATGATCTCCAGCAACTCTAGCAAGGAACATGCACGCGATCCTGCCTCCACCAGAGGCAGGATCGGGGAATGACGCAGCACCAGCCTGACAGTTCTTATGTAGCTAAGGGCTGGGCCACCCGTCACATGCTCAAATCCCCCTCTGACGCAAGGGGAAACGCCAGGGTTTCCCAGTGACGTGTACGGGTGACCTCACCCCCCTCTGATGCAATGGGAAACCTGCATTGCATCAGAGCGGGGCGGGGTCACCTGTACATGTCACTGGGAAACCCTGGCGTTTCCCCTTGCGTCAGAGGGGGACGGGATCACGTGACGGGTGGCCCAGCCCTCAGCTACATAAGAGCTGTCAGGCTGGCACCGCGTCATTCCCCGAGATCGAGAATTGGATTACATCGCTGGAGATCGAGGATGGATTTATTGGATTACATCGCTGGAATCTCTTTTTTTTTATTTTCTTTTTTAATAAAGGACTTGTCCCAAGCCGTCTCCTGTGGTTTTTAACATTTTGACACTTTTTTTGTGAAATGTTAGGGATACAATGTACCCCTTACCAATTCACATGGGGGGGCGGGATCTGGAGGCCCTCTTTCCCCGCAGACCCCCACAACCACCGTAGGGGGGATGGGCTCTGTGTCACATGACACTGATCTCCGCTCCGAGTACACGGAGCCAAGATCAGTGTCATTGTCATTGTCACTAGTCAGAGCGGGCAGATGCTTGTTTAAACAAGCATCTGCCCACTCTATACCTCCGTGAGACGATTGCGGGGATCCCCGCGGCGATCGAGTCTGCGGGACCCGCAGTCCGACTCACGGGGATGACGGCAGGGTGGCGAGCCCGCCGCCAGAGGCCCGCTCGTGACCACACGGCAGGCATTTAAAGGGCCACTGCCAACGTAAATGTACAGTGGCTGGTCCTTAAGTGGTTAAAGAAAAAAAAAAGAAAAAAGTGAAAAGTAGAAAAAGAAAAATGTTCCTATGCTCCTATAAGCGGTTGTGGGGTTAATTGCCTTGTGCGTTCATCTCACTCCTGCTTGGCACCTTCCCGGCAGGGCTGACACCCCCCCAAAACCTTTTCACTGAAAAAACTTAAAACAATTACTAACAGAGTGCATTTTTTACTGATAACCTGAAATATGACATAAATTCAGTTGATATTTTAAAAATATCAACAATATTTAAAAATTAACAATGCCCATAACAAGTAATCTGTTGGGCTTTACAATGGAAAAAAAAACAGTGTGACAAAATGTGAGCATTACTAATATTATGAAATACTTGAGAAACCCTAGGACTGAGCAGAAAATGAATGTATGCCCAGGGACGAATGTTTAGAATGTCAACTTTGTGCCATTTGAGCATGCGTCCCTGGGTGCATACTGCCCTAAATTGTATTACCTATTGGTGCACCTAACAGCCCCTTCCAGTCACAGCAGCTTTTAGCCTCTCCCAAAGTTTAACAGTCCCAATATTCCCAGTGTATCCAATGCTCAGCACTTTGACCCTGTGAGCAGGGCCGCTGATAGGGGGGGACCACCAGCCCTCCAGTAGGGGGCCCAAGCACACATGGGGGCCCGGACAGGGAGGCAGATCGGTGCGCTGTGACAGTTACACAAGCAATGCTGTGTGTGTCTCTCTCCCTCCTGTCGGCTTTCAGCTGCTGGAGGGAGAAATACATGGCATCATTTCTGTAACTGTCACAGCGCACCAATCTGCCTCCCTGTTCGGGCCACATATGATCCTCCCATAGGTGCCTGGTCTTCCCCCAGCGCTGCCTGTTTTCCTCTCCCTGAAAGCAGGGGGATTCGTCAGGACACTGAGAGCGGGGGAGGGCTTGCCTGTCTTAATGCACAGGCACTTCTGCGAACTGCCCAGGGGTCCTAGGTGCATGTGGGGGCCTTTGAAGTTTCCTCCCCACAGTTTCGGACAGTGGTAACAGTTCTCCTCACTTTGGCTGTCTCTTTTGCTAGTAGTACAGGTCAGTTTTGTTAGCTGTCTCTCCGATGTCTGCAATGCTCTCTCTCCCTCCCTGGCATCTTCCTCCCCGCCTCAGCCACTTTCCGGGCCGTCCTGCTCTCGGTCATCCTCCTCACACAGATCCATTCATCTTGCCTGTCACACTGCTCCTCTCAGATGGTTGTTATCTCTCACTCGGTCACTCCCCCCTCCCTTCCCTGTATTTTCCTCTGCAGACACTTCAACTTCATACATGTGTGTGTCCCGGGATCTACAAATGGCAGGAATCCCCCACCCTGCACACCCCCAACACTGTCTCTTTACTAGGCACTGGAGATCACTCCCTCTCCCCTCCCTGCCAGACAGCCCATTTACTTTTCTTATACTATGGCTATTTCTTATTTCTTATACTTATTGCTTCAGGAGACCATATCTGTATTCTACATTACTGTTCTATACTGTACCTTCTTGCCCCCTGTACTATGTCCACTTACCCTCCCCCTGTTCTGTACCCTCCTGCTCCCCCTGTACTGTATCCGCCCCACCCCCCCATACTGTGCCCTCGCACTGTACTTTCCTGTCCCTCTCCTACTGTGCCCCCTGTACTGTACCCTCCTAACTGCTGTACTGTGCCCTCCTGCCCCCCTGTACTGTACCCTCCTGCCCCCCCTGTACTGTGCCATTCTGCCCCCTCCTCCCACACTGTACCCTCCTGTTCCCCTGTAAGTCTATAAGTTTTTTGTTGTGTTTGTGTATGCTAATAATGATTTTTGTGGTGTATTGTTAGCAAAAATATTGTTTGAATATTTTTTTGGGGGGGCCCTGTCAGGTAGGCTGTACGGGGCCCCGTGATTTCTAACAGCAGCCCTGCCTGTGAGGAAATTTCACCACCTCACTCTTATTTTGAACCATTAATCCAGCTGTTAACAGATACAGCAAAGAAAACAGGACTTTATCACTTCATTTCCTGATAAGAGAAAGTAGGAATACATTTACAGGCGTCATATTTATCCAATTCATTCATTTTTATTTTACCAGAATGGGATTTTTAAAAATACTAGTCAGTTTTGCACTGTTTAAGAATCATTGAACACTTTGATCATATTGCAATAGAATTGCCGAGTTCTAGTCAATCCCATTAAGGACTGTCCTTCCCATATGGAGAGTGATGAATAGTTGTAAGTCATGAGCTCACTCATTTGTAATGAGCAGTATATCTACATGGGTATAGTATGACATTTTTTGTAATTGTTAGTCCTCATAAAAGGTCTAGATTGTTTGTAGGGCCCACGTGGGCTATAGTAATAATGAGACAAGCTAACCTCCTGTGAATACACTGCATGTGGCAAAAACAATCCAAAAGTCCTTATGAAAAAGGTACATATGAAGCAAATTGTCTTGACTGGAGTGTTCTTGACTTGAGATTTTCAGTTTCTTCACTGACTAGCAGAATCCATTATAATGACAAAATGTACATCAAGTAAGATAAGTCTTTTTTACCTATAGAGGAAAAAAAAAACAGTAAGTTGTACTAACCTAATACTACTCATCTTCCAATATTTAAAACAAATGTCCCAAACCACTTTCTTTCCCCTTCCACTGGCATTGTATTTTTATGCACTTGTTTTCATCAGCCATCAATGGGTGCATCCTTCTTGATGCACACTGGGCATTTAGCCCCGATGCATGAGTTTCCGGCATTTAGGTGCAGGTGGAAGGCACAAGCACACAATCCAGCTTCACTACCAGCAGCCTGTGAGACTCTATGAAAGGCTGAAAGCTGCTGCTGCTGGAAGAAGCTAACGTTTAGGGCATTAAGCACCCAGGGACCAATGCTCGGAAAACAGGCTGATTGCATTTTGAACATTTGTACCTGGATGCATTCTTCCCTTAACAATTTTGCCACTCTATACACCATCCAGATCTGTCCAGCCACAGCAGCATTTTTTCTGTCTCTAATAGAGTTTTACAGGCTGCGGCTGGATGGTGTGCTGTGCCTTCCCCATGCACCTAAATGCCAAAGTTCCTAAGTCTCATGCATGGGGGTCTAAATGTCCAATGTGCATGAGGTCTAATGGAATTCTTCCATTGATTACCACCTGTCTTTAGCTGCTAAGAGGCTTTGTATTCCTATCTAGAAGTATGCAGAGGGTTCTTTAATTGGTATTTTTGATAAAAATATGTTTGTATATATTCTTGTCAAGCAATGATAAAACACTTATTATGCACTCTCATCTCTTTATTTGTACATGACAAACGAAAGATGTGATATTCACTTACCTTTACAATCATGATGGCTGCACTGTAAAATAAGTTCAAGATAAAGAGGATGAAGAATGTAGTAGCTGTGTACCATAGACTATCCTCGTCATCCTCACTGCTGTTCTCCCAGATGAAGTGCACTAAAGTGGAAGAGATTCGTTATTAATTTACTGGTATTTAGGCAACATACGGAAGTCACACAATTTCTTACTTTCATGCATCAAGGTCTCCAGTCACTGGTGTAGGCCGAGTATGAGATGAGACTAAAATGAAGGCTCTCCTTCAGGAGTTTAGGAGCTGTAAAGCAGGGGTAGGCAACCTCGTCCCTCCAGCTGTTTTGAAAATACAAGTCCTATGAGACATTGCAAACCCTGACGATCACAAACATGACTCCTAGAAGCAGAGGCATTATGGGATTTGTAGTTTCATTACAGCTGGAGGGCTGAGGTTGCCTACCCCTGCCAAAGGGACATGAATCTGCTTCAAAGTTTAGTTCTACTGACAGGTAGTATGACTCACCTACTGTATATAGCTCTGATTTGCTGATGTAAATTCCCATGCCACGGATTGGGAATACTAGGTTTTCAGTCTAGGTGTTAGAGATTCCCCATTGACCTCTATGGCTTCTGCAGACAGTGGTAATTTAAAGCCCGACATGTAGAGCTGATCTGCTCTAATTCTTTGATATTAGATTAGATAGTTTGAATAAATGTGTCTAGTACCCATTTGGTGGCCCATGGGTACCTTGTATCTTAGCCGTGCCATGACCTAAATTTGATTCATATTGAAAACAGGAAAAATCATGGACTTTAAAGACACATTTGTAAAAAAACAACACATTTTACTAATCTGTGTTAAAAAAATTGTATACAATATGACAGTAAGGTTAAAAAACTTCTGTTTAAAAAAATGTCATCCACGGACAGTGTCAATCCCCTCTTTAAACAGAAGAAGTTTTTTTTACCTAACTGTTATATTGTATACAAAAAATGTTAACACAGATTAATAAAATGTGTTATTTTTACACAAATGTGCCTTTAAAGTCCATGATCTTTCCAGTTTTCAATATGTATCTAATTCTTTGATAGCTGAGATTGTCTTACTTGCAGCGTATAATAATGATTAAACTTTAAAGGCCTGTACACCCAAAC
This sequence comes from Rana muscosa, assembly GCA_029206835.1. Lineage (NCBI taxonomy): Eukaryota > Metazoa > Chordata > Amphibia > Anura > Ranidae > Rana > Rana muscosa. The sequence continues at coordinate 809,905,868 of CM055116.1, forward strand.
GAAAATCGGATGAAAAATTTTCTACGACGAGCTGTCTGCCGATTTTCGGATCGTTAGTATGGTGCTTTCGACAGCCGATTTCGCTTTTTCGTCAGACAAAAGCTGAATGTGCAGACTATAAAATTTTTGTCGGTTGTGAACTCAACATCCGATTTTTGTTTCATTAGTATGGTTTTCATACAAAAAATATCCTAAGAGCGAGACTACGCATGTTCAGAAATGAAAGAACACTTACAAAACGATTCAACTCATTATGACTTCTGACGTTGTATTCTGTCGTATGAAATTTTTCATATTGTGAGTAACCTCTTCACTTTCGACATGAGACTAGCATGCCACAAAAAACGGACGTTCGATCGTCCGAAAATCTAAGCGTGTGTATGAGGCGTAAAGCAACTTGCGCATGTTGGGGAGAGAAGACTTAATTTTGAAACAGCTGATGGAGAGTTTAATGGTTTGCATGATTACGATTTGGAAGGGTTCATAGATAGTGTTGAGCGAACCCGAACTGTAAAGTTCGGGTCCGTACCGAACTTTAGCTTTTTCCGGAACCCGAACCCGGACTTTGCCCAAAAGTCCGGGTTCGGGTTCGGGTTCGGCAATCTAATAACGCATTTAGAAATGCTTCAGGGGCCAGCCAATCACCTTTTGATTAGCTGGTGTGCCCTTAGAGGCCATCATAGCCATGCCTACTAATGGCATGGCTGTGATTGGTCAGTGCAACATGTGACCCAGCTTCTATATAAGCTAGAGGCACACAGCACACATGACACTCTGCTTCAGAATAGATAGGGAGAGGATCTAGTCTGCTGCTGCTGCTGCTTTTAGGGAGAGATAGAAAGATAGATGAGGTAGTCCTGATTCTACAATCTGAGGGAAAAGATAGAGAGATAGTGTAGTGTAGGGCCAGGTTCCTGTGTTGGTGCTTTCAGGGAGAGAGATTTATTATATAGGAGTCCAGATTCAGAGATTAAAATCAGCGATCTGCATAGGTCTACCTATTTGTGTTGCAGTGCAGTCTTTTTACACTGCCATGAGCCCAGTGTCAGAGAAAATCTAACTTTTAGGGGGAAAAAAAGGCACTTTATTGCTCTCTTTTCCAAAAGACCCATAGGGCAAAAAAAAAAAAAAAAAAAAAAGCATTTTATTTTGCTCGTGCAAAAAAAGACCCGTTTAGGGCAAAAAAAATAAAAAATTTGCACTTTAATGTACGCTTGCAAAAAACGCCGTTTAGGGGCACAAAAAAAAGTTTGCAGTGTGTTATACATATTTTGAGGTGTGTGAAATAAACAATTTCTATATAGTTTTCTCCTACTGTGCTATACTAAAAAAAAAACATTTTTTTTGAATAGCATTTTCTGCAGTTCTGTGTTTTATTTTTTTTATGTTATTTTAAGTTATTTCCCTATCCACATTTGTTTTCAGAGCACTTCCCGTGCTCTTAACAACATTTTGCTGCCATTTGCAGCCCTCTAGCCCTTTCCATTACCTTTTTAGAGCCTTTTTAGTCCTTAGAAGTCCGGGTCCCCTTTGACTTCAATGGGGTTCGGGTTCGGGTCCGGGTTCGGGTTAAAGTTCGGTCCCGAACCCAAACTTTTTTCCGAAGTTCGGCCGAACCCGTCGAACCCGAACATCCAGGTGTCCGCTCAACTCTATTCATAGACACTCCATGTGGAAGATACAATACACTTAGCATATCTTATATAGTTACACTGTGGATGCCCTGCTATGTTTGAAAAGGTGTGACAGGGGTTGACTTCCTTATGTAACCTTGGATTGACAGTTATACACTGTACATTCCCTAATTGTTTTACGCTGTAAAATGTTGTTACTTTTCATCTGTAATTTTTGCCCCTTTTTTCCACTCTGGAACACAATTTGTTTCAATAAAGTTCTTTCTGTTTTTTTTTTTGTTTTTTTTTTATGTTTGGAAGGATTCAATTTAAGACTAAAATCCCTAGCCCTGGTGCAAAAGTGAATACATATTTTTTTTTCTTTCTTTTTTTTTTTTATATATAAAGGTTGCTTCTAATGTTTACATTTTTTATCAGTCTTTTGAAAATGTATATGATTATATGAAAATTAATACATGTTAAGAGTACGGAGTCTACAATTTTAAGAGTACTGGACTGAAATTAAAATAAAAAGATGTTTCTTATGAACAGTTCTGTTTTGTAACAGGATAAGCAATGTAAGTTTAAGGCTATGTTCACACTAACCCACACAGTAAAATGCAGCATTTTACTGTGTGGGCAGCTCCCAGTGTCAAGGGGTAGTACTTTTCAGCACATTGCTTAGTTTTTCCTTTTGTTTTAACTTTACTTGTAGTGTCAAATAGTGACTCTTCATTCATGTCTTTGCAGAGTGGAACGGTACATTGCACTGCAGTGTGGTGACATGCATTGCCAACTTGTGCGCTGCAGAAAACTGCTGACATGTTTCACTTCCGACCAGCGTTGTAGTGTGAACAACTGCTTTTTATGTGCCCTGGTGGTGAACCTGTGTTTGTCCAGTGTGGAAGAAGCCCTAAATGTGTATTTTTTTTCCACTTATTTTCTCACGGTAGTCCTCCAGAATCTAGTCACTCTTCTCAAAATATAAGGGCCTGATGTTGGCAGTCACAGCAACTGTTGGCACACTCAGTGCCCAGGAAGCAAACTAGACTACTATGTAGGGTTGCCACCTGTCCAGGAATAACCCGGACAGTCCGGGTTTTTAATCACGTGTCCGGGTTTCATTGCACCTGAAACCCAGACACATTATTCAAACAGGTATGTGGCTCAGAATAGGGCCTGGCAGGAGGATGAGGGGGGCACTATGTGTGCCTCGTCAAAATTCTCTTTGGAGCGCCCAAAGGTGTCCCAGGTCTGTTACAATCCTATAGTGTATACAAATTTTTTATTTACTGTGCGTCGCTTAAGTGTGTGGGTTTGGCTTGAAGAAAAAGTGGCAACCCTGCTACTATGTGTCCTGCTAAGTGAAAGCAGTGTCAGGAGGGGTTACTAAGCCTCATGCCTTTCAGTGATTTGCAAGGTATACAAATATGATGAGTTTAGCATTGGGTACCAGATGGGTGCGGGAGAGTATAGCAGCCACAAGGTCTTCATAGTAAACCCCAAGGGTCAAGTGGAAGGTGCAAAAAGCACAAGGCAGGTGATCTGTGTCACCTATGTACATTTCATTTGTTTTTCGTTTTACATGAAGTTTTCCTATTAAGTGTCACTGTGTACAGGGGAAGATTTCATCACAATGTGTATTCATCAGGAAATCAGTAATCAGTATAAGTATAATTAGTGTGCCCTTCTCAAGGGGTGACCGGTCCAGCCTTCACTCTGCAGAACCAGTGTTGCTTCTTTTGTGTCTTTCTTGCCACACTCATCTTTGGCCTTTGGAAGGTCATTAATGTTGTAATTCCTGCACATACGCACAGGAGTTACATCATACCTGGTTCAATTCTTGGCATCAATCAGCCAGAGTATACACTGCAGTGTACATTCTAATTGAACAAAATGCCGTGTAGTATACAAATTCACAGTGCCATGGACATCCTGAGTGGAAAATTAGCTATGAGGGTGTGCCACATTCTCGTAATTTCACCCACTTTGAAACCTGAAGTGATCAAAAGTAGAAATTAGTGGTGTTGCAGATGCATGGCTCAGCCTGCCCAGTTCCCTGCAGTGTTTACAGGCCTTGTCTCAGGCTTTACTGTATGTGCACTGCTTACACTGGCACCTAAACTCCAAAGTTTGGGTATGCACACTGCAATTCTGTAGAAAGTAATACCCTGCTTGGCACTTGTACAAGCACCATTACTTCCACAGAACTGTAGTGCACATGTGCAAATGTTGGAATAGGGTGTCTAGTATCAATGGTGCAAAGGCATTTAACTTTGGGGATAATGAGCAGGACATGAGGAATGGTTTACATTTTTTTACTTAAAAGTAAATGTCTACTTTGAAGTAAGGTAATAGCAGACAAACACACAACGTTATTTTATATGAAGGAGCGGTGCACTTGGCAATGAAAAGCAGATAACTTATTGGAATTTGCAGTTATGCTGATAAAGTGTATGTGTTTTTTGTTTTCTTTTACCACTATATGTGGGCAATCACGTGACTGCCAAAGTTCTGAAGATGATCAGGCGAGGCAAGGCAGGCGCAGGAGCATGGTCCCTCCCGCAGGCCAATGCCAGAGCTGCTGTCGAGGACCTTTGGCTGAGCTGTGCAATGTGTTCCCAATGCAGGAGCTAATGCGTATGTCTGTCAATGTTATCTTGGGTCTGAACCCATGGTTAGTATTGAAAAAGAACTGGAAAGAGTGCAGCAATAAGAATATTAGCAGGATCACTAGATATTTAGAGACAGTTCTTTAGCACACAGTATTTATAAAAGTGTAATTCTCAAGCTGGATATGCAGGTTGTAACTCATTGGAGCAAAATTGTTTTTTTAGGTTGGCATAGTGAATATTCTAATATGTAACATATAACATATAATTTTCTGAGTATGACACCCTTTCTTTTCATAATCAAAGAAATTAAAAATGTCTCTAACACCACTTTTCCACTAGGTCCAGGAAATTCTTAATTCAGACAGACCTTTGTGCCAGTCTCAGAAACATTACTGACACGTGCAGAAAATTCAGGTAGTTCTTACTATTGCCACTTTAAGATTTTATCTTTATGGCAGCATCAAATTCTGAAAGAATTCTTCTAGTTCTTTGTTTAGGAAAGTGGAGTGAAGCTATCAAGTATGTGATAGTTTCCTGCACAGAGCTGCATGTTCTGTCTCATTTAGTTGTCAGTCTGGGAATTTCCTGGCCAAAAGCTAGATGTAAACAAAAGGGCCAGGGATACAGCTGATATCATTAAATATAGTCAATGCTTGTATTTGGGAAATTACTTGTCACTGGGTGGATGGAGTCTGATGGGGAAGTGAGAGACTAGTTTCCCATCAGGTCCACTCCACTTTTAAGTGACAGTGCACTGTACAAAGCCACTATAGGTCTAAATTGTGGCTATGGAACTGCCCACTACCCATTCAGAAGTGGAGCAGACCTAATGAGGAACTAGTCTCTCAATTCCCCATCAGGCTCTGCCCACCCTTGTATAAAAATCCTATATTACCGTCAGTGTGACCGGAGCAGAGGCCGGGGGGGGGGGGGGAGGATGGGGGTGCACTGGGGAGGAAGTGCCCTGTGCGGACATTCATTCCCCAGTGCAAATATGAAAAAAATAATGTACCCAATGGAATTCATCCTTTACAAATTCCCCTAAATATGTTCTAAGGATGGAATGAGCTGTCCGTGTATGTTACAAATCTCTATATTTCTAATATAGAAGTATGTGCCAAACCCTTTTATTTAAGTTTCCTTGATAGGAGTTTAGAAATGAAAAAGCAGCAATAATGTACATGTATTCACACTAAGTGCTCATTCAGATAGTCACTGACATCACTGTGCAGACAGCGTGCGTTCTACCTGTGCTCCTGCACATATGTTAGGTTTTGTGGTTGTGTCCCTGCAGCTATTGCATTTACATTCACCTCTATAGGCTGACTATGCGTAGCTTCAATTGGATTCGGATCAAAAGACAGTGGCTCAGCATGCGGGACAGATGTCCTTGGGTGTTTATTTAAAAATGTTTTCACAAGATTCATACAACTTTGACCCAGGATTCCATGTTTCTGTTTAAATCCAGTTAGAAAAAGGTTTAAATCTTGGATGAAAGCGGTGTGAATCTTGTGTGACAACATAAATAAATAAATCGATCCCTTTAAGTGTGGGAAAAGATTTTCTGTTTTTTAGTGCTATCTTGAGCTTAGTTAGAGTGATCTAACCTCACTTTCTGTTCTGGGGGGTTAGTAAATGTTAAGAGGAAAGGATCGCTGCTACTCCCGACAAGCCTAGGTGAAGAAGTTATAAAGAGCGGCCTCAGCCTGCATGGCATCACGGTGTGTGGTTGAGTGGAGACATATGCTGAAGCCACTCTTTATCGTTAATTGACCTGGGCTGGTTGGAAGTAGCATCCTTTCCTCTTTACATTTACAAACCCCCTTGATTGGTATCAGGACAAGCCTGCCCCACATGTTCTGGGACACAGGGATATACTTTTACCTGTACTTTGCGCCATAAGCAATAAAACAGGTCTCACTTTCTGTCCTACTAACAATGGTTCACCATATTGGACACATTTGCAAATAGGGGCACAGAACTAAAATTCAAGAGAGGTTCTAGCTTCCCCCTACTCTACTAAAGAAAAGCATTTTTAATTCTATTTTTGTCTGTGTTATTGTTGGAGAATTCTCCCTTTCTGTCCGGTAAAACGTTGTCAGCATTAAAGGAGGTGGGAGTAACTGAGCACCGGAAGCCATTAAAATGTTGTGGCTGTACATAGACTGTAGTGTATATTTATCATCATAATACAGTTAACAGTTGACAACAACCTTTATCACTGCCATCATTTTAATTTCTGCTTCTTTGTGTAGTATACATTTCATAATGCCTTATCAGAACCCAGATACATAAAGACAGACTGAGTTTAGTAAGATAATGTTATAAAAGAGTTTATTGAGCAATAAGCACATGCCATGACAGACACAAAGTGAAACCCAATGTTTCACACATTAGAAGCAGAGGGAAGGGTATATGCAAGCTAATGGTGCAGATTACATACACAAGGGAGATTGCTGGAGACCTTGATAAATAATGTTATTACAATGCAGCTTCTCTCTGGAGATAAAAATCATTGTCGATACTGATATGTGCAATGTTGACAACACCTATTTTTAAGTTATATGACTGTAGCCTCGTACACACGACCGAGTTTCTCGCCGAAAAACGACAAGAAACTTGCTGGCAGAGCTTTCTTGCCGAGTAAATCGGTCGTGTGTACACAGCTATCAGGTTTCTCGTCAAGAAAACCGTCAAGAATCTCGACGAGAAAAATAGAGAACCTGCTCTCTATTTTCTCGTCGAGATTCTTGTCAGCATGTTTCTCAACGAGAAAATTGTGTGTGTGTACACTTACCTGTCCTCCGGGAAGCCCGCGCATGCTCGAAATGACTTTGACGCATGCGCGGTAGCTTCCTAGGCATAGGTAGGGTGTAGCAAGATGGCAGCGACGGCATCGAATGTGATGAGCGCACGCTCGTCGTAGTCGATTACTTCACCGCGTTCGCTCCATTCAAAGAACCGCGGGTTCTTTGAAAGGAGCGTGTGTACACTCGGCCGGGACAAGTTTCTTGTCCAAGAATCTCGTCAAGAAAAACGACATGTGAAAAACACGAGGCTTGTGTCTCTGTTCAATATAATTCAATTCAAATTGTAAAAGCTGCATTGCCTTAACATTGGCATAGATCTGTGGCTCTAAAACACTACAGACCGATAGACAGACAACACACCAAAGTGATGGCATGTCCTGAATACAACATTTCATTGGTAACCAAAAGATGAAGCCAATGAAACAACTTTAGATTATCACGGTCATTTACCACTGTTTTTGATGGCTTTTGATGAAATATTTCTAAGTCCTCCAGAGCAGGAAATTGTCTCCCCTTGGTTCCAGGCTCTTTTATCAACAAGGACTCTGCTGAACATAATATAGGTTTCATTATCGTCAGTCAATATGGGTTCAGTGTTCATGTACAGATCTTCCGCTATGGTTACATTCTTCTTCTTCCATTCAACATATAAATCCTTGTGACTGAAGCCTTCAAACAGACAAATAACACCCACAAAGTCAGCATTAAATTCTCCATTTGCTGGTGGGTACATATAGATTGTTGGTTCTTTTGGTTGATCTGTAGGAAAAAATTGTTACATAAATATCATTTACATTTCTTTAGCAGTATGTAAGAACACCTTTTAAATTTATATAAAGGGTTGCTATAGACAAAATCAGCTGACATGATAATAACAAACACAAAGTCTAAAGACAAAGAACTCAGACATCTCAGGTGTGCTTTGAAAGTGTATGGCTACATAGACTGGACTTTTGTTAAAATATCCTCATGTTTAACCTCCCTGGCGGTATGATTTTGTCTGGAATTATGTACCAAAAGCGGTACAATTATTTTGCATGGAAATTTGGTGTTCTGTATTGTAGGCCTGCAATTCTTAGTAATTACTTACTTAAACCTGACCAAACAAGAGTCTAGTAGACATCCCGGGTATGATAAAGTTTGAAACACAAAATCATAAATTATAATATAATAAATAACTATAAATAATTATAACAAATAGAATAAAAATTATTCAATAATGTAATCAAATCAAAAACACTGAAATTTGTTCAGTTGCAGAATTGTCGCTGTCATTAGATTTAGTGTTTGATGACGAATTTCCCCACAAATCGCTATCGCTCAATTCTGCAAGTGATTCTAATTTATTATCGCTGTTTTTTAGCTGATCTAAAACCACTTTTGACATAAAGGGACACTTTTTGGTTGCTATGGACAATCTCCAGTTTCCAGGCAGAAAGAACAGTGCATGCAGGACACTGGACAGACCACTAGGGACAAAGGGGTGTGTAATTATTTGATACAGTACTGAAATCAGTAAGATTACAGTATACTGTATGTGTATTGTGTTTTTCACTTTTTGAATTTGGTGCCAAACTCCGCCCCTGTGCGCCGTAACGTCGCAGGGAACGGAGCTCGGCACTCGGCAGTGTGGATCGAGCGAGACACAGCTCGCAGACACTGCGGGTAGACATCGCAGGATCCAGGGAACAAGGTAAGTAACTTCCCCTGGATACTGCGATGCAGCCCGAGTCTGGCTCGGGGTTACCGCTCTTAGCATTAAAAACTCACCCCTAGCCAGACTCAGGAATACCGCCAAGGTGGTTAAGAAAAAACACAAGAGCATCAAACAAAGTGGAGAAGCAGAACACACTGAGTTATATAGTCATCCCATATGTAGATGGCGTGTCGGAAGAACTCTGAAGGATCTTTAAGCGCTGGATGACTCACAGGCAGCATCTCTAAGACCTCCCTCTACTTCTAGAAACTTACAGAAGATTGTAAAAGAATGGGAGTGGAGGAGAGAAGGAGCTGCCTGGAGTATTCTGAGGGCCCTGAACAATCCCCAAATACTCAGGGTCAGCCTAGCTGGGACAGTGGAGTTCGGGTGTAAGCTGGAGATGGAGTATTAGGCTGTTGGTGGCCCATGTATGTGCCCCCTAGTCTGGGGGGAGGGGTGACCTCGGGCCTGGGCTCAGGTGTGGAAGGGACTCTCTAGAGGACATACAGAGGTCTTCTGACCAGAGTCACGGGTGCAAGTGGAGGACAGCAGGAGGAGAACAGGGGCAGCTGCAGCCAGGTTGGCTGGCAGTACCTGAAGAGGTAGCACTGGGATCAGTAGCCACAGGAGAAAGACAGCTGCTACACTATTAAATGGGCCTGTGGTCCCTGCCTGCAAAGGGCATTTGCTACCAGTCTAACTGAGCCTTTGTTAGATCATCCAAACAGTGCCAGCTGGTTTTGAGGGATGGCATTTTACAAGCAAGATTGTGCTGGAGGTAGAAGGAGAAGTGTATATAGGAACTGTATATAGTTGTGTCACTGAAGAGTTCTGCTACTTTGATCAAGTGGGCATCCCATAATATCCCTATCCCTATCCACGTCAATAAAACATAAAAACAAAGCACTGGACTGTTCTTTTGACTCAAATATAGGGTGAAGATGCGGTGTGCCTGGCTGTGCAGGGTGGGGGATCCTTCTACTTGTGGCTCCCTAGGGGGTGCGCTACACTACCCTTTAAAGGAAAGGGAAATTCTTTATAAATGAGAACAATTTTACCTGGGTCACCTGTTTGTTACGTTAAAGTTGAAGTCCAGTCAAAAATGAATTATTTTCTATAAATTATATGTAAAATATCTTTATCTTTGACATTATTCATTTACTGTATAGCTGATCGCCAAGCTTAGAAAGTCTAATCAAAGCTAGATAATCAGCTTCTTCCTGTTCTTCAGGGACAACCTTATTTCCCTTTATCTGAATTCTGCATGCTGCCTCTCACTTCCTGAAAACGTTGTCCTTCTCTCTTACACAGGCATGCCTACTGTTCATTCTAACCGCCCCTGTCTTGCCGGTAAACTGCCTTCCTTGCAGCCCCAGTGTGAAAGCCAGAGTGCTTTCACACTGGGGCAGTGCGCTTGCAGGACGAGAAAAAAAGTCCTGCAAGCAGCATCTTTGGGGCGGTGCGGGAGCGCTGTATACACCTATCCTCTATCGCCCCTGCCCATTGAAATGTATGGGCGCCGCTTTCAAATCGCCTTAAAACTGCTTTGAAAGCAGCGCTAAGCGGGCGCTTTTAACCCCTTTTTAACCCGTTCTGGGGGGTTAAAAGTGCCCCCCTAGCAGCGCCATAGCACCGCTATAACAGCGGTAAACCGCCGCTAAGACTAGCGGAGCTTTACTGCTAATGGAGCCGCCGTCCCAGTGTGAAAGGGGTCTTAGTGTACGTTTCCACTATTCCAGTATTGCAACCCCAAAGTTGCATGATTTAGAGTGCGACTTTGATGCGATTTGGAGTGCAGCTTTTGTCCAACTTTACACTCTCTGGAAAAAAATTGTGCAGGCACCTTTTAAAAGTTGCTGATTTTCAAAGTCACATAGATGGGAATGGGTAAAATTTAAATCAATGGGCTGTGACTTGTCATGCAACTTTATGTGTCCAAAGTCGCATGACAAGTCATACTAGTGGAAACGGAGTCTTAGTGTGGTTGCCTGTACTGTGATCATTGTAGACTGTGAGATGAGACCCCAGAGCACTTCCAGCTACATTGACAGCCCCCCCGCCTACCCCCTGTGTCCAGCTCCCTTCTCCTGTTTACACCTATACTGTTTATGTGCACTGCACTCCCCCTGTGTCCTGTGTGGATGGGTCTTTTTTTATTTCTTAATTTTCTCATGAATTAGGATGTACAATGCTTGATGAGAGAACACTGGGCGGGAACCTATGATCAGCTCATCCCATCCTGTATATGCCCACTGGCTACACAGGAACAATGTCCCTCCCCTGAAGTGATGTCACTAGCTTTCAGTAATCACACCCACTTGCTGCTTTTAGACTCAGAAGGAAGTAGAATTAAAGTCATGTGACGGCACTGGATACTGCAAAATAAAGGCAGAAAAACTGTTTTTTTCATTTTGAGGCGTAAGGCTGAACTTAGCTTACATTAATGATTGCAGGGGAGAATTTAAGTGTTAGGGTGGACTTTCACTTTAAGAGACTTCAGTAACGTCCTCCTTTGAAATCTCAAGCAATGGATTTAGACTTTCCCAGTTCACCTCTGCGAACTACAGAACACTTCCTCACTAAAAAGAAGAGGAGAGGGGACAAAGCTGCTCCTCCATCGATAACGTGTAGTGAGTGTGCATTGTCATCCTAGGACACAAAGGGTTGATTTACTAAAACCGGAGAGTGCAAAATGTGGTGCAGCTGTGCATGGTAGCCAATTAGCTTCTAACTTTAGCTTGCTCAATTAAGCTTTGACAATAAAAACCTAGAAGCTGATTGGTTTCTATGCAGAACTGCACCAGATTTGCACTCTACAGTCTCAGTAAATCAACCCCAAAGTGTTTTACTGTCAGGATCAACTAGTTAGAATAAAGGAAAACCACTTGAAATAAGAAAACTAATTAAGCTATCACATCTGAGGATTGGTAAACTGCAATATATATACCTTTTTGGCAACCGATCCTTTCGACAAATTAACATAGAGAAAGCAAGATATTACTTGGGCGGTCAACAAATAAGCCCATGTACCTTGAAATGCTTGCTCTATGGAACAAATAACTCTTTAGAGGGTAAGCTAAGCAAAAAGGTTCACTTTAAAATTAAATTCCAGTAATTTTTATTTATTTATTAGGAATTTTATTTATTTATTTATAAGGTTTTTATTTAGGTTTTTACCCCCTTTGTTTCCTGTGCAGTAACGCCCTATGTTAGGACACAATTGGGTATTAGCGGGACAGGATATAAAGGTAAATCTCTTCAACAGACGACATGACTGAGTTTTCAACCTCACTCTATCCAAAACTTAGGCTGGCTGTACATGTACAATTTTCCTTTGGATTTACCAAAAACCATATAGTATGAGGTCAAAAATAAACAACTTTCAATTTTGTCCAATTAGGCAGGCCCTTTGAACTACATATCTAAAGGATAATTGTACAAGAAAATTCAACATATATGGCCAGCCTTAGTTAGAGTTGGGGCTTAAAGTCCAGCCATGGAACCCTTCTCCCTACTAAACAATCACTCTATCCCCCTAGCCAGTAAACCCAGTAATAAAAAAAAAAAAAAAAAAGTCTGTGAATATTCAGCTAAAGCTATGGTCGTGTGATGTGCTAGGTACCAAGTATCTCTCTACTGTACTGCAGTATGGGAAGGTCCTTCTTCAGGTATCCACATCACTTCCCATTGGGTTTATTGGCTCAGTCCTTGCAGGATCCTGAAGACTCAATTAGCAGTGTGGTGACATCACAATGAGAGGTGGTGACAAGACCATCTGACAGCAGTTCTGAACTGCAGTGGCAAATCATTGGTCCTACTTGCCAGAGAAGAAGCCATAGAAGGTCAGGTGACAATGAACTGAGGTAATTGTAAAAGAACTTAGGATGTTTTTTTTGTGGGTATGGTTTCGGGAAAGGGGTAGAATATTTGACTGGAGATGAACTATAATAGCTAATTTCAACAAAATATTGCAGAAAATGAATTGTCTACTCAACCTAACTACAATACATGTAACTTGCAGTGGAAAAACTTGACATTAATTTAACAGATGCCAGAACTTTTTTTAACCCTTTTCTAAATAGGATTTTTTTTTTAAATAACACATGATAAATAACACCTAATAGCATAAATAACACATAACATATACTGTAAATGTGACAGTAAACATTTGTACCTTCTCTGTTGTTTTTAGTAGATTTTTCTACTGGGGATGAAAGGTCACTGTGTTCAACATTGCAGGTAAATAATTCTTTAGACTCCCAGTCGCTTAAACTAATCTTGAGGGTACTATTAACAGTATATGTTCCATCAAATTTTTGATCAGGTTTTGATGTCACTCCCTGAGCATTTTTGTTATCACTGCGCTTCCATTTGATGTTTAAAGTTTCTGTAGAGGTTAATCTTGACACCACACAAGTAAGTTTTGGTTCTTTCGTGATCAGCAAGTCTTTTGGGGAAGGAGGGAGAAGGACAACCCTTGGATGGAAATAGGATGACTCTGAAAATGAAAGCCACAGTGTAACATATTCATAGCCACTCATAACTGGCAGTAAACAAATGCAATCACTTACAGATTAAAAAGCTATGGCCCTTTCACACTGAAACATTTTTCCTGCGTTTTTACCTTGCAAGAAAAACGCAGGAAAAGTGTTTTCCTTTAAATCCTTTTTGACTTTTCACACCACTGCGCTTTGGGTGTGCACCAAAAATGCAGCTTCCCATAATGAATGGAAATCATGGCAAAATCACGTGAAAAACCGTGGTAAAAACGCACCCGTGATTTGCGTTTTCGGTGTGTTTTTAAATCACATGTCAATATTTTGCAGGTGGTATAAAAATGCACCAGAAATGCAGGGCAAATGCATCTGAAACACAGCAAAACCATATGCGTTTTTACTCTGATTTTGCTACAGAGTAGTGTGAAAGGGCCTAAGGGCTATACAGATTGGCTGAATAACGAACAGTATCGGCCGGTTCAATAGAAACGGGCCAACATTTGGCCCGTATGTACGTCAGCCGGTCCATCAGAAGCCTGCCGAATGTCCGGCTTCTGTCGAAGTTACATGACCTTCTGATCGGCCAATGGCTGAGAGCGCTGACTGGTCTTTTCAGGTGGGGGTAGGCATCCCCCTGTCAGAATGCAATAGCTCAGCAGGGGGGGGGGAGATCGCTGTACTAACATCGGATAGTTAATACAGAATCTCCTCGTGAGCTCTTCAGTAGAACTAAAAGTGTATACTAGGCTTTACTATGCCATTATTGTAACCCTAAGCATTATAATTTCCAATACTGCTTTTATAAACATTTTTGTGCTGATTTACTAAAACTGGAGAGTACAAATCTGGTACAGTTGTACATGGTAGCCAATCAGCTTCTGACTTCAGCTTGTTTAATTAAGCTTTGACAATAAAACCTAGAATCTGGTTGGTTACTATGCAGAGCTGCACCATATTTTGCACTATCCAGTTTTAATAAATCAACACCTTTATACCAAACTAATATTTGTTTCAGGGATTATCATTGCATGCTCAGGGAAGACTGGAAACTGAAGGTAAAAAAAAGAGGAGGAGATTTGCCCATTGCAACCAATCAAATCTTTTACCATCTTTTACATTTGTACTTTAAAAATAACATTTAGATATTTCAAATGTGATTACTTTGGGCAAAAAAATAATTTTATCTTCCTCTGGTTTTGATACATTACCTTCTGAACACCCCAGTAAATTCAAAGTACATGCATTTAATAGTATCATATTAGTTTTGTTCAGATTAGGAATGGTCTGTCCTGTTCCCTTTCAGTAAGCGTGGGACTTAACTTTATAAGAGGTTACTTAATACGAAAAAAAAAAACGTTCAAACGTCATATATTAGTGCTTTTTTAATCAACTATGTCTGCACACATCTATGTTTTATTACCCTCCCTCCTCTGCACGGTGGCATAAGGCATAGGCTAACATAGCATGTTGTGACTCAAGAGACTGATGTCATGCATGTTGCTGTTTACAGACATTCTCGGACAGACCGGCTGTTATGGAGATTGACAAATCTGGCAATGACCTGGCAATGTTAACCAAATGTAAGCATTGTCAGGTTGTTTCCCATAACTTCTCCGGTATGTATATGGGAATGTCTATCTGTTTAACAATTTCAGTAGCTACATTTGTTGTGCATGTGTCTACAGCAGGACATGTTATTCTTACCTGCACATTTGCTCATGCTTTTTTTAATTATGGTAGAACTTGCTGAATGGTTCACCTTACAAGTGTAAATAACTCTAGCATCCCAATCTGTCTGGGAAACGCTAAGTTTGCTTGATATAAACTTTCCTTGGCTATCCATGTTGTTTGATGGGACAACAGAAATTGCCTTTTCTTCCTCAAGCCATGTTATATTAATGTCCGTAGGTGAGGCTCCACTAATAAGACAAACAAGGTCAACCGAACCATTTAGCCCACAAGATGATTGTAAAACTTCCACAATGGGTAGGTTGGATTTGAACGCTAAATGAAAAGATAAAATATCGGTCAAGTATAACAAGCCAAGTATTCCAAATATACTTGGGAAAATGTATTAGTGCTAAACATTTTATTAGTTATGAGTGTGATACGTCATTTGTAAATCACTAGAACTGGAATTTAGTTTGAGACCTAGGGTGGCTATATTCTAAAAGCAAAGGTGATTCATATTTTTCTGTTAGGCACCTACTTATCCCATACACAACATACATTTCTATGGGGTAAGTGAATTGTGAAGGGAAGAGCAAAATTCTGAAGATTTCTACAAATTCTTGCCATTTTTAACCTCCTATCCAGCATTGCACCCTGCAGAAATCCATTCCAACTTGCTGCTGTGGCTGGTCTATCAGTTTAAGCACTGTCATGTTCCCCTTCCCCAGGGCCGCTGTCACATGTAAAATCGGCAGAGATCTGTGAATGGATAAACAAGTCCCGTCTGCCACTGTGGCAGACAGCCAGTAGTTTGCAATAAACTATGAGTGCGCCAACCAGCACACTTGTAGTTCATTGACACTTCCTCCAGCTTTCTAACTAAAAGTCTGTTGGAGCCTGGAAACCCATAAAGCTAGAGAACGTGATTACAGGAGCCTGGCAGTGCACCTACGATCTACTGATTGCGGTTATGAAGCTTTGCTGGCTCCTGTGTAAATAAAACAATAAAATTAAATTTTCTACCAGCAAAAATATATGTATTTATTTATTTTAACAAAGGTGAACTTTTTTTTTATATATAAAATTTAAATTAATCTGCGAACAGAAAAATTACTTTCTATTTCAATGAATATTGGCTCTATCAGCTTTGCCTAAATCACTCTATCCACTCTTCTGGCTATATAGGAAATGATATGCAAACTTTGTAAACATGCCTTACATTGGAAAACATGTTCATAACCTCATTCTGTATCTGCATGATATCAAATAAGAAGACTGTAGGATGCATCACCCCTGTTATTTTTTTTCCCCTTTTTTTATTTGTTGTGAGAATGCAATTAACAAGAACAAGAGGCCAAAACATTTGGCCAAAAAGTTAAATCAAGAAAGACAATATACAGTATGTTAGTGTAAGTTGAGACAGACCTAACAGTGCTTGGTCTAGTGGTGTACATTAAGGAACATTTAAATGGATGACGGTCGGACTAGTAAGTAGCAAGCAAAGGGAAAAGGGGGAGGCCTAATTTTTTAGATAACAAGTGCAATTCAATTTAAGAGAGGTGTTGAATGTCAATTGGAGGATTATTGGATAGGAGTCTGAGTAGATATCATTGACTATGTTAAAAGCATTGCATTATAGATTGCTGAAATTTATACGGGCAAGGATTGAATGAAAGATTCCCAAATGTTGAAGACATTTTTAAACTCTAGTTCCCTTTGCAGGAAGGCCTTCACCCATTCCATGTGTAAAATATAGGATAATTTAGCTATAAATAAAGAGATAGATTGGGGTTCTGGGTAGACCTACATATGTAAAAAAGTCTTCTGTAGCACAAGGAATATGATAGTAAGCAGTTGCTTGCAGCCCCTTGAGATTTTGCCTGGGAAATCCTGTTATTGTTTTAATTGTGCATTATTCTTTACTTTGGAATAAATTAGTTATCTAATTAATGTGATCTGGGACTTGTATACTGGCAGACTTATACATTTTTATGTAAGGTCTCATATGCTAAGTTACTACCAGATTTTACTACTGGGAAAGATGGGGGAATCTTTTTTAATCAGAGCTTCTACAGGTACATGAATCTCTATACTACATACACAGAAAACATGAACTTTAACCATTTACTGGCTAAGTTAAAATACATTTTTTTGCTAGTAACCCTGATTAACATGCTACAACAGTATAACACTCTGTAACTATACTTAGGAACCTTGTGGGTTTTTTTTTTTTACTCCTCACCAAATTCTTTGTTGTGTTGTCAAGACAAGTACCCCAATATTGGTAAAATTACCAGTAAAATAAATGGTTTTGCTCCTACCTGGTATAGTCTTGTCCACTTTACCCTCCACGTGATTCACATTACAAGTATATTTCTTACTTTTCCAATCAGATACAGAAATAGTCAAAAGGCTGCTTGAGATATACTTTCCATTGTTACTAAGTATCTCAGGAAGGTTTTTTATTCCAGTGGTTATGGAACCTGAATTCCAAGTAACAGTCACAGGAGCAGGAAGGTAACCAGTAGACAAGCACCCAATGGTGACTTCTGTTAATGAGGATAAGGTATTACAGTAGGGCAACATGGGGAAAACGGATGGAGCACTTGGATTAGCTGTGGATTAAAACAACAATGTTATTAGATCACACGGAAAAATAGCAAAGAATCCAAAATCAAGAAAACTGCAAATAGAAAAAAAATTGATGTTGCTCTTAACCATTCATTTTCTCTGAAGTTTATTATACATATTGCAAAGAATAAAGGTACCTATTCTAACCTAGATGCTCAGAATATATCAGTATTATCTTTTAGATCTATTATATGGGTTTTCAAATTTTTCCTACATCCTCATATGTTCAACAACATTTATAAGACTTCCAGTTTCAAAGACTAGCAAATATCACTCAACTGAGTTTTCAGTTCTCTCAAAGCGTTTGTTAATCCCCAAAAAATATATAGATTTAAAGCAGATTAAACAGCACAGTGCTTGTGCTGTGTAATCTTCCCCCCTCTAAACTATTATAAAAAACCTGAATCTATCACTTCCTGTATCGCCTCTCTAATTAGACCACGAAAATCAGGGCAGCTCCGCCCTGATCACCATGGTCTAATTGCGGGCCTCCATCATACGCTGCTGTTCCCTCTGCTCTCCTCTCTCCACACTCACCCCCCTCTTTCCTGCATGACAGCTTGTGTCTGTATCTCTGTGACCGCCCCTGCCCCCCCCCCCCCCCGCCGCTTCTAGTAAAATGTAAAATCTGTTTTTCCCTTTGCCAGCAACTCTTTCATATCCTGGCAGAGCACACGGTACCTTTCTTTTAGAAAAATGAGCGCTGTAGATACCGTTTTAGTGCTGTCTTCCGGCCGGTCACGTGACTCTCGGCCAGTTTCCATGGCTACTGCAGGAGAGACTGAGTGGCCATATGTTCTCCCCGGGTGACGTCAGAGGGAGATCACGGCCCCTCCTGCAGTATCCATTCATCAGAGCTGTACAGCGGCCACGAGTCATGTGACCAGCCTAAAGACAGCTCTAAATCAGTATTTACAACGCTCGTTTTTCTATAAGAAAGGTACAGTGTGCTCTGCCAGGCTCTAATAGAGAGTTTGAGTTATATGGGTTAACAAACCCTTTAAGAGATAAGTTCACCTTTTTAATAAAAAATAATAAATGCACATTTTTTTGCAGGTAAAAAATATGTGCATTTACTATTTTTTGTTTTGGAAGCCTGTAAAGCATTGCACCAGAGATCTGCAGATTGCTGGTACCATGCAGGACTCCTGCAGACTGGTCAGTGTATCTGTTTGCTTGTACCTTGCACGGGCAAGCAAATACTCACTGACAAGAAGAATGAATGAACTACCAGAGCGCTCAACAGTGTCGTGGTAGTTCATTGAGAACTACAAGCTGACAGCCGCAAAGGCTGTCAGGACTTGTAGTTTCCCATTTACAGAGGACTGCGAATGAATGATGAGACCGGGCAGGCGGAGTCCCACACGGCCAAGTTAGTTTCAAAGAGTGACAGTGGGTGCCTGGAGAAGATGCCTGCCCGTTGTCACTGGGAGGGAGGAGGGGAGAGGGGGAATGACTGCAGCTACTGGAACATGTTACATGTTCCACCCTAAATATGGGTGTTATATGTAGAATGTTCGAAAAGGTGCGATTATCCTCTATAGTATTTCCTAAAGACAGCATTAGTTAAGTTACAAGGCTACGGTCCATTTACACCTATGTGTGTAAATTTTGATGCAATTTTACAGCTTGTTAGGGAGTGAAGTTTCATGCGTTGCCATTGACTTTTATAGAACTTTTGACTAATAACCATGCATACATTTTTTTAAATGAGCCATATTCAAAAATGTGCTGCAACACAGCAGATTGATATGAAAAGGCACCATTTAACAGTATTGTGAACTTAAACACATGTGTTATAGCATATTACAATGCATGTGTTAAATGTATCCTTCTTAATTGATCCTTGAAATTGTTGTCTCTGTTGGCTGTTATGAGTTGAATTTCCCACTATTGTAATATAATTTTACTGCAGACTGCTCTCTCTAGTGGTATTTTCAAATGAGTCTTTGTACTTTTGCCTTTCCATTGCCATTGTAATTCAAACAATGTTTTTACATCACCGTTGCCCTTGCAATGCTGGAGATTAAACTGGATAAATTTGAAACATCATTTAAAAGAGAAGTATAGCCAAAGCTTTTTTGACTATGCTTCTCCTATGGATCACAGCAACCGCGTGACCCGGTTTCAGCCAACAGCAGGCTAAAGCCTACTGTCGACTGACGTCACAAAGCCAGTCCAGGCTCTGAAAAGATCCCGACCATATGGTCGGGATACACCCAGCAGCCTGGACCGGCACCTGGCTCAGTGATTTGCCAAGAGCCTAAGCCAGCCCCTCCTGCCCCCTCCACAGCCCTGCACTCCAGTGAGCACTGGAGGGGCAGAGCAGAGAGATGCTGACTGACAGACACATCTCTTTGCTCAGAGTGGAGAGAGGAACTGAGCGATCGTGGCGCTTGATTGCTCAGTTCTCATTACAGTGCCAGCAGGGGACAGATGCAGCATCTGATCAATGCTTCATCCACCTAGGTGAGCATAAGGTTTTTTTTTTTAAAGCTCATATTTCTCTTTTAAGTCATAAACTGGCTTTAGGAATCTATTTTCTTTGTTGGCTCCACTTTTGAACAAACATGCCATGAGAGAAATATAAGTACTGCCATTTTATTACATGTATTACCTATCATGTAGGCCAACACACTGGTCTCAGTGATTTCTGCATGTATATAAGACTGCAGAACAAGCATAGAATGCATTAAGGTGAAAAATTGTGAGGGTTTACAACCCCTTTAGGTTAGAAAAAGGAATAAACATCTGACTTGTTGCTATCAAGTAATACTTCTTTAGCGCTTTTCTCCCTGGGCAAACAAAGTGCTTTATATGCTGTTGGGGCAGCCATCTTGGGCACACAAAGTAGAATAACCTACTAGGACATGTTTTGGCAGGAGCCAAGTAACAAATCATGTCTTTAGGTGTGGGAGGAAAGCCATGCAAGCACAGGGAGAACATGCAAATTCCATGCAGATAATGCTAACCACTAAGCCACTGTGCTGCCTTATAGGAAACATTACCACTTCTCTTATGCTAGTGTTAGACAAAGTTAATAAGAATATAACACTTCTCTTAGGTAAAGTAAGCCTATCACCATTCTAAGAACCTCAGTGAAAAAGTCAAAATAATTAGTAGATATGTAGATGTAGGCAGCTAAAATTATATGGAAATCTTGATATACCTGAAAAAAACACAATAATCTCTAAACTTCCTATAGCTTTGTGTCAGTTTCCTGCCAGCACATTGGAGCTAATAACAAATTTATGTCAGAGATCCTAATTATTTAGAGAAAAAAAACATTGTTTCCTAGAAGAACAATACTATGCTGGTATTGCTTGGAGCTGTCTTGTATTGTAACTTTCTTTTGAAGATGTCTTCTATTGTAACTTTCCATTGAAGCTGTCCTGTATTGTAATTTTTTTATTGTCACTATCACAAACTAAGTTCTTGGTTTAAATGTGAATATTATTTTATAGTGCGGCAAAATTGACCATCCATTTATTTTCTGTATATTCAGTCTGTTTTGTCACCCATAGCATTATCTTCACCAAAGTATGTAGCTACCCCTGTATGTACTGTATGTCAGTTTTGCAATACCTTTGACAAGCATCAGGCAATAGATCCTACAATACCCTCATTTTAGTCCACCGCCTTTATGCTGCAGTAACAATATGCCACAGCAAAAGTACCTTTTGTTAGCAGGGAGTACATTTTAGCTAATTCTACTAATGTTTTGCTGATTCATGACATATAGCTGACATATTGACACACTAATAAACATTGTTGCCTTTGCAGCTTTGCTACGATCATGTTGAAGACATGTAGACTGTAGAGTAATTTTGCTAGTGGTCAGAATAAATTTGAAGATACATGTGATTTGCAAATTCATTACGACATATTCATAGGCAAAATAAAGCACTTTTCTCACACCCAGATGATTTGCCTATTCTTGATATTACTACACTCATTCTGAGAAACATACAGTGCTAGAAAGAAAACGTGTTTTTTATGGACTTACAGTAACTTCTTAAAGCGGAGTTCCACCCAAAAATGGAACTTCCGCTTTTCGGAACCCTCCCCCCCTCCGGTGTCACATTTGGCACCTTTCAGGGGGAGGGTGGTGCAGATACCTGTCTAATACCAGGTATTTGCACCACTTCCGGGTATTGACTCCCGCGGAAGTCACGCCCCTTCGTGTCACCCCCCCCCCCGCTGTCTTCTGGGAAACACACTGTTCCCAGGAGAGAGCGGGGACCAGTGACGGCGCGCCGCGCTACTCGCGCATGCGCAGTAGGGAACCAGGCAGTGAAGCCGCAAGGCTTCACTTCCTGATTCCCTCACCAAGAATGGCGGCGGCAGCATCCGAGGACCGAGCGACTGCTTGACCTCATCTGCCGACATCGCGGGCGCGCTGGACAGGTAAGTGTCCATTTTTAAAAAGTCAGCAGCTGCAGTATTTGTAGCTGCTGGCCTTTAAAAAAAACATTTCGGCGGAACCTCCGCTTTAAGTAGCTTTATAGAAGTATAATAAAATACTAGGTATTTCTGTGTTTTATCTGTACAAACTAAATTTTATTGTAGCTGTATAAAGAAATATGTCAACTCAGCATACATCCATTCTAACGTAAATCCAGTCTGTTATTCCTGAATTATTAAACATTTTATGCCCAATTTGTTTGTCAGTAAAAATGTGAAGCTATATATAATTCTTTGTTTCACTATGATCTATTGTAATGGATTCAGCAGGAAAATGATTTATTGTGCCTGAATCTAGATTGGCTGAGTTTCCCTGCTATTTCTGTACCCAATTTAGGAAGCTTGCAGAAGCAACCTTGTTTTTCATACTGTGAAAACCCTCTAAGCAGCTTTACTCCATGATTAGACAAGTGTTGCACAATCTCACTTTTCTAAAAACGAAATGCTGCTTAAATAAAGTGCAATACACACTCACCAATTGTTATATTCTAATATTAGTGCCAACTCCCTGATCCCTTGTGCTAAATATATATGCATTATACCATAAACAATGTACACATTACATTAATTGTACTACCACAATACATGTGCTAATATCTAATTCAGTATATATACCTGTAACTGTAAACCACCTCAATTGTGAATTTCAAAAATATCTACAATACATTTATAAATAGCATCAATTGTACCTGTTTTTCAATAAAAGTCTCTAAAAACATTATTCCAGTATTTCCTTTAGTTCCCAGAGGTTATCACCACCACTTTGAATCCACTTCAAATCACTCCTGTTCCTTACACTAGTGCCTTCCTAGATCACTCACTGGAGTTTTTGACCTTCAACTTAATAAGGTCTGGACACGCTTGCTATCATATATATATATATATATATATATATATATATATATATATATATATATATAAAAATGCCCACGGATCCATCTTCACAGATATTTCCACATCTTCCAGAAGTGGCAGAAAGACAAAATAGTGTTTTACCTCTTAAAAACTTTTATGAAAACATAATAGTTCCATTCACATTTTTGGTGCTGTACAAGCACTCAGTACACCACTTTTTGTATCCTTACCTCTCACATACACATTGCCTGATCAAGGAACTAACAATCTGCTTTTATCACATGTATGCGGCTCATCAGTTGTCTTCTACACTGCTATTGCATCATACAAACTCTTTAGAAATCACAGACTGACACAAACAGGACTACCATTAATGGTTGGGGATCATGGACCCTCTGTGCAGCCTGCATCCTGGAAGGCTACAGCTGGCCTGGCACAAGTAAGCAAAGGAGACAAGGATCTGAGAAAGCACAGACTTAGACCCCATACACACTATTAGATTTTCTGCAGATTTTTGTCTTCAGATTTACCAAAACCATGTAGTGGAAGGGCATGCCTGATACAATTTGATACAATTTGAAACGTTTGAGGTTTGACCTAATATTATATGGTTTTGGTAAATCTGAAGACAAAATATCTGCAGAAAATCTAATAGTATGTAGGAGGCTTAAGGGACTCACAGGAATGGCAGGAGTATAGTGCAGCACTTGGGTGCTGGTCTTACAGGTAGACAGGTATACTAGAAAGAGACACTTAAAGCACTGGGATTCTGGCCTCTCAGGGAGACAAGAGAACAGGGGTATTTTACAGCAGTGGAATGCTGAGTATATTTATGAGGAACACAGAGGTACACAGGGGTCCCAAGGAATTCAGGTTCACAAGATACAGTTGGAGAGCTCGAGGAGTCAGGACAGGTAGAATAGCTATTAGTACTAACAGGGGAGAACACAGCATGCCTGCATGTACAACAAAATATAGGGTCCTTGGAAGGCCAGAGATGCAGAGTCTAAGGAACTACCTTGGCTTCTCAAGAGCTCCTGAAGGTAGAGATGTGTTGTGCTGCAGACCATTCCCAGGTTGTGGTCCTTTGGCACACCCAAGAAAGCAGCTACTGGGAACCAAGCGCTGATAAGCAGGTAAGACTCAGTCTGTAGGTAATATAGCCCAAGCTGGCAGGAGTGCACGGAAGCACACAGAGGCACTGGGAATGGAAGCAGTGCATGGGGATAGGATCACTAGGAGTGAGTAGTAATGCACTCCTGCACAGACAGGAATCACTAGGAGCAGACGAAAAATAGACACAGAGCAGCAAACAAACTAGAATACACAGGGAGACACTGAAGCAACCGTAAGACACAGGTATTGGTAATGAAAGGCAGTCTGAAAAACACAGGGGATAGCGGAGGTGCAGGAAGGCTAAAGGTTAGCAGAGGGACACTAGGAAAATGGAGACAAGTACACTGGAATTATCAGAGGTCACAACAGGTGTAAGAATACAGGTTGCATACAGGTTGCAGGCAGGAACACACAGAGTCACTGGTGATAGGCTGAATAACACTGGGAACTCTGGAGGTATGGCGATGACACTGGAAGGCACTGGGAGAAACTTGTGAAGTCGCTAGGAACAAGAAGGATTAAACTATAGGATACTCAGAATTTCAGGGTCACAAGGAGCCTCTAGAACACTAGAAACCTTTTCCACTAGGAAACACTGACAGACACTGGTATTCTTCTCTGCTAGAAACACTGGGAAACAATAGGAGTCTTCTCTACTAGAGTACACTAGGAATCTTCTCCATTAGGAAATACTTGGGAACACTAGAAATCTTCTGCACTGGGAAATACTGGGTAACAATAAGGATCTTCTCTACTAGGAAACACTGGGGAACACTAAGAATCTTCTCAGAGTTCAAAGTAACTGTGGGACCTGGCACTAAGAACAAGTGTTAGTACGTATAGTGTGTACCCTGCATACGCCTTAAGCGTCATCGGCCGGTTCAATAAAAACATCGACCCATGTGTATGGCAGCCGGTCCGCCAGAAGCCGGCCATTTGCCAGCTTCTGTCGGACAAGCGTGCTGAAATAACAGCAGCTGACCTGCTCCCCATCAGTGCTCTCAGCCAATGGCTGAGAGCACTGACCAGAGTGTTCTGGCGAGGGGGGGGGGGGAGTTGTACAATGCATTATTCTATTGTTCTATTTGGTAATATAAACTATAGCCTACCATCACATGCATACTGCTCTCAAGTTTGTAAACTTCATCATGGCTAACAATGCACTATTAAATTGCTGCGCTGATTTCTTCAGCTACATGTTTGTTAAGGTATCATTTGCAGATTTGTACCATTGCTTCCAATCCCAAGCTACCTGCCCCTCTGTACTGTGCCTTTGTGGCCCCATGTACTGTGTCCTCCTGACCCCCTGTACTGTTTCCTCCTGAGCCTCTATACTCTACTCTTCTGACCTCCTATACTGTGCCCTCCTGGCACACTTTACTGTGCCCTGCTAACCCCCTGTACTGTGCCCTCCTGGCCTTCTGTAATGTGTCCTCCTGACCCCCAGTATTCTGCTGTGCTAACCCTCTGTAATGTGCCTTCCCGCCCCCTTGTTCTGTGTCCTCCTGACTCCCTGTACTGTACTCTGCTGCCCCTGTACACTGCCCTGTTGACCCCGTGCTCTGCCCTTCTGAGCCCTGTACTTTGCACTGCTGACCCCTGTACTATGCTCTGCTAAACCACTATACTCTGCCCTGCTGAGCCCTGTACTTTGCACTGCTGCCCCTTGTACTATGCCCTACTAAACCACTGTACTCTGCCCTGCTGAGACCTGTACTCTGCTCAGCTGCCCCCCTGTATACTGCTTGTCTCAAGTTCGACCCAGAATTAAGCATCTGTACTATAAACCAATGTCCCCCTGTACTCTGCCCTCCTGACCTTCTTTTACTGTGCCCTGTCTTCCCTGTACTCTGCCGTGCTGAGCCCTGTGCTCTCCCCTTCTGAGTCCTGTGCTCTGCCCTGCTAAATCCCTGTACTCTACTCTCCTCTGTGCCCTCCTGACCTCCTATACTCTGCCCTCCTAACCCCCTGTGTCCTCCTGACCTACTGTACTGTGCCCTGCTGACTCCCTGTACTGTTCCATTTTGATCCCATGCACTGTTTTATCCTGACCCCCTGTGCTCTGAAGACCCCCTATACTGTGCCCTGCTGACCCCCTATACTGTGCCCTCTTGACTCCCTGTACTGTGCCCTCCTAAACCCCTCTACTGTGTGCTGCTGACCTCCTGTACTCTGGCCTGCTAAGTGCTAACCTCCTGTACACTGCCCTGATGCCCCCAGTGCTCTACCCTGATGACCCCCTGTACTCTGGACTGCTGAGCCCTGAAAGTTGCCCTGCTAAACCTCTATACTCTGCCCTGCTGAGCCCTGAATCCTGTTCAGCTGCCCCCCTGTACACTGCTTATCTCATGTTGGCTGACCCTGACATGTATTTTGCCCTGCTGACTGCCTATACTGTGTCCTCTTGACCCCCTAAACTGTGCCCTCCTGCCCCTCTGTACTGTGCCCTTATGACCCCCTATAGTGTGACCTGCTGCTCCCCCTGTACATTGCCCTGCTGACCCCTGTGCTCTGCCTTGATGACTCCCTGTGCTCTGCTTACCACTGTACTATGCCCTGCTAAACCCTGTACTCTGCATGGTTGACCCCTGTGCTCTTCCCTGCTAAACCCCTGTACGCTTTCACGCTGAGCCCTGTAGTACTCCCTGCTCTACCCTGCTAATAGAAACAACCTCCTTCACTCAAATGTGGTGCTTAAAGACTAATAAGTTTCCACTCTTCCAGTTTATGACTAAATGGTGCCACCAGCTCAGCAAATTACCTTCATATATCATTTATAAATTAATAAAAGCAAATATTATACATTATAAACAGATTAGGTTAACAAGCGTATCAGTGAATATAAAGTCACAACCGCTAAATCTGCAGCACTTAATCAACAGCATGGGAAGAAACCACCCGTGTGGCTAACACGTTTCAAATGTAAATCCCCTCTTCATCAGAGCCACAGCCAGTGGCTATAGTTGGTCATGGCATACCTACAGTATAGCAAGCAATGCACCTGTTTTTCTGATCTCCATGTTTTCTGAGAATACCTTCCTCTATTTTGTTGCTTCTCCCAAAAAGCTATATCTTCCATAATATTTCTACAGTAGAGTCTTCACCCATAAGCTCTTTTCTCTGCATTATGTTACTTGGGTATAATGGAGTTTATTTCTTTAGTAAGCTACAGCTTGCTAATATACATAACTAATATTTCTATCCTGGCTTACAATGCATTTTTCTATTCTTAAGCTTGTTTAATGAGCAACAGGCTGTCATGCTATAGTTATAATGGGTACTAAAGCTACAGTTTGTATCGATGTTCATCTTGGCTTACAGTGCATTCCAATATTCTTGGAAAGTAAGTGATTTTCTTTTCATGTGCTGACTCTCACTTGTCTGCTTTAGTAAGCTATAACATGCAGCCTTGTCCCCATGCTTCTAACATCTTCTATTCCTTGCTAATCACAGAAAGCTATAGTCTACAATTATATACAGTGCCTCCAGCATTTTGTTCACCCATATTTCTATTTATATCTTGGCACACAATGCACTTTCCTTGTTCTTGAGCAGATAATCTATAGCGTGCCAGGTATACATGCTGTAAGACAGTCCTGTTATGGTACCTCTCTATTTAGGCTGCAAATGAATTAACACATTCATGTGCACATAGCTCATACTATAAACTCTGGAGAGCTATAGCCAGATTCCATGGGGTAGCAACAAAAAGCCTTGCATCTGTTTCTTTGACCTCCGCCTTTCCTTATAATGTATTCTCTTAATCCAGTATTTATGCTAGCATACTACAACTTTATATACCTGGGGTAAGCGCTGTACTTTTGGCTCTACCCTTTAAATCACTCAATGCATTATACTGTTCCTACATGGATTTCCTACCTGTTTGTTTCTGTGAATTATAACCTACTATGCATATGTTATTGACCTTCATCACTTACAGTGCATTTTTCTGTACCTGTGTGTGACCAGATTGGCTATAGCCTGCCGTGGTTTAGCAACACTTAATGTTTTATCTGACCCTGGCCTTCAGTGCACTCTTCTATTGTGCTTCTAATAACCCATACCCTGAGTTATCTATCTATAAGAGTCCCTGAAGGTAGGGTTTAATTAGCCACCTTGGCTTATAATACATACATTCTATTTATGCGTTTATTCCAATAGTCAATAGCCTGCCATGGTATACCTACATTTGCATTTGTGACCACCATCATAGTATTCAGTGCTTTCCATAATGTTGATGTGTGTTGCATTGAGCTATAGCCTGCCATGGTGTTTCTTGTTTGAGAATGGTATAGCTTGTCATGGTGCTGCTTGTTCCAGTAAACTGTAGCATGTCACTGTATACCCAGAATAAGCCCTTCACCTGTGTTACTAACTTCTCTTTTGGGTTAAAAAATGTATTCTGCGATTCCTGTACCTTTCCCCTTTCTTTTGTGCTTCAGTGCCCTACATCAGTGTTTCTCAACTCCAGTCCTCAAGGTGGA
Organism: Rana muscosa; assembly: GCA_029206835.1. Lineage (NCBI taxonomy): Eukaryota > Metazoa > Chordata > Amphibia > Anura > Ranidae > Rana > Rana muscosa. The sequence continues at coordinate 809,934,322 of CM055116.1, forward strand.
TTCCCTCAGATGAAATGGCTGTGGTAATTATTAGGGCAGTGAAAATGATCAAATCACCTGTGCAAAATATTTTAAAGCCTGAAAACATAACCTGTTGGGGCACCTTGAGGACTGGAGTTGAGAAACACTGCCCTACATGGTATGGTCATGATACAACCATAATAAGCCCCATCGCGGTTCATTCTATGTCTGAATTTCACTACATTCTGTAATGCCTGCACTGATCTTCTATTGATCAGTACATATTTTTCATGCATTACATTTGCCAAAAATGTATATTTCTGGCATTTACCCTGGCAGCCTATAATAAAGTCTACAAACTCACTTCATTCTCTGAAACAATGTTCTATTTTAAACAGCAGCTTGTATGTTGGAAGCCCTGTGGGATTCCAAATGAGGTTAAAATAAAACATCTCCTTTGGGGACCTGAAACACTTCCCCCCTGCAAATTGGGGGATCTCTGATATTAAAAGAGTACCAATTCTCTAGATTGTATCTCTAGCCACTCACTTAACACCTTCATAAGTGATTCAATAACTATGCCTGTAGTCCTGCTAACCAATTTGTTATACTCCTTTATCATTATTTGCAGGTAGGTCTGTTGATGCTGCAACTTTCTATCCTTTAAATTGAATTCAAATCTATACTAATCTGTTCCAATGCATACTCAAAGAGAAAAAAAGCAAGAAATTGCTAGACTGCAGAAGGTAAGCTTGTAACCATAAAAAAAAAAAAAAAAAAAAAAACTTTCATACAGCATATTATATATTCTTTAAATACAAGTATACTAGATATAATTTTACACCCACTACTACAATTTACACTATTCATCAATTCTGAAGTTAATATTTGCCCACATAAAAATACTCACCGCAAGTAGTTTTTTCTGTTGATAAATTGGCATCAGATAATTGATTTTCAGAGAAATATAAGCTTTTCAGATTCTACTTTGACCAGTGTAGAGTAGTTAAGGGAAAATATGTGAAAAGATATCCTCATATTTTTGTCATCACACCAAAACTGGGTTTGTGACCAATCATTCTTCTTAGGATCATTTTGACATATGTACAAAGGGAAGATGTCATCTAGGAACTTTACTTTCTTTACTTTCTGTAAATTGTGGCTGCATATTTAACTAGGACAACACTGTTAATGAATGAAATATTAAGAAATAGGGCTTTAATCAAAAAGAAATATGATTTAAGAGCTTACCATGTCATTATGTTCTTGTACCTTACACCAAGCAATGCTTCACCATATGGTAAAAGGAGTGCAATACCTAATTAGTTCAAGCTAGTAAAAAGCATGAAACCAGGTCAGAAATTACACTTCCTGTTTATTTAGTACACACCTTGTTTATTCAGTTTGCTTTCACACAATGCACAATACATATTTACTGTAATATCTAAACTGAATCACGCTGAATCATGTTAGCACTAAATATGGTAAACCACATTTTTTGCATCTTGGGTTCCACAGCTTGATTTCTGTGAATGCTTGGAATACATCTAAAGTTACCAGAACAAAACATTTTAGACTTAAAGTGGTTCTAAAGGTTTAATTTTTTTTCTTTAAAATAATAAACACATCATACTTATCCTGTACAATGGTTTTGCTCAGAGCAGCCCTGAACGCTCTCTTCTCAGGTCCCCCACCAACGCTTCTGATCCCTCTCCCTTGCCAAATGCCCCCAGAGCAAGCTGCCTGCCCTGGGGGCACTGTGTCCCGAGCCACCTCTGAGGTGTCTGTGGGACACAGAGAGCATGGCTTAGTCCTGCCCCCTGCTCCTTACTCACTGGCTGTGATTGACATTTGCTCATGCTGCTGTGTCTCAGCCAATGAGGAGGGAGATACCTGGGAAAGTCGCTGTTCTTGTCCACATAGCATTTCACACACCGCACATTCTTAAACCCTGCAGTCTGTACATCGCGCACTGCTAACCCTGCACTCTGTACTCTGCAAACTCCTAAACCCTGCACTATGTACTCAGCGCACTCCTAAACCCTGCATTCTGTATGTAGCACACTCCTGGTATTTAATGCTCCTTTAAGACCCTCCCACCCTTGGCCACACCCACCATTTGCTGTAGCGCACTATCTCGCCCCCTTCTCGGGGGAAAAATGGGGGGCATGGTTGAGTTACTGCACTGATTCTCTGAGAAAAACGATATATATAAATATATACAGTATATATACTGTATACCTGCCCTCAAAATTTCCACTCACCTGCTTGCATTTGGCGAGTGGAATTAATTGTAGGGTGAGTGGAGCAGGCAGAAGTAGTGGCAGCCAGGATCCTGCTGAGGGAGGAAAAGAGGTGCCGGGTTGATGCTAACAACATACCCCCGAACCATCCCGACTTGCCGGCAATCTGTGTTCCCCCCCTTCTTCTTTCTCCTCAATCCCGACACCGATGACACATTTTGCAGGCCAGCTCTGGCTTCTTTCCCTGTCCATCGTTCCATTGTGCGACTCTGTCGCGCCGCACAAACGTGCCGGTGGGGGCGTGGCGCATGACGTAGTTCTCCCTAAACGGCCATTTTGGCTATGGGCGAGGATTGCGTGGTGCGCCGCGCGCCCGGGGGACCGTAGCGTCTAATTTGTTTGGCTCACGTGATACTTGTTACTCACGTGGGCCATGAGGAAACCATTCACTGCACTTTAGCCCCTATTTAAGGGTGATGAATCGACCATATCAATAGTACTGTGGCTGGCGGGGAGAGACCACGTTGGGCAGGACACAAATTCAGGTAATGTATTGCCTTTCTTTCTCTCTTTTTTTGGCAATTGCTTTTTTGGCAATAGCTGCAGGAGACCGCTATCCCTGGTCTGGGGTCCATGTAGGACTACCAGTGCAGGATTAGACAGAATATACATCAATTGATGATACAATTTCTGTCTGCTCTTTCTACACAGATTCTTGAAGTGACTTTGCTTCACTGTTGGATTTGTAATACAACGCTGGGACCTGCTCCCTTTTCTTTTGAGCCCTGTCATTTCGGATGTGTGTGGGCTCCTTTCGTATATATAGAACCCCTTGCAGGCTTTAAAACAAGAGCAGGCTTTTCCATCCGCCTGTGTGTCCTGTTTTTTCCATCTCTCCCCTCCCAAGCTACACAGCACCTTATGTGAGGTAAGAAAATCTACGGAGCATATATATGGTCTTTTCCATTATAGATGTCAATATACGTTTATAATGTGTATATACACATACATATATAATATTCCTTTGACCCTAGTAGTCTTCTCTATAGAAACAGGGTTAAAATTTTGGAGTTCAACTATATATTTTATTTTGATGCAATATTATGTGCCATATCACAATGATCTGGATACTTTTTTAGTTCTCTGGTACATATTTTTATGTTTTCCTTTATAGACGTATATGGTCCCGGTTCGATCTCTGGACATCCTCTTGTGTACCTCTCACCCATCCCCCTATAAGGGTGTTCTTTTATCATCTTTTCTGTTAAACCACAATTTTCTACATTGTGATTTGTGGTTTTCATGGTAATTATGTTCTGAGCTTGGTGCGTGGCTGCCAATGTAAGTATACTGCCGACTGTATGTCATTAATGTTCATTGTTACTGGCATGGGTCTATTGTTTTGTTTAATGAATGCTATCATGTGAGAAAACAGTTTTTCTGTTCTAGATTTCAATTTGAATCATATATCGGATTATCCCTGAAGAAGGAGTTATCTCCGTAACGCGTAGGATCTGATATATATATGTATATATGTAATTTTGTATTTTACACATGTTCATACATTAGCATTGCAGTCCGAATTTCCTCTGGGCATGCTATGCACCATATATGATTAATTGTCAACTTTGCGATATGTTGATTGTTCAAATCGCATTGATCAAGTCTCATTGTATATGTATCAATTTATTTTATTTATTTTTTCTACTTTTGTAATAAAATACTTATAACTCTACATTCAGTGGTTGTGACAATTCATGCCTACAAAGTCCCACCTTTGAGGGGAAACTCTCGTATTTGTGCTAGTTAGGGATGTTGGCTACATCACATCAGATTTGTTATATACAAACCTCTTATTTTTTGACATTTATGAGAGGTGAGAGAGCAGGGGGTCTTTGTGAGAGCTGGGGGCATTTGTGTTAGCTGGGGGGCGTTTGTGAGAGGTGAGAGCTGGGGGGCATTTGTGAGAGGTGAGAGCTGAGGGGCATTTGTGAAAGCTTGGGTGGGGATTTGTGAGAGGTGAGAGAGCTGGGGGGCATTTGTGAGAGCTGGGAGGGGGAATTTGTGAGAGGTGAGGGAGCTGGGGGGCATTTCTCAGAGGTGAGAGAGCTGGGGGCATGTGTAAGAGCTAGGAAAGGCATTTGTGAGAGGTGAGAGAGCTGGGGGCATTTGTGAGAGCTAGGGCGGAATTTGTGAGAAGTGAGAGAGCTGGGGGGCATTTGTAAGACCTGGGGAGGGGAATTTGTGAAAGATGAGAGAGCTGGGGGCATTTGTGAGATGAGGGGGGTATTTGTGATAGAGCTGGGGGGCATTTGTGAGAAGTGAGAGCTGGGGGACATTTGTGAGAGATGGGGGGATTTGTGAGAGTGTTGGGGGCATTTGTGAGAGCTGGGGGAATTGGTGAGAGGTGAGAGCTGGGGGGGTTTATGAGAGGTGAGAGAGCTGGGGGGCATTTGTGAGAGCTGGAGGGCATTTGTGAGAGATGAGGGAGCTGGGGGGCATTTTGGAGAGGTGAGAGAGCTGGGGACATTTGTGAGAGCTGGGAAGGGACATTTGGGAGAGATCAGAGAGCTGGGGGGCTTTTGTGAGACCTGGGGGCACATTTGTGAGGGAGCTGGGGGGCATTTGTAAAAACTGGGGGCATTTGTGAGAGGTGAGAGATCTGGGGGGAATTTGTGAGAGGTGAGAGAGCTGGGGGGAATTTGTGAGAGCTGGAGAGGCATTTGTGATTGGTGATAGAGCTGGGGGGAATTTGTGAGAGATTAAAAAACTGAGGGGCATTTGTGAGAGGTGAGAGAGCTGGGGGCATTTGTGAGAGCTGAAGGAACATTTGTGAGAGGTGAGAGAGCTGGGGGCATTTGTGAGAGCTGAAGGAACATTTGTGAGAGGTGAGAGAGCTGGGGGCATTTGTGAGAGCTGAAGGAACATTTGTGAGAGGTGAGAGAGCTGGGGGGCATTTGTGAGAGGTGAGAGATCTGTTGGGCATTTGTGAGATCTGGAGGGGCATTGGTGAGAGAGCTGGGAGGGGGGAGGCATTTGTGAGAGGTAATAGAGCAGGGGGGGGCATTTGTGTGAGGTGAGAGAGTTGGGGCATTTGTGAGAGCTGGGGGGCATTTGAGAGAGGTGATAGAGTTGGACAGCATTTGTGAGAGAGCTGGGGGCATTTGTGATCATGGCATACCCCTGTATGATCTGTTCCTTCCCCTGTATGATCTGGAAAAAATATGATAATTAATAACCACTTCAATACCAGGCACATATACACCTTCCTGCCCAAGCCAATTTTCAGCTTTCAGCGCTGTCGCAATTTGAATGACAATTGCGTGGTCATGCTACACTGTACCCAAACAATTTTTTTATCATTTTGTTCCCACAAATAGAGCTTTCTTTCGGTGGTATTTGATCGCCTCTGCGATTTTTATTTTTTGCACAACAAATAAAAAAATGTGAAAATTTTGATTACGTTTCTGTAAATTTTTTTGGTAAATAAGTATGTTTTCTTCTTCAACGACGGACACTGATATGGCTGCACTGACGGGCACTGATAAGGTGGCACTGATGGGCACCGATGAGTTGGCACCAATGAGGTGGCACTGATGGGCACTAATGATGTGTACTGATAGGCGGCACTGATGGGCACTGATAGGTGGCACTGGTATGCAGCACTGATGGGCACTCATAGGTGGCACTGATGGGCACTCATAGGTACGATGTACCCCATACTCATTCACATAGGGTGGGGGGCCAGGATCTGGGGGCCCCCTTATTAAAGGGGGCTCCCAGATTCTGATAAGCCCCCCGCCCACAGACCCCGACAACCAACGGCCAGGGTTGTCGGGAAGAGGCCCTGTCCTCATCAACATGGGGGCAGGGTTCTTTGGGGTGGGGGGCCGCAGGGCGCCCCCTGCCCCAAAGCACCCACCCCCATGTTGAGGGCATGCGGCCTGGTACGGTTCAGGAGGGGGGGCACTCGCTCGTCCCCACCCCCTTTCCGAACCGGCCGGGCTGCGTGCTCAGATAAGGGTCTGGTATGGATTTTGGGGGGACCCCCATGCCGTTTTTTTTGGCGTATGGGGTTCCCCTTAAAATCCGTACCAGACATAAGGGTATGCTCTTGGTAGGGGAACCCATGTCGGTTTTTTATTTAAAATTTGGCATGGAGTTCCCCCTCATGATTCATACCAAACACAGGGGGCAGCTTGTCCTGGAGGCGACTTCAAGTCGCTCCAGGTCGCGCTGTGGTTCAGGCTCAAGTCGTGTCCAAGTTGCCTCGCAGAGTCACGCTCAAAGTCGTGTTGCCCCTGTGTAAACCAGTTCTAAGGCTTGAGAAAGACCCAAATGTATCAATAAGTGAAATGAGAGAGATCAGTGAATGCCGGGTACCCACCAGGAATAGCAACACATCATCTAATCATAAGGCTATTTTATATACCCTGAGAACTCTCTTAAACCCTACGATATCCCAAGACAGTCTGATGGCTGTTTCCAGAGACTTTATTACAACAGCAGGGGCAAGAGGAAACTTGCTCTTGTTGGAAGAATTGAGAACATTTACTATTAACATAGTGTCTTTCAGGTTGCACATAACAGTTGTAACATTTTTTTTTTAAATAACTCCCAGGTCAAATTTGTCCACGATCCCCTCCCAAAGATAGGTTCACGGGACAGTGTCAAAAAACTTGACAGCATCATAAAAAAGGTCAGTCCTGCCCCCAATATTGTTTAGAGACCCTTGCACTTTCAGAAATACCCTTCTAATGTTCATGATGGTGGACCTACTGTATTAAGTATGAACCCCGAATAATCTAAATAAATGAGTTTAGAGCTCACTTGTGGCATATTCGGGTCCTTTCCTGCCTTATAGAGGGCTATCACAATAGCCTCACACATAGATTGAGGGGGGGGGGGTGCCCTCTTCAATGGCTTATTCAATCATACGTAACATCTCAGGGAGCAGAAACACCCTAAATTTCTTATAGCTCTCAACTGGTAGCCCAACTTCTCTTGGTGATATGTGCTTAAAGCAGTATTGAACCCAAAACCAAAAATGTAATGTATCACAGCTTACCAACCCTTAGATGTGGTGGCTGCATTAGCTTTCTTTTTCAGGCTTTTATCTCTCTGTTTTACCCTGATGATCTGGCCAGTAACACACCTCCTGTATTAGAGTTCCCCCACTCTGGATGAATGAGCACAGGGGGCACATTTGGATAGCAGCATTGTCAGTCTGGGGGGGGGGAGTGTTAGATTGACTACCAGATTTAGATACACTAACAAATTGAAGCTAAACTCTAGCTAAAGCCGATCATTCTAAGCGCCGCGGTCAGTGGTAAATGGTTTGTCTCATCCCTGCAACTAATATATCTGTAAAAGAGCTTGTTCATTTGAAAAATAACAGATTTATTGGCTGGATGACCAGATGAAAATAGAAGAAAGAAAGCCTAAAAAATAAAACAAATTCAGTCATCACATCTAAGATTTAGTAAGCTGCAATATAATAATTGTTTGGTTTTATTACCGCTTTAACCACTTTCCAACCAGGCTTTTTCTGGCACTTTTTGTTTAAATCAGTATTTTTTGCTAGAAAATTACTTATAACCTCCAAACATTATAATTTTTTTTTTTTTAGCAGAGACCCTAGGGAATAAAATTAAAATTTTTGATTTTTTTTATGTCACACGATATTTGTGCAGCGGTTTTGCAGAAACAATTTATTTGGAAAAAAAAAAACTTTAATTAATTAAAAAACAAATCACAATAGTTACCCCGATAAGGTTACACTGAGTTAATACATACCTAACATGTCATGTTTTAAAATTGCGCATGCTCGCGGGATGGCGACAAACTACGGTACCTAAAAATCTCCATAGATGACGCTTTAACGCCTTTACAGGTTACTTGTTTAGAGTTACAGAGGAAGTCTAGTGCTAGAATTATTGCTCTCACTCTAACGTTCACAGCGATACCTCACATGTGCTGTTCGAATACCATTTATATATGCGTGCACTACTTACGTATGCGTTCGCTTCTGCTCGCGAGCATGAAGGGAGCTTTACATTGCATATATGCAAGTGTGAGATTTACAAATTTATATATTTTTCTTGTATTGTGCTATTCCAAAAAAAAAATTTTTAGACCAAAAACTTTTTTTTAATAGCATTTTCTGTATTGCTGTAGGTGTGAGATACACCGTTTCCATACTGTGGGTGTATTGTGCTCTTGCAGAAAGACCCATTTAGGGCAAAAAATAAATAAAAAAATTGCACTGTTTTCTGCATATATGCAAGTGTGAGATTTACAAATTTATATATTTTCTTGTATTGTGCTATTCCCAAATTTTTTTTTAGGCAAAACCTTTTTTTTTAATAGCATTTTCTGTATTGCTGTAGGTGTGAGATACACCGTTTCCATACTGTGGGTGTATTGTGCTCTTTCAAAAAGACCCATTTAGGGCAAAAAATATATTTTGCAGTGTTTTCTGCATATATGGAGCTGTGTGAACTAAACAATTTCTATATATTTTTCTTCTACTGTGCTATCCTAAAAAAATAACATTTTATTTGAATAGCATTTTCTGCAGTTCTGTAGCTGTGAGATACAGCGTTTATGTACTGTGGGTGTGTTGTGCTCTTCCAAAAACACCCATTTAGGGCCACAAAAAATATTTTGCAGTGTTTTCTGCATATCTGGAGGTGTGTGAAATAAACAATTTATATATTTTTCTTCTACTGTGCTATCCTAAAAAAATAATTGTAGGACAAAAACATTTTTTTTGAAAAGCATTTTCTGCAGTTCTGTAGCTGTTAGATACAGCGTTTACGTACTGTGTGTGTGTTGTGCTCTTCCAAAAACACCCATTTAGGGCCACAAAAAATATTTTGCAGAGTTTTCTGCATATCTGGAGCTGTGTGAACTAAACAATTTCTATATATTTTTCTTCTACTGTGCTATCCTAAAAAAATAACCAAAAAAAAAAAAAAAAACAGGGTGTATAAGGCCACTGCCATGGGCCGGGTGAATAGGGCCTCCGATACAGTCAGGATGACCTTGAGCTTCTCCTTCTAAGAACTAGCCCATATCAAGGGGAAGACACCTCTCCAGGGAGTCAACAGACCCTTCCTTCACCGTGCCTCCAGCATCGGGCCACCGGAAGGTTCCTCCCTTCCCTGGAACAGGGTCCCCTACACGAGGCGGCACCCAAAGACTCCTCGACCCTTAGCGGACTCCAGACGAAGGCTCTGGACCCCAGGCTTTACTCCCGCCCCTAGGCCTCCATACCCAGGGCAGCAGGAACGCCAGGATAGTACCTCACCCCAGGCTAAAGGTGCCCGAGATGGAACAGGAACACGTGCACCCAGGCCGAAGGCACCTGGGCGCGGACCCCACTGGACATCAGCCCCCAGGCCAAAGGTGCCTGGGGCTCGGACCCCGATCAGGAGGCGTCTGCCCCTTTTATATCCTCTCCTGGCATGCACAGCAGGTTCCCCTCCCCGCTGTACTACTGCCAAGAGGGGAAACAAAAGGCACAGCACTGTATCGGTGGTTCAACCCTAGCCTACCATGGCAGCGCCACCTGTAGGCCGCAGGGAACTGCACACCAATACTGTCCCCCAAGGACAAAATGGTCCATGAATCCTACAGAATTAGGGTGTTTGAGCCTATTTACAACTCAAACTCTTCCCTTAAATTTAGCACCCCGCTACATTTTTATTTCAAAGTATTTTATTTTCCCACTAGCTTATCCATTAAATGTAATAATTTTTTCCAGAAAGGGCGTATTCTGGGGAATTCCCACCATATGTGTGACATCGTGACGTTGAGTTTCTGAGGTTCTTAATGACTTCCTGTACCTCTTCTGCTGAAAAGGGGGCCTCCAGCATATTTTTTTTATGTTATTTTAAGTTATTTCCCTATCCACATTTGTTTGCAGAGCACTTCCCATGCTCTTAACAACATTTTGCCGCCATTTGCAGCCCTCTAGCCCTTTCCATTACTTTTTTAGAGCCTTTTTAGTCCTCAGAAGTTCGGGTCCCCATTGACTTCAATGGGGTTTGGGTTCGGGGTAAAGTTCGGGTCAAGTTCGGTCCCGAACTCAAACTTTTTTCCAAAGTTCGGCCGAACCCGTCGAACCCGAACATCCAGGTGTCCGCACAACTCTACTCATTACCTGTATTAATGGCACCTGTTTGAACTTGTTATCAGTATAAAAGACACCTGTCCACAACCTCAAACAGTCACACTCCAAACTCTACTATGGTGAAGACCAAAGAGCTGTCGAAGGACACCAGAAACAAAATTGTAGACCTGCACCAGGCTGGGAAGACTGAATCTGCAATAGGCAAGCAGCTCGGTGTGAAGAAATCAACTGTGGGAGCAATAATTAGAAAATGGAAGACATACAAGACCACTGATAATCTCCCTCGATCTGGGGCTCCATGCAAGATCTCACCCCGTGGGGTCAAAATGATCACAAGAACGGTGAGCAAAAATCCCAGAACCACACGGGGGACCTAGTGAATGACCTGCAGAGAGCTGGGACCAACGTAACAAAGGCTACCATCAGTAACACACTACACGCCAGGGACTCAGATCCTGCAGTGCCAGACGTGTCCCTCTGCTTAAGCCAGTACATGTCCGGGCCCATCTGAGGTTTTCTAGAGAGCATTTGGATGATCCAGAAGAGGATTGGGAGAATGTCATATGGTCAGATGAAACCAAAGTAGAACTGTTTGGTAGAAACACAACTCGTCGTGTTTGGAGGAGAGAGAATGCTGAGTTGCAGCCAAAGAACACTATACCTACTGTGAAGCATGGGGGTGGCAACATCATGCTTTGGGGCTGTTTCTCTGCAAAGGGAACAGGATGACTGATCCGTGTACATGAAAGAATGAATAGGGCCATGTATCGTGAGATTTTGAGTGCAAACCTCCTCCCATCAGCAAGGGCATTGAAGATGAAACGTGGCTAGGTCTTTCAGCATGACAATGATCCCAAACACACCACCCGGGCAACGAAGGAGTGGCTTCATAAGAAGCATTTCAAGGTCCTGTAGTGGCCTAGCCAGTCTCCAGATCTCAACCCTATAGAAAACCTTTGGAGGGAGTTGAAAGTCCATGTTGCCCAGCGACAGCCCCAAAACATCACTGCTTTAGAGGAGATCTGCATGGAGGAATGGGCCAACATACCAGCAACAGTGTGTGACAACCTTGTGAAGACTTACAGAAAACGTTTGACCTCTGTCATTGCCAACAAAGGATATATAACAAAGTATTGAGATGAACTTTTGATATTGACCAAATACTTATTTTCCACCATAATTTGCAAAAAAAATTATTTCCAAATCAGACAATGTCTGGATTTGTTTCCACATTTTGTGTCTCATAGTTGAGGTATACCTATGATGACAATTACAGGCCTCTCTCATCTTTTTAAGTGGGAGAACTTGCACAATTGGTGGCTGACTTTTTTGCCCCACTGTACATGCCTCCTGCATGTATCCTTATCTGTGAAATGTCTCCCCTCTGTCTGTTGTTAGAACTGAAAAACTGCAGATTCTGTGGGTGGATCTGTTGTCTGGAGCTCGGTGGGTGGAGTCGTGATGTCAGTAGACTCCCCGCCCACTTCTACACTCCCCTTGTCAACATGCATTTTCTCCTGTGTATTCCTTCTGCTATGATCACTAACATCCAGTCAAAATCCAGAAAAGTAACCACATGACTTCAGAAAAGGAGTGGGGGTGGGAATTAAAAAATAATGCCTGTCTAAAGCTAGTGCACGAGATATGTAAATAACCTGTCACTCAAAGCAAGGGGGCGGAACGGACAAAGGTTTTTCTCTGTTTGTCCGTTTTATCTCACAATAAAAGAGGATTGCTCAGAGCTGGATTAACTCTTTGTGGCAAGACCTGGCACAAATGATAGGAAATCTAATACTCTACATTGTGACATAAAAAAAATAAATTTGGGTTTACATCCACTTTAAGGGCAGAATTTTGTAAACTTTTTGTATTTCTTACAATCTGGCCTACTCTATGTAGGGTTATTGTATGCTCTCTCTGCTGACATTACTTCGGCCATATTGGTTACTTCCCATGCCTTAGCAAATCTTTTCAAATGGAATATATCATGCTGTAACAGTCCCCTTTAAGCTTTAGATGTGTCGCACACATCTCCTGGTGACCCAGAAGGTATATTAATCAGACTGACATCAAGACTATCAAGCCTCGTACACACGACCGAGAATCTCGTCGTAAAAAAACCCATTGTTTTTCTCTACGAGATTCTTGTCAAGCTTGACGAGATTCTTGTCAAGCTTTCCTTGCATACACACTGTCAATTTCAAATCTCATTGTTGTAAAGCGCGGTCGACGGCAGTATAAAGGGGAAGTTCGATTCCAATGGCGCCACTCCTTGGGCTGCTTTTGCTGATCTCGTGTTACCGCGTGTTAGTAAAAGTTTGGGGAGAGACGATTCGCGCTTTTCAGTCTTCGTGCTTTGAGTTCGTTTTAGCACGACAAATGTGCTATCTCCATTACGAGCGCTAGTTTTACCAGAAGGAGCGCTCCCGTCTCATACTTGATTCTGAGCATGCGCAATTTTTTAAGACTCGGAAAAGCATACACGCGACCGGTTTTCTCGTCGGGAAACAGGCTGACGAGAATCCCGACAAGAAAAATTAGAATCCTGACGAGAAAATAGAGAGCAGGTTCTCTATTTTTCTCGTTGAGGTGCCCGGCAGTTTTCTCAACGAGAAACCATACACACGAACGGTTTTCTCGGCAAGAAAGCTCTACCAACAGTTTTCTTGTCATTTCTTGACGAGAAAACCGGTCGTGCGTACGAGGCTTTAGGGAAAGAATTTAGCCAAAAAAGGTCTCACTTTCCACTATAATATGAGGTCTATCATTAAGATATTTGTGTACCACCATAGGGGAGTGGTCCGAGAGGCCCCTGGGAGCATAAAATACATATGTAGCAAAAGATAGAATATGGCTATTCCCAAAAGCTAAAGCGATTTGTGAGAGGGACTGATGGGAGATTGAGAAACAAGAAAACTGAAATAACTCAGGATGCTTAATGCGTTTGTAACCCTAAAAAATAAATAAATATGATCCTGTTCCTTGAAAGCATATTATACAGCACAGTGCTTGTGCTGTGTCATTTAGCCCTTTTTGTCACCTAAAAAACCTGGCTGATCCTGCCTGGTTCTGCCCCCCCCCCTGTAAACTGACCACAGTGTGTTATGGTCGCTGATCCCTGACACCGTGGTGTCAGGTCACCTAAGGCCAGGTGACAGATGCACACCGTTGGGGTTAGGAGTGCACCGCTAAGGTAGTGGACCCTATGGCTGACTGCTTTGGATGGAACTCTGGGTGGTAAAGGAAGGCAGGTTCACTGGAGCACTAACAGGGATCCCACAGGGAGCTAGAGCCTAAGATTCCCCAGGGCGCGGAGTCTAAGATCCAGCAGGTGTTCACCAGTGCCTCTAGTGGTGAGGATGGACTGGGCTGCAACTGGATCCAGGTCGCGGCCCCCAGAGTCTACCAGCTCACGCTCACAGTAGGCTATAGATGATAGAGGGGAAGCAGCAGCTCAGGATAGCAAGAGATAGAAAGGGGATAAGCCAAAGGTCAGGGCGACAAGCAAACAAGGATAAACAAAGGACACAAGGTTGTCACACACTGTTGCTGGTATGTTGGCCCATTCCTCCATGCAGATCTCCTCTAGAGCAGTGATGTTTTGGGGCTGTCGCTGGGCAACATGGACTTTCAACTCCCTCCAAAGGTTTTCTATGGGGTTGAGATCTGGAGACTGGCTAGGCCACTCCAGGACCTTGAAATGCTTCTTACAAAGCCACTCCTTCATTGCCCGGGCGGTGTGTTTGGGATCATTGTCATGCTGAAAGACCCAGCCACGTTTCATCTTCAATGCCCTTGCTGATGGGAGGAGGTTTGCACTCAAAATCTCACAATACATGGCCCCATTCATTCTTTCATGTACACAGATCAGTCATCCTGTTCCCTTTGCAGAGAAACAGCCCCAAAGCATGATGTTGCCGCCCCCATGCTTCACAGTAGGTATGGTGTTCTTTGGTTGCAACTCAGCATTCTCTCTCCTCCAAAAACGACGAGTTGTGTTTCTACCAAACAGTTCTACTTTGGTTTCATCTGACCATATGACATTTTCCCAATCCTCTTCTGGATCATCCAAATGCTCTCTAGCAAACCTCATACGGGCCCGGACATGTACTGGCTTAAGCAGGGGGACACGTTTGGCACTGCAGGATCTGAGTCCCTGGTGGCGTAGTGTGTTACTGATGGTAGCCTTTGTTACGTTGGTCCCAGCTCTCTGCAAGTCATTCACTAGGTCCCCCCCGTGTGGTTCTGGGATTTTTGCTCACCGTTCTTGTGATCATTTGTACCCCACGGGGTGAAATCTTGCATGGAGCCCCAGATCGAGGGAGATTACCAGTGGTCTTGTATGTCTTCCATTTTCTAATTATTGCTCCCACAGTTGATTTCTTCACACCAAGCTGCTTGCCTATTGCAGATTCAGTCTTCCCAGCCTGGTGCAGCCCTTCAATTTTGTTTCTGGTGTCCTTCGACAGCTCTTTGGTCTTCACTATAGTGGAGTTTGGAGTGTGACTTTTTGAGGTTGTGGACAGGTGTTTTTTATACTGATAACAAGTTCAAACAGGTGTCATTAATACAGGTAATGAGTGGAGGACAGAGGAGCCTCTTAAAGAAGAAGATACAGGTCTGTGAGAGACATAAATCTTGCTTGTTTGTAGGTGACCAAATACTTATTTTCCACCGTAATTTGCAAATAAATTCTTTCCAAATCAGACAATGTGATTGTCTGGATTTTTTTCCACATTTTGTCTCTCATAGTTGAGGTTTACCTATGATGTCAATTACAGGCCTCTATCATCTTTTTAAGTGGGAGAACCTGCACAATTGGTGGCTGACTAAATACTTTTTTGCCCCACTGTATTACACACTGTATCCAGTTTAGCTAGATCTCACTGCAGACAGTTCCTGGTATACTGTTTCTAATATACTTCAGGCAGGTGATTCAGTTAGCTGCAGCTGTAGTGTATTTAGTATATTTATATATATATATATATATACATCCCGGCTTGTATATATATGTATATATATATATATATATATATATATATATATACACTGTATCCAGTTTATCTAGATCTCACTGCAGACCGTTCCTGGTGTACTGTTTCTAATATACTTCAGGCATGTGATTCAGTTAGCTGCAGCTGCAGTGTATTTAGTATATATATACATACCGGCTTGTATATATATATATATATATATATATATATACACTGTATCCTGTATAGCTAGATCTCACTGCAGACCTTTCCTGGTGTACTGTTTCTAATATACTTCAGACGGGCAGGTGATTCAGCTATCTCCAGTGCATTTAGTGTATATATAAATCCCGGCTTATATATATATATATATATATATATATATATATACTGTATCCTGTGTACCTTGATCTGACTGCAGGCCATTCCTGGTGTACGTTTTCAACTACACTTTCAGGCAGGCAGGCAAGCAGGCAGTGCATAAAGATATATATACTGTCTCCTACATATATATCCACTGCATTCTAGTCTAGCCAAGCCTATACCTGACTATAGGCCATTCCTGGTGTACGTATTCAAAGACACATTCAGGCAGGCAGGCCAGGCAGGTGATTCAGTTATCTGCAGTGCATAAAATATATATACTCACTCCTACATATATATCCACTGCATTCTAGTCTAGCCAAGCCTATACCTGACTATAGGCCATTCCTGGTGTACGTATTCAAAGACACTTTCAGGCAGGCAGGCCAGGCAGGTGATTCAGTGATCTGCAGTGCATAAAATATATATACTGTCTCCTACATATATATCCACTGCATTCTAGTCTAGCCAAGCCTATACCTGACTATAGGCCATTCCTGGTGTACGTATTCAAAGACACTTTCAGGCAGGCAGGCCAGGCAGGTGATTCAGTGATCTGCAGTGCATAAAATATATATACTGTCTCCTACATATATATCCATTGCATTCTAGTCTAGCCAAGCCTATACCTGACTACAGGCCATTCCTGGTGTACGTTTTCAACTACACTTTCAGGCAGGCAGGTGATTCAGGGACCTGCAGTGCATAAAGATATATATACGGTCTCCTACATATATATCCACTGCATTCTAGTCTAGCCAACCCTATACCTGACTATAGGCCATTCCTGGTGTACGTATTCAAAGACACTTTCAGGCAGGCAGGCCAGACAGGTGATTCAGTGATCTGCAGTGCATAAAATATATATACACTGTCTCCTACATATATATCCACTGCATTCTAGTCTAGCCAAGCCTATACCTAACTATAGGCCATTCCTGGTGTACGTATTCAAAGACACTTTCAGGCAGGCAGGCCAGGCAGGTGATTCAGTGATCTGCATTGCATAAAGATATATATACTGTCTCCTACATATATATCCACTGCATTCTAGTCTAGCCAAGCCTCTACCTGACTATAGGCCATTCCTGGTGTACGTTTTCAACTACACTTTCAGGCAGGTGATACAGTGATCTGCAGTGCATAAAATATATATACAGTCTCCCACATATATATCCACTGCATTCTAGTTTAGCCAAGCCTATACGTGACTGCAGGCCATTCCTGGTGTAAACTTCAGGCGGCGTTTTGCTAATCCAATTTTACAGCATGTCTGGAAGGCCACCAAGGAAAGGCAGACGCTCACAGGCCATTAAAAGAGGGCAAGCAGGCTCTGTGTCTACAGCCAACAGTGCTGGTCGTGGACACGGTGCATCCTCAGCATGTGGCCGTGGGGCACGCTTGTCCTTTTTTTTGACAGCTGGTCGTGTTGAGCCACAACATGCAGAAGAGTTGGTAGAGTGGATCACAAAGCCGTCCTCATCCTCCCCATCCTCTGTCACCCAGGCTCAGAGTACTTTGGCTGCCAATGCAGCTGCCAAAGCGGCCTATAACATCGGTTCAATGGCATCAGTCACTCCTGCCCAAGAAGGACAAGAAACTGGCAGTCATGTTCCCCCAGCTGCAGCATACTGCCAGGTTTGCTCCAGTGGTGAGTAGGGAGGGATTGATGAGGTCACTGACTCTACATTGGTGCCTGATAGAAGAGAGGAGGAGGGGGCGTGGTCTGGCAATGGCGGAGTAGAGAGGTTGTGAGGAGTTGAGCTGAACGGAACCCTCCAGAGCCCTGTGAGAAAAAGCGAGACCCTGTAGCTCTTAGACCATTTTGCATGGTATGAAATCTGATGAGACGCTAATTAGAGTGAACTGGCTGTGCTAATAGCCTTACGTCGGTATCTCGGTGGGACTCCACAAATATCATACAAATATCATACAATAGGTGAATAAGTGAATAGCAGCAGCAGCAGCAGCACTATCAGTGAACTTATTGGCTGTGGAAGACGAATGCAGGTGAGCGGTGTACTGACCGTGCGGGAGTTGTCGGGACCAGGAGTTACATAGCCGGCCCCTGCCTGATCTCTGTACGCTGAAGGGGAAATTGTGCGTGAGTGTGTCTTCAACCTGTCTACAGAGTGTGTTACTGCTGGTATTGCGGAGAGGAGACGCTGCTCATCCGGCCTGTCTATCTGGAGGGACGGGGGTGAGACGAGCCACCGAGACACTGACTTAATTTACTTCTCCTGGGTCTGGCATGTGTGGGATGGTGAGTCCTGGATGAGAAATCCCCTATAAGGTATGCTGGAATTTTAGTATTCCTTTTCATTCCTTAATTACCTCTAAATGAAATTTACCGGAACAATATAAAAGGACTATTGGGAATATCTTCCTCTGGACAGTGGTTATAAAATATGGGAGTTTTGGAGCAGTAAATTGCTGTAAAAGGTTTCTGAGAGCTATTATGAATATCACTGAAGCAGCTCTGTAATTGCCTTTTATTACTCCCCAGCTTGTGTTCTCATATGCAGAGTATGTGGATTGGTATATCCCTGACAGGAAAAACAGGAAAAAGAGGGAGAGTGTCACAAGGTACTGCGGTTACACTATAATATGCTGTAATATACTATACTATACCGATATAATAAGCTTAAACAGCTGCACTTGAACTCTAAACTAGATTTTGAACTATATTTGTGGAATAAGTAATATAGTAACATAAGTAACATAAGTAGAGAACTGTGAACTGAGAACATTTCATTCTGGACAACTTGTTATCTTGAGCACCATATCTGCCATTTTTTATATATGTCATATATGCTCTCATATATTGGACTGTATTAAAGGCATTGATTAAGGTTGCTGGACATAGTCTTTCAATACTGGTAACTTTGTATGTGAGATACTATATGGGATGAATACGGGATGAGCAATATAAAGAGTATAAAACGCATAAAAAGCTTAAAGAGTAAAGGGGAGGAGAAGCAGGAAGTCAAACAGACCCAAAAGTATCTTATAAAGCCTCAGCCTATACAACAGGAGATAAAGGACTTTTTTCCAAGAACGCGCGCAGCTGTAGCTAGAGCTTCAATAGTAGAGACACGAGGAGTCGAATACACAGAGATACCTAGAGCCGCACCCTGAATGAGTCTCTCACAAACCCCAGAAATAAGTGAAGAATTTAGGTCAGAGGATATTCAGAGAATAGGAATGGATAAAAAGACAGGAGAACTAGATTTAATGTCCATTCTGCAAGCACTACCAACCCGAGATGAGATGGCCATATTACAAACGCTCCCAACGAGAGAAGAAATGGAAACATTGGTGTCCCGTTTAGAAGAGAACCATCGAAAAGAAATGCAAGCCATTAGAGCAGAGGTACAAACTTTGACAGAAAAGATCTCTCTAGAAGGAAACCGTACAACAAAACTGGAGGATCGGATTACACGATTGGAAGGAATGGAAAAGAGATCTATGCAAGATGGACAGGAGTATTTTGTACAACTAAAATTTGAGGAAATTGAAGACCGGAGTCGGAGGCTCAATTTGAGGTTTAGGGGGATCCCAGAAGAAATAGAGGAAACATCTTTAAATTCATTGGTAGTATCAATATGTAAACAAATGGGAGTAGTGACCACACCAAGAGAAATAGAATTTGAGAGATTACATAGAGCCTTAGGGCCCCGGTCCCTAAACCCAGAAAGACCCAGAGATGTTATTGGACGATTTCACCGCTACACTCATAAAGAATTGGTCAGTCGTAAAGCATGGGAAATCAGGACAATAAGATATGAAGGAATGTCAATAAAATTTTTACCCAATCTTTCTCGTGCAACTTTGCAACGGAGGGCGATACTGAGACCGATCCTAGAAAAGATCAAATCAGCGGGGGGGTCATATACTTGGGGATACCCAATATCACTATTTGTAAAGAAGGGACCTCTATAGTTTTTACTCTCTCAACCATCTGATTTACCAGAGTTATTCAAGTTCCTGGGAGTTGAAGGATGTGAGATTTCAGATTGGTTGCACCCAATAGATAGAAGGCAACGGAGAGGGGGGCCCCAAACTAGAAAATTGGGGGCTCCAATACAGAGAAGAAGTGGTCAAGAACAATCTACAGAGATTGTAGGGGATGGGATTGGGCCAGGAGGGCCGTGAGTTAAGATGAAAAGAACTGCCTAAACTACGGGGTTATCTACCTGTCTACCCCCCGTTTGATATGTTGTCCAGGGTTATATAAAAAAAATGTTTCTTTCCCCCCCGGACCCTCATGGAGGAACTTTAGTTTTCTCTTCTCCCCTTTTTTCCTTTTTTTTTTTTTTTTTTTCTTCTCTCCTTTTTTTTTTTTTACGGGACAATAAGCCTTTTAAAATTACAAACTGCATGCATTATGGCACTGAATTCATGCAATAATGTTTTGTTTTTTGGGGGGGTGTATGTGGGGGGGTGATTTTTTTTTTTTGTGAGGAGGGAACACATAATAATAAGTATACACATAGATTACATACACAACACACATATAACGTATATGAAATGAATAAGACACAATTTATATAAACATATCTTAATAAAATTTACATTTTGCACATACACTGAGTATATATCAGGGAGTGGAGATAGGGTGGAGTAGGGGAAAAGGTAGGGGGGGAGTGGGGCACTTTATACACTATATATTACAAGGGGAAAGGGTATCAAGAGGGAGAGGATTCAGTAGATAACTAAATAATTTGATAGGCTTTGTTGAATTTGATATGGGGAGGGAGAGGAGGGAAAAAGAGGGAGAGGCATATGTACGAGAGGGAAGAGTTGAAAGGGGAAGGTTTAGAGGCAATATGTAACAAGCCCTCCTTTTTTTATTTTTTTCTCTGGAAAAAGAAATAGAGAATGTACAGTGATATAATGTTATTCTCTGGAAAAGGAAATAGAGAATGTAAAGTGATATAATTCTTATAGTAGAAAAAGATTTAAAGAATTTAATATGACAAGGTATGATATGATTATGTGGAGTATAATATATATTAAAGAACGATAATAGTTTAAAAAGGAATAGTAAAAAGGGTAGGGCTGTTATTACTAGTGAGAGGGACTTAGGGGGGAAGAGAATATTAGGACTAGGACTAACCTGGATATAAAGCATATAAGGAGTAGTGATGAGCCGAACACCCCCGGGTTCGGTTCGCACCAGAACCCGCGAACGGACCGAAAGTTCGAACGAACATTAGAACCCTATTAAATACAATGGATGCGAACGTTCGAATTCTAAAGTGCTAATTATAACAACTATTATGCATGTTATTGTCCTAAAAAGGGTTTGGGAACCCGGGTTCTGCACCAGGGGACATGTATCAATGCAAAAAGAAGTTTTAAAAACGGTCGTTTTTCGGGAGCAGTCATTTTAATGATGCATAAAGTGAAAAAAAAAAAGTCAAATATTCCTTTAAATATCGTACCTGGGGGGTGTCTAAAGTATGCCTGTGAAGTGCCACGTGTTTCCCGTGTTTAGAACTGTCCCTGCACAAAATGACACTTCTAAAGGAAAAAAAAGCCATTTAAAACTGCTTGCGGCTTTAATGTAATGTCTGGTCCCGGTAATATGGATGAAATTCTTTAAGAAAAATGGCATAGCTACCCCATGACCCCCCCCCCCCCCACCCCAGCCCATTACCAGCCCCTTTGGGTCTTGTATGGATATTAAGGGGAACCCCGCACATAAAATAAAAAAGGCCCTATATACTCTGAACAGCCCTATACAGGCGGTGCATACAAGACAGGGACTGTAGGTTTGTTCTTATGTAGAATCTGTTTGTAATTTTGAACAGGTACATTGTTGAAGTGTAGCTCCAGACCAAAAATCTATTTTTAAACTTTTTGGAAAACATAGGTAAGGGTTATCACCCCTGTAACATTTGTTTTGCTGTCTGTGCCCCTGTTCAGAACATTTCACCTCACTTTCCGTCCCAATGACAACTGTTTTTGAAATGTGGTGTTTTTCTTGAAACAAGGATTGCTGATAAAGCATCAGTACAGAGGAGACACCTTTCTCCCATATTTATTCTTACAGGAGAGAATTTTCCTTCCTAGTGGTAGATTTCCTCTCACTTCCTGTTGTCTTCTTGCGTTTGCAAGTAGGAGTCGTTTGTAAGTTGGATGTTTGAAAGTAGGGACCTGCCGTATATACTCTGCAGAAATAGGCCCCTTAGTTGTTGGTGTTGGCACAACACTGTAAGCACTCACAGTTACTCTTGGTTGGTGCTGGAACGCCCTGCTGTCAACTATTATATCAGGAATTTTAATTACATATAATTGTTGAACAGTGGTAGTAAAAATTGGGCCTTTGATGGTGGTGCTGGTGCCACAACACTGTAAGCCCTGACAGTTACTCTTGGTGGGTGCAGCAATGGGCCCTGCTGTGAATTATTAGATCAAGAATTGTAATTACATGCCCCTGTTGAACAGGGGCTGAAAAATTGGGCCTTAGGCACTGGTGGCACAACACTGCAACCCCTCACAGATACTGTACTTGGAGCACAGCAATGAGCCCTGTTGCAAAGTATTGCTTCAAAAATTGTAATGACACGCCCCTGTTAAACAGGGGCTGAAAAATTGGGCCTTAGGCACTGGTGGCACAACACTGCAACTCCTCACAGATACTGTACTTGGAGCACAGCAATGAGCCCTGTTGCAAAGTATTGCTTCAAAAATTGTAATGACACGCCCCTGTTAAACAGGGGCTGAAAAATTGGGCCTTAGGCACTGGTGGCACAACACTGCAACTCCTCACAGATACTGTACTTGGAGCACAGCAATGAGCCCTGTTGCAAAGTATTGCTTCAAAAATTGTAATTACACGCCCCTGTTAAACAGGGGCTGAAAAATTGGGCGTTAGGCACTGGTGGCGGCACCCATAAACAAAAATGATCTTACAAGCTATCATCATCAATCGTATCATTGAGGACTCGGAGGAGGAGGATAGCCAGTCAACATAACAGCACAGGCACTCAGCATCAGCATCAGTCTTGAAGGGATGTGACATGTTAAAATCAATTAGTCTGTTATATCAGCATCAGGTGTGTGGTAGCTGGTGGTGATCCAAGACTGGTTCATCTTGATGAAAGTCAGTCGATCAACCGAGTCGGTGGACAGGCGCACCCTGTGATCCGTGACAAATCCTCCAGCAGCACTGAATGTGCGTTCCGAAAGAACGCTGGATGCAGGACAGGCCAGTAGCTCAATTGCATACTGTGCAAGCTCTGGCCAGTGATCCATCCTCAAGACCCAGTAAGCCAGAGGATTTTCGGTGGGGAAGGTGTCCAAGTCTGACCTTGCCCCTAGATATTCCTGCACCATGTTTATCAGACGCTGGCGATGGTTGCTGGAACCGATCATACTTTGGGGCTGCGGACTAAAGAATTGTCTGAACGCATCGGTCAGACGGCCACCTTCCCCACCGCTCCTTCTTTGACTGGCCGAAGCCTCAGCAACTCGTTGTCCAGGACCAGGAGTTTGCAACCTCCCAGTCTCTGGGAACGCGTTGCACAGACCTTTCTGCAAGGCCTCCCGGAGTTGTCTCATCCTCTGCTCCCTCTGCGACGGTAACATAAGGTCCGCAACCTTACCCTTGTACCGTGGATCAAGGAGAGTGGCCAGCCAGTAATGGTCCCTCTCCTTGATCCGAAGAATACGAGGATCCTTCCGCAGACTTTGCAGGATCAGGGAGGCCATGCAGCGTAGGTTTGCTGAGGCATTCGCTCCGGAGTCCTCTGGGTCACTAAGGACGACATGATCCGCAGCCACCTCCTCCCAGCCACGTACAAGTCCACTGGTTTCTTGGGACTGTAAATCATCCCTAAAAGACTGCTGCTGATGATGCTGAGTGCCAGCCTCCACCTCCATGCTGACACAATCCTCCTCCTCCTCCTCCTCCTCCTCTTCCTGTGCGATGGGTGGGACAGAAGGAACACTGTCTGGGTAAAGGGGGCCTTGAGAGGCAAGGAAGTCCTCCTCTTCCTGCCTCTGTTCTGCCTCAAGTGCCCTGTCCATTATTCCACGCAGCGTGTGCTCCAACAGGTGGACAAGAGGTACAGTGTCACTGATGCATGCACTGTCACTGCTCACCATCCTCGTGGCCTCCTCAAATGGTGCCAGGACAGTGCATGCATCCCTGATCATGCCCCACTGGCGTGGAGAAAAAAAACCAAGCTCCCCTGACCCTGTCCTGGTGCCGTAGTCGCACAGGTACTCATTGATGGCCCTCTGCTGCGTGTGCAGCCGCTGCAGCATGGCCAACGTTGAGTTCCACCTGGTGGGCATGTCACATATAAGGCGGTTCTTGGGCAGGTTCAACTCCTTTTGCAGCTCAGCCAGGCGAGCACTGGCATTATAAGATCTGCGGAAATGCACACAGACTTTCCTGGCCTGCCTCAGGACATCCTGTAAGCCCGGGTACCTGCCCAAGAAGCGCTGCACCACCAGGTTAAGGACGTGAGCCACACAGGGCACATGGGTCAGTTGTCCCTGTCGGAGGGCGGAGAGGAGGTTGGTGCCATTGTCGCAAACCACCATTCCTGGCTTAAGCTGGCGTGGCGTCAACCACCTCTCGGCCTGGCCCTGCAGAGCAGACAGGACCTCTGCCCCAGTGTGGCTTCTGTCCCCCAAACACACCAGCGCAAGCACGGCATGGCATCTTTTTGCCTGCGTACTTGCGTAGCCCCGTGAACGGCTACGGAGCACCGCTGGTTCATAGGACAAACCACAGGAAGAGGCCATGGAGGAAGAAGAAGAGGAGGGGGTGGAGGAGAGAGGTGTGTCACAACCAGTAGTAGCATTTTGGAGGCGTGGCGGTGGGACAACCTCCAACACTACTGCACCTTGTCCTGAATCCTTCCCAGCTGCCAAAAGAGTGACCCAATGGGCCGTGAAAGAAAGGTAACGTCCCTGTCCATGCCTGCTGGACCATGAGTTAGCGGTAATATGCACCTTACCGCTGACCGCCCTGTCCAGCGAGGCCAAGACATTGCCTTCCACATGCCGGTAGAGAGCCGGAATAGCCTTCCGTGAGAAAAAGTGGCGTTTGGGAACCTGCCACTGAGGAACCGCACATTGCACAAACTCACGGAAGGGGGCCGAGTCTACCAACTGAAAAGGCAGCAGTTGAAGCGCTAGCAATTTAGCCAAGCTAGCATTCAACCGCTGGGCATGTGGATGGCTGGGAGTGAACTTCTTTCGACGGTCCAGCAGCTGGGGCAGGGAAATTTGCCTGCTAGAATCGGACGTCGGTGTACTGCTAGCAGAGTGGGCGCAAGTACTTGGCTGTGACACACCTAATTCTACACCTTCATTCCTCTCAGTGCATGTTTCAGAGAGGACTGAAGTTATAGTGGGGTTGGAGATCCCAGCTGATGCGGTGCAAGGAGAGGTCCGCTTTGTTCTTTGGTGTGGGTCTTTGAGGTAGGCTTGCCAACGAGCTGCATGGCAGGTCAACATATGTCTGGTCAGGCATGTGGTACCCAAGCGGCTGATGTTTTGGCCACGCGATATACGCTTGAGACATATGTTGCAAACAGCAGCTGTGCGATCTGATGCACTAGCCTCAAAAAAGGCCCACACCAAAGAACTTTTTGAATGACGGGCAGAGGCAGCGCCCTGCACAGGCGGAGCTCTGCGGTGTGATTCCGTCGGTGTACTGCCCTTACGCTGGCCACCAAAGGGCATCCTGCCTCGTTGGAGATGTGCCTCCTCCTCATCCTCCTCCTCCTCCTCTCTCCTATTAGGCACCCACGTGGAGTCAGTGACCTCATCATCCCCTCCCTCCTCATCACTGGAGCCAATCTGGCAGTATGCTGCAGCTGCTGGAACATGACTGCCAGATTGGTGTCCTTCTTGAGCATCCCCTCTGTCTGCTCTCACGCTACTGCCTTCCTCTAGCTGGGTTTCATCATCAGACCCTTCGAAACGCTGGGCATCCTCCTGGAGCATGTACCCAACACTGTGCTGAAACAGTTCGGGGGACTCCTCAGGAGGAGGACATGGTGGGTCTAGGGAAGGAGTGACTGATGATTTGTCTGACATTGATACCAGGGAAGACGACGCTTTGGCAGCTGCTTTTCCAGTACCCTGAGCCTGGGTGAGAGAGGATGAGGAGGAGGAGGAGGGCTTGGTCATCCACTCTACCAAGTCTTCGGCATGATGTGGCTCAACATGTCCAGCTGCCGAAAAGAAAGACAAGCGTGTCCCATGGCCATGTGCTGATGACAATGCACCGCGTCCACGACCAGCACTGTTGCCCCCAGACACAGAGCCTGCTTGCCCTCTTTTATTGCCTCCTGACTGTCTGCCTCTCCTTGTTTGCCTTCCAGACATTCTAATAGATGGCCTGCAGGGAGATGGGAAAAAAGCAATAAGGGCTACCTTCAGGTGTCCTTCTCTGTCCCTTGAAACAAGGACTTTCACAGTGAAAGAAACTGACACTCTCCCTACCTACAGTTTTCTGTCCCTAGAAAAAATATTTTTTTTAAGCACAATATAGCACAAGGACAATTCACTCACTGTCCTTACAGGTCCCTGGAAACAAGGACTTGCAGAGTGAAAGAAAAAAAACACTCTCCCTACCTACAGTTTTCTGTCCCTAGAAAAAATGTTTTTTTTAATCACAATATAGCACAAGAACAATTCACTCACTGTCCTTACAGGTCCCTGGAAACAAGGACTTGCAGAGTGAAAGAAAAAAAACACTCTCCCTACCTACAGTTTTCTGTCCCTAGAAAAAATGTTTTTTTTAATCACAATATAGCACAAGAACAATTCACTCACTGTCCTTACAGGTCCCTGGAAACAAGGACTTGCAGAGTGAAAGAAAAAAAACACTCTCCCTACCTACAGTTTTCTGTCCCTAGAAAAAATGTTTTTTTTAATCACAATATAGCACAAGGACAATTCACTCACTGTCCTTACAGGTCCCTGGAAACAAGGACTTGCAGAGTGAAATAAACTGACACTCTCCCTACCTACAGTTTTCTGTCCCTAGAATAAATGTTTTTTTTAAGCACAATATAGCACAAGGACAATTCACTCACTGTCCTTACAGGTCCCTGGAAACAAGGACTTGCAGAGTGAAAGAAAAAAAACACTCTCCCTACCTACAGTTTTCTGTCCCTAGAAAAAATGTTTTTTTTAATCACAATATAGCACAAGGACAATTCACTCACTGTCCTTACAGGTCCCTGGAAACAAGGACTTGCAGAGTGAAAGAAAAAAAACACTCTCCCTACCTACAGTTTTCTGTCCCTAGAAAAAATTTTTTTTTTAATCACAATATAGCACAAGGACAATTCACTCACTGTCCTTACAGGTCCCTGGAAACAAGGACTTGCAGAGTGAAATAAACTGACACTCTCCCTACCTACAGTTTTCTGTCCCTAGAATAAATGTTTTTTTTAAGCACAATATAGCACAAGGACAATTCACTCACTGTCCTTACAGGTCCCTGGAAACAAGGACTTGCAGAGTGAAAGAAAAAAAACACTCTCCCTACCTACAGTTTTCTGTCCCTAGAAAAAATGTTTTTTTTAATCACAATATAGCACAAGAACAATTCACTCACTGTCCTTACAGGTCCCTGGAAACAAGGACTTGCAGAGTGAAAGAAAAAAAACACTCTCCCTACCTACAGTTTTCTGTCCCTAGAAAAAATGTTTTTTTTAATCACAATATAGCACAAGAACAATTCACTCACTGTCCTTACAGGTCCCTGGAAACAAGGACTTGCAGAGTGAAAGAAAAAAAACACTCTCCCTACCTACAGTTTTCTGTCCCTAGAAAAAATGTTTTTTTTAATCACAATATAGCACAAGGACAATTCACTCACTGTCCTTACAGGTCCCTGGAAACAAGGACTTGCAGAGTGAAAGAAAAAAAACACTCTCCCTACCTACAGTTTTCTGTCCCTAGAAAAAATGTTTTATTTAATCACAATATAGCACAAGGACAATTCACTCACTGTCCTTACAGGTCCCTGGAAACAAGGACTTGCAGAGTGAAAGAAACTGACACTCTCCCTACCTACAGTTTTCTGTCCCTAGAATAAATGTTTTTTTAAGCACAATATAGCACAAGGACAATTCACTCACTGTCCTTCCAGGTCCCTGGAAACAAGGACTTGCAGAGTGAAAGAAAAAAAACACTCTCCCTACCTACAGTTTTCTGTCCCTAGAAAAAATGTTTTTTTTAATCACAATATAGCACAAGGACAATTCACTCACTGTCCTTACAGGTCCCTGGAAACAAGGACTTGCAGAGTGAAAGAAAAAAAACACTCTCCCTACCTACAGTTTTCTGTCCCTAGAAAAAATGTTTTTTTTAATCACAATATAGCACAAGGACAATTCACTCACTGTCCTTCCAGGTCCCTGGAAACAAGGACTTGCAGAGTGAAATAAACTGACACTCTCCCTACCTACAGTTTTCTGTCCCTAGAATAAATGTTTTTTTTAAGCACAATATAGCACAAGGACAATTCACTCACTGTCCTTAGAGGTCCCTGGAAACAAGGACTTGCAGAGTGAAAGAAAAAAAACACTCTCCCTACCTACAGTTTTCTGTCCCTAGAAAAAATGTTTTTTTTTAAGCACAATATAGCACAAGGACAATTCACTCACTGTCCTTCCAGGTCCCTGGAAACAAGGACTTGCAGAGTGAAAGAAAAAAAACACTCTCCCTACCTACAGTTTTCTGTCCCTAGAAAAAATGTTTTTTTTAAGCACAATATAGCACAAGGACAATTCACTCACTGTCCTTCCAGGTCCCTGGAAACAAGGACTTGCAGAGTGAAAGAAAAAAAACACTCTCCCTACCTACAGTTTTCTGTCCCTAGAAAAAATGTTTTTTTTAATCACAATATAGCACAAGGACAATTCACTCACTGTCCTTACAGGTCCCTGGAAACAAGGACTTGCAGAGTGAAAGAAACTGACACTCTCCCTACCTACAGTTTTCTGTCCCTAGAATAAATGTTTTTTTAAGCACAATATAGCACAAGGACAATTCACTCACTGTCCTTCCAGGTCCCTGGAAACAAGGACTTGCAGAGTGAAAGAAACTGACACTGTCCCTACCTACAGTTTTCTGTCCCTAGAATAAATGTTTTTTTTAAGCACACTATAGCACAAGCACAAAACACACTGACACTCTCCCTACCTATCCTTCTCTTTCCCTAAACTAAAGGAATCCAGGTTAAGCAAGAAAGAAATAACAGTCACTGTCCCTGCCTATGCTGCTCTATCCCTGCTCCGGAACACACTACACTAGGCCGCCGTGCTGGCGGCCTTTTATAGTGTGGGGCGTGTACTAAACACCCTCAGCAATAATTGGCCACAGGCATCCTGCCTGTGGCCAATCATTGCTCTCCTCGCTGCCGGCGCTGTGATTGGCCAAGCATGCGGGGTCACAGTGCATGCTTGGCCAATCACAGCGCCTGGATGACACTGCGATGGCGTAGTGCATTGTGGGCCGTTCGCGTCACTCGAATTTGGCGCGAACGGCCCAAATCGTTCGATCTTCGTCGAACGATCGAACAGCCGATGTTCGAGTCGAACGTATGTTCGACTCGAACACGAAGCTCATCCCTAATAAGGAGTGAATACTATTATTTAGAAGAAAGAAAGGGGAGGTGAGAGAGGATTAGATAAGAGTGTAGTAGGAAAGGCAGAATTAAAATGTAGAAACTAGCATATAAAGAAAGCTAAATACGGGGGAGAAGGGGGAGGAAAGACGGAATATTTAGAAATAGAGAAGGAAATACAGGAGAAATACAGGAGAAGGAGATGTGAGATAAAAAACGGGAAATAAACA
Organism: Rana muscosa; assembly: GCA_029206835.1. Taxonomy (NCBI): domain Eukaryota; kingdom Metazoa; phylum Chordata; class Amphibia; order Anura; family Ranidae; genus Rana; species Rana muscosa. Next base: position 809,963,841 of record CM055116.1, read on the forward strand.
TAGTTTGAGAAGGGATTCGATTGAAGGGTCATAATAAAGGATCAGAAGGGTGCGGAGGGGGCTCAGCCACTCACACCAAAGCTAGACCAATACCCCCAATTCGGCTACCTACGGGAAAATTGAAGTCCCAAGTAGGAGCCGGGGTTTAATCCCTATACCCATCCTCTCTCCATAAAACCCCTCCCCTCCGTGTTTTTCCCTTTTTTTTTTTCTTTATTAAAAGCAAAGGAAAAAGGAATTTTTTTTTTCTCTCTTTCTCTCTCTCTCTCCTTTTGACTGCCTCTGGCCCTCTAGACATTGGAGTTAGAATAGGATAGCTGACACTCTGTGAATAAAAGATGGATAGAATACGAGTAACCTCATTAAATGTTAAAGGACTTAATATTCCAGAAAAACGTAAAATGTTGCTGAATGAATTAAAACATTTAAATACAGATATAGGATTTATAGAAGAGACACATTTCAGGGAAGGGGCTTTTCCATATTTACAAAATAGACATTTCCCTAATGTCTATCAAGCTTCCAATCAGGAAGCCAAGACAAAAGGAGTCGCTATTATGATTTCAAATAAAATACCTTGGACACTTACAGATAAACGTTCAGACCCAGGGGGAAGGTACCTTTTTCTGAAAGGTGCGATAGGTAAAGAAAAAGTGACTCTGGCCTCTATCTATGCCCCAAATTCACATCAAGATAGCTTTTTGGTTAAATTGATGTCAAAATTAAGGGACTTCAGTGAAGGAAAATTGATATGTGGAGGAGATTTAAATATCCCACTGGACCCAAGAGTAGATACTTCCAATGGGACTTCATCAGTTGCTAAGGGGGTTAGAAAGTCTATTCTACAAAAATTTCATGAATTACAATTAGTAGATGGATGGCGGATTATACATCCAGGGGAGAGAGATTACACTTTCTTCTCAAACCCTCACCAAAGTTATTCAAGAATAGATCTTTTTCTAGTCCCACACCAATTGCTATACTTAATATGTGATATTTCAATAGGAAACATAACTTGGACAGATCATGCACCTGTTATAATGGAGATGAACTTGGTGGGGGGGAATTACTCATCGGAATGGAGATGGAGGTTAAATGAAAGCTTATTAGAAAATCCCCAAATTATGGAAGATTTAATTAAAGAAATAACGTGGTATTTTCAAATAAATGACAATGGAGAAAGCGACCCGGGAATGGTTTGGGAAGCCCATAAGACGGTAATTAGAGGAATATTAATTAAACACAGCACTCGAATAAAAAAGGTCAGAGAAGAACAGGTAAAACACTTGCTAGAAAAGTAACATGATCTAGAGACGCAACATAAGAAGACAACAGAGAGAGAACTAGGAAACAAGGTAACATACTTAAGGAGACAAATTGCAGATTTACTCAGATATAAGGCGGAAGCGGTCCTACAATACGGAAGGAAAGAAAATTATAACTCAGGAGATAAATGTGGAAGGGTATTAGCAAATAAAATAAAAAAACAACTGACACGATCTTATATCCCAACTATTAAAGGAAAGGCAGATATGAAGAAGTCACTTCCAAAAGAGATAGCACAAGAGTTTCAAGAGTATTACTCCACTCTATATAATTTGCCAGAAACAGGAGTCTCTCCTGGGGCTATAAAGAAATATGTGACTTCGACAGGACTACCTAGATTATCATCACCAGATAGAAGGAAACTAGAAGGGCCAATTACTATGGAAGAACTACAATCAATAATGAAAACAATTGAGCATGGGAAAGCGCCAGGACCAGATGGTTTTACCATACAATATTATAAAAAGTGTATTACTCAATTAGGACCATATATGATAAAAGTATTTAATGCAGTCGGACAAACAGTGGTGCTACCTCCTGAGTTTGTAACTGCACATATTACCTTGATACCAAAAGAGGGGAAGGACCCTGAGATATGTAGCAGTTACAGACCAATATCTTTACTAAATGTCGACTTAAAAATTTTGACCAAAATCTTAGCGCACCGGATTCAGCCCTATTTATCACAATTGGTACATTTAGATCAAGTAGGGTTTATCCCTATGAGAGAGGCAAGGGATAGTACTATTAAAGTACTAAACTTGATACAACAAGCTAATCAAAAAAAAATTTTGAGTGTTTTTCTGAATACGGATGCAGAAAAAGCATTTGATAGAGTTAATTGGAAATTTATGATCGAAGTACTAACACAAATGGGTATAGGAGAAAAGATGATACAATGGATAAAGGGAGTATATGAGAATCCTCGGGCATTTGTAAAAGTAAATGGGGTTTATTCCAAGCCCTTTATAATTGTAAATGGAACACGGCAGGGCTGCCCCCTTTCGCCCCTGTTATATGCTTTGACTTTAGAACCCTTTTTGAACAAGATCAGACAGAACACGGATATTAAGGGTATTGAAATTGGGGAAAAGGAATATAAAGTATCTGCTTATGCAGATGATATGCTTTTTTCATTATCAAGACCACAAATTTCTCTACCCAATCTTATGAAAGAAGTATAAATATATGGGAAGATTTCGAATCTTAAAATAAATTATGGTAAATCGGAGGCGATGGGGGTGGCCCTGCCGGGTCCCATTAAAAATGTAATAGAACAAAACTTTAAGTTTAAGTGGACGAGGAAAGCTTTAAATTATTTAGGTACACAGATACCCGCAAATTTGGAGAAAACGTTCAAATTAAATTTCGAACCATTAGTTAGAACTGTAAGAACGTTACTGGAAAATTGGAGTAAAGGTATGCACTCATGGTTTGGGAGATGCAATATTCTTAAAATGAGTGTAATGCCAAAATTTCTCTTCCTGTTTCTAGCATTACCAATAAGAATTCCTACCGTATATACTCGAGTATAAGCCGAATTTTTCAGCACATTTTTTTGTGCTGAATATGCCCCCTCGGCTTATACTCGAGTCACCTTTTTGCGCCTATTTTTCTGGATTTTTGGGGACCCGGTACAGGCCGTCCGTAGGTCCCCTGGACCCCAAACTTGGCAGACATGAAGCCCCACTCTTCCTCTACAAGTGTACAAAGTTTGTTTTCCGGGGGACCTACAGCCGGGGAGCACCGATTTTTCAAAGCCGGGCACCCCTTCCATAGACTCCCATGTTAAACGGTCATTTCTCTGGTTAGTTTGGGGACCCGGTATCGGCCTGTCGTAGGTCCCCTGGACCCAAAACTTGGCACACATGTAGTCCCATTTCTCCTCTACAAGTGCGCAAAGTTTTTTGTCTAGGAGACCTACAACCGGGGAGCACCGATTTTTTTTAAAGCCATGCACCCCTTCCATAGACTCCCATGTTAAACGTCAGTCTAGTCATGGACACAGTGAGGCAAGAGCACAGTGAGGCATGGGCACAGTGAGGCATGGGCACAGTGAGGCATGCACATGGACACAGTGAGGCATGCAAATGGACACCCTAGGCTTATACTCGAGTCAATACGTTTTCCCAGTTTTTTGTGGTAAAATTAGGTGCCTCGGCTTATATTCGGGTCGGCTTATACTCGAGTATATACGGTAAGTCTTTCTTTAACCAAGTCCAAACCTTGTTTATGAAATTCATTTGGAATAGTAAAAAGCCAAGATTAGCCAGAAAACGTTTAACTTTACCAAAAAGAGTAGGAGGTATATCTGCACCGGACATATATAAATATTATCAAGCAGTGCATCTTGGGAGGCTAGTAGACTGGAGCAGACATAGAGATTACAAATTATGGATAAATATGGAGCAGCAAATAAGTTCAATCCCACTAAATAGGGCAATATGGTGCTATAGAGTCTTGCCCCCTTTGGTAAAATCACACCCCACGATAGGACTGACGCTATGGGTAGGAGATAAAATATGTCAGAAACCTAAATTTACAGATAAAAAATCACCACTATATCCGATAATAGGAAACCCTGAGTTTTTACCCGGGATAGAGTCAGTAAAGTTTAAGGAACTGAGGGAAAAAGGAATTTTTCAAGTGTCGGACTTCATAGGAGAAAGGGGATGGGTAACAATAGATAAGTTAACAAAAAAAGGAGGTAAATATGAAATCCCGATTTGGCAAGCTCGGCAGATTAGACATTATCTAGAAAAACTGGGATCAGCGGAAATATACAGACGGACACGGACAAGATTTGAGGATCTCTGTGAGGGAGGGGAACCACTGTCACATGTCACATCAATTACGCATTGATTGATTGTACGCATTATTGATTGCACCCCTAGATGACTTTAAAATGGAATGTCTGGGTAAATGGGAGAGAGATATAGGTCACGCCTTCTCTCCAGCACAATGTCAGAATATAATAGAATAAGCTACAAAATCATCAAGGTGTATTAAAATACAAGAATCAAATTATAAAATTTTAACACGCTGGTACTATACACCGGTGGCCCTAAATAAATTCTTCCCAGAATTATCTGACAGGTGCTGGAGGGGATGCAAGGAAAGAGGGACAATGATACACATATTCTGGTCTTGTCCAGTAATCAGACAATTCTGGGAGACAGTACATAGAATTACACAGAAGTTTACTGAATATTCAATCCCAAAGGAACCAGATTTCTTTTTGTTGCATAATGTAGAAATACCTTCCAAAAGATATATCAATTCAATTATGTGCCACCTAATAAATGCAGCAAAAAGTTGTATCGCAACAAATTGGAAGGATATAAAAGCTCCGATGGTTTCGGAGTGGCTTAAGAAAGTTAGGAAGATAGGAATAATGGAGAAATTGCTACCCATAACATTAGATAAGAGGGAACAAGTTAAAGAAATCTGGGCTCCATGGGAGACATATATGCAATCAGAAGAGGGTAGGAGGTTAATGGGAGGGTAGGGAGGAGGAGAGAGAGAAATTATTGTTAATTATTTCAATATGGTTTTTCCCCCTTTTTTTTTTTTTCCTTCCGGGAGGGGAGGAATATGGGGATTGAAGGGAATGGGAAATGGGTATAGAGATATCGGGAGGAGTTTGGGGATAAGGGGAAGACAACAGGGGAAGATGAAAATATGTAGATAAGAGATGAAGGAAACTAAATAAATAGAAAGTAGAGAGTATGAAGAAAGAAAGTCGGTTAGTATGAAGTCTAAATATAAACAATCAATTAATATATTATTAATACACTATGGAGTTGGCATAGAATTAATTTTTGAAAGATAAGATATACAGAAATGGATTGTGATTTGAATTTTGTTTCTTTGGAATAATCGATTGTCTAAGAAACCTTGTTGATAAATAATAAATAAATAAAGAATGTAAAAAAAAAAAAAAAAAAAACAAGAGAGGAGGAGGAGGAGGAGGAGCAGGCACATCTTCAACGAGGCAGGATTCCCTCCAGGGGCTAGCTTAAGGGCAGCCAACCAACTGCATCACACCGCAGAGCTCCACATGTGCAGGGCGCTGCTGACCGTTTTTTCAAAAGTTCTTTTGTGTGGGACTTTTTTGTGTGCAGCAGATCGCACCATTGCTCTTTGCAACATATGTCTGAAGCGTATCAAGCGTGGCCAAAACAGCAGCCGCTTGGGCACCACATGCTTGATCAGACATATGTCGAGCTCCCATGCAGTCCGTTGGCAACAGTACTTAAAAGACCCACACCAAAGAACAAGGCGGACCTCTCCTTGCTCCTTATCAGCTGGGATCTCCAACCCCACTATACCTTCAGTCCTCTCAGAGACCTGCACTGAGAGGAATGAAGGTGTAGAATTCGGTGTCCCAAGCACTTGCGGGCAATCTGCTAGCGGTACACCTAAATATGACTGTAGCAGGCAATTTTCCCTACCCCAGTTGCTAAACCGTCGAAAGAAATTTGGTCCCAGCCATCCACATGCTCAGCGGCTGAATGCTAGTTTGGCTAAATTGCTAGCACTCCAACTGCTGCCTTTTCAGCTGATAGACTCTGCCCCCTTTCGAGAATTTGTGGAATGTGCGGTACCTCAGTGGCAGGTTCCCAAATGCCATTTTTTTTTCTCGGAAAGGCCATTCCGGGTCTCTACTGGCATGTGGAAGGCAATGTCTTGGCCTCGTTGGACAGGGCGGTCAGCGGTAAGGTGCATATTATCGCTGACTCATGGTCCAGCAGGCATGGACAGGGACGTTACCTTTCTTTCACAGCGCACTGGGTAACTCTGCTGGCAGCTGGGAAGGATGCAGGACAGGGTGCATCAATGTTGGAGCTTGTTCCGCCACCACGCCTCCAACATGCTGGTAGTGATGATTCTGCCACACATCTCTCCTCCACCCTCTCCTCTTCTTCTTCCTCTATGGCCTCTTCCTGTGCAGATTTGTCCTCGGAACCAGCGGTGCTCCGTAGGCGTTCTAGGGGTTAAGCAAGCACTCAGGCAAAACGATGCTATGCGGTGCTTGAGTTGGTGTGCTTAGGGGACAGGAGCCACACTGGGGCAGAGATTCTGTCAGCTCTGCAGGGGCAGGCTCAGAGGTGGTTGATGCCATGCGAGCTTCAGCCAGGAATGGTGGTTTGCGACAATGGCACCAACCTCCTCTCCGTCCTCCGACAGGGACACTTGACCCATGTGCCCTGTTTGGCTCACGTCCTTAATTTGGTGGTGCAGCGGTTCTTGTGCAGGTATCCGAGCTTACAGGATCTCCTGAGGCAGGGCAGGAAAGTCTGTGGGCATTTAAAGAGGGCCATCAATGAGTACCTGTGCGAGTATGGCACCAGGACAGGGTCAGGGGAGCTTGGCTTTTTTTCGCCATGCCAGTGGCTAATGATCAAGAATGCATGCACTGTCATATCACCATTTGAGGAGGCCACGAGGATGGTGAGCAGTGACAGTGCATGCATCAGTGATACTGTCTCTCTTGTCTTCCTGTTGGAGCACACGCTGCGTGGAATAATGGACAGGGCACTTGAGGCAGAAGAGAGGGAGGAAGAGGAGGACTTCCTTACCTCTCAAGGCCCCCTTTATCCAGACAGTATGGAGGTGGAGCCTAGCACTCAGCATCAGCAGCAGTCTTCAAGGGATCATTTTCAGTCCCCAGAAACCCACGGACTTGTACGTGGCTGGGAGGAGGTGGCTGCTGATCATGTCGTCCTGAGTGACCCAGAGGACTCCGGACCGAATGCCTCAGCAAACCTACGCTGCATGGCCTCCCTGATCCTGCAAAGCCTGCGAAAGGACCCTCGGATTCGTGGTGTCAAGGAGAGGAATCAGTACTGGCTGGCAACCCTTCTTGATCCACGTTACAAGGGTAAGGTTGTGGAACTTATTTAGTCTTCGCAGAGGGAGCAGAGGATGAAACATCTTCGGGAGGCCTTGCAGAAAGGTTTGTGCAATGCATTTCCAGAGCCAGGGAAGTTACAATTTCCTGGTCCTCCTGGACAACGTGTTGCTGAGGCTTCGATGCGTTCAGACAATTTTTTAGTCTGCAGCTCCAAGGTCTGACCAGTTCCAGCAACCATCGCCAGTGTCTGATTTACATGGTGCAGGAATACCTAGGGGCAAGATCAGACTTGGAGACCTTTCCAACCAAAAATCCACTGGGTTACTGGGTCTTGAGGATGGATCACTGGCCCAGAGCTTGCACAGTATGCAATTGAGCTACTGGCCTGTCCTGCATCCAGCATTCTATCTGAATGCACATTCAGTGCTGCTGGAGGCCTTGTAACCGATCACAGAGTGCACCTGTCCACAGACTCAGTTGATCGGCTCACCTTCATAAAAATGAATCAGTCTTGGATCACCAGCTACCAAGCACCTGATGCTGATGTAACCGATTAATATTACTATGATTGTGAGATCCCTTTAAGACTGCCTATGCTGATGCTGAGTGACTATTCTGTTATGCAGAGTGACTATCCTATTCCTCCTCAATGTTCATGTTGATAGCTTCTAAGAACATTTATGTTTCTGGGCACTACCACCACTACTAGAGTATCTGTGAGGGGTTGCTGTGTTGTGGCACCACCACTGCCTAAGGCCCAATTTTTCTGCCCCTGTTGGCGCGTAATTACAATTTTTTATCTAATATTTCTCAGCAGGGCCCGTTCTTGCGCTCAACAAGAGTATCTGTGAGGCTTTACAGTGTTGTGCCACCACCACCACCACCACAGTATCTGTGAGGGGTTGCAGTGTTGTGGCACCATCACCACTGCCTAAGGCCCAGTTTTTCTGCCCCTGTTCCACAGGGGCATGTGATTACAATTCTTGATATAATATTTCACAGCAGGGCCCGTTCCAGCCCCCACCAGCAGTAACTGTGAGGCTAACTGTGAGGGTGTTCTGGTACCTCCAACACCTAAGGCCCCTACTTTCAAACATTCAAGGGGAAATCTACCCCATAGGAAGGGAAATTCTCTCCTGTAAGATTTAATATGGGAAAAAGGTGTCTCCACTGATGCTTTACCACCAATCCTTGTTTCCCTAAAAACCCCAAATTTTCAAAATCCAATTGTCATTGGGACAGAAAGTGAGGTGAAACCTTCTAAACAGGGGCACAGACAACAAAAAAAATGTTACAGGGGGTTATGATAACCCTTCCCTGTGTTAGCCAAAAAGCTTAAAAATAGATGTTTTGGCTGGAGCTACACTTACAAAATGTACCTGTTCCAAATTACAAACAGATTAACTTAAGAACAAACCTACAGTCCCTGTCTTGTTTGGACCACCTGTATACTGCTGTTCAGAATATATATATAGGGCCTGGGGGCCCCACGCCTTTTCTTTTTTTAATTTGGGTGCGGGGTTCCCCTTAATATCCATACAAGACCCAAAGGGCCTGGTAATGGGCTGGGGGGGGGAGCGGGGTACCCATGCCATTTTTCTCAATAATTTTCATCTATATTGCCGGGACCCAACATTACATTAAAGCTGCAAGCAGTTATAAATGACTTTTATTCCTTTAGAAATGTCATTTTGTGCAGGGACTGTTCTAAACACAGGAAACACGCGCCCCTTTACAGGCATACTATAGACACCCCCCAGGTACCATATTTAAAGGAATATTTCACTTTTATTTTTTCACTTTAAGCATTATTAAAATCACTGCTCCCAAAAAGACAACCATTTTTAAAGCTTTTTTTTTGCATTGATACATGTTCCCTGGGGCATGACCTGGGTCCCCAAACACTTTTTAGGATAATAACTTGCATATTAGCCTTTAAAATTCGCACTTTTAATTTTTGACGTCCCATAGACTTTAACAGTGTTCGAAAGTCTGCGCAAACTTTCGGTCCGTTCGCATGTTCTGCCACGAACCGGGGGGTGTTTGGCCATGGACGTCTGCTCCATAGGGCAAGGGGGGTTGCTCGCCCCCCCCTGGAGGTGTGCCACACACTGCGGGGTTGTCAGGCCGGAAACCCCCACGAGTGAAGCGGGGGGCGCGGGGCGGCTCAGTGCAGAGGCGTGGTGACAGGGCAGCCTGCCCTGGGGCCGCTTTAAGCGGCGACTGTCACTGCAGAGCTCCCCTCCCGGTGCTCGTATCGTATGTCACGGAGCTGGGTCTGTGTGTAAGGTCCCGCCCCTAGTTTGGCTCGTGTGATAGTCTTCTAGTGTTCCGCCTATCACATGAGCCTAGGGGGGCGGGACCTTGCACACAGACCCAGGTTCGTAACAGACGATACGAGCGCCGGAGGACAGAGGGAGGGGAGCGCCTACCCAGGAAATCGTGAGGCTGAAATGAGTGGGCAAAGAGGCTGCAATTGGTGGGCACACGGGGGCGGCAATTGGTGGGCACAGACTGCAATTGGGCACTCAGGGGCTGCAATTGGTGGGCACAGAGTCTGCAATTGGTGGGCACAGAGGCGGCAATTGGTGGGCACAGAGGGGCAGCAATTGGTGGGCACACAGGGGCAGCAGTTGGTGGGCACACAGGGGCTGCAATTGGTGGGCACAGAGTCTGCAATTGGTGGGCACACAGGGGCGGCAATTGGTGGGCACAGACTTCAATTGGGCACACAGGGGCTGCAATTGGTGGGCACAGAGGCTGCAATTGGTGGGCATAGAGGCTGTAATTGGTGGGCACACAAATGCTGCAATTGGTGGGCACAGAGAGGCTGCAATTGGTGGGCACAGAGGCTGCAGTGGTGGGCACAGTGAGGCTGCATTCATAGGCACAGAGAAGCTGCATTAATGGGCACAGCAAAGCTGCATTGGTGGGCACAGCAAGGCTGCATTGGTGGGCACAGCGAGGCTGCAATGAAGTGAAGCTGCATTGGTGGGCACAGCGAAGCTGCATTGGTGGGCACAGGGAGGCTGCATTGGTGGGCACAGTGAGGCTGCATTGATGGGCACAGTGAGGCTGCAATGATGGGCACAGAGAGGCTGCATTGATGGGCACCATTAAGCTACAATAATGGGCACAGTGAGGCTGCATTGATGGGCACAGTGAGGCTGCATTGGTGGGCACAGGGAGGCTGCATTGGTGGGCACAGGGAGGCTGCATTGGTGGGCACCGTAAAGCTGCATTTGATGGGCACAGTGAGGCTGCAATGATGGGCACTGTGAGACTGCAATGATGGGCACCGTGAGGCTGCAATGATGGGCACCGTGAGGCTGCATTGATGGGCACGGCGAGGCTGCATTGATGGGCACGGCGAGGCTGCATTGATGGGCACGGTGAGGCTGCATTGATAGGCACAGTGAGGCTGCAATTATGGGCACCGTGAGACTGCAATGATGGGCACCGTGAGGCTGCAATGATGGGCACAGTGAGGCTGAATTGATGGGCACGGCAAGGCTGCATTTATGGGCACGGCGAGGCTGCATTGATGGGCACGGCGAGGCTGCATTGATAGGCACAGTGAGGCTGCAATGATGGGCACAGTGAGGCTGCATTTGATAAGCACAGATGCGGCTGCATTGATCTCTTGTATTATGTCTGCAGTCTCTGGTCATCTTTAGTATGATGTCCTCAGTCTCTAACCATCTCCTGTACCATGCCCACAGCCTCTGACATCTACTGTATCATGCCTGCAGCCTCTGATCATCTCTTGTATCACGTCTGTAGCCTCTGACAATCTCTTGTATCATGTTCTCAGTCTCTAGGTAATATGAAAAATAACTTCAGCAGTTCCCGCGCTGCTGTGTCTCTCCCTCTGGCTGCATGATTAAGGTAGGAAGGGGGAGGGGGCTGTCACAGTCTATGTAACATGCAGGGGGTGCAGGATGCTGTTTAAAGGAGTCCAGAGGTGCAGGGTGCTGTGTAAAGGGATCCAGAGGCGCAGGGTGCTGTGTAATGTAAAGGGGGCCAGAGCTGTGCGGTGCTGTGTAATGTAAAGGGGAGCAGAGGTGCAGTTGTGCGGAGGGGGTAGTAGTGGCAAATAGATATTGAAATATGCAGGGGGCACAGTGGGGTGTTTTTACATTTTAACATGGCGGGGGTCGCTTTTAACCCCCCCCCCGCTAGCGGTTGAAGAAAGGGTAAAATGTGTATCGCCGCTGCCGAAACGCCCCCCCCCCCCCGAAAAAATTTCAGCGGACGCCCATGTGTTCGGCTCATCCCTACATGCCACACACACTCAACCCATGGACGGTCAGCAGACACGTTTCACACTCATGTGCCTAATACTTTCTGAGAGCACCGGGACATCAGCTGACTGACAGTGGCACTTCAAAATGAGGTATTGCACCGCATCATTTAAAAAAAAACAAAGGCACTGAGCGATCTAACCTGATATAACAGAGAGGATTCTAGTTAGTAGAGAAAGTGACCTTACAACCACTTTAAAGTAGATCTTCACTCCAAAATGAAAGTGTCAGTATTTCTCCTCCCCACCCCAACCTCCACTCCTAAAACATTGAGCTATATTTTTTTCAGGGAGTGGGTCCCTTTTTTAACAAGGTATCCATTCCCACTAGTTATGTGAAAATAGTGCAGCGCTGCGTATCTATAAATCTTATATAAACAAATAATTTTACATTCCATAAAACATTTTATGAAAAATAAAAAAACAGTTCGTATGTAGTTTTCCAAAGCTGTCACTGCTGTATAAAATCGTATTTAAATGGATCCAATATTCAGTGCACACCACCACCTGCTAAAATGCCTGCTCACCTCAAGGATGAGTATAAAACCCCTAGACAGATCACTCCTCGTGTCCACCACGATCAGTCCACTTTACCAATGGTAGTAATTCCTACAGTCCCCAGACTGCACCTCTGTGTGGGTAATCAACGTTTGAATTGTCTGCAAACAACACCTTCCTCCACTCGCTTTTCAATAATCAATTCCACTTATATTTCCAGGGGTTAAGGACATGAAACAAAAAACTCTACTGATGAGGGCCAATGAGAGGCCGATACGCGCTTAGAGCGGAGGAGTCGAATCTGTGATGTCAGGCGAAGCACCGTAAGTCTAGATCTGTGGTGAATGAGCTAGTGATTTGATAAATGCTGTTTTTATTGTTATTTCTTGTAAGTGTAACTTTTTAGGGGGGCTTTTTTTATAAATTTAAAAGCAGAGAACGCTATGGCACTTGTGTTTTTTGTTTCATGTCCTTAACCTCTGGAAATATAAGTGGAATTGATTATTAAAAAGCAAGTTGAGGAAGGTGTTGTTTGGAGACAATTCAAACGTTGATTACCCACACAGAGGTGCAGTCTGGGGACTGTAGGAATTACTACCATTGGTAAAGTGGACTGATCGTGGTGGACACGAGGAGTGATCTGTCTATGAGTGTTATACTCATCCTTGAGGTGAGCAGGCATTTTAGAAGGTGGTGGCGTGTAGGCTTGTGCAATTAGTTTTGTAACGAATCTAAATTTGTCCGAATTTAGCAACTTTCGGACATTCGGAAGCATTCTAATTTCCGAACAAAGCAATTACGAATAAAACCGAATCCGAAATAAATTATATCGCAAATAGCGAATGCCCGAATGTCTTCGGCATAATTCGTTATGAAAAAAGTTACGAATGTACGAATCCATTTGAAGCACAATAACACTCTGCTCTGCTCTCTGCTTCTCCCTCGCCGTGCTGAACTCCCTCTCAAAATGGTGTACAGGGGCGGAGGCTATAGCTGCATGTAAAAAACTAAAGTAAAATATGAGATTTAGAATTGTTACAAATAACCGCTATGTATTTAGAAAAGTACAAATCCATTTGAAGCACATTAGGCATAATAGGCAGCGTCGTTGTGAGAGAAACACGGAAAATTACGAATCAACGAACCCAAAAAAGTTACGAAAGTAGGAGTTGTGTCCAGAATCAACGAAAAACAATGTACTCTACCGAAAGTACGAATTATAAATCAACTAAAAATAAGGCTTACATTAATACAAATCATTCCGATTCAACGAAAAATGTCGCTTGCGAAAATACGAATTAGTCCGAACACGAAAAATCCCGTCTAGCAAAATTACGAACGATTACGAATCAACAGGACCGAAAAGAAACGAACCGAAACTAAACAAATTTTTCCGTTGTGCACAAGAAACGAACTGAAACTAAACAAATTTTTCCGTTGTGCACAAGTCTAGTGGTGAGCACTGAATATTGGATCCATTTAAATACGATTTTACACAGCGGTGACAGCTTTGGAAACCTACATATGAATTTTTTTTTTTTTTCATAAATTGTTTTATGGAATGTATAATTATTTGTTTATATAAGATTTATACATATGCAGCACTGCACTATTTTCACATAATTAATATTGCAATAGGTGTGGTGTATCACTATAAGTGTTCAGCAGCTGTGTTGACACACTGTAGACAGGGGTATATTTGATTTTTTTCACGTCATTATAGGAGTAATTTATTAGCATTGCGGCGCTGATTGTTTTTCTCACAATATCCATTCCCACTGCCTCAATTCTTGCCTAGACTGAACAAAAAACATGTAGGAAAGAACTTTTTAAAAAGGTACATTCACAAAAATGGGGTAATACAACATTCACATATTTAAAAATCTTTTTATTTTATACAGATAAAATGATAAATGACAGATAACAGATAAATGACCATGTCTACATATTGGACACAGAATTTACACATTCATGATATGTCATTCTTATTGGAAGATGGAAAGATTCACATGAGATATTAACGCATTTCAAACACTTTTCTTCCTTAGGAGTATATGTGAAAGCATAGAATATATTATAAAACTGATATTCTCCAGAAAGTGCAGCACAATCAACAATCGTTTGCATTAAATAATTAAAATCTACATTCCAATGAAATTTGTACAAAAAACGACGGACATACGTTAACATGCATAAAAATAATATAAACCAATAATTATGTATGCAATATCACAAAGTAAATTAGTACTCCAAAAAATAAGAGTGTATTAAATGCAATGTACAAAATGAATGACATGCGTTAATGTGCCTATATATCATAAAAACAGTGACTGTGTACACATTTAATATCACAAACTGTACATGGAGTGTAAACCAGGGAACCTAGTTTACACTTCATCACTCCCGGCTTCCAGGCAACCCAGACTGTTATGCCTAGCTATCTTCGTGAAAAGATAATTCTCTAAGCTCCCTTGCTCTACCAGGACAGGAACAACACTGCAGACACCTTTAACTGGAGGAGCTGGTAATTGCTTTCCTGAGTAGTGCGTTATCTTTTTTGGGGAAAGATCCCAAACACCTCTGGAGCGGTTTGGAGAGATTTTAAAGCCTGTTTAAATGGCAAGGTGCATATTTATATTATTGAGGTCAGCAGCTAGTGTGACTGGTGGCAGATCACACTGGGTGATTCACAGAAAAATCCTTGATTGCAATCACAAAAAAATGCTTTTATACATGTAGCGGGGTGTTCCCCTTTAATGCAGAGAGACAAGAAGTTCCAGGTGAGAGGTGAGTCGGGAGGAAGTAAAGAGACATTATGGAAGTGAAAGCAGAGGAGAGAGAGAGACTACATCTCCCAGTACATCTTGCAGCACCCAGGGTGCATTGCTCCAGAACAGAGACTGCTGGGGCAGACTTTATAAAGGGGAGGCAGAGTTTTGGTCGGCCTCTTTGGACACCCCTCTCCTAGCAAGAGGATCTCTGTGCTGAACTGCTGTGTGCACAAGGCCTGAAGCCTGGGCCGTGTGCTCCTTTCCAAAGAGCCCTCTGCCAGCCTAGCAGAGCCTTAGAGACATCTAATCCTCCTTGCTGCAGTACACCAGAAGGATTGAAGACTTGGATGTTGGTGGATTCCTGTTCCCAGACGAATCGATGGAGGAAACGGATTTGGACTTGTCCGGGTGGTGAGAGCTGTTTAAAGACAGATCCTTTATCTTTACTATTCGTTGGGATTACAAAGTTGTTCTTCAAGTGCACCACCGAAAAGATTGCTAGCGAATATTGTTTCACTGAACTTCCATTTAGATCAGTCAGGCCTGACTGCATAGGTAGACATTGCTGGGTGTTAGTCTACCCATGAGGGGAAGTAGCTGTAAAAGGGCAGCGCTAGAGTTGCATAGCAATACTTTATTATTCTGATTACTCTGTTTATCTTTATTACTGTTTATTGCAGGGATCTGCAACTTGTTATACTGTTGTTTATTACTTGCCCATTAGCCTCAGTAAAATATCTGGGTAAAGTACATTTGGTGTCAGTTCTGCTTACTTTAATAGGAGTTTTAAAGTATATTCTGTGTATGTTTGTTATAGGACTGCGTCACCAACAGTTGCGGTCACGCGGTCCTATCCCTCTATCACCAGCTGTGCCACGGGAGGTTAGAGACGATTGCCAGGGGTTGACAGCAGTGCACTACAGGGCCCAAATCAATATCAGCGGCTCTCTTAACTGGGGGTAGCGCTACACGTGGGGGCTCGTCCGGGATCCTTGTACGTTGCACGCTGCAATCAAGCCGGTCAGAAGTACCAGCATGGACCCGCTACATACACTTCTACAATGGATGCACTTTTATTTAGTTTATAAGTACAGTTTGTGATATTGAAGGTGTCACTGTTTTATGATATGTATGCACATTAACGCTTGTCATTCATTTTGCACATTTCATTTGATACACTCTTATTTTTTAGAGTACTAATTTAGCTTGTGATATTGCATATCCTAAGTAATGGTTTATATTATTTGTATGCAGATTAACGCATTTCAGTGTTTTTTTTTGTACAAATTTCATTGGAATGTAGATTTTATTATTTAGTACATTTTATTGTTGATTGCACTGCACTTGCTGGGGAATATCATTACTGAGTATGCAGTCAGTGCTTGCTGCAGTCAGTCCATTATAAGAATGAACATTGTGTAGGCTGAAGGGGTTTTGATTTTGGTGAGGTGGTAGAGCAGAGACAACATTATTTGATATATTATAAAACTGCAGTTAAAGCGGAGTTCAACCCAAAAATGGAACTTCAGCTTTTCGGAATCCTCCCCCCCTCCGGTGTCACATTTGGCACCTTTCAGGGGGGAGGAGGGAGCAGATACCTGTGTAAACCAGGTAATTGCTCCCACTTCCGGGGCATAGGTTGTTGCTGCGACCTACGCCATGTCCGGTGCCTTCTCCGTCCCCCCCGCTGTCTTATGGGAGACACACAGGTCCCAGAAGACAGAAGGGACCAGTGGGATCGTGCAGCGTGACACGCGCATGTGCAGTAGGGAACCAGGAAGTGAAGCCGCAAGGCTTCACTTCCTGATTCCCTTACCGAAGGTGGCGGCCGCAGCACCTGAGAGCCGAGGGGCAGATCGGCTTCAGGTGTCGACATCGTGGGCGCCCTGGACAGGTAAGTGTCCATATATTAAAAGTCAGCAGCTGCCGTATTTGTAGCTGCTGACTTTTAATTATTTTTTTTTCAGCGGAACTCCGCTTTAAGCCATTTTACAGACCTTAACGTGATTGTAAACGATCATATTGTAAAACAACCCATTCAGTTTAAAATATAAATGAAAGACAACACATTTTTATAAAGATATCAAAACACCATTATAAATACCCTTTCTTCTTTTTTGTATAAATGATCACATTCCCTGTTATCAGCTGCATAAGAGCTGGGGAGGAGAAGCAGCACCACACTGAGCTTGCCAGTGACAGGTTATGCAGGTGTGTGTGTGTCAGGACAAGTCTGATCATTGCAGGAGAGGAGGCTGATTTCCCAGCATAGCTAGAGAACTGACCACAGTCTCCTGCTTAGTGTGGTCAGTTTTTATTAGGAAAGCAGAGGAACTGGCAAGATCACCAGGGATTTCATATAAAGGAAACAATACAAAGAGAACAGGAGACTTTCTCATACAAGTACATGGTACAGCAGTCACATATCAGGAATATGAAGTGTTGGGGTAACAAATGCTTTAAGGCTAACATACCAGTTTATTTTCAAATACATACTGTTACCATCATAATCAGTCTTGATTCTTCAAATCATACCCTGTGTGAACCATCATCTCAACAGCATCCAGCGGAACCACTAAGATTCACAGCCACCCAAAAGTGAGCACAAGGAATGCTAAGAATTACCACTACCCAAGGTCTATATGAAGAAGTGTACATAAATATAGTTTGAACCACTACATTGAAAAGTGACTATTATTTAGAATGAAATCATGAATAGAATGAAAACTTAATGTGAGAGTATAACAAATATTTACCAGGTAGTCAATCCCATTGGTGGATACCAATCGAAGAATGTAAAGAAGGCATATATTGGTATCCATGGAGCCCATGGGGTTTAGGTCTATAGAAGAAGATATTGTAAATTGAGTGTCAGGGTGGCGCATTAATCAGTGTCATAAGGATGAAGAATGTATCTATATATCAATCCTTATGAGAAGGGTTTACATTCCCAGAATACTATACAGGTAAAAGATATGTTGTATCTTACCAAAAGAAATACATGCCCTGCAGACCCTGCATGAAAAGATGTTTTTTTCAGTTTTTTATCTTTATAAAATAAATAGATTTTTTAACTGTATGAATTTGGTATTTCCACATTTTTGTGAATATGCCCTTAAAAGAGTCCTTTGCTACACATTTTTTGTTGAGTCTATAGAATGTGGGCACTTACGCATAGAATCTTTCCTCCTGTTTGTAGTTTAAATTCTTGCCTAGGTGAGAATAACATCTGCTTTTGCCCAACCCCTTGCCCATGCCCCCTACCCGCGACCTCCTGGGACAGTTCACGCATCCTGGGAGGCTGCAGGACCAGTCACATAGCCCCATGCAATCTAGCACATGCATAGTGGGGTGATGGCTGTGATTCTTCAGAAAGGCACAACCAGCTCTCAAATCGAAGATGGTGACACCAGGGACCCACAACAAAAAGAATTGGCTGTGGGAAGATAGCGCTGGACTGCAGGCAATGGTAAGTACCTAATTTTTAAAAGTCAGCTGCTAAAGGACATTACTTTTTTTTTTTTTAAAAGGTTGCAATTCCTCTTTAATGTGCTATAAATCTTTCTATTTCACAACTGTAATGGACAAACGGGGTGAGACTCAGATTACCAAAACTCATATTCAGTGATAATTTAGCCAAACAGTGGCAATTCCCAAATCTTGTCAACTGGGTAACAAAGGAAACTTCTACACAGTAGCTTTGTTAGGGAACTAAAAGTAGCCTTCAAGTACACTGTGTAAGCTAATAGAGTTTAGAGCAACTGCACTAGTATAGAACTGTACAGTGATCTCAGTAGGGTGTTTCAAAAAGTGCAGTAGCCTAGCTTTGGATGAGATGCCACAATGGCAATTTCAGACTTAGACTGGTGGTACTGGGTACAGTTTTAATGTGGCAATTATTACTATCTAGTCACATGGATGCTGCTGCAGGGGTGTCAAAAAATAAATTTTTCCACTCTCCACCACCCTGAGATGGGCAGTTCACAGCACGGCATATGGATGTTTTAAATGTTGCAACATTCTTTATCCTTCCATGTAATTGGCTCCGTCTTTGCAATTCTGCTGAGAAATCTGGGAAGCTGGGGATTTTAGCCCTATTATAGTATACATCCTTGTGCTATCTAGCTTTAAGAATAATTTTTTCCCTGTCTTTGTAGTGAAGTAGTTTCAGGAGCATTAATGAGCCATTTCTCCATAAAGATGGTAGGGGAGTTACTCTACACCCAGGAAATCTGACTAGACGAACACTGTTTTGTCGCAGTCTATTCTCGTGGCTGTCTACTTTAGTTTTTGTAGCACACTGGCTTTGCCTAACCTACTTCTACTCTCTAGTGCTGTGGTCATACTTCATAGAGAATATTTCTTCTTTTATGCCCTTTAAATGGTTAGATAGGCTATAGATATTTTACATGCATTAATTGTGAAAAAGTACCTCAAGAAGTGTGGGTTTGGGGTCTCTATCAAATCTGTCTCCTGGGGTTCAGAGTGGGCTCTTCTGTGATGCTCATGAGCACCAATATGTACATCCACCTGTCTGGGAGGGTACCTGGTACTGTGGGGGTGACACCGAGCACCGTGTAGAAGCTAATGTGGTTGGCACAAATATATTTTTCCAGCCGCACCACTTCATCCTTGCTTCTGTTGTTGTTAGAGTGCTGCTGGCAGAGATTGGAGCCAGCACCAGGCCTGTTCCTTCATGTTCCTTCATCATGGCAGGCCAGGGAGAGAGCAGCGGGGATATTAAACTTCCAGAATAAGTCTGAGGACAATAGACAGCAGGAGAAGGCACATGCCTTTAGCAAATATTGTGGAGGCAGGATCAATAGGCAGGTTTCCCAGATAATCTCTACAAGACACAATTGCTTACATGAGAGCCCAAAGCCATTCTCCCCTTACCATCCATTTCTAGTCAATCAATCTACATACCAACTTCCATATGGTAAGTGACGATGTATGGCTGAAAACTAGTAATATGAGTTTGCTCTTTTTAAATCAGTGATATATTTTTAAGGATATAGTGCAAAAATATATAAATTCAGAAAATTTCTTGTGTATGGCATGTAGTGGGAAGAACATAAGCTCTATACATATAAATATACTATACAGTATTTCAGATTTATTAATACATAGCTCCACTTAAAATCTGTATGCATTTAACACACTTCATTGGCTAGGGTTCCCTTGATAGTCGAACATCTTCATGGAGTTACTGAATCCAGTACTGTAACAAAATGCTCATCAACCTTATCAAGCTGAAGAATACGAGAAATGAACCATTTTACCTATATAAAAAAAAAAAAAAAAAACAACAACAGTAAGTTATATCCTCACTAGTAGAGGGAAATTATGCATAAACTTGCAGTGTCTTCAGCCTACAGGTAGATCAGCAATACACCTCATGTTCTACTCAAAATGTTCCCCTCACAATATTTACACCAATAATGCTTCTTGGGTCAAACCAGCATGACGGGTGTGTCGGAGGCAAGATATCCAATGTAACTGCTTCATCCCCCAAGTTCTCAACAAGCAGAATGAGAGCTAAGGTTACATATAGTTCTAATGCAGATGTCTGCAATCACAGGCTATGGCACAAATGTTTCATCCATTTTGGATGTCTAGTTTCTTACTATGACATTTAGAATCCTTATCCTATGTAATAACTCTACGTTGCAGCTTTCCAAAATGTCACTTTAATAATTAGTAGTGCCTTGCCTGCCTAGACATAAACACGTTTTAGTGCTTGTAAGATCATCATTGCTGTTCATCGACCATGTTTCAAATATCACAGTTAAAATATCTGACCACTGAAGATAGGGTACTAAAGTAACCAGTGGGTAGCAATGATAATGTCTTCAGTATAATATGTGTTACCAAAATTCACATGGTCAAATTCTTTGGCAAGGTTCTTGGAGGGGCTGAAACATCAGCTTTTTCCTTTTGACGTTAATAGAAGTTAATTATTAGTTCTCAAAAGGTTCTAAATAGTGCTGGTGACACATCATATCTGAATTTTGTAAATTATTATAAAAAATCTAAAAACAAAAGGGTTAATGGGTTCTATTAGAAAAAAAAGACACATATAGCAAACATATCTTCTGCCATTATTATAGTTAAAAACGCCGGTGCAGATTATTAGCAAGCAATAATATAACATCCCCATTTCTAAAATGTATTTATTGCCATCCTGTTATTCCAAGCCATCAAGGTGAAGATTATTTTACCTTTACAATTGTTATAGTTGCACTGTAGAGGAAACTTAGCAGAAAGAGGGTGATGAATGTAGCAGCAGTTGACCATAGACTATCTTCGTCATCCTCCCTGCTGTCCTCCCAGATGAGGTATACCTCTAAAATGATAAAGATTTGGGGAAACAGGTTATTATTTGATATAATTGTAAACTACCCAAGGTCACACAGGGAAAAGCACTGCCTAGACACACTATGTAATAGGTTCTTTACATTTTAAGCAAGAAGTAAACCATGGCACAATGATGCCAAAAAAACAAACATGTTTAAGGAGATTGTTTGCTATATGTTTTATGAATTTCCTACCTGTATAAATTACTGACTAAAATATTTTATAAGGATTTGACACGGATAAGGATCCTAGGTAACAACAGCACTGAAGTTAAGGCACCGTGTGGTATCTGCAAGTACCTGTTTTGGTTAATTCCTGTGTGGCCCTTGAATTAAGCCCTGCCCCTAAGATGTGCCCCTGTTGAATAATTGTCAATTGCCAGAATCTGCTCACTGACATTCTGGCATTTGACAGTTAATAGCAGAAGGGGACATGGGTTACTCTTAACTTGGAAAGAGGCAGATTTACTAAAGGCAAACAATTCAACTCCCCTGTGTTTAGCTTTAGCCTAGGATCGAAAGGGGCTAACACATGTTCTATCGCTGAACTTCAGTACTGTTCTTACCTTAGATATGTGTTGTGCCAAGTCACATTAACTTTAAACAATGCTTTATGTGTTATAACTGTTATGTGAATGTACATTAAAATTTAGTTTCTGACAAATAACTCCTATTAATGAGTGATAATTTAAAGACCTTGTTCAGATAGAGTGTACAATAATGTATGCCTGTGCAGGGCCATGTTTACCCACATGGGGATGGGCAGGTGCTTTGTACATCCCCATGCAGGCAGTCGCATTGATTTCTGTTGGGACATATCAGCTGCACAAACGCAGCCACTGTGTCCCGGTATGACATCTGTGTGAGTGTGGGTGCATGTCCTGGAGAATGCACTCAGGGTGAGTTCAGGGACATGCACTTGCTCACACATGCACCTGCTGCGTTCATGCAGCCACTGTGTCCCAGTAGATATCAACTAGACTGCCTGCACGGTATTGTATGCCGTGTGTGAATGATGCCACAAATAGTTACCGGTATGTGTAATATGATCTTTATTATTGCTTCCCATTTTTCAAGTAATTAAGTAAATTCTTTTAATGCAAATGCATTTAAAAAATCATTAATACCACACACTAAAAAACTATTCATTGCAACTGAGTACCAGGCTTAAAATGAATTGCAAAAAACGGTACCTTATGTGCTGTATGGAGTACTGAACTGTAAACCTCTGATACTAAATACTACCACTACTACTACTACTACTACTGCTGCTACTACTAGTACTACTACTACTAGTATCAATAGGCATATACAGCAGAATTAAAGATTTTCACAACTACCTCATTAGTTTGTGCAGTAAAATCCTGTATTGCCTTTTGTCATGTTGTTTCTAAAGTAAATAGTCCACAAAATTCTAAAGTTAGCATTTGATGAGTTTAAACTGATGATACTTAAAGTAAACAAAAAATCATTATAATTACACTACGAGTCTCCGTTCTGATGAAAAGGTACTAACCCAATGTAAGAATTTGACGTGTATTCAGAGGAGGCAAAAAAAAAAGTCCCCACTCACTCGAGTAAGCCATCGTTCAACAGGACCACAGTTACAATTGAGCTTGATGTATCATCAGTATGAGACACGCTTTTCTACACATTTTATCTTGTAAGCATATTTGTATGTGGGGGGATCATCTCTTTCAATAAAGGGTTTTACACTATATCCAGTTTCCCCTTACATGCTTTCATGACCGCACTGCTGCACACTTCCATCCATTGATCAGTATCATCCCAAGAGGGGCTTGTCTTGAGAACGGGATGACTATCATCCTCAGAGAGGAGATATCAGGCTATCTTTGAATGGGCGTCTGGTGAGAAATTTTCCTAAGGGAGCTGCATTAAGCATAACGGAGAAATATCTGAGGATAAAACCATTTGTTCAAGCAACAGCTGCTGAGTTTTGTGTGTGTTCCATCTGTCACTCACAGTGTATGAAATGCAGGCGCTATCTTCACTGACAGTGTGTTTTCCGTATGGAGTTGTTACAGTGTCATGGATTCATAGGGATCATACTGCCTTATTAAGAATTGGAGTGTTTGGACTCTTTTAAGTTGTTTCTCCTCCCACCAGAGGAGTACACCAGTTTTCCCTTTTGTTATTAGTTTTAATTATATTTTTTGGAGGATATGAATGCATGTCTTTTTAGGATTTTTTCCTATTAAGCGCTGTTAATGTTTTGATCAATAATTGTTCACAATTGTTGAATTAAGCATATTTTATATGATCACTTTAAATACAAGCTGACATACTCTGTTTGCAGCTGACTGAAGCCCCGTACACACGACCGGTTTTCCTGCCAGGAAAACTGCCACGAGAGCTTTTAGCCGGGGAAAACCGGACGTGTGTATGCTCCCTAGCAGTTTTCCCGACAGGAAAGCTGCCGGAAAAAAATAGAGAACCTGCTCTCTATTTTCCCGTTGGGATTCCCGGTGTTTTTTTTGCCGCCAGATTTACTACTACTTTCCTATGGGAAACACTGCGAGGCAGTGCCGATGGAGCATACACACGGCCGGGATTCCCAGTCAAAGCTCCCATGGCAGTTTTCCTGCCGGGAAACCCGGGCGTGTGTAGAGGGAATAATAATTATTTGTATATTACTTACATATGGCAATTAACCCCTTGCCACCCAGGCCAATTCTGAAATTTCTCTCCTACATGTAAAAATCATAAAGTTTTTGCTAAAAAACTACTTAGAACCCCAAAACATTATATATATATATATATATATATATATATATATATATATATATATATATACATATATAGTTTTCGCAGACACCCTAGGGAATAAAATGGTGGTTGTTGCAACTTTTTATGTCACACAGTATTTGCGCAGCAATTTTTTCTAAATGTGTTTTTTTGGGGGAAAAAAATGTTCATGAATAAAAAAAAAACTAAAACGTTAGCACAATTTTTTTGTATAATCTGAAATATGATGTTACACTGAGTAAATAGATACATAACATGTCTCACTTTAAAACTGCGCACACTTGTGGAATGGCGCCAAACTTCAGTACTTATAAATCTCCATAGGTGACGCTTTAAAATGTTTTACAGGTTACACGTACACACGATCGGATAACCTATGGATTTTCGTCCGATGGATTTGTCCATCGGAAATCCGATGAAACTGTTTTTCATCAGTCTTGGCCACACACCATCAGTCAAAAAACCGACCGTTCCAAACGCGGTGACGTAAAACACTCCGATGAGCCGAGAAAAATTAAGTTTAATGCTTCTGAGCATGCGTCAACTTGATTCTGAGCATGCGTGGGTTTTTTAACCGATGGACTTGCCCATAGACGATCGGAAATTCCCATCGGTTTTTTATCCATCGGAAAATTTTAAAACAAGTTCTATTTTTTACAACCGATGGAAAAAAGACCGATGGGTACCATACACGATCGGTTGGTCTGATGAAAACCATCCATCGGACGGTTTTCATCAGTCAAACCGATCGTGTGTACGGGGCTTTAGAGTTACAGAGGAGGTCTAGTGCTAGAATTATTGCTCTCACTCTAACGATCGCGGTGTATGCAACCTGTGTATATCTGGCTCTGATACTAGCCAGTGCCTCACCAGCCACTGAGCTCACTGCACGTCCCTGATCTGCACCACCTGCGCCAGTTTCTATTTCATAGTGAAATGGAAACTGGCACAGGTTCTGAACCTAACTAACAGAGAGAACGTGGCCATTTTCCATATGGAAAACTGCCACAGATCCCTACCAGGTCTGACCTGCCTTACAGGATGTGATTTGTCAACAGACAGCTACACCAGCAGAGCATGCCGGGTTAATAACCCTCCTCTTCCCTCCCATTCTGATAGAGGGCAATCAGAGAGATCTGAGCATGTAGCTCTAGAGCCAGAGTGAAGAACTGATTACTCCTAATTAATATAGAAGCTTGCACCACTTTTGTTAATTAGGAGCAGTGTCTGCTTAATGTTTTATGTTTAGAAGAGTGGTGCATGCATAATGCTCTTCTTGTTTATTCTCCATATGTACTTTTCAGTTGCTATTGCTAACAAAAAAAAAATAGGACTGTCAATAAATATTATATGCTTCTAATGTTATTCAAGAAAAATACCTATTAGCAGTCAAGAGCATTTGGCAACATTTGTCTGTTTCGGAGCTGCCATGTTGGAAGGAGCCACCAGGCCCCTTTTAACATTGCAGCGGAAGGGGGTCAGAAGGGGTCACCAGGTAAATCTGGAGCTTGCACAAGTGCAATACGAGTAGGAAGAGTGAAGTGGTTGAGAGACTTTCAAAGAGAATGTTGGTTCTTTGTCCAATTGGTGAGATTTATTTTCATGTCCTGTCCCATAACCTGTCCCATAACCAAAACAGAAAGGGAGAGAAATCCCTTCAAAGTGAGGGAATCCCTGGTTGTCCCCAAAACTAGTATCCCCATTGGAAGATTTCCTCTCTCTTTCTCTTCTAGTGACAACCTAAAATGTTGGATTTTCTTTCACCATCACTCTCAGGGGTAACAATACAGAGGGGGTTGAATATCACTAATGGGGGACAAACAGCAATAATAAAGTTATACTTTAAAGGTTATACTTTAAATGAATTTATGTACATTTCATTGTGGTTGAAGATCATCTTTTGTTTTTAAAATCTTTACTTGATCCCCTGACATTTTTAGGTTTTTAGGAGTGTCAGTAAATCTACTAGTGATCCGGTTTTCCTAAAGCAGCAGCACTGTAACTTGTTAATGCAAAGAGTACACTAATTGATCTAGGATTTCTATTATCTTTGTAGAATATTATTTCTATATTTAGCTAGACAGCCACATGAAGGAATATTGATCAGATTCCTGGTACACAAGAACTTTTGGTTGGCAGCCTAATCCTGCAGCAATAATGAGCAAAATCAAGTGTTTTTACTGTTTGTTCAAATATGTATAATACAGGATTGTCTATATAAGGCCCAGACACGTGATAACCAAACCAATTTAGCTGAAGGGGAAATAATTAGGAACCTGGAACACTGGGTACTTTTTTCTCTTTTTGCATTTTATACCTATATTTAGCTTTTACAGGAAGGTAAAAGCAGACAAACACATAACATTTTGCACATGACAGAGCTACACACTTGACAATCAAAAACAGATATAATAGTGGTATTGTGAGGTATGCCGATTATGCAGGGATTTTTAAAGTGATTGTAACTCAAATCTATTTATCAGTATGTTTGTCTGTATGTCTCACTTATACACTTGTCTTAAGCCTCGTACACACAATCGGATTTTCCGTCGGGAATTGTGTGATGACAGGCTGTTGGCGGAAAATCAGACCGTTTGTATGCTCCATCGGACAATTGTTGTCGGATTTTCCGCGGACAAATGTTGGATGGCATGCTTTAATATTTTCCACGAACAACGGTCTGTTGTCAGATTTTCCAATGCGTGTGTTCACAAGTTAGTCAGACAAAAGTACAAAGTACAAACACGCATGCTCAGAAGCAATGCTCACCAAACACAAAATTAGCAGAAGGTGTCCAAAGGGTGGCGCTAAAGAGCTGAAAAACGACGTAGTACGTAACTACGTTCGTGTTTGTTGACCGACAATTGTGTGCGTTTGTATGCAAGATAAGCTTTTGGCCAACGCCATTCGGACAAAAGTCTAAGGCTTTGTCTGCAGGAAAATCCGATCGTGTGTACGAGGCTTGAAGCAAATAGCTTACTTTCTTAGGTTGAGATTCTGTCAGAAACAGCACTTTGAAGTTGATATACTAAAGACAGACTGTTTACTTTACAAGGGAATTTGCTCCAGAACTTAGTGAATGAAGTGAAACACAGTTGACTTCCATCATCCAATCACGCGCAAGCAAAAATTTTTTTTTTTTTCCTTGCATGTGATTGGGTATCCTTTGCAAAGTGAAGCACATTCACTACACTCGGGCAAATTCCCTTGAAAAGTGAACGGCCTAATTTTCTTTAGTAAATCAAGTGTTGCAGGCTGACAATGTAAAGCCACTGCAATAAATCCATAAACTTTGCAATAAATCCTCTAAAAAATTAAAAACTGTATGCATGACGTTACCATGGTCATGTTATTTCCAGTTATCAAGCTGGTTTCTGTAAACCTCTTTAAAAGTGTAGCAAATTGAGTTTTTGCTCTCCAAAAGAGCACTGTGTTCACACAGAGAAGCAAATGTATGTTCTTTTTGAACACTCAGAGGAATTTTAAGGAATTTAGCAAAATTGGAATTTCAGTTGCACATGTTTGGATGATTGCAATGAATACAGATTCAGTAAGCAAGTTATACTCCTTGAGTAAAGGCATCTCACTAAGGTTTGCACAAAAATATCAAGAACATGGAGATTGTTAGTGGACAAGTTAGGTTACATAGATTGCAAGGCATCTAATGTATGACTTATTATCTGGATAAAATAGATTTATGTATTTAAGTAAATAGGGTTGTGACCAATACCTGAACTTTGCATTGCTTTTTGTTGTATTATTTTGTTAAATGCAGCTTTCTGATGTTGCTGTTTATCCACCATAAACGTATTTTATAGGCAATTGCCTGTATTATATTCAGTGGAGGACTTTTTTTATTAGACAATGATTTTATTATTGATTTTTGTTTATCAAATTCCTAATCAGAAACTTTTTAATGAAAATGTGTTGTTTACTCTTATATACTTTGTTTTAAGAGTTAAGAATAAAAAAAGGCAAAATACTGGTGAGACTTGATGCTCAATGCATTGATACAAATGAGCAATGGAGGTGATGCTACAAGTTGTTAATTGTAATAAGAGCCTATACAGTGTTCACAGTGAAATTTAAATAAGAAATATAATTAAAACAAATATTTTATAATTTACTAAAAAAGCTACACACACCACTGTTTAGTAGAAAAAGCTACTATATGGACTGGAAAGGTGCTCATTGACAAACTACTCATACTTCATATATATATATATATACAAGCACTTCCACTTGTCATCTATTACAAGTTTAGGTCCATAGTGAGAAGAACTCTGAATATGCAGTCTGGCTTTTATAACATATCAGAACATTCTGAATATGAAACTGTGTCTTTCTAAAATATCATCTAATAAAGTATTACATTAATAGTGCTGTATATGCTTATGTACCTATGCAGGGAGTGTCAGCTATAGACATTTAGGGTAATTTTTTTTTGTTAAAAGTTAACCAGCCTAACAGTATTGATTGCAGTATTTGTAAGTAGTGATGCTTTAGACCCCATTCACACAGGGGCGACTCCTCAGGCGTCTCAGCCGCCTAAGAAGTCACGTCCCATTCTGTACAATGGAACCGTTCTAAGCTGAAGTCGCTCCGACTTAGAAAAAGGTTCCTGTACTACTTCAAGACGACTTCCATTGACTTCAATACAGAAGTCATTTTGGAAGTCTCCTTTGAAGTCGTCTGCAGATCGCCCAGCACAGTCACGGCACAAGTCGTGCCGCCCCAGTGTGAATGGACTCTTATACATTTATATTTATAATAATGATATACTATGTTGTTATCTGATTTTATCTCTGTACTAATTAATGTATGCATCTCTATTTGTTGCATTAAATGTATACTGATATATTA